>CM056197.1:129940681-130665681 GCA_029692085.1 Gymnothorax javanicus | reverse complement strand
ATGTTTTCTGCGTTCAAAAGAACAGACTACATTTTCGGGGAAGAGCACCTGCACTCTCCTTGCCGCTATGTTATTATAATTAATTCATTACATTACCAGTACACCTTACCTCAAAGCATTGGTAATTGAATAATTTAGTAACTGGTTATAAATGCACCGCGAAAGTTCTAGGTATGGCATACATTTAAAATAATATAAAATGCATGCCATGCGTCAAACTTTCATGGTCGCAAAATCATTGAGGTCTTTATTGTATAGCTTCCGGGAAAGTTGTCAGAAGGCTACAAAATGAGATTGTATGGAAGAAAATTATCTAATTCATTAGAATTGAATTCTAAACCTTATCTACATACAATCTTCAGCA
The DNA here is from genome assembly GCA_029692085.1 of Gymnothorax javanicus. NCBI lineage: Eukaryota > Metazoa > Chordata > Actinopteri > Anguilliformes > Muraenidae > Gymnothorax > Gymnothorax javanicus. The sequence goes on along the minus strand of CM056197.1, from coordinate 130,665,317 downwards.
GCATTAACTACATAACATTCTACTTCAAGATGGAATTTGGAGAAGTTTCAGTTAATTGCAGCCCAAGCAATCTCATATTGTAGTCTTCCTCTTTGACACAAAGCTATATGACTTAACAATTAATGGTTAGGCAGCTAATTGATAGCCTATTTGTTCATTGAGTTAATTCTATTAATTGTCTGAGTATTAATCTGAAACAGGTTGAGAGTAAACCTGCATTAAGGTAATGTCACTGGTTGTAGACAGTTTTATTTTTTCACAAGCAAACTTCAATCGTGGACCTAAGCCAGCAAAACTGCATTTTTAAAACTTTTTTTTTAGGAGTAACATGCTAATCGGGCACTGACGCAGAAAAAAAAAAAAAAAACTATACCGTTTTGTGAGCCAGGGGAATTCAGTAGCTTTGAAAAACATTGACGTTTTATGTCAACATTAATACGGAAAGAAAAATGCTTTATTACTATTGCAATGAACAATAATGTAAGCTGAAGGGAAATAGCCAGTTATTGTATTGATTGATCCTCGCAACTGAATAAATTAACGTTTTATTACTAATAAGGAAGTGTAAATGGGAAAGGGGTTTGAGAAGTAATGCGCTTTAAGGGAAGGTAAGAGCCAGGCAAAAATCCCTCCAATGCAAGTCCTGAGTGGATGAGGTTAATATATGATGACTATAATTGATCATAGAATGACATAGTATCAGTACCATGTTGAATTTTTGCTTCAGAAAACTGATTTTTTTTTTTTTTCACTACTTGATTGGAATATCTTTGGTGTATTATAGGTGAAATGGTTGCAACAAAGGACAACAATTTTTTTTCTGTTGCAAGAGATCATTTTTATTAACTGCTGGATAGACATTATGGGCAAGTATATTAGGCAGTTCACACATCAGGCTTGGCTGAGGAGTTTAATTCATACAGTTCCTGGGAAACAGTGATGGGACTTAACTCCTTCATATTCTAAATCATTTACAGGCACCTCTTCCTTCATGAATATTCAATATACATTTTGGGTGTACAACCTATTGATAGGATAGTGTTACTGCATGCATAAATAGAGCAGGTCCATGACCGTGGGCGTTTACATGTCTGCAGAAACAATTTAAGAAGAAACAATTCTCCCACAGGTAGTCCAGTATTAATCCTGTTAGCTCAAGGACTCTAATTCTGATCATCTGTATACTACTGCGTCCATGGGCGCCTAACTTTGTGTAAAAGTGGGGGGGGCAAAATCTGATCAGAGGGAAGGGTGTGCAAAACACCCGGTGGCAATCCACCCACACCCCCAGACAAAACATATCCTAATAAATTTATTGATTACACTGGGGAACAAATGAAAAAAAAAAGTTTTTTGGTGCCTCAGTATTTAGACATGATGCTGGTTATATTCAATCACACCGCTGAATAAGAATATGATCTTCATTTCCTTCTAGCAGCTCTAGTTATGAGATAATGCACTTATATTGAAATATATCAATGATAACAAGCATAGAAAGTTTCACCATTATCTGATTCCATGGATGTAATTTAATCATAAACAAATTCTAAGTGCATGAAGCCTTTTCTTTTTTTTTTTTTTTTTTTTTACAAAAAGGCAACAATAATTGTAGTCCTCAATGCTTGCGCCCGATCGGTTGTATGTATAACAATTAGGAGTATATCATATCTCGAAAACCAGAGTTGATGGAGAAAAACTGATGGGATATTTAGAATCAGTGACCAAAATTTACCTGACAGGTGTAATATCTCAGGTACCAAGTTCCCCAGTGTTACTGCAAAGTTCCATCACAAAACAGTATTTGTCCCTTAATTTGGAAAATGTCAGCTTTAATCCAAAATAAATCAAATTCAAAAATCTTTTTTTTAATTTTAACGATAAACATTCGCAGCTTACAGAATGGCTTACATTTGACAGAAATCTCCACACACCCCATTTTTCCATTCCCCAAAATTTAACATTTTACATGTGATTTGTATACTGTGATGAGTCTCAATGCTATGTCAGAGGACCAATTCCTTAAAAGAGATGAGGCAAGATAACATTTTAACAATTCTCGCCCCTTTATCATGCATTATGTTCAAAGTACAGGAAAAATCAAAGAAGCTTAGAAATTACTCCTGTTTATATAAGCATTGTGAGAACAGTAAAAAATGGTCATTTTCTGAATTTTGAAGCTTTTATATTTAAGTTCCAGTCAAATTTTTTTGACTGTAAGCACCAAGACATACAATTTATTTGTAGCATCAATGTGTTTATTTAATATTTATTTATAGTGAGTGAGTGATTGTGAGACAGAAGGAGAGAGACAAGTGGGGGGAATTAACTGTTCCACAAAATAGCCTAATTTTTCATTTATGTATTAGTAATTTCTTCCCTTTGATACTGTCACATCTGATCATAAGTCTGTGAGCATTGTTTATGCTCTTATTTTTTAGGGGTGCTGGGACTCAGTTTAGGTAGGGCTGGACGATATGGCCAAAATTTAAATCACAATATGAAGAGTTTGTTTCCAAAACGCAATAAGTGCCAATATTACAAAAATTGAGATAATACCATAGAGCGATAGCCCTGTGCCTCTTACATATGGTGCAAAAATCTGTTTTTAGAAATTCATACTATAAAATGTATTTTTTTCATGGTCAAAGTTTGTGTTTCTTGATAAAATGCAATAGACATCAACATAGAAAAAGCTGATTTACTTAAAATGAGTAAAACAGATATATTGCTTTTTGGAAACAAACTTCATATATATCCTGTTGTTGGTCTACACAAAATAATTCCGATATTGATATGAACCATATTAAAGCTGCAAAAAACTTCCAAGAAGGCCCACAACGGGCATCTTTACCTAAAAACTTCTTAAAAATGAATTTGCCATGTTTATGAAGCCTCCTCTGTGTAGGCTATTTTATGTATGACAGCCTTTTTGTTACTGCAATGATTTTAGTAACAAAAATGTTCCCTATTCCCAGGCTAATATGGCTATAAAGTAAGTGAGTGCTTGACAATCTTTGTTCTCAATCTCTCAAGATGGTTCCAGCTATAGCTTCTAATTTTGCACTCTAACAGACGCAGTGTAGCAGATGAGCTGATTACAGTTAGGAAGAATTTGTGAAGTTACACCATACTTCATCAATGTGCCAAAACGCACTGCATCCTGCACAATTCAGTTGGACTGCACATTGGTTCTGTCAGTTAGCCCAAAGGATCCCAGACTCCATCCGGGGGGACCACTGTATGCTGGTTTTCAATCTAATTACAAATGCAACTCAAGAATTTTCGCTAAATAGTGGTCGATGCTTGTGACCATGGATTCGTTCCATTTTCAGTGCGGTTACTGATACGGTATCAGTATCATTCTTGCTAGCTTTATAGCTAATTAAACCTATCCCACGTTATCTACCAAGCTAGCTAGCTGTCGTTAAATGCATTTCTTCATTAAGTCCACCATCCACAAGCTCACTAGCTACATTAACCTAATTAATAAGCCAAATGGCAAAGGAAACAGTGTCACTAGCTGGCCACGTTCGGTTATATTCGGTGTCCAGTAACGCAACATTTACGAGAGAAAAAAAAAAAACCTAAGTGAAAAGTGAAGCTAAGAGCAAAGTTTCTCTGTTGAGTTCCAGAAGTACCTTAATTAACACGACGCGAAAAAAAACGCTGCGAGTCACTTTGTTATCGTTAGCTAATATAAAGGTCATAGATTAGCTGGGTAGCTGCTGAAATAACCATGGTTAAACCCTTGGAGCCAGATGCCCAGCTGTGCTAGCATTGATAACTCGTGTGTATGTTCGCCACAGAAGCCAATTAATTCGGCATTCACCGAATTCAAAATATAGGGTGATAGATCAAAAATATGCCTGTGTGAAAAATAAAAATAAAGGTCCATCACAAGGCTTGCTAGTAAGCTTACGTTATGCAATGTTAACGTTTGACTGGCCATACCACCATTATTGTGGCGGGGCTAAGATGCGTGAAAAATCTGAGCCGAGCACCGCTCGTACTCATAGGGGTGAACCAACCGCCGCACCTTCCCAGCGGTGTACAGCGTTCGTCTCGAAACTGCTTCACGGATACAAACAGCGTTCGACCCGCCACCTCAAGCAACTTGGCGGCTCCTTTCCTTTACGAGGACAGATATGACCAAGCATCTCGGCCATAGCGAACAATGTAGCATCGTACTGAGTTGGTTTTTAGCCTAGTTCGTAAGCAGTAGCTGGCTTGGTAACTTCAAGCTCGGGGGCGTTTCAGCAACCAGGCTCCATTAAACTCGCCTCAGCTCCAGCAACGGTCCACCTTTTGACCATTTTTTGGATTAGCCGGAGGTAGGCGGAGTAAGGTAAGTGCCAAATTGGCGACCAAATGAGCTTCGCAGTGGATATTCAGAAACCTATGAGTAACGTCACGGAGGCTACGCCTATGTTTTATGCATTCAGTGCTCTGCGGGGGCCAGTGGGGTGGCCAGCAGTTTTCCAGGGGTGGCCGTGGCCCCCCTTGGCCCCCTTGGGGCGCCATTGTGTGTGGACAAGCCCAATTTTGGCCTACTACACTGAAGAGTTCGGTTTTCGTGCTACTAAGCAAGGAATGGATAGAAGCAAGGTCAGAAATAACGTAAAAGCGCTGCTTAAATGTGTTTTAATATTCATTTACTTGTCCTTAGTTAACACACAGGTTTAACATTAAAAAATGTGAGCGAAAGTAAACCGCATGTCTGAATGTTCATGAAGTACGGTGCCTTCACCAGTTTTCATGCTGAAGTCGTTTTTCGTGCCCTAAGCAGCCTTGCATATGACACATTAACGACTACACAAGCAAGACTTGACATTTCATAGTTTTGCGTTTATATTGGCTTTTACCTCATGTTCACGCTGTATTTCTTCACAAACGCCAAACACTGCTGCTAATGAAAACGTGAGACCCGAAACCAAAGCCAGAATCGGCGAGAATAACGCATCATTCACATAAGCACGAAATCTGTGCTGACACGAAAACTGAACAGTTCAACTATACATCAGATTATTCTGTTCGGAGCTCCAGACAACGACTGCGGCGCGCAATAACTCTAGTAGTTTTTAAATAGTGGTTTTGCCACCCCCACTTTTCAAAGTAGGGGGGGCATTTGCCTGACTGGCCTATAGGAGTAGGCGCCTGTGACTGCGTCATGTATGAAGAGGGGAACTACTAGTGAGGTGTAGGAAACGAACAGTGTGTCTTAGTTGGTGCTACGAGATATATCTGGAGACACTGGCACCACTAGTGGAGGAAAGGGGTGTGGACAGCTCCATGTGCAATTTAGTGACAGAGGAGGGAGGACAGTCTGTAGGAGTTTAATCTTTGTTTGACAGGCCTTATTAGGATACAGGTAGTTTTGTTTGATTTACTCTTGTAAAGTCTCTGCCTCTTGATCTCAGAAAAGAAACCAGTTGATCCTACTATGAAAACGAAAAGTTGTGATCCCACCTTGTGTGCTGAAGTGACTGAGGACTCTACCCTGCAGCCGGGCTTACTGATGATAAAAGGAAAAAACTCACTGAAGTAGACTGCACCTTGATTTATCCCACAGCGTTAAATTGAATACAATAAGTGCTTGTAAATACACAATTAAGACACATCTTAGACACACGTCTCTTAGAATCTCAGACCTCTGAAGAAGTTCAAAAGGTCCAGATAAGTTAATCGATTTGTCGTCAATGTCAGTACATGTCCCAGTCCTCTATAGACCCACTGCTGTTCACACATCAGAGCTCCTCTAACTGTGTGTGACAGGATTTGTATAGAGGAAGGGGCTTTGCATACCTGTCCTGCCTCACTGCTCCACACACTTTAAGACCCACAGTACAGATCAGTGACTGTCCAGTCCTTTCACAGACACTGACACAGGCAGCATTATGATGATGTCAGACTTTCTGCTGCTGTTGCTGATGCTGGGACTCCTTGTTTTAAAATTAAGGAAGTTCATGCTTTCATCTTCATATTTTATCATTGAAATTTTATTAAATTTTTTCAGTGGAGTTCTCAATTTTTATGATCAAACATACTGTAGAAATTTGTTTTGTTTGTCAAGCTTAATCAGGATCAATTTTCTTTTTTTATTTTTCAGGATCAATGGCAGATATAGTTGTGACTCAGTCTCCAGCAGCTCAGGCTGTTCAGCAGGGAGACACTGTCACTATCAGCTGTACAGTCAGTCAGAGTGTTTATGTTTATAGCTCCAGCCACATACTCAACTGGTTCCAGCAGAAACCTGGTCAGGCTCCTAAACTTCTGATTTATTGGGCCAAAAATCGTCAGTCTGGGATTCCTGATCGTTTCAGTGGGAGTGGATCTGGGACTCAGTTTACACTGAAAATCACTGGAGTCCAGGCTGAAGATGCAGGAGATTATTATTGTCAGAGTGTACATTACATCAGTAGTAGCTGGGTGTTCACACAGTGTTAGAGAGCCGTACAAAAACCTCCCTCAATCAGACTGCACAGAGACTGCACTGCTGCAGCTGGGACCTACTGCAGCTGCTGAGGGGCGAGCCACTGATTTGAAACATTGAGAGGTTCTGCTCTAAAACAGTTTGCACAATAAATACGCACATATTTCCAAATGTAATGCTGTATTTGTTTATGGTAAGACAAGTGTATCCATACGTCCCGTGAAAATTAAGCCTTTTTTTATGATAATTTAGAAACTTAATCAAAAAGAACATGATGGAGATAAAGACATTGGTCAGAATATTATTGTCTATCACAGTAAAACAGATTTAATTCTCAGAGAAACACTTGTCCTAATTTCTGAATAAACTCAAAAAGATGGTGAGCACATCAAACAAAACACACAATTATGAACTGGAATTAAAATTGAGTTCACTGGAAAGAAGTGGGCTATTAATTTTGGAACAAAACAGAGGCATATCTTTAGTTCATTCTTTGTACATATAATAATTCTGACATGGGGAACCTCATGATGTAGGATGTTTTTATTGCTAAGAATTTTTTGCATTTGTCAATATGACCCTGAGATGAAGAGATACCCAAGATTGCCAGGATAATACATTCCTGGTAATTACACGGCACTTTTGGAAATAAATAAATTAGCATTGAGAGATTAGAGAGAGTATATGTGAACTGCTTATATGTGTGTGTGTGTGTGTGTGTGTGTGTGTCACTGCTGCTTACATAATATGATTACTGATTATGATTATTTATTGACTGGTAAATATGATGAGTAATACTGAAATCTGATCCTCAACAGAAGCTCTTCTATGCTTTCTTTTCCCATGACAAAAATTAGCAGCTTTGTAAAAATGCTTCAAATGGATATATTGTGTTTTGTGATGAAAATCATCATATATATTCCTTAGGGGTGAATGGGGTCCGATGAGCCATGGGGACCAATGAGCCATATCACTATTTTGCGATCAATCAATGCCAAAGGTGTTTAAAATAGGCAAAATAGTGATATGGCTCATTTATCCCAATGACTCATCAGTCAATGGTCAAATATTTTGCCTATTTTAAGCAGCTCTGTCATCGATTGATCGCAAAATAGTGATATGGCTCATTGGACCCCAGTCTCCCCTACATTATGAGTAGAAGCTGCTGGATTGTTCCATGCTATATGCTCTTTAGCAACCAGTCAGTATTCTTCCTAATGAAAGTTCATTCTCTTCAAGAATTATTTGCATATCTTTAATCATAGTTATATACAAAAGTACTCTTCCTTGCTTTGTTAAAAGGAACAAGCTCCCAAGCCTTAGTCACGGTCTGCAGGATTGGGATTGTGCTCCAATAAATCATTCTTTACTGTTCCTCTGCCCAGTAAATTAGGAACACCTCCCGAGCCTTCTGCGGTCATCAGGATTGAGACTACGTTCCTGCTGAACTCCCCGGTTCTACCACCTGGCAGTTCTGCTCCGGCCAGTGTGTCCTCCCCCTGGCTGCTGTCCCAGGACACGAATGGCCAGGCACAGACATGCCCCTGAACTCAAGCCTGTACCATCTGAACTGAACAACGTCATTCTGTTCTAGGCTCCGTCCCTCTGTCAATACAGTTGGATTGTACTCTTACTCCGCATTAGGTTTCTGATCAAGACAGTTACTGGACACTGCTTCGGACTGAAAGGCTTTGATCAACTATCACACCAGAGTCTATTTCAAACTGAACAGACTGCCATCAAAAGATTTATGCATCAAGTTTACTTTTGTAGTCAGGGATGCATCAGTGACAACAGAAGGATTTTCTTTCAAAACATTAAAAAAAAAAAAAAACTACAGTTTCAAATTTGAATACAGGATCGGGTTGTAGTGATCAATGTAAAAGCTTTCCAAACTTTCAGTTCATTTATTTCTTATGGTTAAACTGTGTCTGAATCAGTTCCTAACTTTAGCATTTCACACTGAAACTTCCATTAGAACTCAAAGGAATAAATATTACATACGTACTGCAGAAACTCAGCCCACAAGGAGCTATTTATCACCATCTTCACATATACAAAAACGTAATTTCAGAAAAGGTTAAATTTATGCAATAAGTGGTTTTAGGTCACAAGCAGCCATAACCAGGGTACTTATCCCAGCCCTCTATAGACCCACTGCTGTTCACACATCAGAGCTCCTCTAACAGTGTGTGATAGGATTTGTATAGAGGAAGGGGCTTTGCATACCTGTCCTGCCTCACTGCTCCACACACTTTAAGACCCCCAGTACTGATCAGTGACTGTCCAGTCCTTTCACAGACACTGACACAGGCAGCATTATGATGATGTCAGACTTTCTACTGCTGGTGATGCTGGGACTCCTTGTACAGGGTGAGAATGATGGAACCATTTAAACTCAAATTTTGTTCAGATTTTACATTTTCTTTGCTTATTTTTTACAATATCCAGGCTCTCACAACATTTGCCATCATAGCATAGTTAAAGTATATACAATATAGAAAGTTGTTTACCGTATTGAACTGCATTGACTGAGATCTATTTCTATGTTTTCTCCAGGATCAATGGCAGATATAGTGATGACTCAGTCTCCAGCAGCTATGGCTGTTCAGCAGGGAGACACTGTCACTATCAGCTGTACAGCCAGTGAGACAGTAACCGATGAACTCAGCTGGTACCTGCAGAAACCTGGTCAGGCTCCTAAACTCCTGATATATTATGCCACAAGACGCCAATCTGGGATTCCTGATCGTTTTTCTGGGAGTGAATATAGGAATCAGTTTACACTGAAAATCACTGGAGTCCAGGCTGAAGATGCAGGAGATTATTACTGTATGCAGGACGAAAACTATCCGTTCACACAGTGTTAGAGAGCCGTACAAAAACCTCCCTCAGTCAGACTGCACAGAGACTGCACTGCTGCAGCTGGGACCTACTGCAGGTGCTGAGGGGGGAGCCACTGATCTGAAACACTGAGGGTTCTGCTCTAAAACTGTTTGCACAATAATAACACTCATATGCTCAAATGTAATGCAATATCTGGATATGTAAAGACAAGAATATCCACTCGTCTTATGAAAATTAAGTGGTTTTTTTTTTAAAATAATTTAGAAACTTACCTGGGCGAACAGAATTCAGATGTTGGAGTTGAACCGAAGATTTTTTTTTTGAAGTACAACCCCAATTCTGAAATAGTTGGAGAGACAAAGTGTAAATTGTGAATAAAATCAAAACGCAATGACTTTCAAATCACATCAGCCAGTATTTTATTCACAATAGAAAAGAGATAACATAGCAAATCCTGATACTGTTGAAATGTTGGAGGCATCTGAGCATTGAGGAGACAAGTTTCTTCAGTTTAGCCACTGGAATTTGATCCCACCCTTGTTTAATACAGGTTTCGAGCTGCTGGAGAGTTTTGGGTCTCCTTTGACATACTTTTCATTTAATTATGCGCCAAATGTCCTCAATCGGTGAAAGATCAGGACTGCAGGCAGGCCAGTTTAGCACACGGACTCTTAAACAACGAAGCAATGCTGTTGTAATAGCTGCAGTACGTGATTTTGCATTGTCCTGCTGAAATACACAGGGCCTTCCCTGGAATAGTTGTCATCTGGGGGGGAGCATATCGAGGGCTGACTGCAATAAACAGTTATGTCCAATATATACGGACCAAAAAAAGAAACGCAATTATGTAATCCGGTGAAAAATTTCGGCAAACCCATTGAGAAAGATGCTTTTGCTCGGAGTCATTTTTAGAGGGGATAACTACTACCATACAAATTTTCGCGGTCACAGCGCGTATCCTGGAGCCGCCATTTGTCCAAAACCAAACATCGGCAGTGCTTGGGTTCGAGTACTACCATCATCCTAACACTCCCATTTTTGTTTTGAGTTCCTCGGAGACGCCGGGGCCTATAAAAGTCCGACCGAAAATGAGTAAAAATCAGACAGTTTATAATGCCACGACATATGGAAGTTCAACGAGAACGCGCGATTCGGATGCTACAGGCCGGAAGTCGAGTAAATAGAGTCGCCTGTCAATTTGGCATGCATTCTGAGACAATTAGTCGCCTCAGAACCAGGTTTAATGCCACTGGACACACGGCCGATCGCCCCAGATCCAGTAGGCCACATGTTACTTCTTCAGCGTCTGAACGTGGTATCCACTTGTTACATCTGCGGGATCGCTTCTGGTCGGCAACTCAAACTGTCGCTGAGATGCCTGGTCGGTACAACAACCGGATCAGCGATCAGATGGTTCGCAACTCATTGCACGACCCAATTTACGTGCACGTAGACTGTACCGTTGCTTAATGCTTACGCCGCAGCGGCACGTATCTGGATGGAGTTCCTTCGGGCCGAAAACGTGCAAATCCTTCCCTGGCCAGCGTTCCTCCAGATCTTTCACCTATAGAACACTTGTGGGACATTCTGGATAGAGCGATCCGGAGACGTCAACCACCGCCAGCTACAGTGTGTCAGCTAAGACAACCACTGACAGAAGAGCGGAACAGCGTTCCACGAGCAACAATCAGACGTCTGGTGATGTCTATGAGACGCAGGTGTACCGCTGTGCGCAATGCTAACTGGGGACATACGAGATATCGATAGCGTCATTTGTGTTTCGTAATGTCGAACTTTACCTTGTTAAATAAAAGCCAACATCGTAATGTTCCAACCCGATTTTCTATTATATCTATTGTCTGAGATTCCCTCTTTCATTTGATACCAATGAAGTGTTGATTAATAACAGTTACACTCAATAAAATCAAGAAATACAAAATTTGTTTCTTTTTTTGGTCAGTATGTAACATCTGGACATAACTGTTTATTGCGGTCAGCCCTCGATATGTTGCTCTAAAACCTTAATATACCTTTCAGCATTCATGGTGCTTTTTAAAACATGCAAGTGTCCCACACCATATGCACTAATGCACCCCCATACCATCAGAGATGCTGGCTTTTGAACTGAATGCGGATAACTGGAGGGGTGGTCTTTCTCTTCTTTAGCCCAGAAGACACGACGCCCATGATTTCAAACAAGAATGTCAAATTTGGACTCGTCTGACCACAGGACACTTTGCCACTTTGCTACAGTCCATTTTAAATGAGTCTTGGCCCACAGAACACGGCGGCGCTTCTGGATCATGCTCAACAATGGCTTCCTTTTTGCATGATAGAGTTTAAGGTGGCATCTGTGGATGCCATGGCGGACTGTGTTTACAGACAGTGGTTTTTTGACGTATTCCTGGGCCCATTTAGTAATGTCAATGACAGAATCATGCTGGTGAGCGATGCAGTGGCGTCTGAGGGCCCAAAGATCACGGGCATCCAGTAAAGGTCTTTGGTCCTTGTCCCTTATGCACAGAGATTTTTCCAGTTTCTCTGAATATTTTGATGATGTTATGCACTGTCGATGATGAGACCTTCAAAGCCTTTGCAATTTGACGTTGAGGAACATTGTTTTTAAAGTATTCCACAGATTTTTTTACGCAAGCCTTCACAGGTTGGAGAGCCTCTGGTCATCTAAACTCCTGAGAGACTCAGCCTCTCAAAGACATCCCTTTTATAGCCAATCATGTTACACACCTGATGCCAGTTAATGTAATTACTTGCTAAATGTTCTCTCAGCTGATTCTCTTATACATTAATTGCTTTTTCAGCCCTTTTTTGCCTGTGTCCCAACTTTTTTGAGACCTGTGGCAGCCAGAAAATTTGAAATGAGCTCATTTTTGTGGATAAAAATGCAAAATGTCTCAGTTTCTACATTTGAAATGTTATCTATGTTCTATTGTAAATAACATATTGGCTCATGTGATCTGAAAGTCATTGCATTTTGAATTTATTCACAATTTACACTTCGTCCCAACTATTTTGGAATACATTAATTGAAAAAGAAATTAATATATAAGCGAATCAGCTGAAAGAACATTTAGCAAGTAATTTAGCAAGCAGAGAGGCTGAGTCTCTCAGAAGTAAAGATGGCCAGAGGCTCTCCAACCCTTGAAAGCTTGCGTAAAAAAAAAAAGTTTATTTTTTTTATTTATTTTATTTATTTAAGTAGCAGGGACAGTGCATCTTGATGAACATTTACATGTAAAGATACCAGATTATAGCTAATGGCTAATATACATCTGTAGTCCCTAGGCAGGTAAACGGTAACAAAGTTAAAAGAAAGCTGGGTAAATAGACAGTACAATACAAGACAATAAGTTACAAAACGGTGCATTGTAATACGAGATAAGGAAAAAAAAACATTCACAATACAAAAATAGTGCAATTAAAATATCTTTTCATACATATAATCAGTTTCCAGGCGCAACCGATTAATAGACAGATGGTGGAAAGAGAACTGTTATGGGGTGTGAAGATGGAGTGTGAGGCTGCAGCAATGCAAAATCCAGTACATTATTATTATTGATATGGTGACAAATGACAGATATCCAGGAGCGGATCAGGATATAAAGTGCTATAGTGCTCATATTAAAGTGGTGTCAGACACATAAATATAAATTACATGAAAAGTTGAAACATGAAGGATTGGGGACTGTTTGGAGTGTGTAGATGGAGTGTGAGACTGCAGCAATGCAATCCAGTACATTATTCTTGTTGAGATTGTGAAAAATGACAGATATTTATGGAGGTTAAGGATATAAAGTGCTACAGTGCTCATTGAAGCGATGTAAGTTACATGAAAAATGTAAATAAAAAGTTGAAACATGAAGAATTGGGAACTGTTTGGGGTGTGTAGATGTAGTGTGGGACTGCAGCAATGCAACATCCAGTACCTTGTTCTTATTAAATTGTGATGAATGACAGTGGAGGGTATTTATGAGGGACTAAGGGCATAAAGTGCTGTTGTGCACATATTAAAGTGACATCAATTACATGATAAATTCATAAATACAGAAAAATTTGGTGCATTGCATGCTCACACAAACGTGAGAACATGCATTGCACCTTAACAGTAAGTGCAAGTTTGGCTACTTTTAAGCCATTTCTTGAAATGCGTTTTGAATGTGACATATGTATTACAGTCCCGTATCACGGCTGGTATACTATTCCAAATGTGGCTGCCTTTAACTGAAAGTAGTGACTGACCACAAGTGGTGCACCTGAGTGGAATTATGCAGTCCCCTCTTGTGGTGGCTCTGGTCACATGGTTATTGTTTACATTTTGTTTGACATAGTCCATCAATGGGGGTGGTACTAGTCCTTGTAGTATTTTGTATATTGAGCAGGCATACTTAAACTTTCTGAAGTTGTCAAAACTGAGGAGGTTATGTTTCTGGAGTATATGACAGTGATGATATGAAAGTGGTTTCTTATCAAATATTTTAAGTGCCCTTTTGAATAGTGATTCAATCTGACCAAGTACAGTTGTGCTAGTGAATGACCAGTTTGTAAACCCATATTCTATGTGAGAAAGAATCATTGCATGCAGAAATACCCTCACCGCAGCTGATGTTAATGATGACCTTATTTGTCTAAAATTACAGAGATTGAATTATTTTAGAGATTTTTTTAATGTGGCTCTTGAAATTGAGGGTGGAATCTAAAGTAACCCCCAGGTACTTGAATTCATTTACTAATTCAAGCTCCTCTCCTCCCAGAAAAACATTAGAATGTGTGAAATTTATTGGTTTTTTTTTAGAAGAACATGCAGACAGTCTTTTTGGTATTTAACAACCAACATGATTTCTTGAGCTATTCATGAATTAAAGTCAGCTCAATTGTAGGTATATGACCAGCTTCTTGGGTGGTTTTTGCTGATGTAAATATTACGGCATCATCCGCATACATTTGTACATGGGTATTTTTGCATGCAAATGGAAGATCATTAATATAGAGTGAAAAAAGTATTGGTCCGAGAATCGAACCTTGCGGTAACCCTGTCGAATGAGTGAGATATGGGGATTTAGCCCCGTCAATAATCACACACTGTTTTTTATTAGTCAAGTATGAGCTAATCCAATTGATGGCCTGCTCTGAAAAATTGAAAAAAAGAAAGTTTATTAATAGAACCCTATGATCAACAGTATTGAATGCCCTTTTCAAATCCAGAAATACTGCACCAACACACACTGTTTTATCAAGGTATTTTTTAGTTTTTTCTAAAAAAAAAAAGATTAATGGCTGACTCAGTAGAATCGTGTTTCTGGAAGCCAAATTGCATGGGGTGTATTGGAGTGTGGCCAAGATTCAGGTGCTCACATAGTGGAATACTTTAAAAACAATGTTCCTCAACGTCAGATTGCAAAGGCTTTGAAGGTCTCATCATTGACAGTGCATAAAATCATCAAAAGGTTCAGAGAAACTGGAAAAATCTCTGTGCTTAAGGGACAAGGACTGAAGACCTTTACTGGATGCCTGTGATCTTCGGGCCCTCAGGCGCCACTGCATCGCTCACCAGCATGATTCTGTCATTGACATTTCTAAATGGGCCCAGGAATACGTCAAGAAACTACTATCTGTAAACACAGTCCGCCGTGCCATCCACAGATGCCACCTTAAACTCTATCACGCAAAAAGGAAGCCATTGTTGAGCATGATCCAGAAGCGCTGCCGTGTTCTGTGGGCCAAGGAAAAGCAAAGTGTCCTGTGGTAAGACAAGTACAAATTTGACATTCTTGTTGGAAATCATAGGCGTTGTGTCCTCCGGGCTAAAGAGGAGAAAGACCACCCCTCCTGTTATCAGCGTTCAGTTCAAAAGCCAGCATCTCTGATGGTATGGGGATGTATCAGTGCATATGATGTGGGACACTTGCATGTTTTAAAAAGCACCATAAATGCTGAAAGGTATATAAAGGTTTTAGAGCAACATATGCTCCCTTCCAGACGACATCTATTCCAGGGAAGGCCTTGTGTATTTCAGCAGGACAATGCAAAACCACATGCTGCAGCTATTACAACAGCATGGCTTCGTAGTGGAAGAGTCCGTGTGCTGAACAGGCCTGCCTGCAGTCCTGATCTTTCACTTATTGAGAACATTTGCTTCATAATTAAACGAAAAGTCCGTCAAAGGAGACCCAAAACTCTCCAGCAGCTGGAAGCCTATATTTAACAAGAGTGGGATCAAATTCCAATGGCTAAACTCAAGAAACTGCACTGCTGCAGCTGGGACCTACTGCAGGTGCTGCGGGGGGAGCCACTGATCTCTGACACCAATATTACCAGCAGGGCTGTAGGGGGCGATAATGAGCCACAGTCCTGAATACACACCTCTTTGTGCTGAAGAGGAGCTGCTCTGTGTCTGAGACAGAACCCAAAGCAGATCTGCTGCTGAAACACACACACACACACACACACACACACACACACACACAGCACACACACATACACACATCCTTGTACTTATATCTTTGTGAGGACATTACATTGACTTCCATTCATTCTTCCGGTGTCTCTACAGCCTTTCCCTAATCTTAACAATAAGAAATGTATGCCTAACCCAAACCCTTACCCTAACCTTAACCTATCCCTAATTCTAACCTTACCCCTAACCTTAACTAAGAAGTCACAATTAGCCTTTGTAGTTGTGAGGACCGGCCAAAATGTCCTCACTTCCCAAAAATGTCCCCACTCTGTAGGAAAAAAAACGTTTTTTGTTTCTCACTTTATAGCAAGTACAAGAACAAACACACACACACACACACACACACACACACACACACACGCAAACACACACACACATACACACACACAAACACACGCACACACACACACACACACACACACACACACACACATACTGTACCACAACATCACCGCATCACATAGTGCAGAGGATGTGTGTGTCTCCCAGAAGAGGAATGAGTGGGATTACAAATGAACTTTGAAAAGGATGTTTTAGTTTAGTTAATATATGGGAATCCAGTCAGTTTGTCAGCTGCACTGGACTGAATGGTATTGACAGATTTTACTATTTGCTGAAAATCTTTCATGGGATTTTTCAAGAAAAAAAAAAAAGTGTTTCTTTGAGGTTCACCCCTCCCTCTCTCACCCACTACAGAAATAACCCCTCCACCTCCTCATGTTCACACAGCTGTCTCAGTGCTGGGGTATTTTGGGCTGAGAAACTGTGAGCTGTGGGGCTGAAACTCAGATTTGCATCTGCAGGGCGGGACAGGCTGGTTCTGCTGTCCCTCAGTGGGACTGACTCAATCTCAGAATAGAGCAGCACTGTGGCCAGGTGTCTGGGCCGACCCCAGGGGGTTAGTGTGAGCTGAGCTCACATCCTGCTGTACTGAACTGATCTGAGCACAGTGCACACATCACTGCTCCTCTCTTCAGACCCCTCCTGTACTGATCCCAGATCAGTTACTGCACACATCACTGCTCCTCTCTTCAGACCCCTCCTTTACTGATCCCAGATCAGTTACTGCACACATCACTGCTCCCAGAGATCAGTTACTGCACACATCACTGCTCCTCTCTTCAGACCCCTCATGTACTGATCCCAGATCAGTTACTGCACACATCACTGCTCCTCTCCTCCAACCCCTCCTTTACTGATCCCAGATCAGTTACTGCACACATCACTGCTCCTCTCTTCAGACCCCTTCTTTACTGATCCCAGATCCGTTACTGCACACATCACTGCTCCTCTCTTCAGACCCCTCCTTTACTGATCCCAGATCAGTTACTGCACCCATCACTGCTCCTCTCTTCAGACCCCTGCTTTACTGATCCCAGATCAGTTACTGCACACATCACTGCTCCTCTCTTCAGACCTCTCCTTTACTGGTCCCAGATCAGTTACTGCACACATCACTGCTCCTCTCTTCAGATCCCTCCTTTACTGGAAATCTATTTCTGAATCAAGTTATGCGAATTGTTATGATTCTGTCATGCCCTGTTATGTTTCTCCCTTGCCTGTTCTGTTTTTGCCATGTTTTAGTACTTTGCCATGTCTTTGTTTTTGCCATGCCAGATCCATTATTCTGTTAGATTCCGGTCCATGTCTTTGTTCATGCCCTTCATTGCACTTTGTCTCCCCTGTCTGGTCTTTTGTTAAGCTACAGCTTCTCCCCAGTCCTGCGTGTCACATGTTTAGGTGATTTCATGGTTTCTGGGTTTCAAACATTCCTTCTAATCTCGTTTGCTTCCTTCGCCTTGCTTTTCTATTTTACTAACCATACTAACAGTTTATTATTTTTGTTTAGATACTAACCAAGACTAACATTGTATATAATACTAACTTACTAACGAGCACTAGGGATTGTATAGCTGCACTTACTAATTGATTAACAAGCTCTCAACACTCGCCCTGTTCTAGTCTCCGCCTCTTGCCTTCTCTTAGTCTTTGCTGCAATTCAGCGGATCCTCCGCACCTGCTCTACTCTATCCTGCCTCTCATTATCTGTGCACGTTAGAACTCCCTAACCGGAGCTGTATGTTTTGTCTATAGGTTGTCTCGTGATCCCTGTCCGCGTTTTGGCTTTTGCCAATTTCATGTGGTTAGGTTCTCCCTTGTGTTTGATCCCACGTAATTAGTCTGATCCTCTTCACCTGTCCCTGATCATAACATGTGACTTCTCTTGAGTGTACTTAAGCAATCTTTTCACAGCAGATCCCTGTCAGAACGTTTCCCTTGTCTACCTGTGCTGCTCTTGTTTTCGCCTCGTATTCATAGTGTTGCTTTTCTGACTGGACCGTCCGACTTCCAATTCTTGGCTCTGATTTGGTATTATTATTTGCTCCTGTGTATCGAACCCTTTTTGTCTGACTACGATTACTGTGATTGCTGCCCTGGTTTTTTGACTTTTGGATTTTGCCCCTGGGATTGTGATTTTTGGATTGTGGACTTAGTACTGTTGCCTTCGGTCCTGCAGGGGTTTACCCCCTCGCGTAATAAAATCACATTCATCGCATTTCCTGGTTCTCGCGACTGGTTCCTGAACGATACCTCACACGAATATAACAAGTAGTGAAGATGTTCTCTGTTCTTTACTGAAAAAAGTTCCATTGTAACTTTAATTTGGTGAAAAATATTTCTCATTTCCAAAGTATGTGTCAATGACTAGAACACAAAGATCAGATTTATTTCTTTTCTCCACACTCTTATCTCTACTACACTGTGCAGATCTAGAGAGGAATATCTGTTTACAATGAAACCACTGAAAACAAACTTCTTTCACTATTAACAGTTTTCAAAGCCACTTATCTTTTTCAGCTCTTGAATTTTCGGGTTCATTTTTCTGGCATTAATGATATTGTGATTTTATCAGTAAAGGGCCACTGCACTGGAGTACTCAAAGACTTCACAGGAAGCACCAGAGACTGTTTTTACAAGGAGAGACAGGACAACTTTATTGTCACTCCGACGGCCGTCAGGGAAGTTAAGAAAAAACTACGTCATTTACACAGCTTGTATGTAAGGTGAGATACTCATGCCACATATCTTTGGAAAGCTAAGATTCTTGTGATTCAATTGATGCCAACCATTTCAAAATATAATCATCACAGCAGCTTTAATCATTGCCTGTGTCACAGCTTCATGCTGTCGTCCCATTGTGTTTTTTTAGCTAATAAGTCCCAGCTACACTCATCTACAGGCATCTGTTTGCAAAAAAAAATTCAGGCGAGAATAAAAACCTTCTACTTCAGTGTGTTCCAACTTAGATTACTCAATGACAGTAGCACTTATAATGATTCTTTCAGTTGGGGGAAAAACTTCAGAGTGTTTCCTCTCAAAAGAGACCAAAACCATCCATATTCTCCAATCGGCTCAAGAACAGCTTTCAACTTACTTTGGGTACGCCTTGGATAGGCATTTTAGGCAAATTTTACCGGAGTGTTAAAGGGTTAAACTCTTCAGAGAATCTTTATTAAGTCAATGATATTGACCATATTGGTCTAACAGCTATTTCCCACAATCACACACACACACACACACACACAAATAAGAAGGTGTGTGTGCATATGTGTTGAAGAGCACAAGCAGAGCACATGTAAGATATTAGCAGTGAAAGCTCAGGCTGGAGGAAGGATTCACACACAGGCTCAGCTCAGTGTGACAGCAGTAAGGAGCAGAACAGGGTAAAAACAGTGTGATCAGAGTGTGTGAGCTACTCAGTACAGTGGTCTCTCCTCAGTGTCTGAGGGGGGGCAGACAGGGAGCCCTTTGTGGCCTCACAGGTCAGTGACCCCGCCTTCATCCAGTCGCCCGCACTGAGAGTCAGGGAGCTGCTCCAGCTGTACAGGCCGTCCTTCCCCAGGACCCCCACGCTCCCGGCCACGCCCGAGCTCCTACTGGTACCGTCCCACTTTCCAGCACAGAGTCCAGTCTGAGGGAAGCCCTTGTTGGCCAGACACACCAGTGTGGCCTTCCCTGCTTCAGCTCCTCACTGGAGGGGGGCAGGACTGTGAGGGCGGGATCTGTGTCACCTGGGAGACGCAGCAGAGACGTGAGGTCAGACTGTGGACACGCCCCCATGTGTCAATCATGATGGGTGCGTTCGAGCGCTCTTCAAGTAAGTAAGCTGCGCGAGATTCCCGAAAAATTACGCGAGAATCTTGCCGAAGTTGCGCGATAAGCCCTCCAAACCCTGCGATAGCAGCAAGATCCTGCAGTAAGCAGGATCAGTTAGCAAGATCCTTGCGCAATCGCATTTTTGGAGGGCTTATCTCAACTTCGCAAGATTCTGCGGCTTTTCGAAACTTGCAGAATCTCAGGCTAACTTGCAGACGCGCTCGAACGCACCCTCTGTTCTTATGGTTAGATATGAACATGATACAGTCATATTTAGAAAGTCCAGTGTTAGTAATTTACAGAGGCTAAAGAGACTCTTTATCATTAATGGCTTTATATTGATCATTACAGTTGACACTATTTTTTAGCTTTCTATTATCAAGCAGGGATGTGTGCAGGGTTTGGGAATAAAGAGGAAAATATACTTGCAGTTTAAGGTGCTGCAATGCAAACGCGTTTGGGGTCTGGATTACTAGAGTGTCTTGGCTGCCCCCCCAGAAAGTTTTTGTTTTAATTGGAAAAGCATTTCTTACCATCTGGGGCATTTTCACGCGATACAAACATCTTATGATTGTCAAAAAAAAAAATTGAACAAGTCTTGTTAGGGTGCCTACCATATAAGAATACACAACCTCTGGCAGAGACAATGTCGGTGTCTCAAACAGAATTTTCGAATCTTGACTAAGGTCAGGTGATCACATAACACTTTCATCACGTTCACAAAAAATATTTAGAAAGTCAGTCCACTTACATAACTTGTAGTTCAGTTTTCCTTCAAGGAGATAACATGAACTAAGCGGTATTTAAGCGACTATGATTTATGATATCGCTCCAAATTTAATTTTACTTACTTGATAGCAGGGCGTGTTCACTGAGCAACACATCCGCGCAGTCAATTTATATAGCAGGATCACTGTTTGGAGCCTGCCTCGAGTTATCAGTAACCGGTTTCTATTAAAATCCCTGCAAATTTGCGTGCATATCTTTGCGAAATAAATCATTTTTAGGACGAAAACGCAATAATGACTTTTCCAGCACGGAAAGAAAGTTTGACATCGCAATTTCCCGCATTTCCGCGGGCGTTTCACATCCTTGAATGTGACAGCAACGTTAGGATAGAAAATTCCCTCGCTCAAACAGCACGATTTTTAAAAAAAATATATATATTTATTTTATGGTTGCAATCACATTTTGCTCTATCTCGCTTGAACAGTCAACTATTTCAGTGTTGTAATTGCTCATTTCTAACCGTCTACAAATATTTATTGACATTTAAAAACCTGCATAAATTAGCCTACATGTTATGATTCCGAGTTCTCTCTCATTTAGGCATATTATATCTAAACTGAACACACCGGCAGCATTACAAAATAACAGAAAATAGAAAAATTAATTAAAATAAAAAATTGAAAACGTTTATAAACAGTAATTGATTTAGCAACCAACTTAATCCTTTTCGGAAATTCCCCATTTCATCTACAGGATTCAGACACGCTGTCGACAGCAAAATCTTAAGAAGTGGGGCTGGTACAACAGAAGAGACGTTTGTAATGCATTCAGCATTGTAATGCATTTGCTCATCTGATGCTTATGTTAAACTAAATCTGTAGCCCAACTTCATGCAATATAGGGTAAGTTATATAAGACCTGGTTTAAATATTTGCTTAAATTATATTGCGATAGATAGTCTATATCATAAAATTACATAGGGCCTACCAATTCTTAATTATTGAGAAAACCAATTTTATTTCACATGAATGAGAAAGAATTTCAGCAAACTGTCAAGATTTGTCTACAGTTTTAATCCTTCAAACACGCTGTGATCCCGTCGTTACTAAGTCAGCCAATACAATTTATTTAACGTTCCTAGATCACGAGTAGGCTGATAAGATGAAAACATACAGTCGCTAACTCACCCTAAAATCGGTGAGAAAAAATAGATTTTTGACGTCAACAAGATCTTTATTATGTGTCATAGTGTTATCAAAATATGCCTGAATTAGTGACCTCAATCTCATGACATTCGTGTGCATTGACATCCATTTTTATGTTTATCTTTTCCAGGATCAATGGCAGATATAGTTGTGACTCAGTCTCCAGCAGCTCAGGCTGTTCAGCAGGGAGACACTGACACTATCAGCTGTACAGCCAGTTTAGCGGAAAAATTATGATACCTCCACAGAGCATGTAAACGTAATGGATATCTTTTAAGACTTTCTTAAATATTGCAGCAATTGGGCTTTGTTCTCCAGCCAGAGCGACATTATCTGATGAGTCACTGCTCCGGCTGGAAAGATCTTGTTTTTCTTCTCCTTTCATTGGTAGGAACTGCCCTCCTACACTCTAAGAAAAAAAGGTTCGTTTGGGGTTCAGATCGGCACCAAAAGGGTTCACGATTGTGATTGGTTCCCTTCCGAACCGTTAGAGGGTGCCGACCACCAAATGGTGCTCATTTGCACCCTTTGATTCGCTTGCTTAATCTTTGCTCCATTGCAATCAGGTGAGCGTTAGAGGGGATCCAATGAGTGGAGGTACCGGACCGGAAGTTACTTTGGTTTGGCGTGATTTTCTGTTGCATGAACTTGACAGAAATCGACCCTCACTTGTAGGCATCACATATGGGTCAAGTTTTGTCTAACTCGAAGGCTGCTGACGCTAGCGTTTGTGAATGTGTACGCATACGTGCTTGTATTGTATGCGAGACTCGACGCAACAGCCGGTATACCGGGTCGTCATTATATTACAATACACGTGTCTTCGCTGCAATCTTGTGCATGTTAGTGTTGGCGTGGCTGCCTGTTCTTCCAAATTGTGCCTCAAACGATTGTGAAAAGGTAATGATTGCATTCTTTATATTAAAAAATATTGTGTTAGTGGCAAAAATGTTTACAATTGTAGTTAGCCTACCAAGTTGAAGTCAAATCATTTCAAAGGGGGTAATGTTTTTCTGCGTTCGACAAATAGCTTGGCTTTCGAATTACTAGCTGGCGAGACTGGCGTGCTACTTTGTTACAGTCCCGAATACAGATGTAGATGTAGATGTTAGCAATAGTTCTTGCAATGCAGACGTTTTAATGAAATCCTCTAAACTGTAAACGAAATTAATGAAGTCCGTCCTAATTTGACCATAGCATGTAATGCACAATTCTAGGTTTGAATTAAAATCTAGATTCAAAATAACTGTCATATTTAAAATGGCTGTGCCAGTGCTCCATTACTAATAAATGGTCCCAGAGTTAACATTACTCATTGGGTCTGTGCCAGTCTAGTGTAGATCAGGGTTAAACATTTACTGTTAATACCAGAACTTGAAGAAACTTTGTGTCTCTCTGTTTGAATGAATGAGTGAATGAACTGATGGTTATTTGTGATGAAGTGTTGCCAAGTGACGTGTTCCAATTAAGTACGTAACGTTTTCAATTTTAGTTTACAAAGAATGAATGAACATGAATCATGATGACTTGAACGTGAAAAGTAGATCATGATAGATAAAGGTCTGATTGACTTTTCAAGTAACACTCATTCAAAGTGAGAGAGCTCAATCCTTTGACACTTCCATTCAGAGCAAGGGCATGGTGAATGGCACAAAGCTCAGAATGTTACAGAAAATTGTAGACAGATGTCAGTTATTCATTGCTCTATTCCTTCAGACTAATTTTTTTCATTTAATGAGGCATGCTTAATGTTGTAGTGCCACTTCATGAATAAAAACCCGGTAAAACTTCCTTTTGTACCCTCCACCAGCGATAAATTGAACGATATCTGTAATTTTAGGTTTACTGCCACCAGCGGCCAATAAGCGACAGGCCTACTGTTTTGGGTGCTTATGGTCTAAAAAATCCCGCAGTCGGCGTGCTGTTCGCTGGCGTCGTTGGATAGCTGGTCCGACTGTCACGCAAGCGGTCCAGGTTGGAGTCCTGGTGAAATCTCTTGAGATGGAATAAAGTGCAAGTTGTATTTTTTTTTTTTTTTTTTTTTTTTTGACTGCGTTCATGGACCACATAAGATTCTACAGGATGATGCGTGTTTTTATGTACCC
The DNA here is from genome assembly GCA_029692085.1 of Gymnothorax javanicus. Taxonomy (NCBI): domain Eukaryota; kingdom Metazoa; phylum Chordata; class Actinopteri; order Anguilliformes; family Muraenidae; genus Gymnothorax; species Gymnothorax javanicus. Next base: position 130,641,371 of record CM056197.1, on the reverse strand, counting down.
ATATGAAAATGTCCAGGCTTAGAAAGAAAACTCTTCAAATTATTTAAATGTTTTCATACATGATGTACAATGTACATGTTTTGTTTGATATCAATGTTACTTTCCTTTTATGCATTAAGATGGGTGCCTAAATGAGGCTGAGTAGATAAAAGTCATAATTGTTCATTACATTTTGCTGAATAGGGCAAAGTTTTCTGTTCATGAATACTGTACAGCTATGTTCACCTAAAACATGCACTTTGTATTTGTTCTCTCTCCATTGCTATGTAGGTACAGCTATTGTAAAATAGCTACTTATTTGCCACACTCTCGAATCAATACATCTTGCCTTTCCTGCAATTGCAAGCAACTCCTTGTATGCTCAAACATTGTCACAACACAAATGTTATGAAATCTTTAGTATAGTTTATCATACATTTATATAGAATATTGCTGTTTTTTGTTTAGCATGAATAGTTTAATGTTAAGAGTACATGAACATGTACTGGAAAAAGATTCTTTCAGTCTCATTGATGCAAGATTAAAAAAATAAGAATTTTTGAAAATCTTTGTTTATAAAACTCATGCAATTTTGAAAATGAAATTATACTATGTAAGCCAAAGCTTGTTCATGCTAATGCCTCATGTACAAATTTTTCTCAGGATCATGCATACTGACATTTAACTTGTGAGCTGACTACTTTCCCTTTACATAACATACTTTGTATATTTACTGAATGAGAAATTTTTTTGCCTACTGATGGAAAAACTACACAAGGATATTTCGATGAAATTTGGAGGTTTGGGTTTCTTTCTCATCAAGGGTTGGTATTAGGAGACATGCATCTTGGTTTTTTTAATAAGCTCATTATGTCTGACATTGATGTACTGATTATTTTTGTTAATTTACTTTAGTTCCTTGTGGAGGAGCCAACAATGTAGTGGTTAACTTCCTTAATTTTTTTCTTTGTGTGAAACAGCTGCTAGATGGTATTCATTAGGGGCCCATACATTGCTGATGCTGTCTTACACATTGTAAATGATAGTCTGCACATTATGTCGACAACCATTTTTGTATTCAGAACATTCAAAATGCTAAACCATTCCTTTTGTAATGAACATTCACAATTTGACTGTTGCAGATGTTAACCAAAAATATACAGACCTTTACTTTTGCATACTTGAGTTGTAATCACCTTTTTGGTTGGGCATCTTTAATTTTAAGAGTTTCACATGGAGGAACCCAACAGTGGAATAATCTAAACATTTAGCTGCTGCATTTCCATCCAAAATGGTAATGAGTCTAATAAAAGTTCATCCACAAATTACATGACTGGAAAGTATCTTATGGTCTTGATCTAGCAGGTTCATAGTTTAATCCTTTCATGTGGTGTGAATGAGAATTGTAAAGGCTGGTTATGACAGACTAGCTGAAATGATGGGAAGGACGAACCTTCCAAAGTGACTGGCAGCACCTCGATGCTAGTTGGCACCTTTTGAGATGCTAACAAGTACCTTGTAAAGGTGTTAACCTGCACCCTCCCTACACTGCAAACCTAGATGTTTACTACACTTCATATAGTGTAATGTTTACCTAACTATGCTGGCATTAAAGATAAAATGTGATAGCATTTTAGTTACATAAGTCATGTAACACCACCCCAATTAACACTTACCTGGTGTTCTGTTTCAAATGTGTAAATTACAATGCTGTAACATGTTTCAATGTCTTAAGTAGACATGTTGAATCTGCAAGTGATACCTTGTTTAATGTGAAATATGGAGTAAGTGAAGGATTATTATTTTGCACCTGTGATTTGGTATCTGCCTTAGATCTGCTCATCTTCAGTCTATACTGTGTTTAGGGCAAAGTGTCAGACAATACTTTTGACACACCAACAAGTGGGATGGGAAGCGATATTGAAGTGCCACAGAAACCATAAACCAAAATGAAACCAAAGCGATATGATTCTTGAGCCTGATGACACTGCCAATTCTTCCGAAACAAAGCCGCTATCAAGGATATATGTCACAGGAGCAGAACGAATGGGCTATTAGGAAGAACACTTGACGTCATCAATATGGAAACTCCAATACATCACCGGGTGCAAAAACAATTGACATCATGGCGGAGAGAGTCACATGATGGGGTTGATCATATGATCTGAAGTGAGTCAAGCGCTCTAGTGGTTTTCGTGTTGATACACCCAAACTATCCTGCTATAAGGTCTTGCGCTAAGAAAACATAGCGGCATCAATTTTTTATTGTGCTATCATTACGCATTCATTTGATATCGGGCGAGACACACCAACATTTTATAACGCAGTAACGTTTTATATTGCATTGACAGCGCTATAAGTTCGCAGTGTCTCAATGGTATAAGTAAGACAAAATGCCTTGTACTTGGAGTCTTTCAAAGTATTAGGCATGAAAGTATTTACAGACATGCCAAATAATTGGGTCTTGGTCATGTGACCAGGAACTGACAAAGCAGTCTCAGTCCACTTAGCCATTCGTAGTTGTGGTTTGACGTCATGACGACATTATCTGCACACATGGATTTTGTAAGGCTAAAACAGTCTGGATTCAGCTGGTGATTGTATGCCCAGAACGACAGACAAGTGATTTAAAAATCATCAGTAGCAGTGTTGTGTATTTGATAACAAACCAGTATTACTGACAAATCAGTATTTACTCTCACTGAATCAGTTGCTAATCACAAATACACAGCAGCAGTCTGTTGGCGGTATCAAGACCTTTGGAAATGGTGCATCTGTATGCTTGCTTACCTAATCCTGCTGTAGTTTACTTTGGTTAGCAACAGTTGCTGAATTGGTAGAATGACCATTTATTTTCGATTGGGCTGTTTAAGTTGCTTCAAAGTTATGACATGTTTTCTTGAGTGCATAAATTATGACTTAAATTGCCCCAGATAAACCGATCCAGACCGCTGACATTTTTGTTTTTTTGCACCTTACAAGCTTTTGCTCATGCATGTTGCATGTGTTTCCAGACACAGCAGCTATAAATTTAAGTGGCAAATATTAATTAAATTTGGATTAGAGCTTCACTTTTGTCAGCATAATTAATGGAATTATCCATACAGGGGACGATTCATTATTGGTCAAACAACTACCTGGAACCTTCTAGCTGCCACATTGGTCCCTTGCAAAATCTTGGTCACAACCATTATTTGTCGCCTTTCAAAAAGCATCAGTGGGTCTGTACCATTATTGCGCCGGCATACGCCAACGGCGCGCCTAGTGGGAGGAGTCTGCACACCATTAAAACGGCATATTACCCCCAATTTCCACATATTCTGTCTGCGCCGCGCACTGCGGAGCAAATAGCTTCCATTCTAGTCAAGTTGCATTTCCACAGCGCGCGCCGCTCTGAGACGCTTCGCGGCGCGCGCTGTGGAAATGCAACTTGACTAGAATGGAAGCTATTTGCTCCGCAGTGCGCGGCGCTGCGCTGCGCGGCACAGACGAAGGACATAGATAGATACTTTATTGATCCCGAGGGAAATTTAGGCATCCAGTAGCTTATTCAGTACAGTACAGTGAACCCACCACCAAAGCACCAGTATCAAAATCAGTGAAAGAACACAATTCACATAAACATTCAAGTAAAAATTCAAGCGGGGTTAAAGTGACGCAACAGTTATGCATGTAGTGCCGAGAAACATGATGATGAAGTAATAGTAGTAGGCTAATAGTAATAATAGCTAAGAACCGGATAATATACACAGGATGATATTCATAGTGCGGTACAATGAAATAAACAGTTCATATAAATAATCAGACCGTATACTCAAAATAAAATAGAAGTGCAAAGTAATATATTACTGATATAAAGATATGAATAATACAATAAATGTCATACATATAGATCAATAATACTATATAATAATGGCGCAGTATAATATATGCAATATAAGTATGGAAATTGGGGGTTAGCCGGCGCATACGCCGGTTGCCCTGCTAAATTCAATCGGCGAAAGGGGCGTGTTTGCTTAGCTTAAGCACATGGCTGATGTAAACACATGCTAATTGAATGAGCAAGTATCATAAAATATAATTAACATAGCCTACCACAGAGCAGCCAGCCGATGATGAGTTGAACCATTTTTTGTCCAAGGCGATGTTAATTTGTCAGCAGTCAAGGAAACTCAACGTTGATCGATCTGCGAAATCCATGTTTTGCTTTGCTATGCCTCCTCTGCCAGTAGACATTTTCCGATCCGTTTTAAATACATGCTCCTCCCTCGCCGCTAGTCATCACTTATCGCCGAATTGTGCGCCAGCCGTAGGACACCAAGCGCACCCAGTAAAAACAGCTGGTGGAGCGTTTTGCAACTAATTAGGTTAATTGGCAACAGGTAACATGACTGGGTATAAAAAGAGCATTTTAGAGGGGCAGTCTTTCTTAGAAGATGGGTAGAGGTTCGCCAAGCTGCATCTAAAAACTGAGGAACAATTTCAGAAAATGTTTCTCAGTGTGAAATTGTGAAGACTTTGAATATGCCACCATCTACAAGACTAAAGATTCCGATAATCTGGGGGAATCTGCGCAAGGGACAAGGCTAAAGGTGAATATTGGATGCATGTGATCTTCTGGCCCTCAGGCTGCACTGCATTGGAAACAAGCATGATTCTGCACTGGAATTTACTGCATGGGCTTAGGAACACTTCCAGAAATCACTGCGTGAACGGTTTCCCGTGCAATCTATAAATGAAAGTTAAAGCTGCATCAAGCAGAGAAGCAATATGTGGACAGAATCCAGAAATGGTGCCATCTGCTCAGGGCCACAGCTCATTTTAAAATGGCTTTCCATTTTGCCTCAGTCCATTTTAAACCATTTTAAAATGAGCTTTTGCCTAGAGAAGATGGCATTTCTGGATTGTTTACATATGGCTTCTTTACATGATACAGCCTTAACTAGCATTTATGGATTGTAGGGGAAATGGGGTTCAGACAGTGTGTTCTGGAAGTGTTCCTGAGCCCATACAGGCAATTCCCATGCAGTATCATACCTGTTTAAAATGGTGCCGCCTGAGGGCCCGGCCGAGATTGCAAGCATCCAAAATTCACCTTCGGCCTTGACCCTTATGTAGACATTTCTCCGGATTCTGAGTCATACGTACTGTAGATGGTGGGATATTCCAAGTCTTAGCAATTTCACATTGAGAAACATTTTTCTGAAATTGTTCCTCAGTTCTTAGATGCAGGTTGGTGAACCTCTGCCCATCTTTACTCCTAAGAAAGACTGCCCTCTGAAATGCTCTTTATACAGTCTGTTGGTGACCTGTTGCCAATTAGCCTAATTGGTTACAAAATGCTCCAGTTTTTACTGGCACCACCTTTCTAGCCTTTTGTTGCCCCTGTCCCAAGTTTTTTGTTTGCTGCCATTAAATTCAAAATGGGCAAATTTTTCCAATATTTGTCATGAAATGTCTCAGTTGGAACATGTTATGCTTATGTTCAGTTGTGAATAAAATGTGGGGTTATGAGATGTGCAAATCATTACATTTTACACAATGTTCCAACTTAATTGGAATTGGGGTTTGGAGTAGAATACAGTGCTTCCCAAACCTCTCCTGGAGGACCACCTGTCCAACATATTTTAGATCTCTGCCTGCTCTAGCACAGGTGATTCAAATGATAAGCTTGTTATCAACCCCCAACACTGCTTGATAATGAGCAGATAATTTGAATCACCTGATCAGGAGCAGGGAGGGATCTAAAACACGCAGGACAGGTGGTCCTCCAGGAGATGTTTGTAGTGTACACGTGCTTGTCAGAACCTTTTCAAAAGGTGCTCACGAGCACCATTAAAGGTGCTATTTTTGTGGCAAATGAAAGGTGCTTGCCGGCACCTTTCTGGAGTGGTTCCCATGAGCACCCTTAAAATGGTGCAATGGGCACCCTTAAAAGGAGCTTATGAGCACCCTAGGAAATGGTGCTCATGGGCACCCTTAAACGGACCTTATGAGCACCCTAGGAAATGGTGTTCGTGGGCACCCTTAAAAGGAGCTTATGAGCACCCTAGGAAATGGTGTTCGTGGGCACCCTTAAAAGGAGCTTATGAGCACCCTAGGAAATGGTGTTCGTGGGCACCCTTAAAAGGAGCTTAGGAGCACCCTAAGAAATAGTGCTCATGGGCACCCTTAAACTGAGCTTATGAGCACCCTAGGAAATGGTGCTCATGGGCACCCTTAAACGGAGCTTGCGGACACCCTCTTCAAGGGTGCTCGTGCGAACCTTTATAAAAAGGTGCCCATCAGCGCCCTAAAGGGTGCCGCTGGTGTGGCAAATCTGTGAACCCTTAAAGGGTTCTGAAACGAACCTTTTTTTCTTAGAGTGTAGTACTGAGTGCAATGAAAAGACACTAATAGACAGGTGAGGGCGAAGCAGAGCTAGAACCTTGGGCCTCTGCTGCCCTCCAGCTTCTTCTTCTGGTAGATCTTTGGCTGGATCACCGCTGGAGGCTAGTCTGTTGGCTCCCCTCCCTCCTCTAGTGATGCAGGTGCTCTCTTACAGTGGCTGGCGTGCACTCGTGCACTCAAAAAAAATGAAACTTTATGAAATGTTAGATAATGTTATGTCAACTGGTTCCACGCAATAGCTTTGCGTAACCTTTATTTGACTTCTAACATTTTTGGCCAGTTTAATTAATGGCATTGAGTGCAATGTACTTTACTCAGTTTTGTGGAACCAGTTGACATAACATTATTAAGCAAATCTAACATTTCATAGGGTTTCATTTTTTTGAGTGTGGATCCAAGAACCCCTGTCAGCTACTTTCACTGCTGTCGGTGTTGTCAGCAGAACACTAGGCTGGTTCCACCTTTTCCTTTGGAAATCCTTCATCACAATCCAGTCACCTGGCTGGAGCGGGTGCAGCTGAGCTCTTGCTGGATCTACCTTGGCTGCTTTCACCTGGGAATACACAAACCTCAATTCTCTGGTTAACGCAACACAATATTCCAACATTTGTATTTCCCTTTCATCCGACCCATTTTGCTTGTGCAACCGTGCATATGCATTAATATGATTGGGAGTGCCTTTACCCATGACAGGCCTTTTTGCTCACAATTTTTGCCAATTGGACCGTCAATGTGCCATTTTCTCTTTCCATCGCTCTGCCTGACTGTGGATGGTATGCACAATGATACTCCGAGGCGGTCCGTCGGCAGTAATGAAGGCCTTCAGAAACTTCACTTTTCAATACGTAATAACTGAAACCTCTCACAGTTTGCTTTTCCCGGTTAGCAACAGTTGCTCAGACTAATTGCTTGAATGACAGTCAAATTAATTTTTGATAGCATTGTAATACATTGCACCACAAAATTACAGAGGGGAAAATAAGTATTGAACGCTTCAACATTTTTCTCTGTAAATATAGGGCTATTTCTAATGGGGCTATTGACATGACATTTTCACCAGTTGTCGGGAATAACCCAAGTAATTGACACATACAAAGAAATCAAAACAAATAAGTCCATAAATTATGTGTGATAAAGTGGAATGACACAGGGAAAAAGTATTGAACACGCTTACTGAAATTTATTTGATACTTAGTGGAAAAGCATTTGTTGGTAATGACAGGTTCAAGACGCCTCCTGTATGGAGAAATTAGTCGCATGCATTGCTCAGGTGTGATTTTGGCCCATTCTTCCACACAAGCTGTCTTCAAATCTTGAAGATTCCAGGGGCCTCTTCTATGAACTCTGATCTTCAGTTCGTTCCATAGATTTTCAACTGGATTCAAGTCGGGTGATTGACTGGGCCATTCTAGCAGCTTTATTTTCTTTCTCTGAAACCAATTGAGTGTTTCCTTGGCTGAGTGTTTGGGATCATTGTCTTAGGCTGGGTGCACACTACAGGAAATTCGGGTCAGATTTTGCCCCGAACTGGCCTTCCCGAGAATCGGGGAACAATCCGAAATCGGCTGTGATGTTCGGCCCAGTTATCTGTTAGTGTGGGGAGGTTACAGATCCGAATTCGGCCCCTCGCGAACTGATCGGGACCTCCCCGATAATATCCAACATGTTCGATATTATCGGGTGTTCGGGGATGATCCTACAGGGCGTTATGTCATCGAGCGAAAACCAGAAGTAACAAAGTAATTTTTTTTTGCGTCAATTCGAAAGCAAATATTGCCTCTGAGTCACCGGAGATCACCGTTTCTTTAATGTGCTCCTCGGTGCGTAGCGAGATGCCTCTAATTTTCATAGATAGATGCCATATTCATAAACTTGTTTTTCTATTTTGTATCCAAATACTTTTGATTAAATTTCTGAATACGATGTACCAACTGTCATTTATGTTTCAAACATTTCTTCAGTGGCGCCCGTTGGACAGAGAACAAGGAGGGCGATAAACGTCTTTAAACTGCTTATTAGTCTGGATCTGTTTTGTAAAACCCACAAAACAATACCAACGACGGAAATTGCAGGGGGCGAAGGCTCAACGTGTTCTTTTTGGCCGGTGTTAACAAACGGAACCTCCTGGCTGGTGCGAATCACAATAAAATGGATCAATTTTCTCCGTTCGAAGAACGGGGCACAAAAGCACAACGGTTATGACTCCATAGTAAATTTAGAATTCCAAATTGAGTTATACCCTCGTTAAGTATCTGACTCCAAATTAAAATTAGAATTCATAATCTAGGGAAAACATGCGTGGATCTCAAAGTTGATTATACCTCGAACTCTTAACAGACAACCGCCGTCACTCCCATTAATGTTCCCGGGTTTTAACACCATGTCCGGATCCTGGGTTCGTTGGTTAGCGGTGGCGTTTTTAAGTGTAAAAACTTGGTGGAGCAAGAATGTACTGTATTGTGGAAAAAAAAGCCACTAGATGGCAGTATTGACATTTTTTTGGTAAGCCCAGTCTAGAGCTAGGTTTGGGGCATGTCCTGGGCATGCCCCAGAGGGGGCTGGAAAAGAGTATATCAGGAGAAAAATTGAGAGAGTGAAAGGTAGTTGGAGAAATTGCAAGGAGAAATTGTGGAAGGATACATTTGACCAGACCTGTCACTCTTTTCAAGACCTGTGAAGCTTTTTGTGGATTTTTGCCTGTGTTGGAGCATTTTCCTGTCCCAGGACATCGCAACATAGCAGCCCATCTCAATTACCAAGGGACTGTAACTATTTTTTTTTTTTTTCAATCTTGGTCAGTAGGGTAGAGTGTAGATTAGTTCTAAGTGTTTGTTTAATTAAATCTGTTGAAGTTTAAGAATTTTGTCTGTCATCCCTTGCTGTCCGTGACGTCATAACAAATTGACGCCATAACAAATTGGGGCCATAACAAATTGGGGGCTCGGGTCTGGGATAGACCATTGTGCGAGTCATTTATTGAAAATTTAAAATTTCAAATTGTGAAATTGTTTTTGAATTTTCCTAGATATATATTGGCAGATCAACAGCAATGGATGATTTCTTGGCATCACCAACCGTAGATGTTTTGAAGTCTTTTAAAAAGACAGAACTGCTAGAAATATGCAGACAGTTAGAGCTGACAGATGTAAAACCAGCCATGCGAAAAGCAAGACTGGCTAGAGAGATTGTTGAATATTACATTGATGAAAATGTGTTTGCACCAGGAGATCTGGAACAGTTTCCAGTGGAAAATCCAAATGTAGAAATGGAACTTAAATTAAAAATGCTAGAGATAGAAAGGGAGGAAAAAGAAAAACAAAGGCAGTTTGAGTAAGAAAAATTAGCAAGAAAAGAGAAAAAAGAAAGAGAGAAAGAGGAAAGAGCAGAAAGAGAGAGACAGAGACAGAGAGATTTCAAGTTACAGAAGTTAGATAGAGAAGAAAGGCTCCAAATTGAGCAACTAAAAATTAAAATGCAAGCAGAAAACAAATTTCATGCTAGCCAGGAGGTAAAGCTGGTGCCTCCATTCTCAGAGAAGGAGGTTGATAAGTATTTCCAGTGCTTCGAGAAGGTAGCTAAGAGTTGTCAGTGGCCAAAGGAACACTGGCCTCTGATGTTGCAAACTGTCCTCAAGGGTAAAGCTCAACAAGCCTATTCGGCTTTGTCTGCAGATGATTCCTCTGATTATGAGGTTGTCAAAAAGGTTATTTTGACAGCTTATGAGTTGGTTCCAGAGGCTTACCGTTAGAAATTCAGAGGTCTGAAGAAATCTGACAATCAGACTTATGTAGAATTTGCTAACGAGAAGAAGGTTTGCTTTTGAGCGCTGGTGTACTTCTATGGAGGTCAAGGATGATTTCAACTCACTAAAAGAGATGGTGTTAGTTGAAGAATTCAAGAACTGTGTCAAGGATGATATTAAGACCGACCTTAATGAGAAGCAAGCACTGAATTTGCAATCAGCTGCCAAGTTTGCAGACGAATATGTTCTAACACATAAGTCCAAATTTCAGTCTAGCAGTAACAATAGATGGTCCCAATTTCAGAAGAAAGGTAACGGTGATACCCAAGATTCCTCACCCAAAGACAAGAGAAAATCTGGTGATGGTGCTCAGAAATCCAGTCAAAGGTCTGATCAAAGTGTGAAAGCAGACAGTGACAAAAAGTGGTCTAGTTTGCAATTATTGCAAGAAATCTGGTCATGTTACAACTAACTGTTGGTTCCTTAAAGCTAAGAAAGAAAAAAAAAGGATACCAAACCCAATGCCTTTGTGAAGACAAGGTTAGAAACCCCTGTAGTAGATGACCGATCTGCTAAATTGGTTGCTCCTTGTGAGGCTAAGAAGCCTGATACTGCTGACTTTGTGAGGGAGGAATTCCTTCCATTTGTGTCAGAGGGATTTGTGGCTCTGAATGAGCATTCTCCTCCTGTCCCCATATATATCCTAAGGGATACCGGAGCTTCTCAGTCACTTTTGTTGATGGACTCCTTGGAGTTACGTGATGAGACCGCTTCTGGGGATTTCATACTTGTACAAGGTTTTGAAGGGAGGACTGTATCTGTACCCCTGCGCTCTGTATTCTTGAAGTCAGATTTAGTTACAGGACAGGTAAAGGTGGGACTTATGTCAAGTCTACCTATCAAGGGTGTTTCTCTGTTGCTAGGCAATGACCTGGCTGGGGGCAATGTAGTTCCCCCTGTTCATCTTACTTCACAGCCGAGCACTGAAGATGGCGATGAAGACCCATCTCTGTATCCTTCCTGTGCAGTGACTCGTACTATGGCCAAGAAGGCTCAAGAAGAAGATGATGTGGTGCCGTCCAGCACCTTGAATAGTCATGACTCAGGTGGTTCGCCTCATGACTCTGTTCAGCCTACTATGGTTTCTCCATTTGAGGACTTATCAGACACTTTTATCAGTTCTCTATTCAGCCAGCCAGATGGGTCTGGTGATTTTGATGTGTCTGGAGACTTGTCTCTGTCCAGAAAGCGGTTGATTCAGGAGCAAACCAATGATCCTGAAATTTGTGTATTAAAGAAGAGAGCCCTTCCTGATGAAGAAATAGAAGTAGTTCCAGTTGGGTATTATCTCAAGGATGGAGTGTTGATGCGGAAGTGGCGCCCTCCTGATATCCCTGCCAATGCAGATTGGGCAGTGGTCAAGCAAATTGTTGTTCCGAAGGTCTACAGGAATGAGATCTTAACAATGGCTCATAGTTTGCCTTTAGGAGGTCATCTTGGTGTTAACAAGACTGTTGACAAGATCATGAAACACTTCTTCTGGCCTGGACTTCGGAAAGATGTTTCCAACTTTTGCAAAACCTGTCACACTTTTCAGGTAGTTGGAAAACACCAGTTAGACCCACCTGTAGCTCCATTGCAGCCTATTCCAGCATTTGGGGAGCCCTTCTCCAAAGTCATTGTTGATTGTGTTGGTCCATTACCCAAGACTAGATCTGGAAATCAGTACTTGTTGACAATCATGTGTGCATCTACCAGATTCCCTGAAGCCATCCCTCTACGCAACATCAAGGCAACTGCAATTTCGAAGGCTTTGATAAAGTTCTTCACGTTGTTTGGCCTTCCCAGGGAAATTCAGTCAGATCAAGGTAGCAATTTCACTTCCGGATTGTTTCAGCAGGTTGTGTATGAACTAGGTGCGAAGCAGATTCTTTCCACTGCCTATCATCCAGAGAGTCAGGGTGCCTTAGAGCGGTTTCATTCCACTCTCAAGACAATGATGAGGACTTATTGTTATGACCATGAGAAAGACTGGGATGAAGGTGTTCATTTGCTGTTGTTTGCAGCTAGAGAAGCAGTGCAGGAGTCTACTGGATTCAGTCCGTTTGAGCTCGTATTTGGCCATGAAGTGAGAGGACCTTTGCTATTGTTGAGTGAACAATGGCAAGAGAAAGAGCCGCATATCAGTCTGGTAGACTATGTTAGCAAGTTCAAGGAAGACTGCATGCAGCTTGTGACCTAGCCAAAGAGAACTTGAAATCAAGTCAGGGAAAAATGAAAACTTGGTATGATCATAAGGCTAGAAGCTATGAGTTTAAACCAGGAGACAAGGTCCTTGTGTTGTTTCCCTTGCAGTCCAATCCATTGCAGGCTAGATTTCATGGTCCTTATGAAATTCTGACAAAATTCAATGATCTCAATTACATTGTGAAGACTCCAGATAGGAGAAAGCCAAAACAGTTGTGTCACATTAACATGCTGAAGCCTTATCATGATAGTAATTCTAGGGTTGCAGCTGTCACTTCAGATCCTCCTATGGCCGCGACTTGTGAAGATGAGGGGGAGTTTCAAGATGATGAACCTAGAATTAAAGCTGAAGTTCTTTCATGTAAATTGTCAAATTCTGAAGTGTTGCAAAATCTTGATGTAAAACTCCAGCACTTAGAACCTTCACAGAAAGATCAGTTTGAGAGGTTGATCGAGAAATATAAAGATCTATTTCCTGATGTTCCAAAGAGAGTTTCTATAGCCTCTCATGATGTAGATGTTGGTGATGCCAAACCAATAAAACAGCATCCGTACCGGATGAATCCAGAAAAGAGAAAGATTGCTGAGAAAGAGGTTGAGTACATGTTAGAACATGATATTATCAGACCCTCTAACTCAGATTGGAGTTCACCCTGTGTTCTAGTTACAAAACCTGATGGAAGTATTAGATTCTGTACAGATTATCGCAAAGTCAATGCTGTAACTAGAACTGATGTGTTTCCAATACCTAGGATTGATGATTGTATTGATAGAGTAGGGCAAGCAAAGTTTCTGACCAAGATTGATTTATTGAAGGGTTATTGGTGTGTGCCTTTAACTGAGAGGGCCAAGAGCATCTCTGCTTTTGCCACACCATCTGGGTTATACCAGTATGAAGTCCTACCCTTTGGCATGAAAAATGCCCCAGCCACATTCCAAAGGATGATACAGTCTACAATCGGCGGATTGCCACACACGGGTGCGTACATCGACGACCTGATCACATGGAATGACTCCTGGGAAGAACATCTGAAAGATGTAGAGACGTTGTTCCAGCGCTTGACCCAGGCTAACCTGACTGTTAACCTGAACAAGAGTGACTTTGGTTGTGCTACTGTCACGTATCTTGGCTACGTCATAGGCCAGGGTAAGCTGGTACCCATAAATGCTTAAGTCCAAGCCATCATGGACTTTCCAGTTCCTGACAACAAAAAAGCTTTGCGCTGCTTCCTTGGAATGATCGGGTACTACCGCAAGTTCTGCAAGAACTTTGCTGAGATTTCTCTCAGTCTCACCAACCAACTGAAGAAAGGCGTAAAGTTCACTTGGGATGAAGCATGCCAAAGAGCCTTCAATCGCCTGAAGTCTCTTCTGTGTCACTTCCCCGTGCTCAAATCTCCTGACTTCAACAAAACGTTCTCCATGGCGGTCGATGCTAGCGACCAAGCTTGTGGATCTGTGCTCCTACAGAGAAGTGACTCTGATGACATTGAGACTATTCCACAATTGAGAAGGAGCTGTTGGCTCTGGTTCTATCCTTGCAACACTTTGAGGTTTATGTTTGTACAGGGCAAAAGCCAATGATTGTATATACTGACCACAATCCGTTAATGTTTTTGAGTAAGATAAAAAACAAGAATCGGAGATTGTTGAATTGGAGTTTGATTTTACAGGAGTTTGACTTGGAAATTAAGCATGTAAAGGGTACTGACAATGTAATTGCTGATTTATCCCGTGTTTGAGTGTGTGTATATATATCACGTGTTTATTAGCATATTGTATTATATGTATATATACACAAGTGTCTACTTAACCATTTTTGTATTGAAAAGAAAAATTTTGCCTTTATGAGTCAAAATTTTTCCCTTTTGGAATGGAGGTGTAATGTGGAAATAAAAAGCCACTAGATGGCAGTATTGACATTTTTTTGGTAAGCCCAGTCTAGAGCTAGGTTTGGGGCATGTCCTGGGCATGCCTCAGAGGGGGCTGGAAAAGAGTATATAAGAAAAATTGAGAGAGTGAAAGGTAGTTGGAGAAATTGCAAGGAGAAATTGTGGAAGGATACATTTGACCAGACCTGTCACTCTTTTCAAGACCTGTGAAGCTTTTTGTGGATTTTTGCCTGTGTTGGAGCATTTTCCTGTCCCAGGACATCGCAAACATAGCAGCCCATCTCAATTACCAAGGGACTGTAACTATCTTTTTTTTTTTTATTTCAATCTTGGTCAGTAGGGTAGAGTGTAGATTAGTTCTAAGTGTTTGTTTAATTAAATCTGTTGAAGTTTAAGAATTTTGTCTGTCATCCCTTGCTGTCCGTGACGTCATAACAAATTGACGCCATAACAAATTGGGGCCATAACAGTACACAGCTCAAAAAAATAAAGGGAACACTTAAACAATACAATGTAACTCCAAGTCAATCACACTTCTGTGAAATCAAACTGTCCACTTAGGAAGCAACTCTGATTGACAATCAATTTCACATGCTGTTGTGCAAATGGAATAGACAACAGGTGGAAATTATAGGCAATTAGCAAGACACCCCCAATAAAAGAGTGGTTCTGCAGGTGGTGACCACAGACCACTTCTCAGTTCTTATGCTTTCTGGCTGATGTTTTGGTCACTTTTGAATGCTGGCGGTGCTTTCACTCTAGTGGTAGCATGAGACGGACTCTCCAACCCACACAAGTGGCTCAGGTAGTGCAGCTCATCCAGGATGGCACATCAATGCGAGCTGTGGCAAGAAGGTTTGCTGTGTCTGTCAGCGTAGTGTCCAGAGCATGGATGCGCTACCAGGAGACAGGCCAGTACATCAGGAGACGTGGAGGAGGCCGTAGGAGGGCAACAACCCAGCAGCAGGACCATTACCTCCGCCTTTGCAAGGAGGAACAGGAGGAGCACTGCCAGAGCCCTGCAAAATGACCTCCAGCAGGCCGCAAATGTGCATGTGTCTGCTCAAACGGCCAGAAACCGACTCCATGAGGATGGTATGAGGGCCCGACATCCACAGGTGGGGGTTGTGCTTACAGCCCAACACCGTGCAGGATGTTTGGCATTTGCCAGAGAATACCAAGATTGGCAAATTCGCCACTGGCGCCCTGTGCTCTTCACAGATGAAAGCAGGTTCACACTGAGCACATGTGACAGACGTGACAGAGTCTGGAGACGCCATGGAGAACGTTCTGCCTGCAACATCCTCCAGCATGACCGGTTTGGCAGTGGGTCAGTAATGGTGTGGGGTGGCATTTCTTTGGGGGGCCGCACAGCCCTCCATGTGCTCGCCAGAGGTAGCCTGACTGCCATTAGGTACCGAGATGAGATCCTCAGACCCCTTGAGACCATATGCTGGTGCGGTTGGCCCTGGGTTCCTCCTAATGCAAGACAATGCTAGACCTCATGTGGCTGGAGTGTGTCAGCAGTTCCTGCAAGACGAAGGCATTGATGCTAAGGACTGGCCCGCCCATTCCCCAGACCTGAATCCAATTGAGCACATCTGAGACATCATGTCTCGTTCCATCCACCAACGCCACGTTGCACCACTTACTGTCCAGGAGTTGGCGGATGCTTTAGTCCAGGTCTGGGAGGAGATCCCTCAGGAGACCATCCGCCACCTCATCAGGAGCATGCCCAGGCGTTGTAGGGAGGTCATACAGGCACGTGGAGGCCACACACACTACTGAGCCTCATTTTGACTTGTTTTAAAGACATTACATCAAAGTTGGATCAGCCTGTAGTGTGTTTTTTCCACTTTAATTTTGAGTGACTCCAAATCCAGACCTCCGTGGGTTAATAAATTTGATTTCCATTGATGATTTTTGTGATTTTGTTGTCAGCACATTCAACTATGTAAAGAACAAAGTATTAAGAATATTTCATTCAGATCTAGGATGTGTTATTTTAGTTTTTTTTTTTTTTGAGCAGTGTATTTCGGGGGGTGGTTGCACGTAAACGAGGGGTATGGGGTGATTTCTATACACCAATTTGTGATAAATTAGTTTGTCTGCTTTTGTTTTACCTTACAAGCTTTTAGTTCGAAGTCAACATTATCTCACACACACGCAGGAGACGAGAGAGCGCACGTGAGTGAGAGGTGCCTGCCATTCGCCAATACGGGGATCGACGTTTGTTTAAAAGCCATATGCCACCGTTGCTCCACAACGCTCAGAGCCTTCAAGGCCATAAACAAAGTAGGGCCATCCTTAAAAATATTCTTTGCCGTAACCCGACCGATCCTATCAAATTCGGCCCGGTTCCGATTTTTTTTTTTTTTTTTCGTTCGATTCCGACCGACTTGCCGGTCCTATCAAGTGTTGTGGCCGACTTATTTTTATTTATTTTTTTCCGCACTTCCAACAACCAAAAACTGCATAGATGCGTAAAGCCTTGTTGTGTCAAACTCAGAGGATGAAAGGTTTTGTGTAAAGTAACAAACACAAAACTGCGGCATCTGTGGTCATAATGTGGTATTCTCATAAAATGTACATGCGTATTCCAACTGACGAAAGAAGTGAAATCCACGGTAGGGAACCACGCGTTTTTTGGTGTGTGATTGTTGAGGATTATATTTCAATATTTCTCATCATATTCATCAGTAGATCAATTGCCATGTTGAATAACCCTATTATGTAAGCAGCAGTAACACACACACACACACAGACACATACACATAAAACACACACACACATACAAGCAGTTCACACACATAAGCAGTGCACACAGACACATGTAGTTCACACATACACACGCAGCACACGTACACATGCGCACGCACACATACAAGCAGTTCACACACAGACACACACACATACAAGCAGTTCACACACAGACATACACACATACAAGCAGTTCACACACAGTCACACACACATACAAGCAATTCAATTCACACATGCATGAGCAGCTCACACACATAAGCAGCGGGCTTCTGCAGCTTTGATTAGTAAGCAGGCTTCTGTTTAGTTGATTTGAAAACATAATCAGGCGATGCATTTGATTTCTGTAGCTTTGATCAATGTTTGTTCAGTAAAATCATTAGTTGTTACTGAAAAAAAAAAAACAATTGAATCATTTATGTATCCACTTGTATCCTATTCCTTTGTCTGTACTTTTCATCTCTTGGCTGGAATTTTCCGCTCCTTTTTAGTGATGTGCATCTCATCTTTGCTTTGAATTCCTGAAGGATTAGCTAGCAGTGTTTTGGTTTGCCTGTCCAATTATAGCGTGAGAATGAGAATGCGGAAAGACCATATTTGGAAGATATTTCCTGTGATGAAGGTATAAAAGCTGGGTGTGAAAAGTATGAGATCAGTTCTTCTTGCGCAAAAAGAACTCGGCTTTACATTTATCAATATGCCTCAATAAAGCCTAATCGTCTGAAGAATCTGTCTCTCTTGCTTGAGGATGGGGGAACCTCATGATATGAAAATATGTTTGAATAAAAACCACAACATATTGACTATGACTGATAATAGAATGACCGTATCAAAGTCATGTCGCAGTTTTTTTTTTTTTTTTTTTCAGAAAACCGATTTTTATCTTAACTACCAATTGGGATACCACTGAAGTGGTTGCTATAAAGGAAAACATTTTTTTCTGTCGCAAGAGATCATTGTTTGAACTGCTGGATAGATTCTATGGGCAAGTATATTGAGCAGTTTGCACATCAAGCTTAGCTGAGTATCCAATAACTGGTCCGGGTGTGCCATCTAGTGAGAGAATAGTGTAACTGCGTGCATAAATAGAGCAGCTCCATGTCCGCTGGAATCAATATCTGCGCAGACGGGTTAAGGATCGGACCACATAGATCCACTCTATGACAGCATTATGACAACAACCTTGTCCTTAAGCATATGTGACACACTGCCATCGCCATCTAGCCTTGATCCAGCATAACAATATGGCCAATGCATGGACCACGATCATAAAAGCAAGGTGATAAAATATGCTGTCACTCACCAAAGCTGAGGGCTCACTTGAACAGAAAGGCTGCACGGCGGTTCTTCTTTTGGGCAAACCTCTCGATGACTTGGGGGATGAAATTATGTAGCTCCTGAATCAGCTGGCTTTCGATGGACAGCATGGCCAACGCGTTGAGTCGCGGCTGTGCCATGGTATTGCGAGTGAAAGTTTTTATCCTCTTCATGGAAAAATTCCTCTCTGACTCAGATGTGGTCATAGGAGTTGTTATGATTATTTTCAGCAGAGTGATGGTCTCTGCAAAAGCCTCTTCTAAGTTGTTCTCGTGGATGGATGTTAACAGCGACAGGGCCGTCTTACCAGTATGAAGCTCAGTGTGGCGGTACAGAGTGGTCAGCTCAGACTTCAACTTTTCCACGTTTCCTATAGGCCATAATTTCTCAGCAAAGTCAAGCTCAGATTTAGGGAATGATATTACAAATTGTGGGAAGAGCGAGGTGTCAACCAGCTTAGCAGCAATCAGGTGGTCACTCTGTGAAAACCTCTCTTCCACCTGAGACATGACTATGTCGCAAGCCTCCTTCATCGCCGGTGCTGTGTCAGTCACTCGTCGGCCTGGCATGTCTGCTCCATCATGAGTGGTGGTGGCCAATTCATCAGTTTGCTGCCGTATATTCTGGACATTGTCCTTGAAATGGGTGAGCGCACTGCTGATCCCAGGTGCATCGATGCTCCGCGTTTGCAGTATGCTGTATAGAACATCCACTTCTGGCATAAGCAATGAAAAGAATTCCAGCAGCTGCGAAAAGGTTCTGTCCCGGAGTTTCCTTATCAGGCCGTAAGCTTCACTTATGGTGGTCTCATCCCATCCTGGCTGTGTGCGTATTCCTTCCAGACACTGGAGCAGCGCGGCACGGTTCTCCCAAACTGCACTGACAGTTCTACTTTTAAAGTTCCATCGTACTGCGGGTGGCCTTGGGATGCGTCTCTGTCTTGACTCAGCAAAAGCCGCGACACACTTTGGAGCTCCAGAGAAAAAGGTTGCAAAACCAGTCAAATCGGCAAAAAACACCTTCAGAACACTCACCCTCGCAGAACAAAGTTGCTGCAAGGTTAGGTTCAGTTGGTGGGCGTAGCAGTGAACAAAATTGGCATGAGGGTATGTTTCTTTCATTAGCGCCTGCACCCCACGTACGCTCCCACTCATTAAAGCCGCGCCATTGTACGTCTGAGCGATCAGCTTGTCTCCCAGGTTCAATGTTTCCAGCACACCCTTGATAGAATTAGAGAGGCCAAGACCAGTTTTATCTTTGACCTCAACAAACTCTAAAAACCTCTCTGTCACGGTATTGTCAGGCAACATGTATCTGAGCACAATCACCATTTGTGATTTACAAGACACATCAGTTGCCTCGTCTGCCTGTATAGCGACAAATGATGTCTTGCCCACTTGCTTGGCTATCTCCTCCCTGTACACTTCATACATGCAGTCTAACAGTTCATTTTGTACAGTACTGGACGTCCCTTTGAATGTGGGCTCAGTGTCATAATGCCTCTGAAGCCTTGAATCGCCCTCGCACATAGTCTCGAAAATGCATCTGAATATTCCCTGATTCAGCGAGTCAACCGACTCGTTGTGGCCCCGCAGTGCTGTTTCACATTTTCCACACAGTTTGATGCATGTAATGATCCGGCTTAGCACGTACCTGTTTTCCTCCACCTGCCGCTTATGCTGCTCAATGGAGCGCTTGTATGCCGTGTCAATTTGGGCAGCAACGTTTACCCTCCCAAGTAAGCCCAACTTCACAGCATTATCCAGATGAATCCCGCAGCTTTCGTGTTTTGCGATCCTCTCAGAAAGATGTTTTAAATCTTTGTACCCCGTCCTGGACCATGTACCCTCTCCACCAAATAGCAGACATGGAAAACAGTAGAGTGCCTTTTTTTGGGGCTAGCTCTTAACCACGTTTTCCTTGAGAACCACTCCACATTAAATCCACGATTGTTTTTTTCCAGTGGTTTGAGTAAGAAAAATGTCCCGAGGCTGATGTGCACCGAGACGTTTCACCTCCAGCTTCTCTTCTAAAGAAAGCATTTCAAATTTGTGCTCCAGTAAATAATCCACTTCATTCATTTTCATTTTTCTCTTTTAGCTATAGCGCACAAAAGTTAGCTATTTTGCTCCGACTACGTCTGTTCTTTTTCTGCTGAGCAGTGCAGACTGTAATTTTGGCGCTAGAAATATGCCTAATGAAGTGACGTAGTAGTGGGGCTTGTGGCTGTCAGCCCCACAGGTCAACAAATTCATGCCACCTCCACTAATACAGCCAACACTCTAAGCATGCGCACTTATATTGTCACACGTCTCGTAGACATTGCATTGTGTAAGGGGGGCTAGCTCCATTCATGCGGACACGGATCAGGAGATCGGTCTGAAGCAGCAATACAGATGCCAATAAACATGAACTTAAATCCAAACACAAATTCTATGCAATTTAGGAAAATGCTAAATTTATAGACAATACATTTTAGCAGATAATAAGATAATGTTTGAGAATTAATAATGTAATTTGCCTGCGGTCCTTTCTGGTGACACCACCTAATGACCAGTCGCCACTGTTGGTTAGATTAGTGGTTCTCAACGTCAGTCCTGGGGACCCCATGTGTGTGCTGGCTTTTGTTCCAACCACAGTTGCAATCGTAGGATTTTAACAAGCAGCTAATTTGTCTTAATTATGGGCATTTAATGTTTAGAGCAGTTATTTGCCCTCTTAACCCACAACTTCACAGAAATATCTATTTGCCATCAAGAATTTCAAAAATACCATTCGCACATTGCAGTATATCGGAAATAACAGCATAAAATGAGAGAAAACAATGTAACCAGTCAAGTTAATGATGTAGTTGGCTCCTAATTAGTGAAAACTATTTGGCTCATCATGACAAATGTAGTCCACAAACAAACCAGTTTTGTGTTATGTTGATCTGATTAAGTTCACCTAAAGCTCTTTGAAAGAACTTGAAACAGTTGTGTCCAGCAGCCTAATCTGGGGTTTATTGATTTCCTCAGTGTATAATTTGATCTGTTTGACATGTTATGTTACTTGACATTACTTGCAGTATTGCAATAAACACACTATCTTCAAGGGTGTTTAATTCTTCATTGCATGTATGGATGTTCCTATGTAACATTTGACTAAAGAGATATATTAACAACTCTGAACATGAAAAGCACCTAATTAAGACAGTCACAGCTTTTTATTGTTCTACAATTGCAATTGTGGTAGGAACAAAAGCCAGCACACACATGGGGTCCCCAGGACCAACGTCGAGAACCACTGGGTTAGATTAGAGGTCGAAAGTCAGCCATCACTGCATCGGCATCTTTTGGCGTGAATACAGCGAACCCAGATCTATGCACGCTCGTGGGTTCCTTCGGGGAATTTTAACAGATAACCGACTTTTCGTCCATGGGTTTCCTTAAGGCTAAAATCCCAGAACCGGCAATACATAAACCCTTTATGTAAGTAGATCATGATTGTCTCTCCAACTTAATAAAACCAATTCCCAATACCGGGCCGCTGGCCAGTCGTTCCTCGGTTGGGATTAACCCCCTAAGAATCTGCCGCAACGGGGCTAGAAAGAATGTACATGTGTTAAGAGTCACTGAGACCACGCAAGCTTAAAGGAATAACAATAATTTATTCACCAAGTAGGCAAGAGCTTAAATCAAACAAATCAACATTAAGCCAATTACAAGTTACACACAATTTAGAAAAGGAGAATAAAGTCATACCTGGAGGAAAAGGATACATACGCACTCACGTGCGCGGGAAGTTCGAATTACGATATTCCATAATTAAAAGGGCTACTCACGCACTAACGTGCGCGGGGAGAGATCGGATACGATCTTCCCCAAACAGCTCATTTCTCTTTCCTATAAACCAAACCAGCTACCCCCTCCTCCAACCAGAGAGCCCCATAAGTTAACCAGGTGGGATATCGGGTTGCAGGTCTCAGAACTGAGACAGAGTCAGGCCATTTGGCTGTAAATGAGGGGTCATTCAGACAAAAGGAATGAAACTTTATTACCCGAGAGGATATTTTACCTTACCCAAATTTAGGGAGTTTCTAAAAGTAAATGAATTATAATTTCATTGGATATAAAATATATGCCATTCAACTCCTCGAATTATAACAAAAACATACATATCAAACAAGCCAGGAAAATGTATGAGTATGATGCAGTTGACATGAAAAAGTCTTAAACTGAATTATTATACAGGTAAATTGTGTTATAAGTACAGAAGTGATTTCTTAGCAGTATATTGAACATATGAGAATATTGTGAAGTTCCCAGAGGTTTAGATTATTTAAAACAGATAAGTTAGGGTCCAGTCTTACACAGATGACTGAGGGCAATATGGGGCATTGGGTAAGCCAAAGGCCTCCCATGCAGGGTGACATCAAAGGCGCAGAAACCATGCAAACCCCCACTCCCAGCTCAGAGGCCGGGTTTATTGCCTCCTGTCCAGCCATTCACACATACAGCTTGATCACACTTTGCATCCCCCAGTTCAGGTCTCCACTCTCTTACGGTCATAAACCACCCCCACTTCCCTTAACACAAACCCCAGCAAACAACAAGCTGCTTGTCATCAGGAACTCAACAATTTGTTGTATTGCATGGCGTTGAAGTCTTTTGATGCTCAGAAGGCCTGCCAGTCTTGCTGCAGTGTCACAGATGCACTCATCAGCGCCAGCGGTGCTCCAACCCCCCTTTTCCCATCTTACAGTTTCAGTCATTTTCCTTGATAAAAGATACTTAAACTCTCCCTTCTCAGGTGTAGGTAATTGCCTTCGTAAAGACGAGAGATAAAACGCTTCAACTGAAGGCAAAAAAGTGCGCATTTCAATCTTTGTTTTCAATTAAACAATCATGAAGGGAGGGTTTGATGGCTTGCTTTGTAAGATGTGGCAAAAGTTAACGCGGAAAATCCAGTTTTTTTTTCTCGTGAAGGGCTACCTAATTAAGGCACGTGAATGAAACATTTTTATTAAATTTATTATTCACTCGCCTTGCCATTTCATTAAAAGGGAAACTGAAATTAACTGCAAATGGATTATTCATATTGTCGGAAAACGTGTTAACCAAGAACAATGATTAAACTCGGGACAATAATCTGATCCGTTTCAAGGCATGTTTTCCGCCCCCTCGGTTTTTCTTTTGTTTTCTTCTCCCCTCAACAGTCAAATCACGTGCCCAGGAAAGGGGAAATTACGTCGAAGTCACGTTTGATCATGGGAGTTTTTGTGAAATCTTGGAAGATAAGGATATCGGGAGCTGTAGTGTGCAGAGTCCCTCTTCTTGACCGAATTCGTACACAGCGCATTGATTAAAATTGGCAAGGATTATTGTTATGTGTGCAGCCCCCTGCGATTTTAAGGACGGTGTACCATAAAAATCATTTTCATAATGTAACCAGTTCCACCGGACATGCTACGGAAATGTAAGAGAGTAAAAATGGTAAGTTACAACTTGATGAAAGCATGTCAATAGCGCGTATGCCCTCCATGAGCGTTCACAACTGCGACGCAACGTCTCCTCGTGGATTGAATGATGCGTCTGAACACAGCTTGGGGGATGCGTCGCCATAATTGAACCAACATGGCACCAAGTTCCTACAAATTCTGTGGAGGGTTCCTTACTTGACGGAGTCTTCTGCCCAACACACCCCATACATGTTCTATGGGATTAAGGTCGGGAGACCTTGAGGGCCACTCCATGACATTGATGCCAGCATTCCTAAGAAAATTCCGCGTTAAATTGGCCGTATGAGGTCTGGCATTATCGTGTTGGAATGTCAGACCTGGGCCATGAGCTGCCATGAATGGCAAAAGCTCTGGAATGAGCACTTGATCTCTGTCTCAGTCGGGAACGGGCAGGACCATTAAAGGCACCCCAAACCATAACACTACCGCCCCCAAAACGGTCCACTTCCTGCACACAACACTGGGCATTGCGTTCACCGCGTCTCCTCCAAACTCTAACTCTCCCATCAGCGAAGTGCAAAGTGAATCTGGATTCGTCACTAAAAACGACCCTATTCCAATCACGCTGAGTCCATCTCAGATGTCGTTGTGCCCAGAGAAGCTGTTGACGTCGGTGTAACTGGGTTAAAATTGGTCCACGATATGGCCGACGTGCATGGAGACGAGCAGTGCGCAGGCGATTACGTATGGTTTGGGCAGTCACTAGACCTCTAAACAATTCATTCCTAGTGGACGTTGCAGTGAGAAATCGATTACGCAAATGACGTAAGACGATTTGTCAGTCTTCTGCTTGTGTCGTCACACGTGGTCTACCCGAACGAGGTCGGTCTGCTGTGGTGCCTGTTTGTTGGAGACGTGTCCGAAGATTATGGATAGTCCGTCGACTGCATCCCATAACCCTGGCAACGTCAGTGACCGACGTTCCCGTATTCAGCATGCCAATGGCACGTTCACGTTGAATGTTTGACAGTCGTGGCATTGCAAATCAACGGATAATTGACTGTAAGAACTTGTTTTTCCGAGATGTCACTCTACCGTGCTAATGTGGGCTCAATTGCACGTGTCTCTCATAAGGTCACGTGACTAGGAACACGAGGAAACATGCTTTTACCTTGATGTATGCTCGCACGTGCTGCATGCTTGTGCACGTCGGAGTTGCTGTGTTTCATGATGTCTTTGACAACGCATTTACCCCTAATAATAATAATAATATCTCTTGTATTAAGTTTCAAGAAAATATTTAGAAATTTATGAGTGTGAAGTTTCTTTTTTGACTGAGTATACTTACCTCTGATCGAGAACTGAAAAATTCTTCATGGATCAACATAAGTAGGCGCAAGAACTGGGTGCCGTTGACCCACTTGCATGTTTGTAGCATCCACTTTTTGTCGGGTAAGTCGCAAGTTATTTTCCATCATTTCTAACATAACACTTCGCTAAGTTTTCACATTTTATTATTCGGTCATGACAAGAGAATGATTTTCTTTTTGCGTTGGGTACACCAATTCAGTCGGTTCCTTATGCTTTCCAATAGCGAGTGTTTGAGTGACAGTTTGGATATTAATGTTAAAAAGAATTCCATCTTCAACTTCCATCAATATTGAATAAAATCAGTACTTTTTTGGCTTACTTGACATTTGGGTACCCGGAGAAACATTTGAGTGTGTAAAAACATCAAGTGTACATCCAGACAAGATAATTTAGTGTTAAATTTCTACTACAGCTATGATGACACACTAGGTTGCTAGGGAATGCGCAGAATACGCATTTGCGATATTAAATTTTTATGATGAATTCTAAACCCCCTTATCACTAATAAACCCCCCCCTTTAAAATCATTCTGGCAAGCGTACTACTGTGACTTACTTTCACTTATCATCGATGATCAACAAATGTTGAATTTCTGTTTGATGTAGGAATCATGCGGTCGGTCTTTAATCCTCTGGAAGGAATAACTGCCATTTAGAAAAGAAAAAGGTCTGTTATCTCCAACAGAATGATACCAAAGGACTTTAACATGGCCACTTATAAAAAAACTGGTACGCTTCAAGTGACTTAAAAGCTTTCAGCGACTCTTTTGTGTAGATCCTGGGTGTCTCGATTAAATACGAGTAGGTCAAGTCTGGCCAAAGATGAGGGTTGTTCTTCCAACCTTTCAGCTCATAGGGATCCTGAAGCCTACACAGACCTTTGGTGTACGTAAGCTTAGAGAAATATCTTGCCTTCGCAGTACAATCAAGGTTTTGTACGTATTCAGAGACCATTGAATTGGTTCCGCAGCTGCAGGATTTCATACTTTCCTTGTTTTGTTGTATTGATTTACACAAGTTCTTGCCAATCATGCCAATGCGCATACCTGAATGTGACGTCAATGTTTGTAAAAAAGAAGTATCGCTATATCAATGGACAGACACAAAATATCAATAGTTATTACCTTTTCCGTTGGCAGACTAATTGAATCCGCTCACAATATAATAACGCTACCTTATCAGTTGGCTCTTAAAGTGAAAGCTAGCCAAGATTGGTTTGTGTTTAAGCAAGTGTTTTTGACTGACCTGCTCGCTTACTGGGGAACATGTCAGTCATTTTTAAGGACTTCGCCGCTTCTGCGGCCAGTGCTTTCCATTTTTTAAACTCTCCCTCTCCGCTGCACCTCTCCGTTTACTTTGCTCCAATTTTCTAGGCACAACTGAAAAGCAGGTGACTGTCGTCCACTCTGTGTGTTGCTGGGTGGCAAAATGGTTTCATTTTCACAACGATTGCCTGATTCGTGGATTCTGATCGGTCCGTCAATTCATTCCTACTTCAGATTTTAGCCTACCGCAGATTGAGCTCACTGCATGGCTACCGTCAGGCCACCGTTAAATGTCCATGTGCTCCCAATGGGCAGTCCGCGTCTGAGCGTGACCACCCTTGGCCTTGATAGAGCTCTTTAAATGGTGACACAAGGATTGAATAAGGGCTAAAGGTGGGTATTCATTTTTGAGGAATGTCTCGCCATTCTTCCTGGAGCGCAGTGATTGGCTGATGAAGAGACAATCACTGGGGACGTCCTGCTCCAGCAGCTCTGCCCAACTGGTCCCACAGGTGCTGAGTGGGTGGAAGATCAGGAGAACATGCAGGTCATAGCAGTGACTTCATATTGTGGTCTCTCTGTTGGGCCACAGTAACTCTTGCTGCAAGAGGACAAACATTATCCTGATGCAGAATCCCAAGGGGCATCATGGTCCAGCAAGAAAGGAATTAGCTGCATTTATTAAGACCTTGTTAATGTGCGGCCGTGTAGTTAGATTACCAGTCATCACCAACAGATCTGCTTTTTGCAGGTAAGCGATGACCTTCAAGATCATCACACTTCCGCCACCCTAATGGTTGACCTGATGAGTGCAGCAAATATCATAACCTTCACCACATCTACACCACGCCTGTTATTGGCCGTCTTAGTTATGCTGAGAAATTCTGGATTCATCAGTATAAGAGACAGATTTCCTGTGATGGGGCATCTAGTGGAGGTGGGGTCTGGCTCAGTTAAAGTGTCGCTGCCAATGCTGGTTCATCGAGATTGTTACTTAAAATAGTTTTTGGCATGAAGTCTTCATTCCTGAACGCATCCTGTGTCATTTGACTGAGAGGTGGGTTATGTGTACCTGGTGTCTCTTTGGGTGTTTGGCCAGCAATTAGGAAACAATCGCGTAGATGTAAAAGGTTAATTTAGCAGACCTGCACTGATGCTGTGGCCTTCAGATGGCCTCAATTTGATCTATCACATGCGGAGCCAGTTTTTAAGTATCGAATCATTAGCTAAGTGATTGCTGAGGTGCACAACCCATTCACTGTGCTACTACAGTGTTTGATACTCCCTAGCTGATCTAACAAACACACATGAGGTGAGCCAGAAACATCATGTAGATCATGCTTTAAGCAATGGACCCTGGAGCTCATCTCAGTCAGCTGCTCCAAGGCACTAGGAGAAGGAAGGTACAGGTAGCATCATTATTAAGTCCTGAAAGCCATCGCAGGACTGGGGCTGAGTGGAGCAAAAGGACCTGCCCTTCTAAGCAGGTCATCAGTCTCATGAAGGCTAGGCAGCAGCTCCTTCTGGGATCCTGGCCTCTAAATGGAACAGGCAGCTGATGGGGAAACAGCTGAAGTTCTCCCAGCTCACTGTGGCCTTCATCTTCAGGCCAGTTATTCTCCTCACCTCAGAGTCCACCAAACAGGCTGTCGTAATGGAGAGATTAGTCCCTTGGGAAGATCATGCCACTATCTGGAGCCACAGACACTACTGTTTAGATGGACTTTAATTGAACTCTATTACCATTTTATTCTATTATTACTTTATTTTAGTGTTATTAGCTGGCCCGGGGAGGATGGGCTTCCCCACTATAGCCGGGTTCCTCCTGTGATTTCTTCCCACTGGGGAGTTTTTCCTCACCACCGTTTGAGGATTTTTCTCACTACTGGGAATTTTTTTTGCCTCATTTGCTGTAGTGGAGAATAGGCTGGGCACTGGCCTTTCATTTATTTAATCTCTCACAGTAAAGCGTCTTTGTGACAGTCTATCTGTGAAAAGCACTATACAAATAAATTGAATTGAATTGAATTGAATTGAATCTCCTGGATGAGGCCTTTGAGAGGAAGCTCACCTCATCTGAGGGGCTGGTCAGTGAATGCAGGTGAGGTGGCTGGAGCACAAGGTGCCTCTCAGTGGAAGTAGGTGAAGGGGCTTCACAGCCTGGGCTTTGGCCAGAGCCCTCAGTATATTAGGTACAGATGGAGAGAGGAAGAACAGAGTCACACACAAAATGAAGGGTGAAGTAGCTCATTGCTGTCTGCACACAAACTGAGGTCCAATCAGCCTCAGCTGGGTCACCAGGAGGAGAGAGTATGATGGTGAAAGACCCCGAACACTGGAAGATACCTGGAACATCAATGAAAATGTGTCCAGATGCATCACGTGATGCAGTTTCACATTACATTACCACTCAACATTGGACACAAAAGCAATAAGCAAAAATACTGACTAATCTTGTAAATCATTAATGATGGCAGTGGCCATTATCATTGAGGTAAACTTTTTTTTTTTTTTTTAATTTATCTGAAATCAATAAAGTATTGCTTTAAGGATGACTTTAGCAAAGATATTTGAAACGTTTACTGCATGAGACAATGGAATTACCTGTCTCTTCGCACACCTGGTTGTGATAAATCACTCAAATTGCCACAGTGCCTGAGCTAATTTTATCAGATGGTGGAAAGGCAAAATCACAGGAGAGAAGGATTGACCACAGCTGGGTCAGGCATCCAGTCCCTGTAATATAATCATTAAAAAATGCAGTGAACAGAGCTCATGTCCCAGCCCTCTATAGACCCACTGCTGTTCACACATCAGAGCTCCTCTAACTGTGTGTGACAGGATTTGTATAGAGGAAGGGGCTTTGCATACCTGTCCTGCCTCACTGCTCCACACACTTTAAGACCCCCAGTACTGATCAGTGACTGTCCAGTCCTTTCACAGACACTGACACAGGCAGCATTATGATGATGTCAGACTTTCTACTGCTGGTGATGCTGGGACTGCTTGTACGGGGTGAGGAAAATTCATTGAATTGAACCTACATTTTGGTGATGATATAAATCTTCTTTGCTGACATTTCACATCAGAACAGACCTATTCTTGTGTTGTTTACCAAAATTATGTGACTCTGGAATATTCATGTCTTTTTGACATTTTCATTAATGTTTTGTGTTTCAGGATCAATGGCAGATATATTTCTGACTCAGTCTCCAGCAGCTCAGGCTGTTCAGCAGGGAAACACTGTCACTATCAGCTGTACAGCCAGTCAGAGTGTTTATGTCGATGGCAATGGCAACTGGCTCCACTGGTACCTACAGAAACCTGGTCAGGCTCCTAAACTTCTGATTTATTTAGCCACAAGACGCCAGTCTGGGATTCCTGATCGTTTCAGTGGGAGTGGATCTGGGACTCAGTTTACACTGAAAATCACTGGAGTCCAGGCTGAAGATGCAGGAGATTATTACTGTCAGAGTGCACATCTCATCAGTAGTAGCTGGGTGTTCACACAGTGTTAGAGAGCTGTACAAAAACCTCCCTCAGTCAGACTGCACAGAGACTGCACTGCTGCAGCTGGGACCTACTGCAGGTGCTGGGGGGCAGAGCCACTGATCTCTAACACCAATATTACCAGCAGGACTGTAGAGGGCGATAATGAGCCACAGCCCTGAATGCACCCCTCTCTGTGCCGAAGAGGAGCTGCTTTGTGTCAGATACAGAACCTAAAGTAGAGCTGCTGCCGAACCCCCACACACACACACACACACACACACACACACACACACACCACAGCATCAACACCACAGCATCCATTGTATCCATTCAAGCAGAAACTTCACTGACAACGACATGCACTTTCAGGGCAGCTTAAGAAATAAAAAATGGAGAAACAATTTATCAATTTATTTAGTACAAATTAAAATTCAGATTTATAATGCAGGATTCAGCTAGAACATTAAATTATCTCAGCAAATAAAGTTAACCAATATCACAGCTTCTTGTAGATCATTTACATAAAACAGCTTTACTTGAATTCAACGGTCACAATTGCAGACTTTATTGCGTTTATGATTCCCCACATCTGATTATTTTGTGCCTCTATTAAATGTCTTAGGACAGACGGAATCATTTTAGTTTTTTAGTAAACAGCGGAATCTGTAATCAGACATTGATGCTAAAGCAGGTGTAAGGTTCACCCCTCCCTCTCTCACCCACTACAGAAATAAACCCTCCACCTCCTCATGTTCAAACAGCTGCCTCAGTGCTGGGGTATTTTGGGCTGAGAAACTGTGAGTTGTGGGGCTGAAACTCAGATTTGCATCTGCAGGGTGGGACAGGCTGGTTCTGCTGTCCCTCAGTGGGACTGACTCAATCTCAGAATAGAGCAGCACTGTGGCCAGGTGTCTGGGCCGACCCCAGGGGGTTAGTGTGAGCTGAGCTCACAACCTGCTGCACACATCACTGAACTTCAGACCCCTCTGACTACCCAGATGCACTGCACGTCACTGCTGCTCTCTTCAGACCCCTCCTTTACTGATCCCAGATCAGTTACTGTACACATCACTGCTCCTCTCCTCAGACCCCTTCTTTACTGATCCCAGATCAGTTACTGCACACGTCCCTGCTCCTCTCTTCAGACCCCTCCTGTACTGATCCCAGATCAGTTACTGCTCACATCACTGCTCCTCTCTACAGACCCTCCTTTACTGATCCCAGATCAGATACTGTACACTTCACTGCTCCTCTCTTCAGACACCACTTTTACTGATCCCAGATCAGTTACTGCACACATCACTGCTCCTCTGTTCAGACCCCTCCTTTACTAGATATGTATTTCTGAATCAAGTTATGCAAATATAATATGTAGTGAAGATGTGCTCTGCTCTTTACTGAAAAGAGTTCCATTGTAACTTCATTTTGGTGAAAAAATATTTCTCATTTCCACAGTATGTGTCAATGTCTAGAACACAAAGAGTAGATTTATTTCTGTTTCTCCTCACTCTTATCTCAACTACACTGTGCAGATCTGGAGAGGAATATCTGTTTACAATGAAACCACTGAAAACATCTTTGACTATTAACATAGTTTTCAACGCCCCTTTTTCAATTCATGAATTTTTGGATTCATTTTTTCTGGCATTCATAATATTGTGATTTTATCCGAGCAAAGGCCACTGCCTTGGAGTACTCAGAACAGATTTTTCAAGGGGTACCAGAGGCTGTTTTTACAGGGAGAGACAGGACAACTTTAAACTCTTCAGAGAATCTTTATTAAGTCAGTGATATTGATCATATTGGTCTAACAGCTATTTCTCACAGTCACACACAAACACAGATAAGAAGGTGTGTGTGCATATGTGTTGAAGAGCACAAGCAGAGCACATGTAAGATATTAACACTGAAAGCTCAGGCTGGAGGAAGGATTCACACACAGGCTCAGCTCAGTGTGACAGCAGTAAGGAGCAGAACAGGGTAAAAACAGTGTGATCAGAGTGTGTGAGCTACTCAGTACAGTGGTCTCTCCTCAGTGTCTGAGGGGGGCAGACAGGGAGCCCTTTGTGGCCTCACAGGTCAGTGACCCCGCCTTCATCCAGTCGCCCGCACTGAGAGTCAGGAGCTGCTCCAGCTGTACAGGCCGTCCTTCCCCAGGACCCCCCACGCTCCCGGCCACGCCCGAGCTCCTACTGGTACCGGCCCACTTTCCAGCGCAGAGTCCAGTCTGAGGGAAGCCCTTGTTGGCCAGACACACCAGTGTGGCCTTTCCCTGCTTCAGCTCCTCACTGGAGGGGGGCAGGACTGTGAGGGCGGGGACTGTGTCACCTGGGAGACGCAGCAGAGACGTGAGGTCAGACAGTGGACACGCCCCATGTGTCAATCATTCTGTCCTTACGGTTAGACATGAATGTGATACAGTCATATTTCGAAAGTCCAGTGTCAGTAATTTACAGAGACTAAAGGGACTCATTACCATTAATGGCTTTATATTGAACATTACAACGGACACTGACATTTATTAGGTTTTTTTTCTGTGACCAAATATTTTCTAAATATGCAGGGTTGTGAACAGGGTTTGGAAAAAAGTAAAATATACCTGCAGCTCAGGTCTGGGTTACTAGAAGGTCTTGGGATCAAACTCCAGAAACCTTTTTTTTTTTTTTTTTTGGAATAACATTTCATGTAATCTAGTGCATTTCACACCAAACAAACACCCTACAATTGTCAAAAAAATAAATTAAAAAAGTCTTGCTCGGGTGCTTACTATTTAAGTATGTACAATCACTAGCATGAGAAGAAAAATTTCAATGCCTGTGTCTCATACAGTATTTTCCAATCTTGAATAAGGTCGGGGGGTCACATAATATACATACTTTCATTATGTTCGCAGAAATATTTAGAAAGTTCACTCATGTAACTTGTAGTTTAGTTGTTAATAGAAAGGACATACAAGAACTAAGCGGTTTAGCGACTATGATTGATGACATCAATTCAACAGTAATTTTACTTTGTTGATGGCAGGGCGTGTTACTAAGCTACACCTCCGCACAGTCAATTTATACGTCACTGCTCGGAGCCTGCCTTGAGTTATCAGAATCCGGTTTGTATTAAAATATTGACAATTTCGCGCGCATATTTTTGAGACAGAAATTATGTTTCGAACAAAAACGCAAAATGACTATATCAGCACGGAAATAAAGTTTGGAAATCGCAATTTTCCGCATTTCCGCAGGCATTTCACATCCCTGAATATGTGACAGTATGCTAGGATAGAAAATTCCTTTGCTAAAACAGCGTGATTTTTTTTCCTTCATGGTTGCGATCACATTTTGCTGTACCTCGCTTGAACTGTCAAATATTTCAGTGTTGTAGTTGAACATTTACAATCGTTCACAAATATTTCTTTGCATGAAAAATCTGAAAACATCAGATGTGATGATCTTTCTTCGGAGTTCCTTCTCATTTGAAGACCACAATGGAAAAATGATCAGTCACATTTTCACGTTGTGGAGAAATTAATTAAAAATTCAAAACGATCTGAGAAACAAAGCACTGAAAAAAATGCCAAAAAAAAAAATATATAAAATATTGAAAATATATAAAATTATTCTATATTATAAATATCATAATAATATATACAATATACAAAAATGCCAAATTTGGACTGATCGTTTTTCCTTTGTGGTCTTCATTTGTAAACTAAACACACCGGCAACATTACAAAATAGAAAAAAAGAAAAAAATTAAAACGCTTATAAACAGTAATTGATTTAGCAACTTACAATCCGATTCGGAAATTCCCCACTTCATCTCGAGGATTCAGACACGCTCTCGACAGCAAAATGTTAAGAAGTGGGGCCGATACAACAGAAGAGAAGCAATATAAGCAAGACCTGATTTAAATATTCGCTTAAATTATATGGCGAATGGCGATGGATATCATGAAATGTAGCGTTCGATTACATACTAACTCTACGTGCCAATTCTTAATTATTGAGAAAAAAAAAAAACAATTTCAATCACATGAATGAGTGAGGAATGTATGAATTTCAAACTGTTAAGACGTGTCAACAGTTTTAAGCCCTCAAACACGCCGTGATCCCGTCGTTACAAAGTCAGCCAAAACAATTAATTTACATTCGTATATGTCTCGAGTGTAAGATGAAGTCCTGCAGTCGCATACTTATCCTAAAATCAGTCAGATAAAATAGATTGCTTGATATCAACAAGGTCTACATTAACATGATTTGAAATCAATTTTCAATCTTAAAAATATCCATTCTGCTTTGTTTGTTCATTAATAAAAATCATATTTACATTTTATACATATCTAAGTTCGGGAAATTTCACGAAATTAAGTTAGAAAGCAAAAACGTTGATAGGGATGTCGCTCAAAGATCAAATACTTACGGCCAATTGACAGTTTCGTTCCGCCACCGAAAGTGTACCACAGTGATACAGACTCATTAACCCGCCGTACAAAAACCTCTGACGAAAGATCAATGCGAAAGACACGCAACCGTCCTCTATTGTCTTTCATAATTTCACAATAAACACAGAGTCATCAAACTGCGAAAAAAAGTCCTTGAACGGGGTTGTATCCTCGTCAAAATATTTAAAATTCACAGCTTTTTACTTTCATATTTTCTTGTCTGCCGTCCGTTAGCAGTGATTCAGCTCTAACAAAAGAGAATCTGAAGGGTAGCCTATGATGGAAACAAAGTGCTAAAAATTCGTACAAATGTTATGTTTCAAAAACCTTTCAGAACTTCTTCGAATGCTTTGAAAGTAAATGCAAATAATCTTGCTTAGTTGCCACTTACTTCCAATTTCCAGTTTAGTCCCGCCACCGAAAGTCCACCACAGTGATTGAGTCACGTTAACTGGCTGTACAAAAACCTGCCTGCTGCACAGACAGAGGCTGCCTGAATGTGTTGTGTCAGCTCCTGCTGGGGAATCTGAGAACGACAATTCAGTTGCTGCGTTGCGAGAGCAGATCAACCCAAGTCGTTTACGAGCTCTCAGCTGCGCTTGGGCTCTGACTGACCAAAGGAAATTATGAACGTTTAGATTAGAATAGGCGTAAAATTGAGAGAAGAGCAGTTGAATGCTTGACCTTGATATTCTCAAGTACAAAAGAAACTCAATGCATATGACTTCTTTTTTAATTTCAAAAATATTGCTCTAACAAGCTTCTGTAAATAAGTTTTTCAGTTCCATGAATGCAATTAAAGATTTTAAATGAACTATTTCACCACTTTCCAAATTCTCTGTGGCAAAAAAAAAAAAAAAATTAAAGACACCCTTAAAGACAAAGTTCAGAAGAAAGTATGACAACCATTGGCCTTGATAGAGCTCTTAAAATGGTGGGTATTAATTTTTGAGGAATTTCTACCCATTTTTCCTGGAGTGCATAGGTCAGCTGATGGAAAGTCACTGACTGGGGGTGTCTTGTTCCAACAGCTCTGCCCAACTGCTCCCACAGGTGTCGAGTGGGTGAAAAATTAGCAGCACATGGAGGTCATAGCAGTAACTTCACATTGTGGTCTCTCTGTTGGGCCATAGTAATTTGTGCAAGAGGACAAACATTATCCCGATGCAGAATTCCAAGGTCATCGTGGTCCAGCAGGAATTAGCTGCAGATTAGCTGCATTTATGAAGACCTTGCCAGGGCTGCCAACTCTCACGCATTTGGCGTGAGAAATGCGTGAGATTCAGTGGCATATCGTTTTGTAGTCAGCAATTACTCAACGCAATGCAGGAGTTTCACGATCGTTCAATTTGTTTCAATGAAATTGAAACGTTTTTATGTAATTCCATCGCTTCCAACGCCGGAGTAAAGAAAAGCGTGAGAAGTCAGGAGTCATAATTGATTTCCATGTTACTAGTGGTGAAATCCACCATTACGCATGTGAAACTGATAAACCTCCATGCACAAGGACTTCAATTCCACCAGAGGATCTCTTTCAAACGCACTGATTGAATAATTGCTGACTACAGCCCGGGAACGTGAATATGCCACTGAATCTCACACATTTCTCACGCCAAATGCATGAGAGTTGGCAGCCCTGCCTTGCCAATGTACGCTTTTGCAGTTTTGTGACCCTTGATGACCAACAGATCTACTTTTAGCAGATAAGAGATGCCCTCCAAGATCATCACACTTCCGCCACCCTTACGGTTTACCTGGTGCACGCAGCATTAAACATAACCTTCACCACATCCACCCAGCTCACAGGGTTCCTACACATTTGGAATTTCAAAATTCAATACTTTTCCATACCCTAATTTCCAGACTTCTCTGTGTTTTTTTTTTCAGAGAAATATGCTACATCTCAGCAAATATATCAGTGTATCATAAATAAAACATCTACTTTAATTATTATTAATATCTTTATTTTAACACATTTTAACAGTTCAGTGCTTACAATTTTTTTTGTGTCCCACAAGTGTCTGAACATTAAACTGTAACTAACCACACACACACACCCACACACACACAGAAATTAATTGACAAACTACATACATTCCTATACCTAGGTTACATGCAGGTAATTCTGGTTGTTCCACTTTCAGTTGTACCATAAAAATCAATCATGACCTTGTCACTGTCAGCTGAGTTGTGCACATCGCAAATTTTGAAATGCTCCTCAAAACGCGAAATTACAAGTACACTAGCTGGTCTGCTGCAGAAGTCTAATAGTCTATTTAATAGGCCTTGGCTTCGGTGACTAATTCTGAAAATCGGAGTGCAAATTTCGTGATATCAGACTAGCCTTTTTTTAATTTACCAGTTATTATTATAAGGTCGTTTACCAGTTTTTTTTTATTTCGCTATTTACATTTTGCGCATTTCTAAGGGTAGTGGAAACTCACACAGAGAGTGAGGACGATATCCGACGTTATTAGCCCCAAGAATCACAGTCTGCTTCGTGACCTTAGACTGTTCGTGACACAGATTCCTATTTGAGGCACTGCGCTGATAAGCCTTCTGGTCACAGGAGTACATTGGGGAGGCGTTTCCAGTTAGTTTTTGAATCAGTTTTGAACATTTGCTGTTATCGACTAAATATCATTCTACTGACAGCTGGCCAATTATCGGAACCGCAGTAAGAAACTGGACTCTAAATCTATAAGAACCGCAGCTTTTCTCATCTTTATCGTCCTCCAATGAAAATAAATAATCTTGCACTCGGGCCAATCAGTCAACGATTTCATACATATTGCGTGAATAATCATGCACACGCGGAACTTCAGATCAGAGTGGACGTGCGCATCCAATCTAATCTATCAGGATAGAAGGTTAGCGATTGATGATGAAACGCTAAATAAAACCATTGCCACTGGACGCATGCATCCATTGCTGGTATCAACAAGACTCAAAACAGGAGTCTATGTCACGAACAGTCTACGGTCACGAAGCAGACTTGTATGGCAAGCCGTTTTAACGTTTATTCCATATCCCTGATATCAGACGGCTATGGCAAGCCGTTTTAGCATTTATTCCATATCCTTGATATCAGACGGCAGTGTACTCTACTAGTTCAGTCTTTTTCCGCACTAGTGGGCCTCTGGACCGAACTTGTAACCAATCGTCTTACTATTAACGTGAGCTGTAAAACTTACTAGTTAACTAACTAGTGAACTAGCTGTAAAACCACTGACATGTTAACTAGTCTAGTAAACACAAAACCTTACTAGTTAACTAACTAAAATGTTTACTAGTGAACTAGTGAATCTACAATGAAAAATGTTTGTGTTAAACTAGTGAAAGGAAAAATGCTAGTTAACTAGCGATATGGCAAGCTGTTTTAATTTATTCCATATCCTTGACTAGTTGTTCAAAACAAACATAACACCAAACGCTCACTAGTGAACTAGTAAACACCTTTTGAACTAAATCACTTACTAGTTAACTAGTGAGGGCCAATTTGCGTTAACTAGTGAAAACAAAATCTCAAAACTGTCTACTAGTTAACTAGAAATGTCACTAGTTAGGGGCAAAGTGTCTACTAGTAACACTAGTGAGAGTCCTTTAAGTGTAACTAGTAAACTAGTGAGATCCAAACAGATTCACAAGTCAACTAGAAAAGGCCAAAATATCCACTAGTCACACTAGTCAGTGTCTTTCTGACCTTACTAGTTCACTGGAGAGGCTCAAAATGATCACTAGTAGAACTAGGGAAATCAAAAATGCTCACTAGTTAACTAGTTCAGGTGTCTTCTGGCTTTACTAGTTAACTAGTGAGGCTCAAAATGTTTACTAGTAAACTAGTAAAAGAATAAATGTTGACTAGTCTCACTAGTTGCACTAAATGCTAATGAGAAGGCGGGGAACGAGGGTGTGCTGAGGCTTCCTATTGGCTTATAAATTCAGAATAAGAAATACCGACCCATTAGGAATCAGGATTATGACATTATCCCGCCTGCTTCATTTGCATGTTGCTTACTAGTTAACATGTTAGCCTGGGAAATTGCAACTAGTTAACTAGTGGCTGCATGTGGCATCTTACATGTTAACTAGTCAAGGCATAAATGCTCACTAGTTAACTAGTTAGACTTTATTTGACCTTTAGTCTTTGCTAGTGTGACTCAAAATATCAACTAGTTTACTAGTAAG
This sequence comes from Gymnothorax javanicus, assembly GCA_029692085.1. NCBI lineage: Eukaryota > Metazoa > Chordata > Actinopteri > Anguilliformes > Muraenidae > Gymnothorax > Gymnothorax javanicus. Next base: position 130,602,854 of record CM056197.1, on the reverse strand, counting down.
GGCCAAAATACCCACTAGTTGCACTAGTGAGGGTCCTTTTTTCTTTACTAGTTAACTTGTGCAGGCCAAATAGACTAACTAGTTTACTAGTAAGAGCCAGAGTGTCCACTAGTTGCACTAGTGAGGTTCTTTTTTACCTTACTGGTGAACTAGTGCAGGCTAACATTTGTTACTAGTTAACTAGCTATGCCCAAAATGTCTGCTAGTGAACTAGTTTCATGTTTGTTATCTTACTTGTAAACTAGTAACATAGACTTTTGTCTATGGCAAGCCGTTTTAACATTTATTCCATATCTTTGATATCAGACGGCAGTGTAATCTACTAGTTCAGTCTTTGTCCGCACTAGTGGGCCTCTGGACCGAACTAGTAACACCAAATGTCTTACTAGTTAACTAGTGCTCTGCAAAAGCATGTACATGTTAACTAGTCAAGCATAAAATTGCTTAACTAGTGAACTAGTGAATCACAATTATGTGCACTAGTTAACTAGTGAGAGGCAATTTACTTACTAGTTAACTAGTGAAAACAAAATTGCTCACTAGTGAACTAGTAAACACCTTTTCTAACCTTACTAGTTAACTAGTGCGGCTGTAAATGTTTACTAGTTGAACAAGTTAGGGGCAAATTGTCTACTAGTAACACTAGTGAGAGTCCTTTAAGTGTAACTAGTAAACTAGTGAGATCCAAACAGAGTCACTAGTCAACTAGTAAAGGCCAAAATATCCACTAGTCACACTAGTCAGTGTCTTTCTGACGTCACTAGTTCACTAGAGAGGCTAAAAATGATCACTAGGAGAACTAGGGAAATCAAAAATGCTCACTAGTTAACTAGTTCAGGTGTCTTTTGGCTTTACTAGTTAACTAGTGAGGCTTAAAATGTTTACTAGTAAACTAGTAAAAGAATAAATGTTGACTAGTCTCACTAGTTGCACTAAATGCTAATGAGAAGGCGGGGCACAAGGGTGTGCTGAGGCTTCCTATTGGCTTATAAGTTCAAAAAAAGAAATACCGACCCATTAGGAATCAGGATTTTGACATTATCCCGCCTGCTTCATTTGCATGTTGCTTACTAGTTAACATGTTGGCCTGGTGGCTTGCAACTAGTTAACTAGTCAAGGCTGCATGTGGCAGCCGACTAGTTAACTAGTTAACTAAAATATCTACTAGTTTAAAAATTTTTTGAAATACCCACATGTATGGCAGTGGCAGCAGGCTAAAAAGACTCACTAGTTAACTAGTTAACTAGTTGCACTAGTGAGGTTCTTTTTACCTTACTGGTGAACATGTCAAGTTAACTAGCTATGCCCAAAAATGCTACAGTTTTTCATGTTTGTTACCTTACTAGTAACTAGTTAGACAAAAAACTAGTGGGGCTCAACTAGTTAACTAGTGGAGGGCATTTTTTGCATAAAATGCCAAAACTCCACTAGTTAACTTAGTGAGAAAAAGTTTCAGTCCTACTAGTTCACTAGTGACTCATTTTGGACCGTCACTAGTTCACTAGTTGCGACAAAATGTCTGTGTTACTAGTTAAACTAGTTAAAAAACATCAACTAGTGCATGCAAACCATCCACTAGTTAACTAGTGGGCATTCTGGCTAGTTCACTAGTTATCTTTTGGACCGCACTAGTTCACTAGTAAGACAAAAGTCCACACTAGTTAACTAGTAAGGTTAAACATGCAAACTAGTTAACTAGTGGGCAACTGGCTCTTACTAGTTATCTAGTGGTTGTTTTGGCCCACACTAGTTAACCAGTAAAGTTACTAGTCGACATTCTGGCCCTTACTAGTAAACTAGTGACTCTTTCTGGCCTTCACTAGTTTAACTAGTTAAGTAAAAAGACCCTCACTAATGCAACTAGTGGACATTTCGGCCCTCACTAGTTAACATGTGAGCTCCATCATGTAGCCACTAGTGGCACTAGTGCCACTGAAATTTCAACACTGTACCACTAGATTGTATGCAAATGAAACAGGCGGGACAATGATTTTGATTGGTCAGTGTACAAACCATATGCTATAGGCATTTAAAGTGCCCACTCTGAATAAAAACTTGAGCTTCAGCTGCACTTATTTGAAGGGGAGTTTTTTTTTTTGAAGTATTATACCTAGATGTGAAGTTTTGTATGCTCAATAAGCTCGTCATGATCTATGTTGAGTTCAGAAATGGATGTTGAAGTATTACTAAGTTATCGCCCTTGGCCGAGGGGGGATAATAATGACACTGTCGTCTTTTTTCTACACTTATCTCGCAGGAAAAGCAATGAAGAAGTTTTTTTCTTCAATTTGAGGCTGATGCAGTCCATACCTTACCCGTGCGTTTTTAATGCACCGAGTATATTTTCTTGAGGTCACCCTGATGAATTTAAGATAGATAGATAGATAGATAGATCCCATTAATATCCGAAAAATCCTTTAAACCTCCGTACGATTTTTGAAAGGTTTCTTTTTTTCTGAATATAAAGATTTTTTTTCCCATGAATGGAATTATAAATGGAGCATAAAATTTTCATTAATTTTTTTTACGTTTTAAGCTTTCTAAAATCGCCAGTCTCTTCTCCATATTCTCATCATTCCATTCGCATATCTTGAGGGAGACGTGTGACGTCCAGCAGCCTCGGAAAGAAAGCCCTTGTTTTATGGTGTTCTATGCAACTGATAGTAGCTACTGTCGATTGTGCAGACTGTATCTTGTTTAATACAGTCTCTAAGGTCCGTACGTATGACGAGCAGAAGCCCCGGAAAGTAGTCCATTATGGCCAACGGCAAACTGCACACAAAAAAATGAAACCCTATGAAATGTTAGATTTAGCCTACTTAATAATGTTATGTCAACTGGTTCCACAAAACTGAGTTCAGTACATTTCATTCAATGCCATTAATTAAACTGGCCAAAAATGTTAAAAGTCAAATAAAGGTTACGCAAAGCTATTGCGTGGAACCAGTTGACATAACATTAATAAGTAAATCTAACATTTCATAGGGTTTCATTTTTTTGAGTGTGTCTTGTGCTACGAATAGAAGCGTCTGGTTGTCGTTTGTTTATCGTGGTGTGTGTTCGTGTGCTCTTGCATTGCTTCCCATAATTAATAACTTCGATCATAAGAGACGATTTGGAATTGAACCAGCCACAAAGACAGCAGGGCGATTGCATGAAAAGGGCTCGATTGAAACATGCGTAATCTATCGCACCTATCATACCCATCTTCGAACTCAAAGTTTCTTTTTTAATCCAGCAAGTGACATTATGTTCTTTATGATGAATCTAAAACGGTTCCGATGTTATAGTGTTAACGTGAGCAGACAGAACCTCCGATTCCAATACAGCTACGCCTCGCGGCTGATTTTACAAGCTACGATTCGTGGCTGATATTAAAAATCCATATATTTTGATTTGTAAATCCTTACACGAAGTTTTTGAGGAAACGAGTATAATTTACGGACAATCCGTTTGCTTCTTGAGATGTTTTTGCGGTGTTTTCCATTTTAAAATAAAGATTGGTATGGAGTGCGATCTCCCTACCATTTTAACATTACGCCCGTAGGCTACTCATTTCAAAAGTTCAAAATCCGTGCTGAGAACGGACAAACGGGATTGATATGTACGTTAAATATCTCCTTAACCGAAGGGCAAATTGGCCCCGTTTAAACCGAAATGTCAACCAATTATTTTAAAGTAAGCAATGTCACCATTCCCGCCTCCTAATTTACATTTGTTTTTGCCGACTAGTTCACTAGTGCGCATTTTGGCCAGCACTAGTTAACTAGTAGAGTCAAAAGACCCCAACTAGTGCTACTAGTGAACGTTTTGGCCTGTACTAGTTAACTAGTAAGGTCAAAAAAGACCTTAACTAGTGCAACTAGTGGGCATTTGACCCTCACTAGTTAACTAGTCAGCAATAAAAGCCTTGCTGTTAACTAGTAAGGTCAAAAGAGGCTTTAACTAGTTAACAAGTGAGCATTTTCCCTCTGACTAGTTAACATGTAAGCTGCAACATGCAGCCACTAGTTAACTAGCTGCAATTATTCTGGCCAACATGTTGTACTAGTGTGCAACATGGAAATGAAGTAGGTGGGATAATGACAAAATCCAAAGTCCTGATTTGTTGGAATTTTATTATTTCAACTTTAGAGCCAATGGAAAGCCAGAATGCATGCTAGTTCCACTCCTCCTCATTGTTATTCAGTGCAACTAGTGTGACTAGTGAACATTTTAAGCCTTACTATTTGACTAGTGAAGTCAAAATAGATCCTCACTAGTGCAACTAGGTAATATTTTGGCCCTCACTAGTTAACTAGTAAACATTTAGTGCCTTACTAGTTAACTAGTAAGGTCAAATAAAATTTTACTAGTGCAACTAGTGGATATTTTGCCTTCACTAGTAAACTAGTTGAAGAAAATGGGTTCAACTAGTGAACTAGTAAGGTCATGTGACTTACTAGTTAACTAGTCAATATTTGACATTATTTTAATGTCACTAGTGGCACTAGTCACACTAGTGCTACTAGTTGCACTAGTGCGACTAGTGCCACTAGTGGATTGCATGCAAATGAAGCAGGCGGGAAAGGATTCTGATTGGTCAGCAGTCAATCTGTGGGCTGGAGAGCCGAAAGCTGCCTGCTCTGAATTGTGATGCATTAAACTATAGTATTTAACCACATTCTTTTATAGAATTGGAGAATTTTAGCAATGTGCCATTACTTATACTATAACTGATTCAAATACTGTTGGTTTGAGCAAATTTTGATTCACTTGGCTACATTATATACGTATCATTTGGTTCATAAAGAACTATCATCTTTCAAAATAAAACGGATCTTCAAGCCCACTAGAAACCCAAATGTATTGAATTATTGCCTCCCAGTTGTATTAGTTCCTGTGTTTGATACATTTTTTTCTAATCACACTATCATTTGATTCTTTAGATTAGAACAGAAAATGGAAGCGTTGTCACAAGACAACATACATATAATTGCAAACACAAAATTAATATTTGGAAGACTAACTGTTAATCTTTGCTACCACTAATAATCTGGAGGACTGCCGGAACCAAAACTTTTAATTGTAAGTTTAATGAATTTTACAGTGGAAATGCACCGATACACGAGACTTGAGTACTTCCTCTGAGAAATCCCAGGTAGCAGATCATGCTCTGGCCATTGTGGCTTTTTATATTGGAGTCAGCTCTTTTTTTTTTTTTTTTTTTTTTGCAAAATATGACTAAAGTACTTCTCGCACTCAGGTCTTCATTTACTTTCATTTACTTCAATTTTCTTTGTCCCAGTGCTTTGGCTCTCATAAAAATTGTGTGGTCTGATGCAAAAGGTGTCATGCTTGAGGTAGGCTGAGACATCTCAGCGTAAATGCCAGGAAAGAAAAGCTGAAATTCTGAACACTTGTCTCTTACTCATCTCATGATTGTAACCCCACATTTATTCAGTGTATTGCGTAAACAAAGGAATTGGGCTGGCTGTTCCAGTACTTTCAGAAAGGATTGTAAATAACAATATGATGGACAGACCCAACATTTCAAGACTGCTGTTCCCAGCCTTTTTCTGATATAAACATCACAACAGCAAAGACTAAATAAATATGACAGCTCTATCTTGATTAAAAGACAGCGTTCTCATTAATAAAGCATATTAAAGTAAATTTGAATTATTTCTCATGAACTTTTATCATGATTTGCATCAATCAGCCACAAGATTAAAACCACCTGCCTAACATAGTGAAGGTTTCCCTTTTGCTGCCAAATTGACTCCATCAAACTGACATCGCTTGAGTTCCCAAACTCAGGAATTCCCAGCAAAACATTTCCCAGAGTATCACACTCCCTCCACCAGCTTTCCTCTTCCCACAGAGTATCCTGATGCCATCTCTTTCCAAGTAATTGGTGCACACGCCCCCATCTAAAGCAAATGATGTAAAAGGAAATAGGGCTCACGGGACCAGGCGACCATCTTCAACTGCTACAAGGTCCAGTTCTGAAGCTCAGGTGCTCTTTTGATTGTTCTGCAGGCTAAAAAGTGCCATACATACCTGTGTGTGATGCACTGTGCATTGTGACACATTCCTTGTGCAAGTATTATTGAAATTTTCTGCAACTTGTGCCATTCGCTCTTGTGCCAGTTAGGACCAGACGGGATAGTCTTCATAGCCCTCGTGCACCAATGAGCTTTGGGCAACCAAAAACCCCGCCACCAGTTCATGTTTTGTCCTTCCTTGGACTACTGTCAGCAGGTACTCAAATCTGCTGACAGGGAGCCCCAGAAGTGTTGCCACTTCAGAGATGCTCAAATCCAATATCAGGCCATAGTGATTTGTCCCTTGTCAGAGACTTTCAGTTCCCAATTCTCCCACATCCAACTCATTGAATACGAGAGCCATCTATTCGCTCACCATCTAAGCTCTGTCTTCAAATCTGGATATGCAATTGTTATATTCAACATTATTTGCTGCATCAGTGAATGGTTTTAAAGTTGTGGCTCATCGGTGTATGTTCCTTATATGCAAAGTTGATGTGCTGTTATCCTTCATTGCTCAGCCTGTTGAGAGCACAGTATGTTTGTTTAATTTTACTGTTGTGACGGTAGTCTTATTTATTTACATATGACAAGTTTCTTTTAAAACAATAATTGAAGGATTGAAGCTCACTTTCACAGGTATAAAAAGCAACGCTGCCTATATGAGGTCATTTAGGGTTTAGGCCAATGTGCAAAGTGATAGAAATGTAATACTGTATAGCCTTGTCATGGTAGACAAGTCAACTAAATCCAAAAGATCACTCTATATTGTTGTGTTATAATAACATAGAGGAAATTATCAACAGCAAACATCCATGACAGGGGCGGATCCTGGAATTTTGGAAAGGTCTTGAGGCTGGGTCTGGGGGCCCTCCCCCAGAAAAATTTGAAAATTAAAGTGCCAAATACGCGTTTTCTTGGCATCTGGGAAAAAAATTCAAAGTCTTATAGTTAGCTGAAGAAAGAATTTTTTTCATTAACAATTATCTCTATTTAAGGTATAAGTTTGCACTTGACTCAGCAAAGACAATCAAAACAAAGACTTAGGTCCTATTCCGGTAGAAACGGACAAACTGTGAAAATGATCAAAGCATACATCAAAATACATCATGGATTAAACATTTAAAACACAACACTAAAGTTGTTTTCTTTCACGGAGAATGGTATTTAATTCACTTTGAGGTGAATTTCCAACTTGCACATTAGGCATATTCAGTAGGCATGCAGAGCCACAAAATCATCTGGACATTTCTAATTCTCACTGAATGGGTATTGACTAGGCCTCTTCATTAGTATTTAAGAGGACTAGTTGTCCCGTGTTAAAATATAGCATCTAAACTGTAGTGCAATAAATACTCAGAGGATTAACTTAACTAAAAGTGTCAATATCACAATGTAAATGCTTTAATGAAAGTAGAAATCCTGCATTTAATTTAGGAGTGAACTCATCCATAAAACCGTGTTTCAGCTTGGCCTGCTTGTGAATATTCCATAACTGATCCTGGCGTGCCATCTAGTGATAGAATATTGTAACTGCGTGCATAAATTTGCAGCTTCATGTCCGCTGGCATCAATATCTGTGCAAAGATAGCCTTCCGAGCACCATTGTTATCAAACGCGCCAAATCCAGATAATCCTTATGATGAATTACATTCATATTTTAATTTGTAACGAGTAACGAAGTGGCCAGTGTCATCGTAACGAAGTGAAAGTATACTTTTTATCTTTTAAATGTAGTAGAGTAAAAGTGAAAGTCAAAACTCAAGTAAAGTACACATCCTCAAAAAAAAAAAAAAAAATGTACTTCGTTACTATACACCTCTGACTATCACAAAGTGCGTTAGGACGCAACTCGTGTCTTCGAAAAGTCAGACACGCCGCGTGTCTTCAGTGATGAAATAATTCAACCCAATTCCAAATAAAAAACATTGAACATTATAGAAAATGTAAATAAAAAATAAAATCAAAACGGATTGATTTGAAAATTGCACTGTTGTTTTGTAGGCTTTATTCCCCAGTAGCAAACACCAGTGAATGCTCATCAGGTTTTATAGGGTTAAATTTTGGCTGGGAGGAATACATGCAGGAGAGCCAATAGGGAACTTCAATTCCTGTTCCTTCCCCACCTCCTCATTAGCATTTAGGGTAACTAGTGCGACTAGTGTGACTAGTGAACATTATGGCTTCCACTAGTTCAACTAGTAAACCTTTGAGCCCCACTAGATAACTAGTAAAGTAGAAAGATGCTTAAACTAGTTAACTAGTGGGCATTTTTCGTTTCACTAGTTGAACTAGTAAACATTTAGAGCCTCACTAGTTGACTAGTTAAGTCAAAAAGAGTGCAACTAGTGGAACTAGTGAACACTTTGGCTTCACTAGTTCTACTAGTAAACATTTTGAGCCACACTAGTTAACTAGTAAGGTCAAAAAAGGTGTTTACTAGTTCACTAGTGAGCAATTTTGTTTTCACTAGTTAACTAGTAAGCAAATTGCCCCTCACTAGTTAACTAGTGCACACAATTGTGATTCACTAGTTCACTAGTTAAGCAATTTTATGTTTGACTAGTTAACATGTACATGCTTTTGCAGCGCACTAGTTAACTAGTAAGACGTTTGGTATCACTAGTTCGGTCCAAAGGCCTACTAGTGCTGACAAAGACTGAACTAGTAGAGGGTACTGCCGACTGATATCAAGGATATGGAATAAATGTTAAAACGGCTTGCCATAGGCTTGCCATATGGACCAAACTACTTCACTAGTAAGACAAAAGTCTATGTTACTAGTTCACTAGGAAGGTAACAAACATGAAACTAGTTCACTAGTAGACATTTTGGGCATAGCTAGTTAACTAGTAACAAATTTTAGCCTGCACTAGTTCACTAGTAAGGTAAAAAAAGAACCTCACTAGTGCAACTAGTCGACACTCTGGCCCTTACTAGTAAACTAGCAAGTCTTTTTGGCCTACAAGTTAACTAGTAAAGAAAAAAGGACCCTCACTAGAGCAACTAGTGGGCATTTTGGCCCTTACTAGTAAACTAGTAGATATTTTGAGTCACACTAGCAAAGAATAAAGGTCATATAAAGTCTAACTAGTTAACCAGTGAGCATTTATGCCTTGACTAGTTAACATGTACGCTGCCACATGCAGCCACTAGTTAACTAGCTGCAATTTCTCAGGCCAACATGTTAACTAGTAAGCAACATGCAAATGAAGCAGACGGGATAATATCAAAATCCTGATTCCTGATGGGTCGGTATTTCTTATTTTGAACTTATAAGCCAATAGGAAGCCTCAGCACACCCTCGTTCCCCGCCTTCTCATTAGCATTTAGTGCAACTAGTGAGACTAGTCAACATTTATTCTTTTACTAGTTTACTAGTAAACATTTTGAGCCTCACTAGTTAACTAGTAAAGCCAAAAGACACCTGAACTAGTTAACTAGTGAGCATTTTTGATTTCCCTAGTTCTACTAGTGATCATTTTTAGCCTCTCTACTGAACTAGTAAGGTCAGAAAGACACTGACTAGTGTGACTAGTGGATATTTTGGCCTTTACTAGTTGACTAGTGACTCTGTTTGGATCCCACTAGTTTACTAGTTACACTTAAAGGACTCTCACTAGTGTTACTAGTAGACATTTTGCCCCTAACTTGTTCTACTAGTAAACATTTACAGCCGCACTAGTTAACTAGTAAGGTTAGAAAGTGTGTTTACTAGTTCACTAGTGAGCAATTTTGTTTTTACTAGTTAACTAGTGAGCAAATTGGCACTCACTAGTTAACTAGTGCACATAATTGTGATTCACTAGTTCACTAGTTAAGCAATTTTATGCTTGACTAGTTAACATGTCTGTGCTTTTTCAGCTCACTAGTTAACTAGTAAGACGTTTGGTGTTACTAGTTCGGTCCAGAGGTCCACTAGTGCGGACAAAAACTGAAATATTAGAGGGCACTGCCGTCTGATATCAAGGATATGGAATAAATGTTAAAACGGCTTGCCATAGACTCTCACTAGTGTTACTAGTAGACAATTTTCCCCTAACTTGTTCTACTAGTAAACATTTAGAGCCGCACTAGTTAACTAGTAAGGTTAGAAAGGTGTTTACTAGTTCACTAGTGAGCAATTTTGTTTTCACTAGTTAACTAGTAAGCAAATTGCCCCTCACTAGTTAACTAGTGAACATAATTGTGATTCACTAGTTCACTAGTTAAGCAATTTTATGCTTGACTAGTTAACATGTACGTGCTTTTGCAGCGCACTAGTTAACTAGTAAGACGTTTGGTGTTACTAGTTCGGTCTAGAGGCCCACTAGTGCGGACAAAGACTTAACAAGTAGAGTACTCTGCCATCTGATATCAAGGATGTGGAATTAATGTAAAAACGGCTTGCCATAGACTTCTGCAGCAGACTTGCAATTGTGTACTTGCAATTTCGCGTATTGTGGAGCATTTCCATCATTATTGTCAGACGAGCATTTACAAATTTGCCGCGTGCACAACTCAGCTGACAGTTGGTCGAATGCTTTGCCATTCTCATCGATGCATGAGTAGCTACAGCCGAGCTGTGATTGGCTGATGACACGTAGAATGGTATCACAGCCGAGCTGTGATTGGCTGATGTATGTAATAGTATCAACCGACCTGTAAAAAAAAAATTTGCGGCCCGGCATAAAACACGATCCGGATTGATTAAATTTTTGGAAATACCTAATTTTCTTAATTTAGAAAACAGTATTTTAGAACAGTCGTAATATTCTGGAAACATAAATATTTTTCCATACTGAATTTTTCATTTTCCATACTTTTTAATGCCTGGAAATTAATCAAATTTATTTCCATACTTTTCCATACTTTCCATACTTGCGTAGGAACCCTGAGCTCACTTTGGCCTCCACCTTGAGGCCAGATATTCTCCTCACCTCAGAGTCCGACAAACAGGCTGTCCTGCTGGAGATATCAGTGCCTTGAGAAGATCACCTGGATGAAGCCTTTGAGAGGAAGCTCACCTCATCTGAGGGGCTGGTCAGTGAATGCAGGTGAGGTGGCTGGAGCACAAGGTGCCTCTCAGTGGAAGTAGGTGAAGGGGCTTCACAGCCTGGGCTTTGGCCAGAGCCCTCAGTATATTAGGTACAGATGGAGAGAGGAAGAGGAGAGTCACACACAACACCACTGAAGCAGCAGAGAGAGTCTCTAGAAGGCTGCAGTAATGGAAAGTAATGGAGGGTGAAGTAGCTCACTGCTGTCTGCACACAAACTGAGGTCTGAACAGTTGGGTCACCTGGAAGAGAGTGTGTGATGGTGAGAGATTGCAAACACTGGAGGATTTCAGGAACATTACCAAAGATTTGTCCAGATACATCACAGAATGTAGATTTGTTGCTCAACATTGCACAAAAAGCAATAGCTCATCAAGAATAGTGGCTATTCTTGTATTGGCAGCGGCCATGACAAGTGGGATAAATAGAGAATATCATCTGGGCATTTTCGTATCACATGCTGTATCAACCCGAGACCCCAGTATCTGATACTGGTCGAGGATTGATACATGTGTGATATGAAAATGCACATATGATGTTCTATTTATCATATAGGGGAGAGCTATTTTTCACATAAACGTCATTTTAAAAGATAACATTACAGACCGAAAAAAAAATTCGGAGCGATTAACTACTTTTGTGTGTGCTCTGTCAATATCAGATGCTAAATCATCCCAATATATATTGACTTGGCATAGTTTGCCGTCCAATGGAAGTTAAAGCATTGCTACTTTCAACCCCTCCAGTCGGGATGAAAGTAGCGCCGGCGGCGGGACAAAAAGTAACCTGATCAAATTAACTGGAATCTTTTGAATTACTGTCGTTTTTCATTTGAAAAAATCAAACAATGTCTTTGCTAACATGCAATTGTAAATATACAATGCACTCATTTAGTCAATTCAATCATAAAAATGACATTAAAACAGAAGCAAAAACAATCACACATTTGTTTTAAACATTTTCATCACAGTTGTGAAAGATATAATGAGCTGCACCCTCAGTGCATGCCTCATGTGACCTCAACAGACAAAAGATGCACTGCACCCACACTTCTCCAGGCAAAGATGAGGCAAATGTCTCCCCACAAACACAAAACATTCCTCATCATTGCCCTGAGAAACTGTGGTTGCAGTGTATCCTAAACAACATTTTCTTTGGGAGTTTTGAAGAGGACTGTTTTTCCTGGCCCCTCTGCCGACCTCCTCCTCCAAAGCAGCTTTTACTGGGGTGTCGGTCAGTATTGCTGTTGACCTGCAACATTCAATGAGATGATAGTCAGAATCAGCTTGTTTTTATACAAGCAAGAAAAATCAAGACAAGTTAAAAAGCGACACTCTGCTCAACTCTTTCTGCTGCTTCTTTTTTTTTCTTTCCTCGAGCCAGCCTTTGGATATGGGTGAACCTTTTCTGGGCTGAACCTCTGTATTGGCGTGCCACTAGATGTTCCTGGAACCACAAGCATACCTGGATAGATAATATTTTAAAAAAATAATAAAAATGCTTGGCAAGGCTCAACATGCACATTTAAAGACACACACAGACACAAACTCTCACCATCTAGAGGAATGGCAGACTCATGGGGATGCAGCTCAAATGGGTTCTGCCTAGGTTGCTGGTGTCTTCTTCGGGAGGCGGGCGCTGGTGATGGAGCGGACACTGGTGATGAAGAGGGCGCTGGTGATGGAGCTGGTGCTGGTGCAGGTGCAGGACGGTCAGTCACAAAAGCTGGAGCAAAGTCTGTCTCACTGATTTTGTCTGGCAATGACTTTGTCTGGCACTTGAACCGTTGTGGTACCTGAAATAATAAATGAAATGAATTATTGCTGTTGCAAATCACTGTTGCTTTTTAATTTATCTAAATATAAATTTTTACCTGTTTCATCCATGTTCCAGATGTCCTTTGCTTCAAAATTATAGCAGGTGAGGACAGTCTTTAGGTTGTTAAAAAAATGCGGTCACGTTGGTCTTGTTGAAGCTGGTGGAACAGGACATGCTGGTGGCTTGAGGTCGACGGATGGAGAGGGTTTTGTTGCGCTCGAGGAAGGAGGTGAGCCAATCCTTCCCTGCCATCTGGTTTTTCTCCCATGAACATGGAGTTTTGAGGTCAATATTTTCGGCCAGCTCATATGCAAACTTTCGCACCTAAAACAGCATGAAAAAAGAGGTTAATTCCCAGATAGCAAGCACCTCAGAGCCAGGGCAGATGCAGAGCTGAGGTGCTTGCTATCTTAGGCAAATGGCGATTGTGGTGTAGCTCTGTCTGCAGTGTTACTCCAACCTCTTTAGGACTCAGGCCAAAATATATATCAGCTGCTCTCTTTATATATGCCTGCAGTCTCTTCTCCTGTTCTTCTGTGAAGACTTTGTTGTGAGCCCTGTACCCTGGGGCTCTGGCCTGCTGCCCTCCTGCCTCTGCCCTCCTCTTGCAGTACCTGAACAGGGTGACATGACAAATGCCATGCACCTCTGCTGCCCTCTTTATACTCTCGCCTCTTCGGACATCAAGAAAGGCCCTTCCGTAAACCGGCTGGTCAGCCTTTCCTCTCTGGGTAGTTCTGACCCTAACTCTTGGCATTTCCTGTCGGTAAAATATAACACAAGAAAACTCGGCTGCATTAGCAGAGAGGGACGAACGTAACCGTTGCTACTTCCGCCCCGACAGTGACTCCAGACATTAGAACCAGGATTGCTTCTAAAGTGGAAAAAAGTCTGACATTTCAAACTTCAGGATATGTTACAAAACTAAATGACCTATCACTTCATCATAAAAATGACACATGGAGCGATAAAGACAATCTTTAAGTCAAAAAAGTTCACCATTTGTCTGAATTTACTCACCACTGTGGAAAACGGTCTTCCCGGTCTCGTTCCGCGAGGAAGCGTCGAAGCCTCAAGATTTATCGCGGGTCTGGAGAGTGTCGCGAGCTGCACGTGCTGACCTAATTTGACGCATCGAAGTGCGGATGAAGTAAGCCTGTTTCGAGCCAGTGGCCCATCGGCCCGGTGCTTAACCCCGGTTTCTGTGGCATGAAGCGACTAGGAGTATTACTACTCCCCCTGGACGGGATGCCAGTCCATCGCAGGTACTCCCCCCAGCTCTTGGTCAGGTTTCCCTGACTATTTGCTGGTACCCATTTATACACCTGGGTGGAGTGAGGCGTGGAGTGTGGGAGTGAAGTGTTTTGCCCAAGAACACACCGCGAAGGCCATGGCCAGGGCTTGAACTCAGGACCTTACGATCTCAAGTCAAGCCTACTTGACCACTGTGCTACCGCGTCTCCGAAGTGCGGATGGCTGTGAGTAAATCGCCATATTACTTTCGTCCCACGTTACTTTCGCACTGGCTCTCCCCTACTGATTTTGACGATAATTAACGACACATTTTATCCAAAGCATTTATTTAACGTTATTATTGTCATCATTACAGGCCAGTATCGCTAGCATTTGCTTTTAGTCAGCGGTGTTTTCAAGTCAATTAAATGGCTAATTAGCTAGCTAGCATGGAAATGCGATTTTCTCCATTAAGGTAATAAATTTGCGTTTCTACGATACCTTACGCATGAAACGTTTACTGCCCTTTGCATGAATATTGCTGCAAAACGCGGCATAATGAATGCTGTCTACAAATAAATCTGCATCAAGTTCCTTTTCTATAACATAGTCCAGTTCAGAAATTTCAGCCACTGAGGAATCCACGAGTCTCTCCACCATGACAGCGTCTAATCAGAGTCTGTCTGCAGCGATGCGTTGCGAATGACGCTCGTGACTGTTGCTATGGCAATGGCTGCTGCCACTGATACGGGATTTTGCCCGGCGGGCAGATACGGCTGATACAGGATTTTTGCCTGACGGGCTGATACAGCCTCGTGCCTCGCACCCGTATCACTTGGGCAGATTCCCCGTATTTGTAAGGAAGTATATGATAAAGGTTTTTTTTAGATGACAGAAATTATGATGAATGATTGTTTTAAAAAGAACTTTCACAAAAATATTTGAAGTGTTTGCTGGATGTTACCTGTCGAGTTACCTGCCTTTCCCCCAAACGTGTGATAAATCCCTGAAATCTCCAGGGTGCCTGAGCAAATTTCAACACAGGATGAAGTAGGAAGGGAAAAACACAGGAGAGAACGATCAACCACAACTGGTTGGGGCATCCAGTTCCTTTAGTATAATCAGTAAAACTGCATTGAACAGAGCACATGTCCCAGCCCTCTACAGACCCACTGCTGTTCACACATCAGAGCTCCTCTAACTGTGTGTGACAGGATTTGTATAGAGGAAGGGGCTTTGCATACCTGTCCTGCCTCACTGCTCCACACACTTTAAGACCCCCAGTACTGATCAGTGACTGTCCAGTCCTTTCACAGACACTGACACAGGCAGCATTATGATGATGTCAGACTTTCTACTGCTGGTGATGCTGGGACTCCTTATACAGGGTGAGAAAAATCGGTACATTTATCAATTTTGGTACACGATGTCTGCTAACATTTCACAACAGAACTGTGGCATTACAGTGTTGTCAACTTTGTAAAATTTGTCTCACGCTGTTTGTTAACATTCACATGTCTTGACACCCATATCAATGCTTATTTTTCCAGGATCAATGGCAGATAAAGTTCTGACTCAGTCTCCAGCAGCTCAGGCTGTTCAGCAGGGAGACACTGTCACTATCAGCTGTACAGCCAGTCAGAGTGTGGGCAGTAACCTCCAATGGTACCTGCAGAAACCTGGTCAGGCCCCTAAACTCCTGATATATGATGCCACAACTCGCCAGTCTGGGATTCCTGATCGTTTCAGTGGGAGTGGATCTGGGACTCAGTTTACACTGAAAATCACTGGAGTCCAGGCTGAAGATGCAGGAGATTATTACTGTCAGCAGGATTACATTCCGTTCACACAGTGTTAGAGAGCCGTACAAAAACCTCCCTCAGTCAGACTGCACAGAGACGGCACTGCTGCAGCTGGGACCTACTGCAGGTGCTGAGGGGGGAGCCACTGATCTGTTCTAATTGACTGAATTTCTTGTACAATAATAACCCTCAAACTCATTGCACACATCTGCCCAAACATTTCTCTGAGAATTAAATGTTATTTTATCATTCTAATACCTTAAATTTGAAGAACATGAAAAACACGCAGGGGCACAGTGTATTTCTTTTTCTAACCACATCTGTCATATCCAAATTTGCTCATTTTTCTGCATATATTTCTAAATATTTGTCTTTTAAAAACCTCAATTCCAGTGAAGCTAGGACGTTGTGTAACACATGAATAAAACAGTACCATGATTTGCAAATCCTTTTTGACCTATATTCAGTTGGAGTACACTACAAAGACAAGATATTTAATGTTCAAACTGATAAACTTTATTGTTTTTTCCTTTTTAAATATTCACACATTTTGAATTTGATGCCTGCAACATGTTCCAAAAAAGCTGGGACAGGGGCATGTTTACCACTGAGTTGCATCACCTTTCCTTTTTAACAACATTATATAAGCGTATAACGACACTCAATAAGCATTTGGGAACTGAGGACACTAATTGTAGAAGCTTTGTAGGTGGAATTCTTTCCCATTCTTGCTTAATGTATGACTTCAGTTGCTCAACAGTCCAGGGTCTCCGTTGTCGTATTTTGCGCTTCATAATGCACCACACATTTCAATGGAAGACAGGTCTGGACTGCAGTCAGGCCAGTCTATTACCCGCACTCTTTTACCATGAAGCCACGCTGTTGAAACACATGCAAAATGTAGTTTGGTATTGTCTTGCTGAAATGAGCAGGGACGTCCCTGAAAAAGACGTCGCTTGGATGGCAACATATGTTGCTCCAAAACATGTACCTTTCAGCATTAATGGTGCCTTCACAGATGTGCAAGTTACCCATGCCATGGGCACTAACACATTCCCATACCATCATAGAAGCTGGCTTTTGAACGTCACGCTGATAACCATCTGGATGATCCTTTTCCTCTTTAGCCCGGAGGACACAACGTTCATGATTTCCAAAAGCAATTTGAAATGTGGCTCGTCAGACCACAGTACACTTTTCCACTTTGTGTCAGTCCATCTCAGATGAGCTCGGGCCCAGAGAAGCTGGACGTATTTTTGGGTGTTGTTGATATATGGCTTCCGCTTTGCATGGTAGTTTTAACTTGCACTAGTAGATGTAGCGATGAACTGTGTTGACTGACAATGGTTTTCTGAAGTATTCCTGAGCCCACATGCTAATATCCTTTACAGAATCAAGTAGATTTTTAATGCAGTGCCACCTGAGGGACTAACGCTCACAGGTACTCAATGTTGGTGTTCGGCCTTGCCACTTACGTGTAGAGTTTTCTCCAAATTCTCTGAATCTTTTGATGATATTATGTAATGTAGATGATGAAATCCCTAAATTCATTGCAATTGCACGTTGAGAAACATTGTTATTAAACTGTTGGACTATTTGCTCACGCAGTTGTTCACAAAGTGGTGAACTTCGACCCATCCTTGCTTGTGAGTGACTGAGCCTTTCAAGGATGCTCCTTTTATACCTAATCATGACACTCACCTGTTTCCAATTAACCTGTTCACCTGTGGAATGTTCAAAACAGTAGTTTTTCGAGCATTCCTCAGCTTTCCTAGTCTTTTGTTGCCCCTGTCCCAGCATTTTTGTAACATGTTGCACGCATCAAATTCAAAATGAGTGAATATTTAAAAAAAAAAAACAATAAAGTTTATCAGTTTGAATATTAAATATCTTGTCTTTGTAGAGTACTCAATTGAATATAGGTTGAAAAGGATTTGCAAATCATTGCAAATTTTCAAATCATTCACATTTTACGCAACGTCCCAACTTCGTTGGAATTTGGGTTAGTACATAAAATGCAAAATATCCAATCCCACTTGAATCTGGACTGTCCAATCAGTGAAATGGGCTTGCTTAGAATGTAACTGTCAAGTGCCCATATAGGCAGTTGGAAGCACGTAAGCAATAAACAAATAAACAAAAATTTCTATTAGTTTTCAGTCATGATTAGGTCGCAACTGAGGTTCGGTGTAACCGCAAATAAGCGATCAAAGTGGGGAACAGCCGCGACCTGTGTGAGTGACTAAATTTTCACGATGGCGCTGGTCGTATCGTGGTCTTAGCAGGGTCACGTTTCGGTGTATACGGGGTATTATGTGCCTGTTTTTTTTTTGGGGGGGGCATCTGTACCACAAGATTTTTTTCTGCAGGTGCCCCTCTAGTCATGTACCCATGTACCTGGATGAAACTTTGCTAAAAGCTCCTGATGACCATTTGTACCAAAAACAAAACACAATTCTGACACCAAGCTACTGAATGAGCTTGTAGCAAAACACCCACAAAAAGTGTACAGTTGCAATCAAAATTATTCAACCCCCATTGGAAATTAGGTTTACTGGCAAAATTTACAAACTTTCGGCTGTTTGCAATGAACAAATCAAACAAGAACAATTTAAATGGCTCAACACAACAAATATTACAAGTGGCTTCTCCAAATTCCACACAAAATGCCACTTTTAAAGACTACTGCAATAAAAATTATTCAAGCCCTTCATGACAAGCATCTTCAAAACCCTTTTTCCGCTATGACCTGCTGGAAATGTGATGCATAGGAAGATGTCAGCTTTTGGCAGCATTCCCAAGGAATCTTAGCCCAGTCCTCATGGACAATGGCCTCCAGTTCACTAATATTCTTGGGTTTGGATGCTGCAACTGTCTTATTCAGATCCTACCAGAGATTTTTTATGGGGTTCAAGTGAGGCGACTATGATGGGCACTCTAGAATCTTCCCAGACTTCTTCTGACACCAAGCCTTGGTGGACGTTGAGGTATGCTTAGGATCGTTGTCCTTTTGGGAGGTCCAATGATGCCCAAGCGTCAGCTTCCCGACAGACGCCATGACATTTTCTCCTTGGATATCCTGGTACTTGACTGAATCCATTTTGCGCTCCACACTTTGCAGATTTCCAGTGCCAGTGGAAGCAACCCAGATAGCAGGCACCTCTGCTCCGAATCTGCACCGGCTCTATGCCGGATCAGCTGGAGGCGGCACAGAGCTGGCGCAGATCCGGAATGGAGGTGCTTGCTATCTGGGAAGGCAGCTGCAGAGCATCAAAAAGCCCCCACAATTCTTCATTGTAGGCAGGGTGTGCTTTTTAGCATATGCTTCTTTATTCCTCCTGCAGACATACCACTGATTCATAAACCCGAAATATTCCAGTTTTGTTTCATCACTTCACAGAACAATATCCCCAAACTTCTGTGGCTTATTTATATGGTTTTGAGCAGATTGCAGCTTGTGCTTTTGGATCAGTTGTGGTGTATGTCTTGCAGACCTTCAACGTTTAGTATGCGCCCTATTGTGCAAACTGAAACCTCTGTGCTTCCTGCCTAAAAGTCTTGCTGCAGGTCTCCTGCAGTCACTTGAAGGTTTTTGACCACCCGTCTCCTCAGGAATCTGGTGACAGCCATTGATAGTGTCTTGGTTTTCATTCAGACATATTTTCATATCATGAGGTTCCCCCATCCTCAAGCAATTGAAGAGCGCCAAATTCTTCAGACAATTAGGCTTTATTGAGGCATATTGATAAATATAAAGCGAGTTCTTTTTGCGCAAGAAGAACTGACATTTTGCTTTTCACACCCAGTTTTTATACCTTCATCACAGGAAATATCTTCCAAATATGGTCTATCCGCCTTCTCATTCTCACGCTACAACAGGTTTTTGGGTCACAGGTTTTCCCAGAGACAGGCAAACCAAAACACTGCCAACTTCCCTTGAAAACTGCAACCAAAAGATAAGCATGCATAACACTAAAAAGGAGAGGAAAATTACAGTCAAGAGAGGAAAAATACAGCCAAAGGTATAGGATACAAGTATACTATTCAAAAAAAGTAGGGGATATTTTATTTTGAGATCAAGATTTTCACATATACAAAGGGATACGAAACCATGTTGTATAGTTCCTTACTGAGGAAGCATTTCCAAAGAAATTCATCACCCAAACACATCAATGACACTCTCACGATCTGCACGGGATGCTATTGATGATCAAGGGGGTTGTGCCACAAATTTGCATGACTCTGAATTGGAAGGTTAGAGCCACTGTAAAGGAAGATTTTGAAGAGAAAGCATCAGATTATCAGTGGTTGAAGTCGTTAATTAAACAGAGACCATGCGCCGCCTAACCCAGGAGGAGAGGTTACGTGCCCTTGGCATGCTACAGGTTGGCACAAGACAGGTCGTTGTGGCAAGGGCAATGAATGTTTCCCAGTCTGTCATCAGCAGATTATGGTCCAGACATCGTGATACAGGGTCTGTTCTGGATAGACCACGATCCGGTCGACCAAGGGCAACAACTCAGGCTCAGGACAGATTCATCCGCACTATTGTCTTGAGAAATCGTATGGTAACAGCAAATCAGATAAGGTCTCAACTTCAAAGGATACTGGCTTGGTAGTGAGTGGCCAGACCATCAGGAATCGTCTGCACAGATTTCACTTACACGCCCGGCGTCCTCGTGTCATTCCCTGTTTGAGGGATCGTCACATTAGGGCCAGACTCCAATGGTGTCGTCATCATCAACGCTGGGATAATCGCCCGATGGAACAACGTAATGTTCTCAGATGAGTCGAGGTTCACTGTGGACTTCCTTGACAGGCGCAGGAGGGTTTGGCGCCCGGCGTAACGAACGTTTCCATGACGTTAACGTCATTAGACATGATCCGTATGGGGGTGGATCTGTAATGGTGTGGGGAGGCATCACTGCTGCCGGCAGAACAGACTTGCATGTTGTTGCTGGGCGTGTCACAGGGCAGTACTACCGGGACAACATCTTGGCACCCCATGTTGTGCCGTTTTGCACGTCGTTATGGCCGCCGTTTCATTTTCCAAGATGACAATGCCAGATGTCATAGGGCCAGGATCATTACAGATTACCTCCAGCAGCAGAATATCACCACATTACCATGGCCAGCACTCAGTCGGACCTTTCCCCCATCGAGCATGTCTGGGACATGCTTGGACAGTGGCTACGCCAACGTCAACAACCTCCTGCCAATGTCCAAGAACTTGCTGCAGCATTGCAACAGGAATGGAATAACGTTCCCCAAAATGACCTGGGACGTCTTGTTAGGAGTATGCCACGCCCGGTCGAGCTTGTCTAGCCAACCGAGGGGTTTTACCGCTACTGACTCTGTTTCACAATGGTGGTAAATTTGCTGTGTGACCCTGTGTTTGTGTCGACCCTTATTCTGGAGAATCTGTCCTTTACTGACTGTACACAGGGTTTCGAATAAATTGACAAATGTTTCCTTAATGTTTTTATGTCATTTGTTTCCTTCCTGACCTCATGATCTGCATTTCATGGTACTTGTAAATCCAATAACCCCTACTTTTTTTGAATAGTATAGATACATGAATGATTCAACTGATTATGTTTTTTCAGTAACAACTAATGATTTTATTGAACAAATATTGATCAAAGCTACAGAAATCAAATACACCACCTGATTATGTTTTCAAATCAACTAAACAGAAGCCTGCTTACTAATCAAAGCTACAGAAGCCTGCCGCTTGTGTGTGTGAGCTGTTCATGCATGTGTGAATTGAATTGCTTGTATGTATGTGTGCCTGTGTGTGAACTGCTTGTATGTGTGTGTGTCTGTGTGCATGTGTACGTGTGCTGCTTGTGCCTTTGCGTGTGTATGTGTGTGTGCATGTGTCTGTGTGTACTGCTCATGCATGTGTGAACTGCTGGTATGTGTGTGTGTTTTCTGGGTATGTGTCTGTGTGTGTATGTGCATGTGTACGTGTGCGTGTGCCTGTGCATGTGTATGTGTGTGTGTGTTACTGCTGCATACATAATATGGTTACTGATTATGATTATTGATTGTGATTATTCAATATGGTTATTGATTTACTAATGAATATGAGGAGAGATGTTGAAATATGATCCTCAACAGTAGCTTCCTGTTTCTGCCACATCCTGGTACTGTAGCCACTCTTCCTTTAACTCTGAACTTGCAAACTATGCTTCCAATGAAAATTCAATGCCTGTGCTACCTTTTTGTATCCTTTTCCTTGTTTGTGCCCGGCAATGATCTCCTCTATTAGCTTTAAGGACAATTCTTTTGACAGACATACAGTGCCGTGAAAAAGTATTTGCCCCCTTCCTGATTTCTTACTTTTTTGCACATTTTTCACACTTAAATGTTTCAGATCATTAAACAAATTTTAATATAAGACAAAGATAACCCGAGTAAATAAAAAATGCGGTTTTGAAATGATGATTTCATTTATTAAGAGGAAAAAGCTATCCAAACCTACCTGGCCCTATGTGAAAAAGTAATTGCCCCCCCCTTGTTAAATCATGAATTAACTGTAATTAACCACATTTTTTGAGTCCAATTTCACTAGCCACGCCCAGGCCTGATTACTGCCAGACCTGTTGAATCACAAAATCACTTAAAAAGACCCTGTCTGACAAAGTGAAGTAGGCTAGAAGATCTCAAAAAGCAACATGTCATACCGCGAACTCAAGAAATTCAAGAACAGATGAGAAACAAAGAAATTTACATCTATCAGTCCGGAAAGGGTTACAAAGCCATTTCTAAGGCTTTGGGACTCCGGTGAATCACGGTGAGAGGCATTATCCACAAACGGAGAAAACTTGGAACAATGGTGAACCTTCCCAGGAGTGGCCGGCCCACCAAAACTACTCTAAGACCGAATCAACGACTCATCCAGGGGATCACAAAAGAACCCATAACAACATCTGAAGAACTGCAGGCCTCACTTGCCTCATTTTAAGTCAGTGTTCATGATTCAACAATAAGACAGAGACTGCACAAAAATGGCATCCATGGGAGAGTTCCAAGGCGAAAACTACTGCTGACCAAAAAGAACACAAGGGCTTGTCTCACATTTGCCAAAATACATCTTGATGATCCCCAAGACTTTTGGGAATATGTTCTGTGGACTGACGAGACAAAAGTTGAACTTTTTGGAAGGTGTGCATCCCTTTACATCAAGCGTAAAACTAACATATCATTTCATAAGAAGAACATCATACCAAAAGTCAAACATGGTGGTGGTAGTGTGATGGTCTGGGGCTGCTTTGCTGCTTCAGGACCTGGACGACTTGTCTCAATTGATGGAACTATGAATTCTGCTCTCTACCGGAAAATCCTGAAGGAGAATGTCCAACCATCAGTTGGTGACCTCAAGCTCAAGCGCACTTGGGTTATGCAGCAGGACAATGATCCGAAACACACTAGCAAGTCCACCTCTGAATGGCTTAAAAAAAACAAACTGAAGGGTTTGGAGTGGCCTAGCCAAAGTCTGGACTTAAATCTGATTGAGATGCTGTGGCATGACCTTAAACAGGCCGTTCATGCTCAAAAACCCTCCAATGTGGCTGAATTAAAACATTCTGCAAAGAAGATTGGGCTAAAATTCTTCCACAGTGATGTGAAAGACTCATTGCCAGTTACCGCAAACACTTGATTGCAGTTGTTGTCGCAGAGGGGGGCACAACCAGTTATTAGGTTTAGGGGGCAATTATTTTTTCACACCAGGCCAGGTAGGTTTGGATAGCTTTTTTCCTTTAATAAATTAAATCATCATTTAAAAACTGCATTTTGTATTTACTCAGGTTGTCTTTGTCTAATATTGAAATTTATTTGCTGATCTGAAACATTTAAGTGTGACAAATATGCAAAAAAATAAGAAATCAGGAAGGGGGCAAATACTTTTTCATGCCACTGTATTTCTAATATGCAATCAAATGTCACTGTCAACAGACCCCTAGCGAGTGCAAGTATTTGATGTAGTCTATCTCAAGCAAACCAGATGCAACTAATTAAGCTCTTGATTAGCTGCATTAGGTGTGCTTAAGACAACACCTGATTTGCAAATATGCCCTTATGAGGGATTCTATTCAGGCGGTTGAATAATTTTGAGACCGCAGCAGTCAATAAAAATGGCATTATGTGTTAAATTTGTGGAAACCACTTGTAATATTAGTTGTGTTGAGCTATTTAAAATGTTCTTGTTAAATATGTTTATCACAAACAGCTGAAAGTTTGTAAATTTTGCTATTAATCCTAATTTGCAATGGGGGTTGAATAATTTTTATTGCTGCAGCGGCAATGCAGAGAAATTGTTTGTTATACCAATGACTGCAGCGATATAGAAATTGTTTGTTTACCAGACATTCACTTTCTCATTCACTACGGTAGCATCAAGAGCTAGTCCAGATATTGGTGAAGTATCCGGCTGCCCCCGGCCATGGATAAGTAAAACAATCATTTCACAAGCAGCAGTAAATAAAACACGTACCCCAAGCCCTGCAAAACCTACTTCTGGCTGAACTGTAGCCTTATCAGACCAACTTTGCGGACACATGCATACCGGTTGGCTTTAACTGTTGCGGCTATGGTCAGCTAATGTTATGATAAACTACCATCTTGATGCTAACCAAATAACACAAGCTTACCAATCTGAGTTACTGCATATAACTTAACTAGGAGCATTTTGAAGTAGCACGGCACGCGAACTAACGTGCGGGAGTAACCAAGCACTCATAACACCGACAGAGACAAAGGTTACTGTTCAATACTGGTTTTATGGACTGTAAGTTCCGTTAGCGCGAACAGCTGCTTATGTGGAGCTAGCGAATCGATAACTTCTACGGGAAAGAATTTTGTATCCAATCTCTACCTTTTTTGGCTTTTTATTAGCCAGAACAATTTTAAAGGGGAATGAAATTCCGCCACGGCAATGCAGAGAAATCATTTGTTATACCAGACATATATTATGCTTTAGCTTGTGCGTTTCATGATTTCTTTCACTGCGGTAGCATCAGAGACCTAGCTCAGATATTGGCGAAGTATCCGGCTGACAGGGATAAGTAAAATGATAATTTCACAGTAGCAGTAAACAAACCCAAACATGTACCCCAAGCTCTGCAAAACCTACGTCTGGTCTAACTGCAGCCATATCAGACCAACTTTGCAGACAAGCACTACACCTCCCCGGTTAGCTTCAACTGTGGTAGCTACAATGAGGCAATGTTATGATGAAACTGCCACATTGATGCTAACCAAATTAATGCAAGCATACCGATCAGAATGACTACATATATGTTAACCGGGGGCATTTTTTTTTAAGTAGCACGGCACGCAAACTAACATGCAGTAGCTAGTAACGGAGCGGTCATCATAACCACAGAGACAAACGTTACCCTGCAATATAGGTTTTACAGACAGTAATTTCTGTTACCGTGAACAGGTTGAATAAAGCATCCAAATCACAAACTAGTATAAAAAGTTAGCTTCAAATGAGGTTTATGTTCACACACCTTCTGTTGAATGTCCCCTGATATTACTCTTGCAGATTTAGGACACAAACATTAGCAACAGTACCTTAGCTATGTTAGCTGCGCTGCTACAGCCACATTCAACAGGCTATCACGTTAGGTTGGCTTATGCAGTGAAGCAACTTACAGCTGCTGCGTCTGTGAGTCACAGACAGTCGCGACCGATCCAGGCTTTATCTTCAGATATTTAACAAAGCCTGCGTTTGAGGCCAGTTGTTAGTGCTAACTATCGTTAGCGGTCCTGCTAGCCACCCGTAACACGTTAGCTTCACTTACATTATTTGCTGTTATATTGTTACTTACAGCTTGTGGCTCTGAGCGCTTGATTGATGCAACTGCTCCAGGTTTGAGAAGCAGCTGAGACGCTTATCTGGTGTCAAATTATCCTTCATTGACAAAGCTGTCCTCTGTGAAATGCTGAGCACAAGCAGCTAACATTCCCTTTGAGTGTGTCTGTTCGCCACCAGCAAACAAAAAAGCTACGACCTGATTTCTGGTGGCATCATCTTTTGGAAGAGGAAACAGCTGTGCTTTTTTTGGCATCCAAAAAAAAAAAAAAAATGGAGGAGCAGCTTTGGGAGAGATACTGACAAAACTGCACCTCAAATGATCTGCGGTTCTTCTTTTGTATTTCCAGAAGTGTAGATGCTAGTAAGGCGTCATATGATCTACGGTTGTTTGTGCCTGCTAGAATAGTTTCTGGGGTGGGCAGGTCCAACGCCGTGATTGGCTCTGGCTAGGTCTGTATTAATTGGACGGCACAACCTGACATCAGGTTTTGCACAGATCTCGTGAAGATCTCGGGACGAGCAGTTCAGAGAGGAAATCATGTTCTTAGATTACGGCAAAACCCCTGTATCTTATGTTCAGAAACTTTATAGAGGCTGAGTATGCACATCTAACATACTAACATTACTTATATGTATACTCAGTCAAAAAAGAAACTTCACACTCGTTTGGAGGTCGATAAGTTGAACATACAAGAAAAGGGGTTTTAAATAATGATTTAATTCCATTCTGTACCCATTAAGGACGGTGTACCATAAAAATCATGTTCATAATGTAAACAGTTCCACCGGAAATGCTACGGAAATGTGTGAGAGTAAAAATGGTAAGTTACAACTTGATGAAAGCATGTCAATAGCGCATATGCCCTCCATGAGCGTTCACAACTGCGACTCAACGTCTCCTCATGGATTGAATGATGCGTCTGAACACAGCTTGGGGGATGCGTCGCCATAATTGAACCAACATGGCACCAAGTTCCTGCAAATTCTGTGGAGGGTTCCTTACTTGACGGAGTCTTCTGCCCAACACATCCCATACATGTTCTATGGGATTAAGGTCGGGAGACCTTGAGGGCCACTCCATGACATTCATGCCAGCATTCCTAAGAAAATTCCACGTTAAATTGGCCGTATGAGGTCTGGCATTATCGTGTTGGAGTGTCAGACCTGGGCCATGAGCTGCCATGAATGGCAAAAGCTCTGTATCCTGCAGCAGTTAGGTTTCCTTGAACGACCATCAGTCGGGAACGGGCAGGACCATTAAAGGCACCCCAAACCATAGCACTACCGCCCCCAAAACGGTCCACTTCCTGCACACAACACTGGGCGTTGCGTTCACCGCGTCTCCTCCAAACTCTAACTGTCCCATCAGCGAAGTGCAAAGTGAATCTGGATTCGTCACTAAAAACGACCCTATTCCAATCACGCTGAGTCCATCTCAGATGTCGTTGTGCCCAGAGAAGCCGTTGGCGTCGGTGTAACTGGGTTAAAATTGGTCCATGATATGGCCGGCGTGCATGGAGGCGAGCAGTGCGCAGGCGATTACGTATGGTTTGGGCAGTCACCGACCTCTAAACAATTCATTCCTAGTGGACATTGCAGTGAGAAATCGATTACGCAAATGGCGTAAGACGATTTGTCGGTCTTTTTGCTTGTGTCGTCACCGTGGTCTACCCGAGCGAGGTCGGTCTGCTGTGGTGCCAGTTTGTTGGAGACGTGTCCGAAGATCATAGATAGTCCGTCGACTGCATCCCATAACCCTGGCAACGTCAGTGACCGACGTTCCCGAATTCAGCATGCCAATGGCACGTTCACGTTGAATGTTTGACAGTCGTGGCTTTGCAAATCAACGGATAATTGACTGTAAGAACTTGTTTTTCCGAGATGTCACTCTACCGTGCTAATGTGGGCTCAATTGCACGTGTCTCATAAGGTCACGTGACTAGGAACACAAGGAAACGTGCTTTTACCTTGATGTATGCTCGCATGTGCTGCATGCTTGTGCACGTCGGAGTTGCTGTGTGTCATGATGTCTTTGACAACGCATTTACCCCTAATAATAATATCTCTTGTATTAAGTTTCAAGAAAATATTTAGAAATTTATGAGTGTGAAGTTTCTTTTTTGACTGAGTATATTAAAAGAAGGATCAGCATAATAGATCCCCTTTAATTGTCGAACACACTGGCCTGCTGTATCACAAGATAATCGTCTCTTTCATTCTCCTCAATATACAGGAGTAAAAACACTAATGCTATTGCAATTTTTTTTTTTTTTTTTTCGCCACCACCCCCCCCTCTTTGGAGGTCAGCTTTATTATTGTTGTTGTTGTTGTTTACATCTATGTATTTGTTTAGAATAAGTCTATCAAAAGAGATGATGAATCTCTCCTCAGAGGAAGGGTATAACAAAAACAAAAACACGAGCACAGACAAACATATTCGGACATAACTTGAGGCATGAACAAGACATAAATGACCCCCCCCCCCCCTCCACCCCCCATCCCCCATCCCCCACCACCACCAAAGGGCATATAGATGACATTAGATCCAAATACTAAAGTTTCCTACCTCCCTAGAATCCCACCCTCCAATACTTCTTTCTTTAGACTACATCACTGTTTAATAGCACAGTATGTTGGCATAAAATAAGAACAGGCACATGGAAAAAAAAAAAAAAACATAACAAAACAAAGACAAAAAAAAACATAACTTATAATTAATAAGCAGTAACAGTGCCAGCAATATTAACAATAATTATTTAAGCACTCAATTGACAAATCAATTAACTAAATCATTAAGCCGACAAATCATACATTAATTAAGAGACAAAAACTGTTCCATGATGTGATTTCAATGTAATTAAATAGACTTAATATATTCTTCTAGTGGACCCCAAATTTCAATAAATTGTTTTTGTTTACCTTGCATATCTGAAGCAATTTTTTCTATGTTAATCATATCAACGGCTTCATTGATCCATTCCTTATCTGTGGGTATGTTTGGGTCAATCCATTTGTTCATAATTATTTTTTTGGTAACCATGCAAATTGAAAGAAAAATATTTCTATTATTACATGAAAGCTTATTGTAGTTGTGTAGGTCTCCAAGAACACATGTTTGAGGATTTAGTTGTATGTCTATTTTATTAGCATTCAGGATCTGGGGTGCGTTTCCCAAAAGCGTAGTTGCTAAGTAAGTTAGCAACTTACATAGTTTGAACTATGTAGTTGCGACGCCAGTGTTTCCTAAAACCATCATTCGAACTATCAAGGTAACTTACGTAGTGCGAACCATCGTTAAATGACGCAGCTGTTCCCCAAAACCATAGTCCGAACGAACGTTCGCAACCACTGTCGTTAAGTTGTGTAGTTTCAACTACTGCTCCCCAGCTGTAGTTAGAGCTTAGTTCCGGGTGATTGCGTCGGAAAATGCAGTCCACGAAAGGTAAACATAAGGTCAGTAGCTGAAAATGTTCGAAGATCTTGCTGTACAAACATATATAACATCAACACAGTGATTTGAAAATGTAGCTACTCGGGAAAAACACTTTTTGTTGTATTTCTCTGTTCATATGTAGGCCTATGGTTGGATCTCTGGAATTGTATCTCTTGTAGCCTTCGCATGCGTTAGCAAAGAAACTTTAATGTTCGGCAACGATTAACTACGCTAGTCTAGTAGTTCAACACTTGTTTTTTCCCCGCTGTCATTAGAGCGGGAGGTGATTAATTAGCCTACATGACGGGATCACGGTTCAAGACGGTAGTATTGTTGAGTAAATCTGTAAAGCTCGTGACTTCGTGTTGCTAGTCATAGGAAGAACAAAGATCTCGCTGTTTACCTTCATGTATTTTTATGTATCGATAGGAGAGGATGATGTTTGCCCACTTGCAACTGTGAATATGGGAGAAATCATTATATATATATATATATATAGCCTATATGTGACTGGAAGGGAAAGTGTTGATAAGAAAGGGGGTGGGGGAGATGGAGGTCTTTTTGCATAACATTTGTCATGCCTTGTGGTCTGTGGAATGCATGGTCATCTTCAGCATCCTTTACAGAGATCGCCTCATCTTCAGGGAGCTGGACATTTGCTGTGACGGCCATGCTGTGCAGGATGTAGACGAACTGCCAGTCTGAGGGGATTCTGGAGACTCAGGGGAAAGAGCAGCCCTGACACACAGAAGGCCATGCCAGAGCGGGCCCAATGTAGAGCGGCCCAGTGAGAGGATGGCCAATGTTGAGGGGTCCTGCGTGTGGGTGCCCAATGTTGGGGGACCCTGGGAATCAAACTGCAAGGGACAAGGCGTAAATGGGTTTAGAGGAAGTGGGCAGAGGGGGGAAGACACTCATGTTAGGGAATCTTGCATACCACAGATATCTATACCCTTGGGACTCCCGCCAGCACTTCTGGGCTTAGCATGGACAAAACTCTCCTCAGGAGCAAGAGGAGGCCGACAGACCAGAGCTCCCACCACCAGTCCTCTGTAGCGCACTCCTTAGAGCTGCTCTCCTTAGTAATGTCTAGCTGGCAATCCCTCCATCCCCCCCTCATATCCACTGCACTGCATCTCCATCCGTGGCCCTCAGAATACATTTTTTTCTGTGGTCTTATGCCATTTTTTGTTCTTTGAGTCAATGAAATAATTTTTAAGTTAGGAAAAAGGAATAAAAATGTTAACTTTTTATATTGCATTTTTGTCTCTGTGTGTATTTCTACGCCCATGAAGAAGATGGGTGACCTTAAGTTAATGTTTACTACAAACATATCAAAAGAGACAACTTGACGCACAAATCGTCTAAATTTAATGATCACTTGTTCAGCGGAGCACATGTTGCATGAATAAAAAGACGCTTTCTCTCTCTGCGGGAATCGAACCCTTCTTGCATGGCCGCGGCACTATGTAAATTTTATTTTATCCACTGCACCACGGAATTCAGCTAGAGGATTAGTATGTATAACTGTGAAGAATGTTAATGAAAAATGAATTTAAAAACTTTGTGCTCGCTGGTGGTTTCATTAAATGCATTGAAATGGCAAATTGTTCTTTAGATTTTTTTTTTCTTCCACAAGAATCATTGCCTAAAGTGTCTTTTCATTTAAATGGTAAATTGTATTGTTGCTAGTTTGTTTACGGTTTGTATACGATCCCAAAATAATATGCCAAAACCACGAATTACTATTGTAATATCGATCACAACTGCCGTATTTAGGCACAAATACCAAGTTTTTAAGCTTCCCGCGGTCAGACCTGCGTGCTCCTGGTAACATTGTTGTTCGAGCGACAATCGCTCAAACCATCATGGTTCAAACTAACGTCGTTCAAAGCAACATGGTTCAGACTACTGTGGTACGAACTAAGTACGAAGGTTTTGGGAAACCATCGTTCCTCTGATGTTTGTTAGTTTGACGATGCATCGTACCATGTTAGGTCAAAGCTAACTTCCGTCGTTGTTCGGGAAACGCACCCCTGTTTAGTTATACCAAACCATAACCCTTTGATTTTATCGCATTCCCATAACAAATGCAAAAGCGATCCTTCACAAGTGCCACATTTCATGCAATTACCATTTTCCTGCAGTCCCATTTTATACGAGAGATGGAGTGCAGTATATGCGGTTAAGAATTTTAAACTGTCTCAATTTGTTTTTTGTAGATCAAAAGGGGTATCTTGCATTTTTCCATGAATCGGACCATGAGATTTCATCCTCTTGTATGCCAAGATCTCTAACCCCTTTCAAAGCACAGGTCGTGAATAATTTATCAGCTGTTTCATTGAACAGTACATAGACTGATGACATTGAGATTTTTTTCTCTTGAGTTGAAACAGAAAAGTAAGCTTTCTAATTTATTTACATCATTATTCACTTTATCTATTGGTATATTATTTTTTATGGCATATTTTAGTGTAATATAGTTTAGATATTCAGACTGTGGCATACCTTTTTCTATAATGAGATCATTGAAAGTCTTAAAACAACCATTATTCAGAAGATGATGAACATCAGTAATCCCATTTTCTTTCCATTTAATCCAGTTTATTCTTTTTCTATTTACCACTATATTAGGGTTATTCCATAATGGTTGAATTCCTGAAAAAATTGAATTGATACCCAAAACTTTTTTGCTAAATTTTAATATTTCAAGGGATGTGCTATTGCAATCTTGAAATAAAAGGTTTCCTTTATTTGTTGCAAAGTGCAAATTTCAGAATAATTTCGGCCAAATTTGAAAAAATAATGCAGAATTCACATAATACTCTGGACCAAATCAACATAATTTCTGTGTTCAGCATCTCTGCATGATGCCACTGTGGTCTGAATTTGCAGAATATTCTCAACATCTCACGAGCTGCAATTGCCCTCTCCTACCACTGAGAGGGAAGTGTTGCAGTTGCTCCAACAGAAAAGAAACAAAACAATAGAATAAGAGTGAGGAAACTACATCTGGCACTACCATAGACTTTATAAAAAGAAGATCGCAGCGCCCGAGTCTGAAAAGTGAGGCCTATGCGGAAATCTCAAAAATTTGCATTATATTTAATAGCCAGCAGATGGCGAGGTCGGTGGTTGCAGAAAGAAGTTCAATGCTATTGAAGTCACTTTGCCACCTGATTTATTATTTCAATAATGATTTTCCACATAATTTTATGGTATCTATCACAGTTTCAAGTCTCCTTCGATATAAAGTGATGTTCATTTTTGTAAATTATGGTCCCAGGTAGACTAGAATAAAGGATAAAGCAAGAATATGCTTTAGGGGCGTGGCTATCCTCTGGTCCTCGTCTGATACGGTCAGATCCAGAGCCATGGTCCTCCCCGGATCTTCAGTTCATGCTCTCGTCCAATAGGAATCACATCCGGTTTCAAAATGAGAAAATGGTGCTGTTCAAATTGCCAAAATCGAGGCTTCCTAAATGGTACGCTGAAACCAATGGGTAATGTCACACTTGCTTCGTCCGTCTTCTTATACAGTCTATGGGCATTACCAAAGACTGAACACGTCAGTATTTCGAGTTACATACAGATCTAGAATATGTATCCAAATAGCACATTACGAAGTTGGAACCATATACAGTCAATGGCTCAAACAATGCAAGTTGCTAAACATTTGGGAAATGTATTCCTGGCCCGTGCAGCATTGGCCACAGCACTGAAAACACAGTGAGAAGATGTCAGTCCGTCTGAATCCATTATCTCATCACACAAGAGCATTTATTCTGCTCATCTTCAGTCTGTTTGTATGTGTGTCTGTTTTAGCTGAACAGCATGTACAGTCTTCCATTACAATGGCTATACATGCATGCGAGTGAGCTGCAGTGTGTGAAAAGAAGGGGCTGCTGGTAACAAGTACATTATGGAAGATGTTGTTTCTCTCCGTGCGCTCACAAAGCAATTAAGTAATCATCAAATCAATAAAGTAAAATCATGTTTTATTTATATTGCTTATTTCACAAACAAATGCGCTTTGCAGTTTTACCCTGGCCTGATCCCACTAAAGAGCAAGCCTGCTGTGACAGTGGCAAGGAAAAACTTCTGATGTGAATAGATCCTTGAGAGGAAACAGGCTTAAGAACGGGAAGTCCCGTCCTCCTTTGACAGGCAAAGGGTATGAATCTGTGAGGACCAACATGGTCAATAGGTCATTTAGGAAATTACAGTCCTGAGTTGGGCATCAGACTAGGTGGGGCCACAGACCAGGCAATGGGCAGATGGCCAGATGGTGACCATGGCTGAGACTGAGC
Source organism: Gymnothorax javanicus (assembly GCA_029692085.1). Classification (NCBI taxonomy): domain Eukaryota; kingdom Metazoa; phylum Chordata; class Actinopteri; order Anguilliformes; family Muraenidae; genus Gymnothorax; species Gymnothorax javanicus. Next base: position 130,569,367 of record CM056197.1, on the reverse strand, counting down.
AGAAAAATGCACTAAGACTCGGGGCGGAGCCCTGCTATACACATGGAGAAACAGAACAAAATCAGGGAGTTAGTAAAGGGCTGTCGGTAGCAGGATTGAAAGAGATTAGGTGTTGTACACACTGCTGACCCCGCCAGGGGCTTTCTATTGCTGGATAAGAACTGGGACAAAGATGGAGCATCAATGCAGTCACGAGAGAGGCAAGAGATCTGCCCACTCCTGAAGAGCTGCCTCTTGAAGGAAATGAGTCACGCTGTTGAGAGGTGACACTGAGGAAAGATTTCAACCACAGAACACTCTATCACTACAGGCATCCTCCAACCCTGTCTCCAACTATAACTGATTACAAGCCTGATCAGAGAGGTACGTTTTTAGTCTAGCCTTAAAAATTGCGATAGTGTCCCCTAGGATGACTCCCCTACAAATTTGAATAGACTGTTCCACAGAAATACAGCTCTGAATGAGAAGGCTCAACTGTGTTTTATATTCTTAGCTATTCTTAGGATTACCAGATAACCTATGTCTTGAAAACAAAGCATTTATGTAGGCTGATAGAGTCAAAGCAGGTTAGTTAAGTCCTTGGGTGCCATTCCATGTAAAGCTTTAAAAGTCAGAAGTTGAACCTTAAAATTAGCTGGATGGTTGATGGGTGAGAAGTGAAGTGATGCTAGCACTGGGGTGATGTAATCAAACGTTTTTTCCCTTCTAGTCAAGATATGAGCCGCAACTTTCTGAACAAGCCCAAGGAATTTAATAAGGAATGTGAGCAATCAGATAATAGGGAATTGCAATAGTCTAGTCTAGACGTGACAAAAGCATGAATCAGTTTCTCCGCATCCTCTAATGAAAGGAATTTCCTGATTTTAGCTATGTCTTCAAAGTGAAATTGGGCTACTCAGGAAATAAAGGTGGTGTTGCGTCAGTATGGGGAAATTGCCCATGAAGGCTTTTGATTCCTTACCATATTGACTGTGTGGAGAGATGTATGTGGGCCTAAAAAATGCATTTGTTTTTTGTATCATATGTGCTCAGACAGATGTGGGCCAAATTTAGATGAGCACCCCCCTAAAACCAACATATGGGGATAAATCAATGAATAACTCCCAATTATCACAGTGCTAGTTCTAAAATTTATAACTGTTATTGTTGCAGCCATCCCAAGTAACAATTTGACACCAAACATGGCTTAATTGCCTTGAAAATATGAGACCCAGGAGGAATTGAAGCCGTAAAAAGCATAATTTGGCTACAATTTTCATCACAAATTGAAAGTTTAACATTAAAATTAATATAGCTTCCTAAGTGATCCACCCTAAATATTTGGTAAAAAGTAGGTGCAGTATGCCAAGTTCGTTTGCACAAAGTTTCAAGAAATTCTTTCTCCGTTAACAATGTAGTAGGACGCCTGTATGTACACCATCCTCGGAAAGTGCTTATGTTGAGTTTCCTGAACTTTCTCTGGAATACGTACAAACTTTGGCATGTGGATGTTATCAGATCAAACAGGCACCAGGATAGATAGCTGAACACTGTAATGATGAGGGAGACTATGAAGTTTGGGTGTACAAACACCTTGATAACCTTATACGTTTGTCAGATACATTCACTTCACAGGAGTCAAACTAAGTACAACATATGGATTGAGTTTGATGTTACTCTAGTTAATGACCCTATTACAGACTATTATTGCACATGCCCTGCAGGGAAAAGAACAAATGGCATGTGAGTGCATGTTGCAAGTGTATTATACTACCTGGGTAATTTCAGGTCTCAACCCAAAGAAATTCAGCCTTACACATAAACATTTCGACAAGCTCTCAACAAATGAAAAGAAACAGATGGCTTACATGTCAACTTAAGATTAGATATTCAACAAATTGAACCACAACATATTGCTGACCATAAATCTTTCATCTTTATAGTACACAATACACATGATATGTGCTGGATCTTTTCAAGGGAGATCTGGTCCAGAAGAGATCCAGATATATTGCATGTTTTGCATGAAAGGTGCTATATAAATGAAGTTTATTATTATTATTATTATTATTATTATTGTTATAATCTCTGCTTTTTAAAATTATTCCTATGATGGTAAAGGCCCTAAATGACGAATACTGGATTCACTGTGACCTATTGATTCAGTGTTTTCAAGATCTAATTTGCCTTTGCCTCAAAATGGCTTTTTAGATTTTCTTCTATTTTCCAAGGATGGTGTACATGCAGCCGTCCTAATACATTGTTACCGGTGAAAGAATTTCTTGAAACTTTGTGCAAACAAACTTGGCATACTGCACCTACTTTTTACCAAATATTTAGGGTGGATCACTTTGGGAACGCTATTAATTTTAATGTTAAACTTTCAATTTGTGATGAAAAATGCAGCCAAATTATGCTTTTTTATGGGTTCAATTCCTCCTGGGTCTTATATTTTCAAAGCAATTAATCCATGTTTGGTGTCAAATTGTTCCTTGTGATGGCAGCAACAATAACAGTTATTAATTTTTGTATTAACACTGTGATAATTGGGAGTTATTCATTGATTTATCCCCATATGTTGGTTTTAAGGGGTGCTCATCTAAATTTGGCCCACATCTGTCCTGGCACATATGATACAAAAAACAAATGCATTTTCTAGGCCCACATACATCTCTCCACACAGTCAATATGGTGAGGAATCAAAAGCTTTCATGGACAATTTTCCCATACTGACGCAACACCACCTTTAATATGGGGATGGAAAGTTAAGTCAGAATAATACCAGTGTGTTTCCCAGGCATATTTTCTGCTACTATGCAGTCCTCAAAATTTTAGAGGAGCAGACAATTTCTCCCTTTCTTTTTACCAATTTGCCAATTGTGTTACCCAGATTTGGGCCAGGGTAAGATCCAATACTGATTTTTGTTCTCCTGCACTCACTGTGAGGTTTTTATTCACTGTATTAGTGCACACTAGGTTTGAGGGGTGCTGATCACTTTGTGTTTGTTTTATGCCCACAGCATAGTCAGCCAGGATTTTATTTTCTAAAGGTTAATTCTGTTGTTTATCACTTCACCTACTAAACTAAAGAAGCTAGTTATTTTTGTTTCAAAGTCCTCTTTTGTTATATTTCTTTCTTTTATTTGACAACACCCACCAGCCCATTTCTGTTTGTTCTGCCACTACTTTTGCCTTTTGCCGCACTAATAAATGCCCTGTCAACTATCCTGACCATCGGGTTCATTCTGTGTGTTGCTTCCCTTTCTCCTTACAAGCCGGGTCGTAACAATACAGTAATGAGCAAAATGTAGACTACTGTTCAATTGAAAACAGATGTTTGTGAATTGAATGTTAAGAACGTTCAATTGTTTGTATAATCGCGTCAATATTTGTGTTCTCCGTACTATAACGCGGTCCAGAAATGCTATTGAAATTCCCATAATTCTGTAATTGAATTTCCAAATGTCTTGCTTCACTAGAACAATTTTCCTGAGTCTCTGGGTATAATACTGCCTTATAAAGCCTAAATAGGCTCATGCATAACAGGAAAAATTTGCATCATTTTTTCTTTTCTGCGCAAAGGGGTTAAGTAAACAGTAAACAAGGTAGTGACAAATGACACTGCTGTGCAGCCTTTTGGCTTCTAACGATCAAGCAGCTAACTGTGCAAATTCAGAGGTACTAGGAAAAAAAATTATATGGGTCCAGGCTTGTAATGGCCAACAGTACATAATTCAACATGCAGCTAATAACCAGAAGCTGGGTCAATTTTAAGGCCTACAATAATAATAATAATAATAAGAATAATCATCATTATCATCAATCTTCTATCCTGATGGATTAGATTGGATGCTGTCTTCCACTCTGGTTTGAAGTCCTGCATGTAGATGACTATTTGCACGGCATGTATGAAATCATTGACCGGTTGGCCCTTTGCATTGGCTGGCTATGCAGGTCCAAGATGATTTATTTTCAGAAAAGTATGATAAAGATGAGAAAAGCTGTGGTTCTCAGACTAATTGTCTATTTTCTTTCGGGTTCTGATAATTAGCCAGCGGTCAGTTGAATAGTATTCTGTCAATTGCAGCAGATGTTCAAAATACTAATTTAGAAAGTAACTGGTACGCCTAGGGTTTAAATACTTTTATGAAGATCCAATCAATGTCTTTCAATTGCTGTGGAATATTTATACTGCGTGGGATTGGATACAAAAGTGTCAATCAATAGATAATTACCAGGAAAGTTTTACGTGGGAGTGAACTATAACTGTGCTTTATGCAAATAAACCTAAGCAACCATTAAAGTGAGAGATCGTATGTGAATTTAAGTGACCACTGAATTCTTCTAAAGAGACAAATCTAATCATAAATCGATGGTAGGGAATCACGTGTTTTTAACTCCTTAAAGCCCGACATCCCATTAACGGTAACGCCGGCATTATGGGATTTTTAATGGCATGCAGTGAGCCTATGATCCTTAACCCTCAAGCGACCGAGTGGGGTCATTTATGAAATGCATTGAAATCAATGGTCATGGAGACATCTCTCCCATCATGCCACCCCCCCAAAACAGCAAATCAAACCTTTTCCCAATTGATTCTTACTTGTCTGTGGGTGGAACAAAAATGCCTTAAATCTTTCGACCATGTCATTACCGGAACTTATATTTCCAAGGCATTTTAAAGGAAATTTGAAAAAATCCGCTATCATATTTGACCAACAACTAAAAATAGTACCTTAACTTAAAGGGCTGTATCTCAGGATCCGTACAGAGTTGAATCAAATGCTTGGTATCGTTGGATTCAGGAGAAGTTGTGCTATAAGCACATTCGTAACACTTTAGTGTACATCTGATACATAACCTGTCAAATGACTGTTGAACTTGTTTTTGTGTTATTTTGAGTTTTTTCCAAAAATCAAAGTTTGACCCCTAAATATGATAAGATAAATATGTTCTATCACAATTTTGAAATTGGTTATGTGTAGCCACCTACCCCAAGATGCCACATACCAAAAAGCAAGTTCCTACCTCATTCAGAACTCAAACTGCGGGGTTTTTCCTTAAGGTACTATTTTTAGTTGTTGGTCATTAATGGGTTAACCTTATCCACTCAGGACTTGCTATTGGAGGGATTTTTGCCTGGCTCTCACCTTCCCTTAAAGCAAATTACTTCTCAAACCCCTTTCCCATTTACGCTTCCTCATTGGCAACAAAGCGTTAATTTATTCAGTTGCGAGAATCAATCAGTAGGATAACTGGCTATTTCCCTTAAGCTTACATTATTGTTCATTGCAATAGTTATAAAACATTTTTCTTTCCTCATTAACCCTCAAGCGACCCAGTGGGGTCATTTATGACCCCAGACATACATTTCTATGTGCTGTTTTAATATTTTAAATCATAAAAGTGTTTCCTTCAATGAGTTTGTCAAGCTGTTCCTCCAAGGAATTTTCATAGATTTTCAGAGGAATTGGCCTATTGCTGTGTTAAGGACAGCTGAAAGATGTTTGGGGTCATTTATGACCCCAGAGATACAGTTTTTTTGAGTCGACAAAAAAGAACTCCAAGGCGGCATACCTCATCCAAATCAAATTATTATGATTATTTTTATTATTACGACATTTTCTAGAGATTGAAAATGTGTACTCTGAGGGGCCACACAACATCCATCGAATGATAAAAAACACCCAATCCGTTAATCTGGCAAATACATCAATTTTTAATGCAAAAATATTTTTAGTTTTATTGTGCTCAGCTCAGATGAGATCAAATTTTAGCAATTTTGTCCTTGGACCAATAATGACCCCTATGTAAATTTTGGCGCAGATTGCACCATTAGTTTTTGGGGTAAAGTTGGTGACTGATAGATAGACACGCACACAAACAAATGAAAACATAACTTCCTTGGCAAGGGTACATACAGCTGCAAACCATGTTATTCTAGTCCTGATAGGCAAGGTTAGTGAATAAAAATTGACCATTGCCAAAAATCAATGCCCATAAACTCGAAAAACATGTACATTTTTTAGGGTCATAAACAACCCCGCACAACTTTCCATTATTCTTGGCATTCATAAAAATTAATCAAAATGCTTAATTTTTTGCATTTGATCATTTACTTATATCGGGCATACATAAGTGAAGCTGTGTGGTCATTAAAAATAACAATTTTTGCATAAAACACAGCGGGGTCATTTATGACCCCACTCGGTCAGTTTAGTCGCTGAAAACACTTGGTCGCTTGAGGGTTAAACGCATAATTACTTTCAAGCTGTTCCTGTTAAAGATCGCTAGATTAACAATCACACAATTTATTGGCTGAATAATCAAGAGCAATATCTAAGCCTGTAATGAAATGATAAAGAAATGACAGATCACAGATGGAATACATTGACAATGTATTTAATAGTGATATTGCAGGGATAGAAATAATACTAATAATAATAATAATAATAATAATAAAGATGCAGATAAATCTTGGCTATGGTTACAAAAAACTGACTTAAAAAGAGAACAGAGAGTTTAATCATTGCCGCTTAAGAACAGGCTCTGAACACAAACTTGGTGAAGTACATTTACCACACAAACAACACTAATCTAAGCAGATTATGAGGTGCACATGTTGAAAACGTTGCAGGCATTGTTACTGGCTGCACAGCACTTGCAGAGACAGAATACAAGCGAAGAGATGACAAAGTCTGTCTGAACTTACGCAGGCTCTTACACAAATGGTATGGCGACCAGGTGGACAATAAATTATATCAGCATGTACCCGAAATGGTGCTGGATGCAGATGAAAAGCCAAAGATCCTCTGGGATTTTGAGTTTCAGACTGACAGAGTCATTGACCACAGAAGACCTGATTTGGTGCTATACCTGAAATATGGTAATAAATGTTTGCTGATAGATGTTGCGATTCCAAGAGATCATAATATCAAAGCAAAATAAATTGAAAAGATGACAAAATACGCAAACTGAATATTGAAGTTGCTAGACTGTTCCAGAGAGCAAAGTGAAAGTTTTATCAGTGGTCATTGGGGTGGTAGAATCTATCCCACATAACCTTACAACATCCCTTGTCCAACTTGATGTCAGCTATAACTTGCAAACACTGCAAAAATCAACACTACTTGGAACAGCCCACATATTGCAAAAGGTGCTGCGAGTTGACAGACAGCATAACCTACCGGTACACAAGTGAACATCTTACAAACTTGTGTACTGTGCAACGTCTTCGATGTATCGTAAAAAAAAAAATAATAATAATAAGTTAATCCAATACTTTCTCTGAATTTCATCGCACGTTTTCAAACTTTTTTCAGCAGTGCAACCTTAATTATTTTAAGATTGCACTCAATCAAAAGAACAGACTACATTTTCAGGGAAGAGCAGCTGCACTCTCCTTGCTGCTATGTTATAATAATTAATTCATTACATTACCAGTACACCTTACCACAAAGCATTGGTGATTGAATAATTTAGTAACTGGTTATAAATGCATCGTGAAAGTTCTACGCATGGCATGCATTTAAAATAATTTAAAACGCATGCCATGCGTCAAACTTTCATGGTCACAAAATTATTGATTGTTGTCTAGCTTCTGGGAAAGTTGCAGGAAGGCTACAATATGAGATTGTATGGCAGAAATTTATCTAATTCATTAGAATCGAATTCTAAACCTTATCTACATACATTCTTCAGCAGCATTAACTACATTCTACTTCAAGATGGAATTTTGAGAAATTTCAGATAATTGCAGACCAAGCAATCTCATATTGTAGCCTTCCTCTTTGACACAAAGCTATCCACCTTATTCCTGAGGGCGCTACTGTAGATACGATGAGGGGTGCAACTTCCGGCGGAAGTAGTTTTTATCATTAGTTTTAGTCAAGAACAGCGGCATTTCTTTCAGTTAACTTATCGATTACAGCTCGTTTTTTTTTTTTATTAACTTGCTTTTCTTAAAATGTCCCTTCAGAGCTCCGGCACCTATTGTGCTGTTCGAGGCTGAACTAACAACCAGAGGAAGCTAAATCTATGGTTTGATCAACAGTGTTTTGAACACGCACCCAGAACATAGGGGATTGTCCTTGTGTTCAGCGAAACGATTTCCACTGCCTACTTTCAGAAGAGGAAGCCAGAATTTGGCTGAAAACCTGAATTTGAAAAGACCCCCGAAAACATTAGGTGCTCATTTCATTATGTCGACAAACAACGAATCCTACTTTATGGCTAGGCTCAGACAGACTGCCGCGGAGGAGACGCCGGGTCCTCAGAAGCATTTTGACAGCAGTGCCAGGAGAGCACAAGGTATGATTTCACATGTAGGGAGGACAGAAAATTGTTGTATTCATCCGGTAATGCCAGTCAGTGTAACTAACGTTGTAACTAACTAACTGTAAAGTTTAAGATGAGGCTGTAGAAGTAGCAATAGTCTACTACAATTTGAAAATAGCCTACTCTGTTCCAAACAATTGTCTTGCACTCCAAACCTCATTTCACAAAAATTAAAAGTATGGGAAAAATGGATTCACTGTTTTTACATGTTATAGTATTGGATTAGCTAGCAACTTAATACCGTATAATGTAGTTGGCTGGAGTAGAGCTAATTTGACTCGTACTGTCGGATGGCTTAATTTACTCTGTATAACAGTCCATTACGTTTCATATGTAGAGCAATAGTTACCGCTGAAATATAGTGTTTCCTTCATAAATATTCTCAGAAAGTACTTGTATATCTGTTTTAAGGTACATAAGGTCGTACACTACCTCCTTTAACAAAACGCGACTGACCTTGTTGCTGTGGAAGTACTGTATATGCTTCGAGCTTTGTAGATTGTTCATAACCGCAGTCTGTAAACGGAGTCGCTAATATAGCCAAATCTTAAGTGTGGCCACTGCTTCAGGTGGTTCTCCCATTCTTCGATAGAAGAAGGCAGCGGTACCGTAACTTTATCCCATCTGAGGGCTAAAAGGTGATGTTCGCTCATATATTATTTTCCAATCGCTTAAGAAAAGAGGATTCGCGTGAGCCGCTACCATAGTAAACAGTTCAGTGACAGGATGCAGCGGAAGTTACGCCCAATATTCGCACAAGAGATCATGGGACGTGGGAATAAGGTGGATATGACTTAATAATTAATCGTTAGGCTGCTAATTGATAGCCTATTTGTTCATTAAGTTAATTCTATTAATTGTCTGAGTCTTAATCTGAAACAGGTTGAGAGTTAACCTGCATTATGGTACTTTCACTGGTTGTAGACAGTTTTATTTTTTCACAAGCAAACTTCACTCGCAGACCTAAGTTGGCAAAACTGCATTTTTAAAACTTTTTTTTAGGAGTAACATGCTAATCGGGCACTGACGCAGAAAAAAAAAAAAAAAAAATGCCATTGTGTGAGCTACGGGAATTCAGTAGCTTTGAAAAACATTGACGTTTTAAGTTACCATTAACCCTCCAGCGACCAAGTGTTTTCAGCGACTAAACTGACCGAGTGGGGTCATAAATGACCCTGCTGTGTTTTATGCAAAAATTTTTATTTTTAATGACCATTTTTAAGTTCATCACATCCACACAGCTTCACTTATGTATGCCCGATATAAGTAAATGATCAAATGCAAAAAATTAAGCATTTTGATTAATTTTTATGAATGCCAAGAATAGTGAAAAGTTGTGTGGGGTCGTTTATGACCCTAAAAAATGTACATGTTTTTCGAGTTTATGGGCATTGATTTTTGGCAATGGTCAATTTTTATTCACTAACCTTGCCTATCAGGACCAGAATAACATGGTTTGCAGCTGTATGTACCCTTGCCAAGGAAGTTATGTTTTCATTTGTTTGTGTGCATGTCTATCTATCAGTCACCAACTTTACCCCAAAAACTAATGGTGCAATCTCTTGAAAATTTACATAGGGGTCATTATTGGTCCAAGGACAAAATTGCTAAAATTTGATCTCATCTGAGCTGAGCACAATAAAACTAAAAATATTTTTGCATTAAAAATTGACGTATTTGCCAGATTAACGGATTGAGTGTTTTTTATCATTCGATGGATGGTGTGTGGCCCCTCAGAGTACACATTTTCAATCTCTAGAAAATGTCGTAATAATAAAAATAATCATAATAATTTGATTTGGATGAGGTATGCCGCCTTGGAGTTCTTTTTTGTCGACTCAAAAAAACTGTATCTCTGGGGTCATAAATGACCCCAAACATCTTTCAGCTGTCCTTGACACAGCAATAGGCCAATTCCTCTGAAAATCTATGAAAATTCCTTAGAGGAACAGCTTGACAAACTCATTGAAGGAAACACTTTTATGATTTAAAATATTAAAACAGCATATAGAAATGTATGTCTGGGGTCATAAATGACCCCACTGGGTCGCTTGAGGGTTAATGCGGAAAGAAAAATGTTTTATGACTATTGCAATGAACGATAATGTAAGCTTAAGGGAAATAGCCAGTTATCCTACTGATTGATTCTCGCAACTGAATAAATTAACGCTTTGTTGCCAATGAGGAAGCGTAAATGGGAAAGGGGTTTGAGAAGTAATTTGCTTTAAGGGAAGGTGAGAGCCAGGCAAAAATCCCTCCAATAGCAAGTCCTGAGTGGATAAGGTTAACCCATTAATGACCAACAACTAAAAATAGTACCTTAAGGAAAAACCCCGCAGTTTGAGTTCTGAATGAGGTAGGAACTTGCTTTTTGGTGTGTGGCATCTTGGGGTAAGTGGCTACACATAACCAATTTCAAAATTGTGATAGAACATATTTATCTTATCATATTTAGGGGTCAAACTTTGATTTTTGGAAAAAACTCAAAATAACACAAAAACAAGTTCAACAGTCATTTGACAGGTTATGTATCAGATGTACACTAAAGTGTTATGAATGTGCTTATAGCACAACTTCTCCTGAATCCAACGATACCAAGCATTTGATTCAACTCTGTACGGATCCTGAGATACAGCCCTTTAAGTTAAGGTACTATTTTTAGTTGTTGGTCAAATATGATAGCGAATTTTTTCAAATTTCCTTTAAAATGCCTTGGAAATATAAGTTCCGGTAATGACATGGTCGAAAGATTTAAGGCATTTTTGTTCCACCCACAGACAAGTAAGAATCAATTGGGAAAAGGTTTGATTTGCTGTTTTGGGGGGGTGGCATGATGGGAGAGATGTCTCCATGACCATTGATTTCAATGCATTTCACTGAGGTTTACAAACAAATGCTTTCAAGTAATCTCTCTCTCTCTCTCTCTCTCTCTCTCTGTGTGTATTTGTGAGAGAGAGAGAGAGAGAGAGGATGAAATGCATGTCTGAAATTTTACAGGTCTTTACTCTCTCTGTCTCTCTCTCTCTCGCTCTTTCACACTCACATATACACCTCTTTCTCTTTCTCTCTGTATCTTTCTAACACACATGCACAGAGAGTGAGAGAGAGAAGGTGCATGAAAATGCCTAAATCAGACTGTTGTTTACAAACTAATGGGGTGTTTTGTCTGGAAATGCTGTTGCAGGTGCATTTTAGTTTATCAGTTAATCAATCTGTTGCAATAGGCTTCAGTCATTATTGCTGGCAGATTGCAAAAGGATGGTAAGCCACTTTGTGTGAAGAATGCCTATTCCTAAAAGATTTTTACTTTTACTAACATTACTAAAGGAAAGGAGGGCCAGATAAAAGTGTCACAAAGTAGAATATTGCCATGTTCTGGTTGAAAACTAACATTACTAAGTGTTTATCATTACTAAAGCTACTAATTTGAATTGTCCATTTAAATATTGAATATAATTACAATATCAATGCATTGCTGTTAAATACTGCCATAATTTAAAACTTTTAAAAACTTGAATATGTAGGCCTATTTTGAGATGCTGTTGTACATACATGTATAAACTACAATCTACATGAGTAATTTTAAGATGCTGTTGCATACAACTTAGATTTTGTAATGAGTCTTCAGGTGTTCATAAAGTAGAATTGATTAATTCTTTAATACTCCCTGAAGAGTGTGTGTGTGTGTGTGTGTGTGTGTGGGGGGGGGGGGCAGGTGTGTGTGTGGGGAGGGCGATAGTGAAAGGAGGGGAAGACAGATAAAGAGTTTAACTCCCTTTTGATAATGCATTTTTACTCCTATTTAAACTCCCATAGGAATAAAATGGAAAATGTGTGTCAGGGCTGAGAAGATGTAATACTGCGCCAAGAGGAAGTGACATATGGATTTTGTTTCCTCAGAAAATGCACCATAGGAGTGGGTGCAAAGTGTGTGTAAAGTTTTGTGATGATCCGACATTCCTAACCTGTTCATCTAGAACTGTTTTCATGAAAATTGAAAAAAAACCGCTATCATATTTGACCAACTACTAAAAATAGTACTTCAAGGAAAATGGGTGCTGTAGCTTCATACTTTGACTGATTTGAAAAATTCCAACTGATTTGTGCTATGCTCAGCTAGTACTTTCAGTGCTGTAAAGGAAATTCAAAATTTCCACTGTGGTCATTAAAGGGTTAATGCTGGGGTGCCAAGCTGCTACACACCTGATTCTACTAATCAACCTCTGGAATGTTTAAGGGCCTTGATTAGCACAATCAGGTGTGTAGCAGCTTGGTTTGTATGAAAGCCTGCACCCACAGTGGCCCTTTCTAGAGAAGGTTCCCTACCCCTGGGTTAATGTATGATGAACTGATACTATGTCATTCTATGATCAATTACCATGTTGAATTTTTCCTTCAGAAAACTGATTTTTTTTCACCACCTGATTGGAATATCTTTGGTGTATTATAGGTGAAACGGTTGCAACAAAAGACAACTATTTTTTTTCTGTTGCAAGAGATAATTTTTATTAACTGCTGGATAGACACTACGGGCAAGTATATTAGGCAGTTAGCTCATCAGGCTTGGCTAAGGTGTTTAATTCATACAATTCCAGGGAAACAGTGATGGGACTTAATTCGTTCATATTCTAAATCGTTTACAGGCACCTCTTCCTTCGTGAATATTCAATATACATTTTGGGTGTACAACCTATTGATAGGATAGTGTTACTGCATGCATAAATAGAGCAGGTCCATGACCGCAGGTGTTTACATGCCTGCGCAAACAATTTAAGAAGAAACAATTCTCCCACAGGTAGTCCAGTATTAATCTCTGTTAGCTCAAGGACTCTTATTCTGATCATCTGTATACTACTAAGGTGTAGGAAATGAACAGTGCGCCTTAGTTGATGCTAGGAGATATATCTGGAGACACTGGCACCCCTAGTGGATGAAAGGGGTGTGGAGAGCTCCATGTGCAATTTAGTTGCAGAGGAGGGAGGACACTCTTTTGGAGAGTTTAATCTTTGTTTGACCTGACCTTTGTAGGATACAGGGAGTTTTGTTGGATTCACTCTTGTAAAGTCTCTGCCTCTTACTCTCAGAAAAGAAACCAGTTGATCCTACAGTGAAAACGAAAAGAAGTTGTGATCCCACCTTGTGTGCTGAAGTGACTGAGGACTCTACCCTGCAGCCGGGCTTACTGATGATAAAAAGGAAAAAACTCACTGAAGTAGACTACACCTTGATTTATCTCACAGTGTTAAATTGAATACAATAAGTGCTTGCAAATACACAATAAAGAAACATCTTAGACACACGTCTCTTCGAATCTCAGACCCCTGAAGAAGTTCAAAAGGTCCAGATAAGTTAATCAATTTGTCGTCAATGTCGGCATACAGTGCACATGTCACAGCCCTCTATAGACCCACTGCTGTTCACACATCAGAGCTCCTCTAACTGTGTGTGACAGGATTTGTATAGAGGAAGGGGCTTTGCATACCTGTCCTGCCTCACTGCTCCACACACTTTAAGACCCCCAGTACTGATCAGTGACTGTCCAGTCCTTTCACAGACACTGACACAGGCAGCATTATGATGATGTCAGACTTTCTACTGCTGGTGATGCTGGGACTCCTTATACAGGGTGAGAAAGATGGATCCATTGAAAATTAGAACTTGTTCATGTTTTCCATTTTCTTTGCTTACATTTTAAAATATGAAGGCTCTCACAACACTTGCCATTTTAGCCTAGTTACAGAATATTTAAATTAGAAAGTTGTTTCCCATATTGAACTGCATTGACTGAGATCTATTTCTGGTTTTTTTTCTCCAGAATCAATGGCAGATATAGTTCTGACTCAGTCTCCAGCAGCTCAGGCTGTTCAGCTGGGAGACACTGTCACTATCAGCTGTACGGTCATTGAGAGTGTAACTGATGAATTCAGCTTTGAGAGCGGTCTCCACTGGTACCAGCAGAAACCTGGTCAGGCTCCTAAACTCCTGATATATTATGCCACAACTCGCCAGTCTGGGATTCCTGATCGTTTTACTGGGAGTGGATATGAGAATCAGTTTACACTGAAAATCACTGGAGTCCAGGCTGAAGATGCAGGAGATTATTACTGTATGCAGGAAAACATCTTACAGTTCACACAGTGTTATAGAGCTGTACAAAAACCTCCCTCAGTCAGACTGCACAGAGACTGCACTGCTGCAGCTGGGACCTACTGCAGGTGCTGAGGTGGGAGCCACTGATCTGAAACACTAAGAGGTTCTGCTCTAGAACAGTTTGCTCAATAAATACGTACATATTTCCAAATGTCATGCTGTATTTGTTTATTGTAAGACAAGTCTATCCATATATCTTGAGAAAATTAAGTATTTTTTCATGATAATTTAAAAACTTAATCAAAAAGAACACTGGAGATAAAGACATTGGTCAGAATATTATTGTTTATCACAATATAACAGATTTCATTCTCAGAGAAACACTTGTCCTAATTTCTGAATAAACTCAAAAAGAAGGTGAGCACATTAAACAAAACACACTATTATAAACTGGAATTAAAACGGAGTTCACTGGAACAGAAGTGGGCTATTAATTTCGGAACAAAACAGAGGCATTTCTTGAGTTCACCCTTTGGACATAATAATTCTGACATGGGGTACGTGATGATGTAGGATGTTTTTCTTGTTAAGAATTTTTCACATTTGTCAATATGACCATGAGATTAAAAGACACCAAAGATTGCCAGGTTAATACATTCCAGGTAATTACACGGCACTTTTGGAAAGTATTGCATGCATTGAGAGATGAGAGAGTACATAGCGTTCATAGAAAGTATTCAGAGATTAAAGATTTTATTCAGAGATTAGAGTATTCAGAGATTACAGAGAGCATTCAGAGATTTGAAAATGTAATCAGATGAGATAAAACATTCAGAAATGACAGAGAGCATTCTGTGAGTTTAACAAAGTTATGTACCAGAGAAACTTAAATTGACCTTAATCTAGATGTGATCTGCACCGATTAAGAGGGAGGGAGGAATGCCAGTGCTCCCCCTGCTTTATCCTAAACAACTGATTCAGGAATATGTTCTCTTAGAACCATAATTTTAATTCTTGAATCATCAAACCAAGTTTTTCAATTCCTTTTATTTGATATTAGCAAGAGGGAAATCATTGGTTTTTCACCTCGCAAGGAATTACCACTAATTTTTATGGTTAGCTAGTGAACGCAAATTTCAGCGTTATTTAAGCCAAACATCATCTGGTTTGAGCATATTGTATGCCTCCTCCAAAATGAGTTTAACCGAAATGTCACTCAAGCTGCAATTACATTTGACAACCACAGGGAGTGCTATGTCTTTTGAAGTAACAGCGCGTTGTATAATAAAAGCAAAAAAAAAAAAAAAAAAACTGGAGTGCCAAGGGCCCTGAAGGTTGCCGGCAGTTACAGCCCCAACAGGGGCAAAGTTGCATCAGTCCGCGGGTCTCTTTCACGGCCGCGGGAAAAAAAAAATCGAACGCTGCTTAGGCGTGCATGGTTCTGCCGACTGCATCGGGTACTTACTTGAAACGAGCTGTGCACTTGGTGAATGTTTACATTTTCCTCAGCTTGATTTACGTATGCGTGCGTGCACGGCCGAGCCGCAGCTAGCTGACGCTAAAAGATAGCCGTGATCTCAGTAACGCACCGGAAGTAAGTGGGTTCCGGAAGTAGCAAGATATCTTGTCGAAAGCGCTACATCCGAGCATTTTTTGCGCATAGCTCTTTTGCAATAGGCGTGGCCTAGCTGTGGCGAATACGAGGTCAAGCTTTGTCCGCCATTGATGTAGCCAAACAAAGCTCCAGGCTATTGACGCTACACACTGCACACAGAGAAAAGTAGAGAAAATGCCGAATAAGTGTGCCATCGTTGGCTGTTCCAGCCGGGAGAGGGAGAAACGATTTTACCGTGTGCCTGGTATTATAAGGAATCAGGGTGAAAAAACTTTGGAGTTGTCAACAATTCGATGAGCTAAATGGTTTTCAAGCATCTCCAGGGCCGACTTGGACATACACAAGAAGGAAATCCGCGTTTGTAGTGACCACTTCATCCGAGGTTAGTTTTTTTGTGATTATATACTTGAGACAGTTTGCATTGGATTATAGTTGCAAACTGATAACAATAGGGCTATTTAAGAAAACTGTTGTTATGACCACTCGGTCACTACCGCATGTGTGTTCGCGTGTCGCGCTACTGGAAGCGCTCCTGGTTGACTTATTTGCAGTAATTCTGACTGGTATGCTTGTGTTACTTTGGTTAGCGATCAAGGTGGTAGTTTCATCTTAATGTTACCTGATTGTAGCCGCTACAGTTGAAGCTAAGCGCAGAGGCGTCGTATCTGTCCAAGTTGGGCTGATAAGGCTGCAATTAGTGAAACAATCATTTTGCTTAGCCGGGGTCAGCTGGGAACTTTGCCGTCGTGCGCCCTTACAAAAAAAATGCTATTTGATGTACCACTGGATACCATTCATTAACCATTGAGAATTTTCGTAAGGGTGGGCTAGCTCTGATGCTAAAGCTGTGTCTGGTATAACAAACGATTTCTCTGCATTGCCGTGGCGGAATTTTATACCCTTTAAAAAATGTTTTGGCGAATTACAAGCTGAAAAAGTGGAAAGTGGATTTGGATTTTTTCCCGGTACGAGTTACCGATTCGCCAGCTCCACACAAGCAATGCTTTCGACCGTTTGCGTGTTTCTGCTTAGAGCTCATTTAGTAACTTGCTGTCGGAATTGTTTCGTTTTGGAAGAAATGGTTATCAGGAGCTTATAGCAAAGTATCTACCAGAAAAGTGGGTATATAACAGTACAGCTACAACCGCATGCATGCAAGGCGTGACAGTACAATACTGTGATTTAGGCTCAGCTGAACTGTCCTCTGCCTCCATTACTGATGTGCTTGGCCGCACTAATGGCGGCGCAGGCCGTTGCTACTAGTTACTGAGGTAGTCCAGTGTTAGGTCACGTGACTATTGCAAGTCACCTGTTGGCGATACCCTCAATTCACTGCGTATACGCGCTTCTCTGCGAAACAAGAGAACTGTTTCATCCGCACACTTCCGCGACCAACGCAGTTCAGTGAGAAAGGGGTTTTAATTACCATTATCGGGCAACTTGACTGAGCAGTCACACTTTTTCATGAGTGACAGGCAGCAACATTTTTTTGTCACTTTTCTGCCATTTAGCGAAAATACAGGCTAATCTTTAAGTCGACATCTTGAAATCCTATTAGATTTTTTTTCTAACCTGGACTTTCACTGTCTTCTGCTGTCAATTTGTGAAGTGCACCATCTTCCCAATTCACTTCTGGGTCTTGCTCTGCTTTCAGACAATGATTTTTTTTTTTTTTTACACAACACTGCCACCGAGTGGGTCCAATTAGTATTATTCTTTCTCTTCTCTGATGCTAATAGGAACAAACATCCAAAAATGGATTTTGACCAGTTTTTATTGCCGCAATTGATCATGAGAAAAGGTCGACCATGCGGTTACAATGCCCGTTAAAATTTTAACTAAATATGGGTTAGTGCGTAATACATAATAATGTCTAAAGACATTATTAAACGAGGAAATAAATATTGATTTTATCACATGACCTTGACCTTGAAGACCAAAATCAAATCCAATATTGTGTGTTTTATCAGCATAAATGATTAAGTCATTAATATCCAATACATACCGAAGATCTAAAGTCAATATTAAAGGACTTTTAGGCCATTTTTGTCATTACCTGCACCTTGTTGCCCAAGGTCAAATTCAATATGTCGAAAACAACCAGCATACATGATTTACTATTAGTGCCCAATACATACCTAAGCTTTAAAAACAATATTAAACAAATATGGGCCATTTTTGTCATATAACCTTGACCTTGAGGCCCAACGTCAAATTTGACTGACTGCCTAAGAATGTTCAGCATACATGGTTTCCTATAGGTGCCCCAAACATACGTGAGCTCTAATTGCCATATTCAGTGAGTTATAGCGCATTTTTGCCATTTGACCTTGACGCTCAATGTCATATTCAACTTACCGAGAATGTTTGGTTTACATGATTCCCTAAAGGTGCCTCACACATAGCTAAGCTCTAAATGCCACATTAAGCTGTTATAACACATTTTTACCATTTGACCTTCACCTTGAGGCTCAAGGTCAAATTCGAACAACTGAGAATGTTTGGCATACATGATTCCCTATAGGTGCCTCATACATATCTAAGCTCTAAATGTAATACTAAGCAAGTTACAGCACATTTTTTCCATTTGGCCTTGACCTTGAGGCCCAAGGTCAAATGTGACTGACTCACAATGTTCGGCATACCTGATTCCCTATAGATGCCTGATACATACCTAAGCTCTAAATGCTGTATTAAGAGAGTAATAGCACATTTTTGCCATTTGACCTTGACTTTTCGGCTCAAGGTCAAATTCGACCAACAGACAACGCTCGGCAAGCATGATCTGCTGTACATGCTCAATTCATTCCTATGCTATAAATGCAATAATAAGTAAGTTACACACATTTTGTGCCAAAACACCCCGAAAAATGACGAAGTCCAGATACGTTGCCTAGGTGGCGCTAAGAGGGAGCGATTCAATCAAAACGCTGTTTACATTGCTGAAGCAGGTCATGATACTGATTCCATTGCTGCGATAAAAAAAAATTCATCGGACAGTTTTTGAGAAAATTGCACCTAAGTGCCAAAAATGGCCATTTTCGACATAAAAATGGCCGCCAAGTCTAAATGAACGATTCAATCAAAAAACTTTTTGCTCAGGCATTAACTTGATGACTCATTTGATCACATCCTCAAATTTAAAAAAAAAAAAAAAAAAAATCATCAGACCATTTTTCAGATACGACTTTAAACGGACGACGCCGACGATGCCACCAGACGCAAAGTGATGACAATAGGTTACTGGCCTACGGCCGGCAACCTAAAAAAAAACTTCAGGCTGTTATTAAATCCAGACCAGTCAAAATCAGCCAGAGCACAAATGGCACTGAGTGGTAGTAAGTCTCGGCTCAGTTCACACATGAACATTTCTGCTGCTCATCTTCAGTCTGTCTGCATGCCTGTGTGTATTAGCTGAGCAGGATGTACAGTCCTCCATTATTATGGATGTACATGTATGCAAATGAGCTGCGGTGTGTGAAAAAGTGCTGCTGGGAACAAATACATTATGGGAGAGGCAGTTTTCCAATGTTAATGACATTGCGTGGTTGTCAAAGCCTGCTCTGACAATCTGTGTGGGTTTTCTGGTGAATTAGTTTATTATCTCCTTAACTCCATTCATGTGATCAGCTATAACTACTTCCTTGTGTCTGACTGTTCTCTAGTTTTAAGTTGCTGGTCTTACATTAGTTGGGGCTTGATTATCTCATGGGAAGAAGGTACTCTAAAGGTCAGTTCATGAGCCAGTTCTCCTCCCTCATATCCCTTCCAAGGTACTGAATCATTAATGAGGTAATTAATAGGTACAGAGGGCCCTTCATGCCTCCTCCTGCTTGTCCTCATCCTCATTATAAACCTGCCGCAGTGGCTCATATTCAATCCGGCAATAGGCTGCCACTCTACCCAGTTCATAACAATGGGCTTGTAGTTATGATCTAAAAATTAAGTCTGGAAAACAATAATAATTAAAAAAAAGTTTCAGAGCAGATTGATGCCACCATTGATTACTTCATGGTTATACTTACACAGCGCCAGTGACCATTTGACGACTTAAGGCTCACTTTATATTAATCTAATATATAAACATCAACAGCTGCTTCTCCGAATGCATGTTGAAGGCAAATTCATTTAGCATATTTTATGTATATATATATATATATATATATATATAATATAGCATATTATTTCCATTTTCAAGTTTCAATATCTTTCCATATACTAGTGTGAATGTGACTAATATGTATTTAAAGTTAAAGTCAAATGGTTTAGTAGAGGCACTGTACAAAATTTGAGATCTCTAACATAATTACAGAGCAGTCAACAAGACCATGGAGCTATAATCGAGAATTGGCATTCCAATATATAACATAATTTTAAAAATTCATTTTGGGAAAAAGAGAAAGAACACCATCACAATTTTTGGATATATCATTAACAAAAATCTGCTCTTTGAGGTGAACTTGATTTGGATTTGATACATGCTGTCATTCAACGGGAATATAGCTTCAAAGTTGCTGGAAAATGTGTTTTTTCTCATTTTTGATCAGTAATATCTCAGATGCTATTTACTCCACATTGGTAATTTTTCAGAAAACCATGTACCTAGTCCAAAATACACCCCCTACAAAATATCAGCCCCCTGTCATAAAAACTGATGAGTTTACAGGCCCTTAAAAGTGCTGCCACAGTTCGCGAATAGAAATTTTCTACAGAATCTTGAGGCCTATTACTGCATGTTACACATTAGCTAGAGTGCTGAAAGTTAAATTATGTACAGATGTAGCGCAAGATATTTGACATACAAACTTTGGAGGTCCTAGCTCAAGTACTTTTTAAGATATTCCAGCTCAAAATTAGAACTTCAGAAGGCGATGCTAAAAATTGCCCAAACCTTTGTCCTTTTAATACATTTTTTTGTGGCCAAACTATTGGCAGTTGAGACCTACACTTTTGGGATTATTCTAGTAAGAAGTGAATCCAGCAACATTAATTTTTTCAAGAAAATCCGAGGTGGTCATTCGGAAAGATTTTCTGAAATTTGGTGAAATGACACGGAATGACCTACAAGTGCATCTACATGTCTTGTGAAAATTGAGTGTTTTTATGATTATTCAGAAACTTAATCGAAAGAACACAATGGAGATAAATAAATTGGTCAGAGTATTATTGTTCATCATGGTAAAACAGATTTCATTCCCAGAGAAAGACTTGTCTTAACCCTCTATTAACCACCGTAGCATATCTGCTACATAAAGTGAAAGGGTTAACAGCCTGGACACCTTGCTGGTTTTGTTTCTTTTTGCCAAATAAACATTTGAGAATAACTTGAATGGTCCGTCACTTTAATTTTTCCATTCGCATTATTACCCAATGTAGCAGATCTGCTACATTTTGGAAAGGTGGGCCAAAGAGTCGAATTTTTTTTTTTTTTTTAACTATTTTTCCAAATATTGGCCCATAATCAACATATTTGCCTAGGGAAATGATTTTTTACGCAGTTGGAAAGGTACTTGGTTAACAGAGGGTTAATGTCTGGATAAACACAAAACCAAGGTGAGCACGTGGAACAAAACTCACTATTATGGTGAGAATTTAAATTGAGTTCACTGGAACAGAAGTGGGCTAATAATTTCAGAACAAAACAGAGGCATTCTCTGAGTTCACCTTTTGTACATAAACTAAACAAACAAGAAAAAAGTTGAGGACCACTGAATCTTTTCTATTATTTTTTCTTGTTTTGAGCTGACCAAGATGCTCTCAAGCTGTGGTGAGAACACATGGTTTTCACACAAGATTTTGAAATGACTTGACATTATTTGACATTTTGATTTAATGGTCAGAACTTGGTGCGATTCTCTTTTTCCACGTGTATACCCTGTTTTGGAGTAATGAAGATGTCTGATCAAATGTTTCGATGCAATTTGTATCTTTGATCAACTTGAATGAAAAACAACACCTGGGATTTACATTCAGTTTGAACATTTCAAATTCTCAGGTTAAGATATAGTGTTCCTTAACTTTTTTTGTGGAGTATATAATAATTCTGGCATGGGGTATGTCCAGGGTGCAAAATTAACTTTTTTGTCCATTAGCCATATGGACTGTGAATGTTCAAATTTTACCAGCCACTTAATAGGCGACAGTTATTTTTTTGGCTGGTGAGTGCATCTCCAACTCTCGTCCAAATTCCTCCAATGACAGGTCTCCGATTCGTTTCATCCAGCAGTTTTCCTGTCTGTTAGAGAGTTTGTCTCCTTTGATTGGTTTGATGTCCTGCACTCCTCCCCCGTAAGAGGATGCATTAATGTTTCCCATTCTCTTACGTCAGTGTTGGATATATGAAGAGTTTCCTTGTAAAATGCAATAAATGCCATTTTTACATTGTTGAATCACCACTGCAAGAAGATCTTCATTGGTGGCCCAGCAGTCATGCCAAGGTCAGCCCTTAGCAACACGTTAAATATCCCACTGTTAAGAATGCTTGAACATCAGCTTTCATTCCAAAGTGCAATATATATATATATATTATTCAAACTCTTTCATCATAACATGTATACATTTGAAAGGTTTAAACATAAGAATAAGAAAAAAAATTCAAATAAAATAATGCTAATTAAAAGTACACAAGTAATGAATAAAATCATTGATCTCAAATTGACTAAAACCATGGATTTCTTTTTTTTTTTTTCTAATCCCCCCCCATTTTTGGGGTCTACTGAATTCATTCAATTACAATGAATTTCTCAAAGACCCCACACCCACCCTTTGACTCCCATGACAGCACCCTACACCCATGTATACAGTTGATACAGTGAACGGACAATGACATGAATTAGAATGTAAATATATACAAAAATGAGTAAATTGAAATGAGGATTAACAGCATACCTGCACCAATACATACATTGATCATAATTGTAATGTGGAAAAAAAAAAGCCACTAGATGGCAGTATTGACATTTTTTTTGTTAAGCCCAGTCTGGAGCTAGGTTTGGGGCATGTCCTGGGCATGCCTCAGAGGGGGCTGGAAAAGAGTATATAAGCAGAAAAATTGAGAGAGTGAAGAGTAGTAGGAGAAATTGCAAGGAGAAATTGTGGAAGGATACATTTGACCAGACCTGTCACTCTTTTTCAAGACCTGTGAAGCTTTTTTGTGGATTTTTGCCTGTGTTGGAGCATTTTCCTGTCCCAGGACATCGCAACACAGCAGCCCATCTCAATTACCAGGGACTGTAAATATCTCTTTTTTTTTTTTTATTTCAATCTTGGTCAGTAGGGTAGATTGTAGATTAGTTCTAAGTGTTTAATTAAATCTGTTGAAGTTTAAGAATTTTGTCTGTCATCCCTTGCTGTCCGTGACGTCATAACAAATTGACGCCATAACAAATTGGGGGCTCGTCCAGGATAGACCATTATGCGGGTCATTTATTGAAAATCTAAAATTTCAAATTGTGAAATTGCTTTTTGAATTTTCCTAGATCAAAATTGACAGATCAACAGCAATGGATGATTTCTTGGCATCACCAACCGTAGAGGTTTTGAAGTCTTTTAAAAAGACAGAACTGCTAGAAATATGCAGACAGTTAGAGCTGACAGATGTAAAACCAGCCATGCGAAAAGCAAGACTGGCAAGAGAGATTGTTGAATATTAAATTGATGAAAATGTGTTTGCACCAGGAGATCTGGAACAGTTTCCAGTGGAAAATCCAAATGTAGAAATAGAACTTAAATTAAAAATGCTAGAGATTGAAAGAGAGGAAAGAGCATTCGAGAGAGCAGAAAGAGAAAAAGAAAAACAGAGTTTGAGAGAGCAGAAAGAGAAAGAAAGGCAGTTTGAGAGAGAGACAGAGGAAAGAGCAGAAAGAGAGAGACAGAGACAGAGAGCTTTCGATTTAGAAAAATTAGACAGAGAAGAAAGGCTCCAAATGGAGCAACTAAAAATTAAAATAGAAGCTGAAAACAAATTTCGTGCTAGCCAGGAGGTAAAGCTGGTGCCTCCATTCTCGGAGAAGGAGGTTGATAAGTATTTCCAGTGCTTCGAGAAGGTAGCTAAGAGTTGTCAGTGGCCAAAGGAACACTGGCCTCTGATGTTGCAAACTGTCCTCAAGGGTGAAACTCAACAAGCCTATTCGGCTTTGTCTGCAGATGATTCCTCTGATTATGAGGTTGTCAAAAAGGTTATTTTGACAGCTTATGAGTTGGTTCCAGAGGCTTACCGACAGAAATTCAGAGGTCTGAAGAAATCTGACAATCAGACTTATGTGGAATTTGCTAACGAGAAGAAGGTTTGCTTTGAGCGCTGGTGTACTTCTATGGAGGTCAAGGATGATTTCAACTCACTAAAAGAGATGGTGTTAGTTGAAGAATTCAAGAACTGTGTCAAGGATGATATTAAGACCTACCATAATGAGAAGCAAGCACTGAATTTGCAATCAGCTGCCAAGTTTGCAGACGAGTATGTTCTCACACATAAGTCCAAATTTCAGTCTAGCAGTAACAATAGATGGTCCCAATTTCAGAAGAAAGGTAACGGTGATACCCAAGATTTCTCATCCAAAGACAAAGACAAATCTGGTGATGGTGCTCAGAAATCCAGTAAAAGGTCTGATCAAAGTGTGAAAGCTAAGAAAGAAACAGAAAAGGATACCAAACCTAATGCCTTTGTGAAGACAAGGTTAGAAACCCCTGTAGTAGATGACCGATCTGCTAAATTGCCTGCTCCTTGTGAGGCTCAGAAGCCTGATACTGCTGACTTTGTGAGGGAGGAATTTCTTCCATTTGTGTCAGAGGGATTTGTGGCTCTGAATGAGCATTCTCCTCCTGTCCCCATATATATCCTAAGGGATACCGGAGCTTCTCAGTCACTTTTGTTGAAGGAGTCCTTGGAGTTACGTGATGAGACCGCTTCTGGGGATTTCATACTTGTACAAGGTTTTGAAGGGAGGACTGTATCTGTACCCCTGCGCTCTGTATTCTTGAAGTCAGATTTAGTTACAGGACAGGTAAAGGTTGGACTTATGTCAAGTCTACCTATCAAGGGTGTTTCTCTGTTGCTAGGCAATGACCTGGCTGGGGGCAATGTAGTTCCCCCTGTTCATCTTACTTCACAGCCGAGCACTGAAGATGGCCATGAAGACCCATCTCTGTATCCTTCCTGTGCAGTGACTCGTGCTATGGCCAAGAAGGCTCAAGAAGAAGATGATGTGGTGCCGTCCAGCACCTTGAATAGTCATAAGTCAGGTGGTTCGCCTCATGACTCTATTCAGCCTACTATGGTTTCTCCGTTTGAGGACTTATCAGACACTTTTATCAGTTCTCTATTCAGCCAGCCAGATGGGTCTGGTGATTCTGATGTGTCTGGAGACTTGTCTCTGTCCAGAAAGCGGTTGATTCAGGAGCAAACCAATGATCCTGAAATTTGTGTACTAAAGAAGAGAGCCCTTCCTGATGAAGAAATAGACGCAGTTCCAGTTGGGTATTATCTCAAGGATGGAGTGTTGATGCGGAAGTGGCGCCCTCCTGATATCCCTGCCAATGCAGATTGGGCAGTGGTCAAGCAAATTTTTGTTCCGAAGGTCTACAGGAATGAGATCTTAACAATGGCTCATAGTTTGCCTTTAGGAGGTCATCTTGGTGTTAACAAGACTGTTGACAAGATCATGAAACACTTCTTCTGGTCTGGACTTCGGAAAGATGTTTCCAACTTTTGCAAAACCTGTCACACTTGTCAGGTAAAACACCAGTTAGACCCACCTGTGGCTCCATTGCAGCCTAACCCAGCATTTGGGGAGCCCTTCTCCAAGGTCATCGTTGATTGTGTTGGTCC
This sequence comes from Gymnothorax javanicus, assembly GCA_029692085.1. Lineage (NCBI taxonomy): Eukaryota > Metazoa > Chordata > Actinopteri > Anguilliformes > Muraenidae > Gymnothorax > Gymnothorax javanicus. The sequence goes on along the minus strand of CM056197.1, from coordinate 130,543,520 downwards.
ATTACCCAAGACTAGATCTGGAAATCGGTACTTGTTGACAATCATGTGTGCGTCTACCAGATTCCCTGAAGCCATACCTCTACGCAACATCAAGGCAACTGCAATCTCGAAGGCTTTGATAAAGTTCTTCACGTTGTTTGGCCTTCCCAGGGAAATTCAGTCAGATCAAGGTAGCAATTTCACTTCGGGATTGTTTCAGCAGGTTGTGTATGAACTAGGTGCGAAGCAGATTCTTTCCAGTGCCTATCATCCAGAGAGTCAGGGTGCCTTAGAGCGGTTTCATTCCACTCTCAAGACAATGATGAGGACTTATTGTTATGACCATGAGAAAGACTGGGATGAAGGTGTTCATTTGCTGTTGTTTGCAGCTAGAGAAGCAGTGCAGGAGTCTACTGGATTCAGTCCGTTTGAGCTAGTGTTTGGCCATGAAGTGAGAGGACCTTTGCTATTGTTGAGTGAACAATGGCAAGAGAAAGAGCCGATATCAGTCTGTTAGACTATGTTAGCAAGTTCAAGGAAAGACTGCATGCAGCTTGTGACCTAGCCAAAGAGAACTTGAAATCAAGTCAGGGAAAAATGAAAACTTGGTATGATCATAAGGCTAGAAGCCGTGAGTTTAAACCAGGAGACAAGGTCCTTGTGTTGTTTCCCTTGCAGTCCAATCCATTGCAGGCTAGATTTCATGGTCCTTATGAAATTCTGACAAAACTCAATGATCTCAATTACATTGTGAAGACTCCAGATAGGAGAAAGCCAAAAGTTGTGTCACATTAACATGCTGAAGCCTTATCATGATAGGAATGCTAGGGTTGCAGCCGTCACTTCAGACCCTCCTATGGCCGAGACTTGTGAAGATGAGAGGGAGTTTCAAGATGATGAACCTAGAATTAAAGCTGAAGTTCTTTCATGTAAATTGTCAAATTCTGAAGTGTTGCAAAATCTTGATGTAAAACTCCAGCACTTAGAACCCTCTCAGAAAGATCAGTTTGAGAGGTTGATCAAGAAATATAAAGATCTATTTCCTGATGTTCCAAAGAGTGTTTCTATAGCCTCTCATGATGTAGGCGTTGGTGATGCCAAACCAATGAAACAGCATCCGTACCGGATGAATCCTGAAAAGAGAAAGATTGCTGAGAAAGAGGTTGAGTACATGTTAGAACATGATATTATCAGACCCTCTAACTCAGATTGGAGTTCACCCTGTGTTCTAGTTCCAAAACCTGATGGAAGTACTAGATTCTGTACAGATTATCACAAAGTCAATGCTGTAACTAGAGCTGATGTGTTTCCAATACCTAGGATTGATGATTGTATCGATGGAGTAGGGCAAGCAAAGTTTCTGACCAAGATTGATTTATTGAAGGGTTATTGGTGTGTGCCTTTAACTGAGAGGGCCAAGAGCATCTCTGCTTTTGCCACACCATCTGGGTTATACCAGTATGAAGTCCTACCCGTTGGCATGAAAAATGCCCCAGCCACGTTCCAAAGGATGATACAGTCTACAATCGCCGGATTGCCACCCACGGGTGCATACATCGACGACCTGATCACATGGAGTGACTCCTGGGAAGAACATCTGAAAGATGTAGAGACGTTGTTCCAGCGCTTGACCCAGGCTAACCTGACTGTTAACCTGAACAAGAGTGACTTTGGTTGTGCTACTGTCACGTATCTTGGCTACGCTATAGGCCAGGGTAAGGTGGCACCCATAAATGCTAAAGTCCAAGCCATCATGGACTTTCCAGTTCCTGACAACAAAAAAGCTTTGCGCTGCTTCCTTGGAATGAGTGGGTACTACCGCAAGTTCTGCAAGAACTTTGCTGAGATTGCTCTCAGTCTCACCAACCAACTGAAGAAAGGCGTAAAGTTCACTTGGGATGAAGCATGCCAAAGAGCCTTCGATCGCCTGAAGTCTCTGCTGTGTCACTTCCCCGTGCTCAAATCTCCTGACTTCAACAAACCGTTCTCCATGGCGGTCGATGCTAGCGACCAAGCTTGTGGATCAGTGCTCCTTCAGAGAAGTGACTCTGATGACATTAAGCATCCCGTGGCATACTTCTCCAGGAAGTTCAATCGCCACCAAAAGAACTATTCCACAATTGAGAAGGAGCTGTTGGCTCTGGTTCTATCCTTACAACACTTTGAGGTTTATGTTTGTACAGGGCAAAAGCCAATGATTGTATATACTGACCACAATCCGTTAATGTTTTTGATTAAGATGAAAAACAAGAATCGGAGATTGTTGAATTGGAGTTTGATTTTACAGGAGTTTGACTTGGAAATGAAGCATGTAAAGGGTACTGACAATGTAATTGCTGATTGCTTATCCCGTGTTTGAGTATATGTATATATATATCACGTGTTTATTAGCATATTTTATTATATGTATATATATACAAGTGTCTATGTAAGAGAATGGACTATGTTGATGGTGGGTGGGTGCAATGACTAGGCCAGGGCACTAGGGGAGCTGTGGCTCTGAGCAACAGGAAGTGCCTGGCTTGTAAAGATTGGCTGCCATATATAAACAGGAAGTTGAAGGTGCCGGGGTTTCTCTTTTTGTTTGGTCACCTTTTGTGCAGGGGGTAAGGTTGGTGGTGTACAGGATTTTTCTTTTGTTTGTAGGTGTGATGTGTGTTAGATACTTGGTATGTGATGCAGCTGTTTGATTGACCTGTTCAGACTCTACAGATTGGTTGTGTAGATTGGTATTCTAGTTTCCATCTGTAGGTGTGTTGTTATATTTGGTTGTGTTTGTTTCTGTCCCAGACAGGGTGGCCAACCTGTACTGAGACACTGTGCGCCACCAAGTACTTCAGCCAGTGGCCCAGCATAGATATCGGTTTGTATTTAGTAGTGTGGAATTGATTTTATCCTTGTTAACACTTTATGAATTTAATAAAGTAACTGTTATAATTTTGTGTAACACTATTTAAACTGTATTTAATTGTAGGGTTTTAAGCTTGTCATTCGTGGGCCCCTGGCTGTAGTAAGGGGTTAGCTGTTCACCACAGGTCTTTTTTTGTACCTATTTGTAGTGGTTTGTACCTTTTTACCCCAGATTTGAATATATTTGTAGTGGCTTTTTCCCTGTTCATCCTAGACCTACTGAGCATTTTTTTCAGTGGGTTTTGACAATTAGGTTGACTGGGTTTTTCTATCTGTGATTGCTGTGTGTATTATTACCCTGAAGGTGGGCAGCTGTCCCCCTAACTCCCCCCTTCTGTCTACATTGTGTAAGCAATAAACCCCACATTATTTGCAGCCGTGTTTTGGTCTTCTTTGGCGTCAAACAACTTTGCTGGTGTTTTAACCTTGTGTTACATCTTTGGCGTACTCGGCAGGATCACTGGCATTAAAGTTGTTACACCACTGAAGATGTCTGAAAATCAAAATGAGGGAGGTGGGAGACCAAGAGCTTTCTCTATGCCATCTTTTTTTCCATACATGATGCCTTGCTCTAGATTCTCAGGGGGAAGAGGGGAAAATGAAATTTCTTTTAAGCAATGGAAATGTGATTTAGAAATGTGGTTTAGAATGTTTGCTGTACCTGTAGAAAGCCAGCTTGATTGGGTAATTAATTGCTTAGATGGGTAAGCAAAGTGTGAGGTGGCCATTCTGCCTGACACTGAGAAAGACACAGTTGCTAAAGTGTTCCAAAAGCTACAAGATTTGTATGCTAGCCCTGCCTCTGCCTCAGTCACTCGCTCTGTTCTTCAATTGTAGGCAACGCTCTGAAGAAAGTGTGAGAGTTTTTGCACTTCGTCTACAGGAGTGTTGGCAAAAGATGATGGTCAACGATGCCAGAAATATCCTGAACCCAGATGTGCTGATGCGTGACCAGTTCATCGCTGGGCTGTTTGACGATGGTTTGAAGAGGGACCTGAGACTAAAGGTGACATTGGATAACACTCTTAAGTTTTCAGATGTGAAAACCGAGGCAGTACTGCGTGCTGGATTAGAGGAAGATGGCCATGCGTATTGCGGAACAGTGAAGACTGACCCACAAAAGCAACCTTGGGATGATGATCTTCAGATGCTCAAAGTGGAACTCAAAACAGAGTTGTCCAAGAAAGTTGAACTCCAGGTGAACAATCTTTCACAGACTCTCCTGCAGGGTATTAGAGAAGAATTCCAGAGAGCCAGACTGGAGGGGAACCCACAGAGCCATGGCTCACTGCAGGTCCCGCAAAGATCACGGAGCTATTCCCCAGGCCCAAGACACCAGAAGGCAGGACAACAACCTAGGCCACGTGAGTACGATGAATACGGACGCCCTATTTGCTTCAATTGTAGAACCCCTGGTCATATTGCTCGCCAGTGCCCTAAGCAGAACCCACAGGCCAATTTAAACTAGTGTGCCCTGCTGTTGAGGATCAAACAGCAGGCCTATTGGCAAAGGATCCATCCTCCACACTCCCCAGGTCAGATGAAAATTCATGTCCCACCCCTCCCCAAGCAGTACCTCTGGTAAACCCTGCACCTTTTAAGTCAGTCTCTGACCCAATTGTCGCCCTTCCACTTGTACGGAAGTCCCCCTTGACACTGTCTACACCAACACCTGACCTACCCAATACAAGCCCTCTGCCATTGCATGTAGCCAACTCCACAGTGCCAAATGAGAATGGTCAACGGCTAAAGAATCCAACCTCCTGGCTAAAGCTGAGAGCAGCCAACGGCAAAGAGATCCCGTACTTGGGGTATGTAACACTTCAGGTAGACGTGGCTGGTGTAAGCCTGGCAAATGTGGGGGTAATTGTAGTCAAAGATTCCTGTCTAACAGTTCCTGGTTTAGTGGGGATGAATATTATTAAAGAAGTGTGGCAAGTCTTGTTTCAGAACACTGCTCCCTGTGAAGTCAAGCAGCAGCTGTCCATGAACACCTTAGGGAAGGCCATGCACATCTGCCAAAAGGAACATCGCTTTATATCACCAGAGGGGTTTGTGGGCTATGCACGCCTGGCAAGGAGACGCCCTGTGACCGTACCAGGTAATCGTGAGGTGCTGCTGAACTGTAGAGCCAGAAGTGGACCCTGTGGTCGAAGTTATGAAGCCCTTATGGAGCCATTGCCTACACGAGATGGGTTGTTGGTGGCCCGTTCCCTGGTGACTGTGAAAAGTGGCCAAATGCAGGTGCGTGTTTGAAACATCAGTAATACACCACTGGCAGTATACCCATACCAGAAGTTGGGAGAATTGCTGGCATTAGATGTGTGTGAAGTGTTTGATGACGGTCCAGACTTGCAGTGGGTCCTGGATGAAGCCAGTGGGGTGCCAGTCAACACTGTAGGAACAGGGAGTGTAAACACCCAACCGCCACCTGAATTTGACCTAGAATGGGTTCAATTGTCTGCTGAACAAAAGGATAAACTGGCGACGTTGTTGACTAAACATCAATCTGTCTTTTCACAGAATGAGGAAGACTATGGCTGCACAGATACCATCTTGCATGAGATCCCAACAGGTGATGCAGCCCCTATTAGACAGCGATATTGCCAGATTCCCCCAAATCTGTACGGTGAGGTCAGAGCTTTGCTAAAGCGGATGTTGGATGCAGACGTAATCAGACCAAGTTCAAGTCCATGGTCCTCCCCTATAGTGCTAGTGCGAAAGAAGGATGGCTCCATTCGTTTTTGTGTGGACTATAGGCAGCTGAACCAAGTAACCAGAAAGGACTCATATCCACTGCCACGGGTGGAGGAAGCATTGGCCAGCTTAAAAAAGGCCCGCTGGTACTCAACCCTAGATCTTGCATCTGGTTACTGGCAGGTCAAAATGCATGAAAAGGATAAGGACAAAACTGCATTCACAACCCCTATGGGGCCATTTGAGTTCCAACGAATGCCGTTCGGATTGTGCAATGCCCCAGCAAGCTTTCAACGCTTAATGGAGAGTTGCTTGGGGGATCAAAACTATCAATCATTGCTGATTTATCTGGATGATGTGATTGTTTTTGCTGCAGACTTTGATGCCCATCTTGACCGTCTTGATTTCGTCTTTTCTCGCCTCTCCCAGCAGGGTCTAAAGTTGAAACCAGAAAAATGCAAGCTCTTTCATAGTAACGTTCAATACCTGGGCCATGTGGTATCTGATGCTGGCATAGCTCCAGACCCTGAGAAGGTGGTGGCTGTTCAGCAGTGGAAGGTACCAAGTTCCCCAACAGAGCTACGAGCATTCCTTGGCCTGGCTGGGTATTATCGCAGGTTTGTTAAGGGATTCTCACAAACAGCGGCACCATTGTATAAGCTATTGGGTGGGCATCCTACAAAGAAACCTAAATCTAGAGCTTCGTGCCCTCCATGGAGTTGGTCCAATGAATTTGAAACAGCATTTGTGTCCCTAAAGCAAGGTCTCACGCAGGCACCAGTCCTGGCATTTGCGGATTTCACTCTACCTTTTTTGCTTTATACGGATGCAAGCCATCAAGGCTTAGGGGTCATGCTTTCACAGATACAGGATGGACATGAAAAGGTCATTGCTTATGCCAGTAGAGGTCTCCAGGGTGCAGAACGCAATGATGCTAATTATAGTTCCTTCAAGCTGGAACTATTAGCCCTTAAATGGGCCATCACTGAAAAGTTTCATGAGTATCTCCTTGGCTCAGACTTCACTGTATACACTGACAACAATCCTCTGGCACATTTGGCCACAGCACGATTGGGGGCGGTGGAGCAAAGTTGGGTGGCTCGGTTGGCTAGTTATAGGTTCCAGGTCAAGCACCGCTCTGGCAAATCAAATGTAAATGCTGATGTTCTGTTTCTGATATCCAACAGGTGCTACAGTGGTGCCAGATGAAGATGATGGCATGGAGGTTCCAGGGTTCCAAGAGGTTACCGTCGAAGTGGTGCAAGCTTGCCTCTTGGGATCCTGTTCCGAAGTGTCTGCAATACCAGCACAGGACCACACACAGTCCTCTGGGGGTTCCAGAATAGGACAGAACTGGACAGCAGAAAGGTGGGCAGAAGTGCAGCAGCAAGACCCTGTAATATCTCTTGTGCTGTGGTTTTTCCAGACAAAGAGACCTTTGCGGCCTCCTGAACGACAACGTGAGGGTCCCAGAGTACTGAGGCTGTTGAGAGAGATGCCCCGTCTTCAGCTGCAGGAAGGCGTTCTGTATCGGTGTATCCAAGATCCGAACACCAACATGCTGCGCCACCTGCTCCCTCAAGGTCTGCAGAAAGAGGCCCTCACTTGGTGCCATGATAAGATGGGACATTTTTCTGTAGAAAAGACTCTAAAAACACTGCAGACAAACTACTACTGGCCACAAATGTCCACGGATGTCCAGAAATGGTGCTCAGAATGTCAACCATGCAACCTTAGGAAAAGGCCTGGTACGTCAGCCGTTGGCTTGACTCCTGTGGCAGCCTCTTACCCTCTTGAATTGGTCACCATGGACTTTCTGTCCCTCGAAGCAGCAGTTGGGGGCTTCCAAAACATCCTGGTCTTGACCGACCACTTCACCAAGTTTGCGTGGGCAGCGGCCACACGAGACCAAACTGCTGCAACCACAGTGAGAGTGATGTGGCAGCAGGTCATACTGTACTTTGGCTGCCCATCCCGGTTTCATTCGGACCAGGGACCAAACTTTGAGGCGGCAGTGGTGAAGCAGCTCTGTGATCTATACAGCTGTAAAAAGAGTCACACCACCCTTACCACCTAGAGGGTAACGGTCTCACAGAACGATTCAACCGCACCCTACTGGGCATGCTGGGAACTCTGGTGGATGAGAAAAAACACAGGTGGGCTGACTACTTACCAGAAATGCTGCATGCCTATAATAACACTGTCCATAGCTCCACAGGGTATACACCATCCTACCTCATGTTTGGCCGGCATGTCAGGACCCCTCTGGATGTGATGTTGGGACACCCCGTGGATCAACAGAATACTGTGGAGGACTGGGTGAGAAGACATCACGAGCGCCTGCACTATGCCTACAGAAGAGCTGGTGAGTTGACTGTAGGGGCAGGGCAGCATCAAAAGAAACAACATGATAGTCAAAGTCTCCTTGGACCTTTAATGGTGGGAGAAAGGGTTTTGGTTCGTATTGTTGGTCTCAAGGGACAAGGCAAACTGGCTAATTTCTGGCATAGTATGCCATATGTGGTAATTAAACAACCAAACATTGACATTCCTGTTTATGTGGTTAAACCAGAAAAGGGGGGTGGGAAAGAAAGGGTGTTGCATAGAAAGTTGCTTCGGCCTTGTCCTTTGACTTTACAGGCTCCTGTTGAGGAAGCGGGTGCAGCAGATGGACCTGGACCATCAGACGGACCTGGACCACCGACTCCTTGGCTGTTCCCGCCGACTCGGTTTCTACCACCTTTGACAACTTGCACCCCCTCTGTAAGGCCGTCTGAGGAAGACGCGGCCACCTTGGACACCGAAGGACTAAGACGGTCACATCGTACCACCAAAGGCATCCCACCAGAACGATATGGGGATGCTTGAAGCCAGCCCAAGGATGGACTGAGGAAAAGTGGAGGGGGGTGTAAGAGAATGGACTATGTTGATGGTGGGTGGGTGCAATGACTAGGCCAGGGCACTAGGGGAGCTGTGGCTCTGAGCAACAGGAAGTGCCTGGCTTGTAAAGATTGGCTGCCATATATAAACAGGAAGTTGAAGGTGCCGGGGTTTCTCTTTTTGTTTGGTCGCCTTTTGTGCGGGGGTAAGGTTGGTGGTGTACAGGATTTTTCTTTTGTTTGTAGGTGTGATGTGTGTTAGATACTTGGTATGTGATGCAGCTGTTTGATTGACCTGTTCAGACTCTACAGATTGGTTGTGTAGATTGGTATTCTAGTTTCCATCTGTAGGTGTGTTGTTATATTTGGTTGTGTTTGTTTCTGTCCCAGACAGGGTGGCCAACCTGTACTGAGACGCTGTGCGCCACCAAGTACTTCAGCCAGTGGCCCAGGATAGATATCGGTTTGTATTTAGTAGTGTGGAATTGATTTTATCCTTGTTAACACTTTATGAATTTAATAAAGTAACTGTTATAATTTTGTGTAACACTATTTAAACTGTATTTAATTGTAGGGTTTTAAGCTTGTCATTTGTGGGCCCCTGGCTGTAGTAAGGGGTTAGCTGTTCACCACGGGTCTTTTTTTGTACCTATTTGTAGTGTTTTGTACCTTTTTACCCCAGATTTGAATGTATTTGTAGTGGCTTTTTCCCTGTTCATCCTAGACCTACTGAGCATGTTTTTCAGTGGGTTTTGACAATTAGGTTGACTGGGTTTTTCTATCTGTGATTGCTGTGTGTATTATTACCCTGAAGGTGGGCAGCTGTCCCCCTAACTCCCCCCTTCTGTCTACATTGTGTGAGCAATAAACCCCACATTATTTGCAACCGTGTTTTGGTCTTCTTTGGCGTCAAACAACTTTGCTGGTGTTTTAACCTTGTGTTACATCTACTTAACCATTTTTGTATTGAAAAGAAAAATTTTGCCTTTATGAGTCAAAATTTTTCCCTTTTGGAATGGAGGTGTAATGCGGAAAAAAAAAGCCACTAGATGGCAGTATTGACATTTTTTTTTTGTTCAGCCCAGTCTGGAACTAGGTCTGGGGCATGTCCTGGTCATGCCTCAGAGGGGGCTGGAAAAGAGTATATAAGGAGAAAAATTAAGAGAGTGAAGAGTAGTAGGAGAAATTGCAAGGAGAAATTGTGGAAGGATACATTTGACCAGACCTGTCACTCTTTTTCAAGACCTGTGAAGCTTTTTTGTGGATTTTTGCCTGTGTTGGAGCATTTTCCTGTCCCAGGACATCGCAACACAGCAGCCCATCTCAATTACCAGGGGACTGTAAATATCTCTTTTTTTTTTTTATTTCAATCTTAGTCAGTAGGGTAGATTGTAGATTAGTTCTAAGTGTTTAATTAAATCTGTTGAAGTTTAAGAATTTTGTCTGTCATCCCTTGCTGTCCGTGACGTCATAACAAATTGACGCCATAACAAATTGGGGCCATAACATAATTATATATACATATATACTCATGCTTTAGCAAATATACATTCATACAAACCCAGACAAACATATCATATATTAATAGACTCATACACATTTACTTATGTTATTTTCATTCCCATCCTTCTGCTACTCTCAGCGCCCTCCATCTATCCTTATATACACTTAACCTACTGTTTTCGTGTGCCATCATACATTCAATTTTACTGTGATGTTTTACGAAGAGTTTGAATCTCTCTGTCCCCAAAGCGTCCACATATTTTGATTTAAAAATGAAAATTTTGCCAGGAAGTATTATGATATTGACTATTTTTCCGGAGTCATTTTTTAGACTGCCCAGAAGTATGGTGGGTAAATCCAGAGTAAAATTACTTGAATATAAAGCCAGCCACCTCTGAACCCCTGTCCAAAACAGACCTACACAGGGGCAGTACCAAAATAAATGATCCACTGACTCAACCTCTTCGCCACAGAATCTACACAAGTTGGACCCCTCAATTCCCCAAATATGAAGCATCTTTTGAGTGGCCAAAAATGTATTTAGTATGTATTTATTTAAATGTATTTAGGCCACCTGATTCATATTCATTGTAAAGGTATACATGTTTAACTTTGTCTGGTTTACCATTCCACATAAATTTGAAGATTTTTTTAAAATAAAGGAACCCCTTGCGCTTCAGCCCCTCTCTTGCCAGAGGTCGGTGCTCACAGAAAAGGACAAATTCAGAAGAAATGAAGGAACAGACTATTGTTTTAAGCTTTGTTGAATTTCATTATAGGAAGTAATGCGCGTCTTCTTTCTAATATCTCCGGCGGGAATTGTTCGTACACAGAAAAGGCTGTGCCTTTAAGTTCCCTCCCCCGTTCAAGTACTGATATTTTTGATTTAAAATGTAATAAACGCGCGACTATTGGTCTGGGTTTCTTGGGATCCTTTTTGCGACCAATTCTATGCCCAGATAGCAAGCACCTCCGCTCTGGATCTGCCCCGGCTCTGAGCCGGATCAGCTGGTGTCGGCACAGAGCCGGGGCAGATCCGGAGCGGAGGTGCTTGCTATCTGGGTGGGCTCTCTCGATTTCAGTTTCTGCTATTAGTTTATCAGACATCTTCAGATCGTTTTTCATAAATTGTTTCAATAAGTTTTCAGTCGCAGAATAATTTTCGTTTTCCTCTTCCTTCACACCCATGACAACAATATTATTTCTCGTGCTTCGACATTTCAAGTCCAATAGTTCAGCTTTCATTTGCTTATTCTCCAGTGACATTTTTTCTGTTTGAGTTAGGAGTGTACTCACCGTGTTTTTAAGCGCTGCATTTTCTTGTTTTAGGTCCTCAATTAGTTTGTTATTGTAATCCACTGCTGTTCTCAAAGCCACAATATCTTTTATGACATCCTGCAGCAGATCCAGCTTACTTAGCTCCTTCAGGCGTTCGTTCATGGAGTTCAGCATCATGCGGTCTTCTTCCGATAAAGCGGTAGCATTTTCAGAGTCCGTTTCACTGGAACTTAAAATTTCCCTCGGACGCTTTGCTTCTTTTTTTGAGCTCATATTTATATAGTAGCGATCAATAAAACTTTCGAGTCGCTCAATCTTGTATCGTTCCAGTTTAGTGATTCAGAACTTTGTTGCTGAATTATGTGGGAGTTGTTGAGCGCGTCTCCCTCAGCACGCCATCTTGTCTCAGCACCATCTCTCAATTCTGCTAGCGTACCAATAATTACTTTATCAGCCTCAGTGACATCATCCATACATGAAACTTTTAATCTACTTACACCAGTTTGTATGAAATCTTGTAAATCTAAGTTTAACCTCTTTTCAATGGCTCTTAAATTTCTACGAATTATCGATCTAGCTGACAACATAGATACTTTAAAAAGATACTTGACTTTAACATTGGAGCTATTCTCCATAGTCTGACATAAGTTTACAAACATACTATAAATTTGGTCTAACACACCAGGTGTCTCCACAATATAGGGTAAGTAAATAGTATGTGTAGTATAAGGAAGGTTGAACAATCTCCTTACTGACCTATTCCAAGCAATAACATATTCTTTAACTGATTTATCATTAAAATCCCAAATCATAGTACCATACAAATGAGCACATTGAGTATTAAAAATTTTTTGCAAAATATTGTCCTGACATTTACCAAGTGTTGCAACAGCAGTATTCACACGAGAATAAAGATCACATTTTTTGCTTCTTACATCTTGAGTCTCATTTATATTGTAATGTAGTATATCACCTAAATGCTTTACACTGTCAACCCATGAGAGTTTGTCTCCACATAAGTAAACCTCAGGAGGGTTATTTACATGTTATCTTGAATACAATATGCAAACAGTTTTCTTTGAATTGTATTTAACACCATATGACTTTCCAAAATTCTCACAAATTCTCACCATACTCTCTAGACCATCTACCGTGGGAGACAACAGCTTCAGATCATCTGCGTAACCTACAGCACCATAATACTGAGAACCAATCCAACAACCATGACCAGCATTTTCTAAATCATTAAATAAAACATCTATATATATATATACAAAACAAAATTGGTGAAATGATTCCACCCTGTCTAACACCATTAACAGTTTTAAAAGTCTGTGAATGACAATTATTCCAAACAGTTCTCATTAACTGATGTTGATACATATTGTAAATGACTAATAATTACAGGAGGAACCTGTCTATCAATTAAGATCTGAAATAACTTATCAGGTTTAACACGATCAAATGCTCGACTCAAATCAACACAGCATGAATAGACTTGTGAACCATTATTCAAATAATAGTTAACGGTTTCTTTCACAATTAAACTAAACTATGATGTGCTGTGACCTGGTTTGTAAGCAAATTGCATAACACTAGTTGACAGAAGGTGTTTATACCGTTGCAATATTATAGTATCTACTATTTTACTTATAGAACTGCATAAAGTAATACCTCTATAGTTTGTAGAATCACACAAATTACCTCTATTATCTTTAGGAATTGAAGTAATAGTTGCTAACAACATTGACTGAGGCTGATGACCATGTGTAAACATTGCTGTAATTAGTCTTGCAAGGTGACATTTAAACAAATCATTACATATGAGGAGATGAGTCGATATTAAACATGAGTGTCCATCAGATTCATCGGCTTCCAACTGAATGGCTTTACTAACATCAGTTCAGAGGAGTAGTTGTGCGCACATCTCATACCAAATTAGGCCCGGTGCTGGATTCGCATGTAATACAAGCAAAGAAAGTAAAAAAAGTAAAAAAAATTATTAAAAAATCCGCACACTGTTGATGTTCAGAGCTTGTGCACAAACATCCCACATGCGGGCGGCATTGAGGCGCTTCAATATTTCCTAGGGCGACGCCCAACAGTGTCCAAGCCTAGCACAGATTGCATGTTGGATTTGGCTAACATTGTTGTAACTAACAACTTTTTTCGTTTTCAAAATGACTTTTATTTGCAGTTAAAGGGCACAGCAATGGGATCTAAAATGGCACCGAATTATGCCTGTCTATATATGGGGTTCTTTGAGAAGAATTTTGTCCTCAATCCAGTCAACCCTTTTTTCCTTAAGATCTTATTTTATAGACGTTTTATTGATGACATTTTTGTCATTATGGATTCTACTGTGGAGGAGCTGTTTGAATTTCATCAGTACATGAACTCTTCTAATGAGCATTTGAGGTTCACACTTGAATTTGATAAGGAGCGTATCAGTTTCTTGGATGTACTGGTCTGTAAAAGTGGGAACACTATTCAAACTGATCTTTTTCGAAAACCCACAGACCGCAACACTATTTTAAGAGGGGACAGTTTCCATCCTAAATCACCAATTAAAAGTCTTCCTATTAGTCAATTCCACCGTGCTCGGAGGATCTGCAGTGATGATGCCTCTTACTCACTACAGGCCTCAGATCTCTCCAATAGATTCCTGAACAGGGGATACAGAAAAGAATGGGTTGAGGCAGCTAGGGAGCGTTTTGACCAGATAACACAGGAGGCATGTCTCCAGTCAAAAAATAATAATAAAAAAAGTCAAAATAATCCTCCTATGTGCATTACCAAATACTCTCAACTCGGCTCTAAATTCAAAGATGTCATCCTGAGACATTGGCACATTGTGAATCAGACCCAAAATTAAAAAAATGCCTTTAAGGAAAAGCCTATGTTGGTGTTTAAACGCCCCACTAACTTGAGAGATATTTTGGTGAAGTCTGATATATGTGCTCAGGGTGAGCCAATATTCCCAGTGCTCCCAGATGGCAATTATAGATGTGGAAGCTGTGTTCAGTGCACATACACGCGTAAATGTAAACGCTTCAGTCACCCACACACTGGTCGGGATATATCCATACGTGGTGCGATCACATGTAGCACCACACATGTGATATACCTGATTCGGTGCCCTTGTGGCTTAGCCTATATCGGCAAGACTTCCCGTGCGTTACGCACAAGAATCAGTGAGCACAGGAGTAGCATCAGAACCGGCGATGAGCGCAACCCTGTAGCAGTTCATTTTAAGAATGCCGGACACAACTTGAACACACTACGTTATGTTGGTGTGGAAAAAGTGGAGAAACCTCGGAGGGGTGGTGATTTAGAAAGGAGGCTTCTCCAACGCGAAACTTTTTGGATCCATTTCCTTAATTCCATGTCCCCTAATGGTTTAAATGAGGAATTTGATATTAAGCCTTTTTTGTAGGCTTTTTTCCATTTTTACACTTTTCTATTTTTCTATTAATAGCTTTATTCTCATAGTAGTAATTTCTATTATGAAATTATCCAGCATTAACATTTCCTGTTGTTTTTACTCTTAAAATTCATTGGCTGCTTACTGTGTTTTCTCTGTTAATATCATTGAAATGTTACCGTTTGGCCTATATTTTGGCAATTACTTGCCGATGATGATCCAGGCCACGTAACAATGAACAGAATGTCTTTCTTTATGTATTTTATGATTGCATTGCAATTGATGCATTGATGATGTACTTATTGCTTTCTTTGTCTATTGTGCATTTAAATACCGAGTCCCTTTAAAGGGCAGGCACTCATTGTGCCTTGTGCCAATGTGTCTGTATCCTATTGGTTGTCAGCTGATACTTTATCAGCCAATGACTAGGTAAATTCCTGCCTATATATTTGTCTGTCTGTCTGTCAGTCATTTGCCTGATGAAGACCCTGTGAGTGGTCGAAACGTTGCATCAATAAAGGTTTGGGAGCCTTAATCCAGTGTGCGGATTTTTTTACTTTCTTTGCTTTACTAACATTAGTGTCCGTTACCACAAAATCACATTCAAATGCGTTTCTACAGGTCCTCTGAATATGGTTGCAAATGCTTGACATTTCTGAGGAGTTAGATGGCACAGAATTATACATATCCTCATTTATGAGCAAAGTGTTCTGCAATTTCATCAGATGAAACCAGTCCATCAACATTTGGGGCACAAGTCTTCTTTCCTTTCAAACGTTTCACTTCTCTAAAGAAGTCCCGTGTACTATTCTCACAAATGGCCTCAGCCATCCTGTCTTTTCGATCTTCTCTACGTTTATATCTGCGGACGGCATACATGTACTGTCGTTTCGCAAGCATACTGTTCTCATAAACGGGGCCGGTACGTGGTTCACCACACTGAAGCCACAAGTTATGCCACCACAGACTGTCATCTCTATAGGGCTTGACCTCAGTTCTCCAGTACGGCTTCTTCACCTTCTTCTGTGCGACACGTGGAAAGTGCTCACCTGAGCACAAACAACAGTCCACAATGTCTTGAAGCCAATCATCGATCTGAGCACGATGACTCATCACTGCATGCAGGGTCACGACACATGGCAACATCAGGAACTGATGCTGTAGAGAGCCACAGGTCTTGCTTTCGTTGATATTCTTCTCTGTCATGATCTGTCACTTTATGCCATGCAATAGGTCTGTCGCGGCACGCGTAATCTCTGCAGTCAGCTCCAGTAATCCCAAGTAGACAGTCACCAAGTCGCACCTGCATAGTCAGCGGCAGATGCTTGGAAGGATTATCATGCTCGCTACATCTCATCACAAACATGACACAGTCAGCTAGACCCAGGGGTGAAAGTAAGATTAGATTCTTGCAGGAACTGTGCTACTCAAAAAAATTTTTTGCTCGCGCGCTTTGCACGCTCGCATCATATTAAAGATATTAAAGACTGCTCTTTTCTGACTTTGAGATTCTTAAATTCTGTGCATTGTCAGCCGCCCGTCTCTGGTCTGTCTGCATAGCCTACCTGCTCCATGTTGTTCTTCTGCATCTTCCTCCACCTGTTCCTCAACTGCCACCGTTTTATCATCTCTCTTTCTTTTAAACGTATAATCAATTTTTCTTTGCATTTTGAACAAGACGTGTTTTACCGTTCCCTGTCAAAAGGATGCACGCGACCCCCAGCACCCAGCCTTGCATCACCTAGGCAACCAGCATCCAATCAAAAGAACGCATTGAGTGTTCCCACTTTCCGCATGTGTTTGTTTGCAGAAGTGAGTGGTGGACTACTCGCTCGCATGACAGAGAGTCATTCATGATTTAGATTGTTAATCGTGAAACCTCACAATTTATTACTTGGGGATTTTCTTTTGTTTTTTGCAAAAACGACTGCTCACTGCTGTCTGCAAAAATCCACAGCACTCGAGTCACTACCATTGGATTAAGGTTAAAATGCAGAGTGCAGACTGCCTACAAGTTGCAACATATCACGGTAAGTGAGTAGCCTACTACAAATGATAACGTTTGTCCAGCGCACTAAAATCTACTTCAACACATCACGGGCGGCACATTCTGTTGATGATTTTCATGCAAGGGCGTAGGTTTAATGTGAGAATTGGTAGGGACATGTATGTGATGCGATCGCGCAAAGCGCGCGAGCTGGAAAGTTTTTGTAAATCTGAGTGCAGATACTGCCTTTACTGTTTGCAGAGACTATCCGAATGAGTGTTTCTCAGTTTTATTTTTTAATTTTTTATTATGCTACGCAAGGTACCTCCATAATTTTCATACAAAGGTGCCACATACATAAACTTGCCACAACCTTACCTGACAGCTGCAAACCATCTCAGCGCACTCATGTAACCCGCTCAGATCTAGTAACGTGGATATTGATACCAAGTGAGTGGACATGTAATTACGTTAGCAAGTCAGCTCGTAATCCTCTCTATTAAGCATCTTAATGTGCGGTAATGCGATTGCAGCCGCGATAAACGCTTCAAAATGGACCACCGACTATGAATTGGACGAGGCGCAAACCGAGCGTTAATCGGACTGGATCATGTTAGATTTACGATTACGGGTTTCTTTCATTTCCCCCGCTGAGCGAAAATTGGTTGGGACATTTTGTCTTTCAAAGGTTATATTTGCTGAACACCATGAGACTAACTTTCCCTATGATTCCACAGAACAAGGCATAATTATGAACTCACCTGAAGCCCTGATACACCTGTATCCTCATCAGTTTGCTCTGTTTCCCTAGCTTGCTGCTGTGGTTCCTGCATATAATTAATTAATAATGGCACCTTCGCAGGATTTCTCCACTGAAATTCACCTCATAATTTGACATATCCACCTGGTTTATATTTACTACTGCTAGCAACCCCATTACTAACCAACATGTGACAGAAAGCAGGTTTAGTTCGCTAGTTGAAACTAGCGAACGTTTAATTAACATTTGTTGGCATTATTTTCCAGTAAAAACTAACTAAGGTAGCTAGCAACTTTTCAGAGTACACCGTCAACACTGGCAAAATCTGCAAGCGAAACAGCCTACAGGGAACTAAGCCAATCAAAAAACAGACTGGTCTCAAAGACATATTTAGAAGGTGGTGCCGAAGTGGGAAAGGATTTAACCCTTTGTGTGCCGCATGAGGCGCATATTTTTTTCCTTCAACCTTAATATTGGTGTGGACATTTCAGCCATCGTTTGAGATTGGTATGGACACGTCCATACGTTCCATACACAATTCTACGCCATTGTTTTCATGTATTCATCAAATTTACATTTATTTTGGAGAAATTCGCTTGAAAATTGAAAGGGCCCGCGTTGTGTGCAGGGGTGAAAGTTGCTCTTCTGAGGCATGCCCCTGCGTACCGGCTGTAGAGGACAGTATCTTGCTTCCCGGTACGGCGTACCGCTGCGTTCCGGCTTACTTTCACCCCTGGCTAGACCAGAGCTCACGGCGAAGTGGTCAATACAGGAGAAGCAACCATTGTAGGGGTCATGGCAGGTGTAACCCCTCTCAGCAACAGGTAGGTCCACCGAGCACACAAAATTGTTAATTGAAGCAAAGTTCCTGAGATACACATCATGAGAGTTGTGGCGATTGAAATCTGCATTAAAATCACCAGCTAAAACTACATGTCTAAAATCACATTGGTCCATGAAAACTTGTATAGCGTCCAGTGTATCTAAAAATTCCTGAGAGAAACGAGTTTTGCTCTGGTTATCCACAGGTAAATAAACGTTAATACAGAGCAATTGTTCATTACCAACAGTCACAGTCACAGCACAAGCTCTATCAGTGTTAGGAATTTTATAAAACTTGACAGAGTTACACAAGGATCTTTTCCAAAGAATAGCAACTCCACCTTTAGTTCTTCCAAGTATCCGTTCTTTATCAGGAGTGCCTGACACACCATTCCCAATATAGTCTCTGAGTACGTCATTCAACACTGACATGTTGGCATTCAGTAACCACGTTTCCTGTAGGAACATAAGATCAGGTTTATAGTTATCACAGAAGTCTCTTATAAAAACCTGTTTATCCCAGGCCGTCCCAATGCTATTGTAAGACTGGCCATCCTGAGATTACTGGGTTTTCTTTACTTTCGCTGGAAACCAACGCTTGAAGTAAATCTTCTTAGGCCAGAATTCAGTTTTCAGAACAGTGTCATGGTGTTCATATGAGAAGGTAATCACAAACCGCCTAGTGTCCCAACCACCAAAGGTCTTATCTTCAACACTGATAACATCAACTCCCTTGCTGCTGATATAATGCTTGATAGTCTCCGTGCTCTGTTCACATTGGTGATTTGTACCTGAAATCTGCTGGGGCCAGCACGCAGGACACTCGAGTCACCAGTTCCTCCAACCCTGGGTTTCTTCTCTGATTCTGTGTTTGTGTCTTTCTTGCCACGTCTTCCTTGTGTCCGGAAGCCATCGTCACTGTTGCTATCATTTTCAGAGATCGATCTGACAGCATCAACATACGATCTTGCATTGTCGCTTGTCTGTATTGTGCTAGAATTGGCCCCGGCAGGTGATGCAGCACACTCAGTCTCCCTGCTGGGCTGCTCCTTGTCAGAACCTCTAGCCTTGTGTGAAGTGGTGGGCTCCCCTTGTGCACCACCAGTCTGATGTGCTGTAGCAGTCACACCAGGTGCGACCTCACTCTGCTTCCTTGTCACTCTGCCCAAGTCGATGCGCAACAAAGACATGGTCTCCTGCATCTGCCTGATCTGTTCCTGTTGAGAAGACAGGTCTTCTAGTACAGTCAGCATGTTACCTGCTTGCTCAGGACCGGTAGTTGGCAGCGTCTTGGCATCGCTGCACACGAAGCGCGGCAGACCAGGGCCCTGCAACTTGCGAATAGCCAGCATCACATCTATGATGTCATCCACCATGGCATCATTGGCTGTTCGCTTAAAAGAGTCTGTTCTCTTCACACCAATAGCAGGATGGTCAGGAAGGTGATCTTTAACACTTTCTTCAAGCAGCTGCCTTGCACCTACGATGGCATCATCTGAGTGGTAGTTCAAGACAATGCTCCTCGTGTTGAGCCGTGTGGAACATGAAGCATAGCTTGATACATACATCAACAGACTGTCATCTATTAGCATCTTCTGTTGACATACCTGACACACAACACTATCCACCTTATCTTTGCACTTAGAGTGACAATGACTAAGTGTACTGAGTGATAATATACACACCAGAAGAACTGTCCAGTTCCCGCTGACTCACGACGTCTGGGTGATAATCGAGTTGTTTACCGTTCAACAAGATCTCCCTGAGAGCAAAAGATACTCTATCCAGCGTTCGTGGGTGCTGGTCGATCGCTCTTCAATACTTCCAAGTCCGCAGGTAATGTTATATGGAAACGCTTGCCAGCAGCTAGCTAGCTAACAAACCAGCTAGCGAGTTATCGCAAAATATCCAGCTATCCAACATCCAACGCGCTAATATTCAGTGGGCTGATAAATCAAAAACTGAACTATTTGGAAGACATGGGTCATGTTACAGGTGGCGTAAAGTTAGCACAGCATTCCACAATATGCCAAGTTAGTGAGGTAGCCAGCCAGCCAACTAGAATTTGAGTAGCCCGATAGCTTGCTAAGCTAAATGATTCGCGAAAACAAAGCAAAGCCAAGATTTGACCTCGAACCAAAATGTTTTGTAAAACACCAACTTGCTTGACAAATACGTGCAGTTGGATACCAGTCCCAGTGTTGGTTGAAATACAAGAACTGTTTTACAACACGACACTCCAATGTAATTACTGTGCATGCTCACAATTTTGAGCAAAGTAAATCCGCAATAAACACCAAGCCAGTTTTTCCGCAGACCGATATATCCACGCAGCCAATAAATGATGGAGAATCCCGCAGTGCCAACAGGCTATGATTGTCTAGCGACTCGTTTTGAGCGAAACAAAAATATGAGAGTCATCTTGATGCTGCTGGCCCTGCAGAAAAACAAACAGATTCCCCAATTTACCCATTGAGAAAGCCTTTCCCATCGGTGGACAGCTTTCTCCCCACCGATTGAGTTTTTGGCCACACTGAGCAGTACACGTTCGCAAAAAGGACAATGAACTATATGCGGAGGAGTATTACAAATTATTACAGAAACATGGCAATGTTTTTGTTGAGGATTTTGACAGGCAGGCATTTGACTTCAAATTACATTTACAACAAGGTTTCCTATTTTCACAAAATCCATTATTCTTAGATTTAATTACATCAAAGTATAGTGTTTTTACTTATTTAGCAAGACATATTCACAAATAAGGAAGCTCTTCTATGCTACTTTTCCCATGACAAAAAATAGCATTTTTGTGAAACCGCTTCAAATGGATATATAGCGTTTTGTTTTGAAACTCTTCATATATACCATATACATTGTGAGTAGAGGCTGCTGGATTGTCCCTTGCTATATGCTCTCTTGCAACCAGTCAGTATCTTCTTAGTAAAAGTTCATCGGCTTCAAAAATTATTTCCATATCTTTAATCATAGTTATATATGGAAGAGCTCTTCCTTGCTTTGTTAAAAGGAACATGCTCCCAAGCCTAAGTCACGGTCTGCAGGATTGGGATTGTGCCCCCCATTAATCATCCTTAAGACTGTTTCTCTGCCCAGTAAATTAGGAACACCTCCCAAGCCTTCTGCGGTCATCAGGATTGAGACTACGTTCCTGCTGAACTCCCCGGTTCTACCACCTGACGGTTCTGCTCCGGCCAGTGTGTCCTCCTCCTGGCTGCTGTCCCAGGACACGAATGGCCAGGCACAGACATGCCCCTGAACTCAAGCCTGTACCATCTGAACTGAACAACGTCATTCTGTTCAAGGCTCCGTCCCTCTGTCAATACAGTTGGATTGTACTCTTACTGAGCATTAGGTTCCTGGTCTCGATCATAACGGTTACTGGACGGTGCCTCGGACCTGAAAGGCTTTGATCAACTATTACACTCCAATCTATTTCAAACTGAACAGACTGCCATCAAAGGATTTAAGTATTAAGTTATGATCTTTAGTCAGCCATGCATCACCTAAAAACACAGGGATTTTTTCTCTATATATCTGAAAACTGCAGTCTAAAATATGAAGTCAGGATCGCTTATAGTGATAAAAGTAAAAGCTTTCCAAAACTTTTACTTCATTAAGTTCTCATGGTTAAACTTGGTCTGAATCCGTTCCCAACTTTAGCATTTCACACTGAAACCTCCAGCAAGACTCGGAGGAATAAATATTACATACAAATTGCAAAAACTCAGTCCACAAGGAGCTATTCAGCACCAGCTTCACATACATAAAAATTCAATTTAAGAAAAGGTTAAATATAGGCAATAAGTTTGGTTTTAGATCACAAGCAGCCATAACCAGGGCATGTATCCCAGCCCTCTACAGACCCACTGCTGTTCACACATCAGAGCTCCTCTAACTGTGTGTGACAGGATTTGTATAGAGGAAGGGGCTTTGCATACCTGTCCCGCCTCACTGCTCCACACACTTTAAGACCCCCAGTACTGATCAGTGACTGTCCAGTCCTTTCACAGACACTGACACAGGCAGCATTATGATGATGTCAGACTTTCTACTGCTGGTGATGCTGGGACTCCTTATACAGGGTGAGAGAGATGGAACCATTTAAACTCAGATTTTGTTCAGATTTTACATTTTCTTTGCTTACTTTTTACAATATCCAGGCTCTCACATTTGCCATCATAGCATAGTTAAAATATATATAATATAGAGAGTTGTTTACTGTATACTGCAGTGACGGAGATGCATTTCTGTCTTTTCTCCAGGATCAATGGCAGATATAGTTATGACTCAGTCTCCAGCAGCTCTGGCTGTTCAGCAGGGAGACACTGTCACTATCAGCTGTACAGCCAGTCAGAGTGCCACCAATGATATCAGCTGGTACCAGCAGAAACCTGGTCAGGCTCCTAAACTTCTGATTTATGAAGCCACAGATACAGTCTGGGATTCCTGATCATTTCAGTGGGAGTGGATATGGGACTCAGTTTACACTGAAAATCTCTGGAGTCCAGGCTGAAGATGTAGGAGATTATTACTGTATGCAGGACGAAAGCTTACCGTTCACACAGCGTTAGAGAGCCGTACAAAAACCTCCCTCAGTCAGACTGCACAGAGACTGCACTGCTGCAGCTGGGACCTACTGCAGGTGCTGAGGGGGGAGCCACTGATCTGAAACACTGAGGTTCTACTCTATAACGGTTTGCACAATAATAAAACTCATATGCTCAAATGTAATGCAATATCTGGATATGTTAAGATAAGAATATCCACTCATCTTGTGAAAATTAAGTGCTTTTTGTTTTACAATTTAGAAACTTACCTGAGAGAACGCAATTGAGATGCCGAAGTTGGACTGAAGATTTTTTTTTTTTTTTTTTTTTTTAAATTGCAGTAAGAGATCCCTGTTCTGAGAAATAACTCCTGATTTCTGAATAAAATTTAGAGCAGGAGAGCACATGAAACATAACACACAATCAGAGACTAAAATTTTAATTGAGTTTAAGAGCCATTCCGTGAGAAAATGGCACTTTTTGAAGAAGCTGAGGAGTTGACCCCCCTGGAATTGAATTAAACTTGGCGGATAGGTAGATATGGTAGTCTCACAGAAAAAGGCAAATTTTTAGGTTTGTCTCTCAAGACGTCTGCCAGTGACGCCACCGGAAAGCCACTAAAGTTGCTCAGTTTTGCTTTTGACACCACATTTTACATCAATTATTATGACTTAAGGGTCCACAGTACCGGATCTGTTATACTTTTATCATGACCTACCACACTTCAAGTCTGGATAGACATTAGCGCCACATCAGCGCCAAGCTGGGTAACTGTTATTGAGCCAGAATTATTTGAGAAATCATGGTAAAAAGTGAGAATGGGAATGGGAATAAAATATCCCGGACATATACCAAACTAGAATGCCTTATTATGTGTTTACTCACTACAAAACTTTCATTTTCAGTTAATATTCCCCTGGTATCTTGCTGGGTTAGTGCAATGGATGGCCGGAAAGATGGTCGAAAGTGATTTTAGTGCATGTTTGAGGTATATTTTCTCAGTAACTCAGATATGTTCCATGGTGATGAATGCTGTTTGTTGTGCTTTTGGAGCCGTTTTCAGGAATATTAAGAATTTCTTTGGTAGTATCTACACTTTCAAGCTAGACGGAGCCAAAGTTGGCGGAAAACTCAAAATGGACCATTACATAGCAGATTGTGCCTATGTTTCGGTGGCATCATTTCAATTACCCAGCAAGATGGAGATCTGAAATTCTCTGGATACATAGTCCTTTGGGGTACATTACAGTATTAGTAAAATCTCTGATAGTATTTTCAGTGTAGATGATTTAAAACATCAAAACTCGGAAAAATTCGCCTCCAGGGGGCACTGTAGGCTGGATGCAAGTGCTGGCAATCCCCAGCAATGTACCAAATAAATTTTTTTGAATTGTGATACACACAGCTAGTTTTCTCAGAAAGTGAAGAGCTTCTAATTCTAATTCACTGGTTAGAGAGACTGCATTCAGAGATGAAAAAGTAAATTCAGATATTAGACCAGTATTCAGAGATTAGAAATAGCATTCAGAAATCAGAGAGAGCAGTCAGATAAGAGAATGTTCAGAGACTACAGAGAACATTCAGATATTAGAGAGAGCATTCAGAGATTAAACTGAGCATTGTGAGATTAGAGAGAATATTCAGAGATTAGAAAAAGTACTGGGATATCATAGAGAGCATTCAGAGAGTATCCAGAGATTATAGAGAGCATTGAGATTTAGAAAGTATTCAGAGATTAGAGAGAGCATTTAGCAATTAGAGTGAGCATTCAGATATTAGTGAGAACAGTCAGAGAATAGAGAGAGAGCATTCAAAGATTAGAGAGAGAATTCACAGATTAGAGCACCAAGAGATGAAAAAGTGCATTCATATTAGAACAGTCGGAGAATAGAGACCGACCATTCAGAAATTAGATTAAGCATGCAGAGATTGGAGAAAGTAGTAAAAGATTAGAGAGAGCATATTGATATTTGAGAAAACATCCCGGGATAAGATGGGGCACCCAGATTAGTGAGAGCATTCAGCGATTAAACAAAGTATTCCAAGATTAGGGAGAGCATTCAGAGATGAGAGAAAGCATTCAGAGGTTAGAGAGAATATGAAGAGATTAGATAGAGCACATACTATAGAGAGCATTCAGAGATCAGGGCGAGGACACAACTGAGAGGTGCACTACAAAGCAAGCTCAATATTAGCCAGGTTCTCTGCTTGAGCTACTGCGGCAAACTAAAAAAAAAAAAAAAAAAAAAAAACTTACAATCAGAAATACCCTAAATTACCATGGCAGGTTAGAAGTGAGCCACCTACGTGAAATTGAAAACCGCTGCTCAAGGCTCAACATCTCGCAAACCCACTAATCACACTTCGTAGTACACCCCTCTAGTCTTGCTCAGACACTGCCCTGTTGGTATGAGGCCACTCACATTCTACAGATTTTCATGCAGCGGGAACCGACAGAAGACAACCCCAACTCCATCAGCGATGATGCACCTGGTGAGGGATTGTTGATTATCCAGTGGCTTGGCAGCATACTCCTCCAGAGAGACCTTCTTCATCTGCCACAAGTTTGTGGAGTATTTCCCCTCCACTGCTGGAGGAGACTTCTGTCAGCATTAATATTGTTTGAAAGCTCCTGCTACTTTGCAGGAGCTTTTTAATTCTAGCGAAGTTTCCTCTTATTTGTTTGCTGGAGAAATCATCAGCCATTTCATGGTAATTTGTGCTTCAATGTATTCTCCTAGACCGTGCAGCCAGAGCACTTTAATAAGGGGGAAATTACTGCTTAAGGCGTTGTTGATAGATTTTTAAACTTGTGAAGCTGTGAGGCATTCTCGTGGCAAAATAAAACACATAATTGGATTATCATCAATGCTGTTGACCACAGAGGTCTGACAACTCCGGCCAACAGTACATATAGGAACAGAAGCAGGTGTTAGTGATCAAGTGCTCAGTGAGTGCAATAAGAATATAAAAATCCCCTTCAATAATTATTATGAGCACCTACTGGCCAAACGGTAAGCATGAATGGTAAGAAGTGTGGCACCAAAATATATTCAAAGTGTTTATTGCATTCAAGTCAAAGTATTGCACTCCAAAATATTCAAAAAAAAAAAAAAAATCAACTTACAGATCCATCATTTAACATATAAATATCCTATTTATATGCTGTGCCCAGAATCACTGTCCATCCCCAAACTCCACATCATACACTAGTTGTTCAATGCGACACCGTAGCAGTCGCTTCTTTTTTGGGGGAAGCCTTTTCAGAGTTTGTGCCAGACTGCATCCGAAGTAGTCATCCTCGTCTAGATGATTGGAAAATAACCTCAGCACCTCAGCTTCAAATTCGAGAGCTGCAGTGCCCTCTTTGGGTGACATCGTCCACACTTTCCCTGCAGGGGCTCTGGTGATGCAGGGCACCACGGGGTGAGCAGGAGGACTCGAAGGTCCCCGGCCCTGCAGAAGTTCCTCTCGGGAGTCCCCGGGCGTTTCGAATCGCTGACGGCTGTTCTACAGGAGGGCACCTTCGCCGCAGCAGGCTTTGCCTGAAGCGCCGAGAGGCCGTTTGTTTCAGGACCCGCAACGTGACCCGCGCTTGAGCACGTCGACCTCTCCTGGACGCATGGCTCAGCGAATCAAGCAGTGGCATGCATTTTTTTTTTTTTGGGATCTGCCAACGACTTGCTTCGCCTCTTCCTCTCAGCGATGCGCTGCTTTCTGTATTTCTCCTGGAGGTTTCTCCACTTTTCCTGAACATCGTCCTCTACATGAAAAAAAAAAAAAAAATCAGCCTAAATTCACATAAAATTGCAGCCCTTATCACAAAGTCAGGATTTAAAAATCAGTTTACTTTTCTCATGGCTAGACAAGCTACAGATTTTGTTAAACTGAGAAATGAGGACAAGTGGCATGAAAGTATGATGCCCTTTAAACGTGTAAGTGTGGACTGCATGTAAAGGCCTTTACACACCGGATGCGTTTAATCGCACAAAAAAAAAAATTTTTTTTTAATTGAACTGCTGATTGAGGTTTTATGCAGAATGAGATTATCATGCTGCAGAAACAGCTTAAACTTTTATTTTTTTTAAGATCAAATCGATTTTTCTGAATATTCGCACTGCAAACAAATGCATCAACCAATCACGATTAAAAAACAGGGCTCGTGACTACTTATGTTAGGCACCTAAGAGAGTAAATAAAAACCAGCCAAGTTCCAGCTCCATGACTGGCTAAACAGCGACTGAATGTACCTTTGAGGACTGGTGCTGGATCGGTTCCTGATTTTTTATACGTGACTGTTTTGCGAGGATTATGCAGGCTTGCTTTACTGGTTTGTTAATGCCTGTTTTGTATGTTTGTGTAACATCATATTAAGACCTGTCACTGCTTGCAATAGCGACGTTAATGACAGTGCCCTCCAAAAGCATGGTACCAGTCTGCGGAAATCTGTAATTTTTCCTATCCTCTTTTTCCACTAGGAGTGAGCTGTCAAAACTTCGCAAATTCGTTTACGTGTTGCTGTCGCCAACTCATGTCGGAGCTGGTATGAAAAGTTTTGATCGGAACATTTCGCATCTGAAAATTTCGCATTTTCGCGTCGTTTCTTCGTTACGCATCCAGAGTGGATTTACACTGCAGGTCTTGTTGCCCAGATCGGATATGGATCGGATGTTGAGACCCATATCCGATTTGTTCAACTGCATGTTTACATCTTGTTTTGAGCGTGAATGACATCGGTTTCGTTTCGATTCCGTTTGTTCACACCGCTCACTACCTGGCCATTGTCTTGGGCGATCCACATGCGCACAGTTGAGAAGGCTACTGAAAATAAAAGCAAATGTGCGCGCAGCGCTACAAGAGCATGCAGGGCTAGCAGTCATAGAAATGATCAAAACGTCAAGCAAGCTTGCAACATTTCGCTGGGTAACCTACATCTGATTCTCCTGTTAATCCCTTTTACACCTATCACCTGCATCATCGCAAATGCGTAGGCAGACTCTGCCTTAGTCTAGGCCTATTTTTATTTTATTTTTATTTTTTTTAAACACTAAAATCTAATCTGCATGTTGACATGCATTTACATGACGGGCACATTGACACATATCCGATACACATCAGATACGTATCCGAACAAAAACCACATTTGAATGAGGCCTGGATACGATCTGACGGATCCGATCGAGGGTGAAAACGATGTGTTTTTCTTCTGTTTACACGGCCATGGGACAGATCGGATATTGGCCGCATTTGAGCAAAAGATCCCATTCATGCCACATTTGTATCACATTTAACCGGCAGTGTAAATCCAGCCTATAGGCCTTAAATCTAAAATGCTGCGCTCGAGGAAGTCCTCATTGCAGTTGTCGTCAGCATTTGCTAGCCATGCTAGAGGCATGCCAGGTCCAACAAGTGAAAATACATCTGCTTTCAATAACTAACCAGGATACAAGGCCTTCTATTACAGTGGGTTTTGAACAGGTTTCCAAGGCCAAATTGAGTGAATTTGAGTGAAATCAAACTTTACACTGCACTAAAATGCTAAAGGGACACTTGTATTGACTAAAAATGTTTCTTGCCAACAACTGTCTTGAAACTCAACTTGAATAGCTGTGGGATGAACTTGACGGGGCAGCCAGAGAAGATTTCAAGTTCAAAAGAGTTCATGAAGGAACTCTTGAAAGCCTGGAATGAGTTACCAGGAAGTTCTGCTGGACAAAATGCCAAGGATGTGTCAGGCTGTAATCAAGGCCAAGGGAGGGCACTTTCAGCAGGGGTGGGGAACCCTCATCCAGAGACCCTCATCCGGTTGTAGAGAGTTGAATTTGAATGCATGTATCTCTTAGCAAATAATTTTGCACATTTCTAGTTAAGATTTGCGTTTCTATATTATGGTTTTTTGTTGCAGCTGAAAATATATTTCAAGAAAAAAAACAGCCAAATTCTGAAAAATGCAGGGTGTTCTAGTCTTGCTCAGACACTGCCCTGTTGGTATGAGGCCACTCACATTCTACAGATTTTCATGCAGCGGGAACCGACAGAAGACAACCCCAACTCCATCAGCGATGATGCACCTGGTGAGGGATTGTTGATTATCCAGTGGCTTGGCAGCATACTCCTCCAGAGAGACCTTCTTCATCTGCCACAAGTTTGTGGAGTATTTCCCCTCCACTGCTGGAGGAGACTTCTGTCAGCGCAATATTGTTTGAAAGCTCCTGCTACTTTGCAGGAGCTTCTTTAATTCTAGCGAAGTTTCCTCTTATTTGTTTGCTGGAGAAATCATCAGCCATTTCATGGTAATTTGTGCTTCAATGTATTCTCCTAGACCTTGCAGCCAGAGCACTTTAATAAGGGGGAAATTACTGCTTAAGGCGTTGTTGATAGATTTTTAAACTTGTGAAGCTGTGAGGCATTCTCGTGGCAAAATAAAACACATAATTGGATTATCATCAATGCTGTTGATCACAGAGGTCTAACAACTCCGGCCAACAGTACAGATAGGAACAGAAGCAGGTGTTAGTGATCAAGTGCTCAGTGAGCGCAATAAGAGTATAAAAATCCTCTTCAATAATAATTATGAGTACCTACTGGCCAAACGGTAAGCATGAATGGTAAGAAGTGTGGCACCAAAATATATTCAAAGTGTTTATTGCATTCAAGTCAAAGTATTGCACTCCAAAATATTCAAAAAAAAAAAAAAATCAACTTACAGATCCATCATTTAACATATAAATATCCTATTTATATGTTGTGCCCAGAATCACTGTCCATCCCCAAACTCCACATCATACACTAGTTGTTCAATGCGACACCGTAGCAGTCGCTTCTTTTTTGGGGGAAGTCTTTTCAGAGTTTGTGCCAGACTGCATCCGAAGTAGTCATCCTCGTCTAGATGATTGGAAAATAACCTCAGCACCTCAGCTTCAAATTCGGAGAGCTGCGAGTGCCCTCTCTTGGGGTGACATCGTCCACACTTTCCCTGCAGGGGCTCTGGTGATGGAGGGCACCACGTGGGTGAGCAGGAGGACTCGAAGGGTCCCGTCCTGCAGAAGTTCCTCTCGGGAGTCCCCGGGCGTTTCAAATCGCTGACGGCTGTTCTACAGGAGGGCACCTTCGCCGCAGCAGGCTTTGCCTGAAGTGCCGCGAGGCCGTTCGTTTCAGGACCCGCAACGTGACCCGCGCTGGAGCACGTCGGCCTTTCCTGGACGCATGGCTCGGCGAATCGAAGCAGTGGCATGCATTTCTTTTTTTTCTTGGGATCTGCCACCGACTTGCTTCGCCTCTTCCTCTCAGCGATGCGCTGCTTTCTGTATTTCTCCTGGAGGTTTCTCCACTTTTCCTGAACATCGTCCTCTATATGAAATAAAAAAAAGAAATCAGCCTAAATTCACATAAAATTGCAGCCCTTATCACAAATTCAGGATTTAAAAATCAGTTTACTTTTCTCATGGCTAGACAAGCTACAGATTTTGTTAAACTGAAAAATGAGGACAGGTGGCATGAAAGTATGATGCCCTTTAAACGTGTAAGTGTGGACTGCATGTAAAGGCCTTTACACACCGGATGCGTTTAATCGCACGAAAAAAAAAATTTTTTTTTGAACTGCTGATTGAGGTTTTGCGTGCAGAATGAGATTATCATGCTGCGAAACAGCGAACCTTTTTTATTTTTTGGATCAAGTCGATTTTTCTGAATATTCGCACTGCAAACAAATGCACCAACCAATCACGATTAAAAAACAGGGCTCGTGACTACTTATGTTAGGCACCAAAGAGAGTAAATAAAAACCAGCCAAGTTCCAGCTCCATGACTGGCTAAACAGCGACTGAATGCATCTTTGAGGACTGGTGCTGGATCGGTTCCTGATTTTTTATACATGACTGTTTTGCGAGGATTATGCAGGCTTGCTTAACTGGTTTGTTAATGCCTGTTTTGTATGTTTGTGTAACATCATATTAAGACCTGTCACTGCTTGTAATAGCGACGTTAATGACAGTGCCCTCCAAAAGCATGGTACCAGTCTGCGGAAATCTGTCATTTTTCCTATCCTCTTTTTCCACTAGGAGTGAGCTGTCAAAATTTCGCAAATTCGTTTACGTGTTGCTGTCGCCAATTCGTGTCGGAGCTGGTATGAAGAGTTTTGATTGGAATATTTCGCATCTGAAAATTTCGCATTTTCGCGTCGTTTCTTCGTTACGCATCCAGAGTGGATTTACACTGCAGGTCTTGTTGCCCAGATCGGATATGGATCGGATGTTGAGACCCATATCCGATTTGTTCAACTGCATGTTTACATCTTGTTTTGAGCGTGAATGATATCGGTTTCGTTTCGATTCTGTTTGTTCACACCGCTCACTACCTGGCCATTGTCTTGGGCGATCCACATGCACACAGTTGAGAAGGCTACTGAAAATAAAAGCAAATGTGCGCGCAGCGCTACAAGAGCATGCAGGGCTAGCAATCATAGAAATGATCAAAACGTCAAGCAAGCTTGCAACGTTTCACTGGGTAACCTACATCTGATTCTCCTGTTAATCCCTTTTACACCTATCACCTGCATCATCGCCGTGCGTAGGGCAGACTCTGCCTTAGTCTAGGCCTATTTTTATTTTTTTTTTTTTTTTTAAACACGAAAATCTGATCTGCATGTTGACATGCATTTACACGACGGGCACATTGACACATATCCGATACACATCTGATACGTATCCGAAAAAAAACCACATTTGAATGAGGCCTGGATACGATCTGACGGATCCGATCGAGGGCGAAAACGATGTGTTTTTCTTCTGTTTACACGGCCATGTGACAGATCGGATATTGGCCGCATTTGAGCAAAAGATCCCATTCGTGCCACATCTGTGTCACATTTAACCGG
Source organism: Gymnothorax javanicus (assembly GCA_029692085.1). NCBI lineage: Eukaryota > Metazoa > Chordata > Actinopteri > Anguilliformes > Muraenidae > Gymnothorax > Gymnothorax javanicus. Next base: position 130,511,841 of record CM056197.1, on the reverse strand, counting down.
CAGTGTAAATCCAGCCTATAGGCCTTAAATCTAAAATGCTATGCTCGGGGAAGTCCTCATTGCAGTTGTCGTCAGCATTTGCTAGCCATGCTAGAGGCATGCCAGGTCCAACAAGTGAAAATACATCTGCTTTCAATAACTAACCAGGATACAAGGCCTACTATTACAGTGGGTTTTGAACTGGTTTCCAAGGCCAAATTGAGTGAATTTGAGTGAAACCAAACTTTACACTGCACTAAAATGCTAAAGGGACACTTGTATTGACTAAAAATGTTTCTTGCCAACAACTGTCTTGAAACTCAACTTGAATAGCTGTGGGATGAACTTGACGGGGCAGTCAGAGAAGACTTCAAGTTCAAAAGAGTTCATGGAGGAACTCTTGAAAGCCTGGAATGAGTTACCAGGAAGTTCTGCTGGACAGAATGCCAAGGATGTGTCAGGCTGTAATCAAGGCCAAGGGAGGGCACTTTCAGCAGGGGTGGGGAACCCTCATCCAGAGACCCTCATCCGGTTGTAGGCTTTGAATTTGAATGCATGTCATGATGCAAAGGATTCCCAATAAACACTAGTATTTCTGCTAACGGCCTTGATTACTAGAATCAGGTGTGTCACCACATGGCTGGAATGAAAGTGTAAGGAATTGTGAATCATTCTGCTGGAGAGCGGGAGACTCATAATCTAGTTAGCCCCAGCAATCAACAAACATAGACCGCCAAAACTGAAATGGTAATCTTGTCATTTAATTCAAAGAGAAGCCCGCACCCTGGCATCATGGTAACACCTGAAACAGGAAAAATGAAACATGACATACACTTTTGAAACTTAATTAGCACCCAAACTGCTACATGCTGAATAGACAATGGTCTTCCTGACCATTTGTTACCTAATCATGCTACACCTCATTAATATACATTGAAACCAAGAACCATCCTCTTTACATAATATACATATGCATGTTGTTAGTATAAATGTTTAAGCCTTTTGCACTGCATTGTTTAGGCTCATTCTGAAACTTTTCACCAATGAGATGAGGAGGAAGCATTTGGACATGTTTTGTTACTGCTAATTACTGGATTAAAGACAAACTTTGCAACAACTCAGAAGAATCCTTATTTCTTCTTTTTTCTTATAAAAGCTAGCACCAGCATCGGCCCTCTCTGGATGAGGTTCCCCACCCCGGTTGTAGAGAGTTGAATTTGAATGCGTGTATCTCTTAGCAAATAATTTTGCACATTTCTAGTTAAGATTTGCGTTTCTATATTATGGTTTTTTGCTGCTGCTGGAAATATACTTCAAGAAAATAAAACAGCCAAATTCTGAAAAATGCAGGGTGTTCGTAATGTTTTGGCCTGTAGTGTACATATAGGCGTCATAAGTAATTATTAAGGGGAAAAAAAAAAAAAGTTAAAGCTGCTGTTGAAGCAAAACTGAAATAACATAATCGTACTATTTAAGTTCAAAGTTGACGTGCACGTAGGCGTCATTTTGGGGAAAAGAGTTAAACTGATTAGACATGAAACATGACATACACTTCATTGTGTTTTGGTCATTCACACTGCTAGCAATTCCTAACCATGCTGATTGTAGCACAAGTAGAAATACAAACCAAAACCCCAACTTGAAGATCGATACAATGCCAAGGGAGTAAACCGTGATTGCTGTACACCCGCATGGAACATCATCACGACGGCAAACGGTCTCTTCCATCTTCGCAGTGGTTCAATAAATAGCGGAACGCTACAGCGCTAAGTGGTAAATATGATTATTCTTCTTGAGAGCGTATTCTGGTCTGATCGTCGCTTCACAAGATTGTGCACTGCAGTGGAGCGTTAGGATACGTTTCCCCAAATGTTGATTCCGTTTAAACTTTTCACCAATGAGTTGCGGGTAGGAGCTGTCCCACTCCAATTTTCAGGTGGGGGTTGGGTCAATTTTCTTTTTTGCTGAAACCATTTGGCATAAACATGGATGAGGAGAAGTTGATCTGTCATTTTAAAAACACCGGAGTTTCTAAGCCCCAGAGAACCCTTTTTTTTAATGGCAATTTGGTAACAAGAGCCATCTGGCAACATTATCTTGCCCCGTGCACATGCCTAGACATCATGCTGAACATGTCTGTGAAGTTTTAATTTTTCCTTTGTGTAGTTTCCAAGATATTTTCCCCGGACAAGATATGATTACAGACGGACACCTGGATGGACGGACAGATGGACACACTCTTGGATTATATCCCCCCTTGTTAATGCTGCCGGGGGATAAAAAATGAGTCTATATGGAAAGAAATTCATTCATGCATTTCGCCCAAGCATCAAATTGTTCTTAGGCAATCTATAGTGTTTGTCTAAAAGCCAGCTCTGTAACCAGGTTATGGAAGGCACTTTCTGTCGTTTAAGATTCAGCTGATGTACCCAAAATCATTTCCTCCTCAATCCTTTGTAGCCTCCGAATTAATAAAAAGAGGGCAATCACCTTCCTTCTATTTTCAGTAGGAGCTGTCCGTGAGTAAAAAAAAATAACCTGTTAAGTACTAATTATTTTGCAACTCCGTGCATAAAAACGCTAATCAGTCAACCCGTTTACACAACGTAAATCGGTAATATGGATAGGATCACCAAAATGTGACACTGCAAATGTAAATAAATTTACAGTACATGTGCACACGGGTCGTATTTTGTGATAGTTAAAGTAAAAAATGCTTTAACGCACTCATTTTCCTAAGCCGAGAGCTCGAAATCTACTCTGGAAAACATGTCCGGCTTGTCCGACATTACCATTAAATCAGTAAAACAAAAACTAGTGTAGCAGGTGAAACGGATTGCGAGATAGAGATGGACATTAAGGAGATCCGTTCCCAAGTGTACATTAACAGAATGAGACATTACCATTAAATCAGTAAAACAATTTGTTACAACAGCAAGGGATTGAGAGATAGAGATGGACAGAAGAGAGAGATGAGAGGGAGAAAAACAGAGAGAGACATTGAGAAACAGAATGAGACATTGAGAATGAAAGAGAGAGAAAGAGAGAGAATAGAGAGAGAGAGAGAGAGAGAGAGAGAGAGAGAGAGAGAGAGAGAGAGAGCAGAGAGAGAGAACACACAAATCTTACCAACTTTGGGCAGAATAAAGCTGGTGTGGCCTGGCTTGGCATTGAGGGTGGAGGGCTTTCCTCCCTGTGTGATGGAGGAGGAGCTTTGGAAGGCGATAGTGGTGGGGATCTGTTTGGCGAAGCTCTTCAGGGGATGCTGATTGGCTGCTGAGGTTGCTGGCTGCTCATTAGCCGCCGCGATTCCTGGCAGCTCAATGGACACTGAAGTTTCTGCCTGTTCACTGGATGACGCAGTTCCTCCCTGCTCATTAGCTGTTGAAATTCCTGGCTGCTGATTGGCCGTCGGAATTCCTGGCTGGCCAAAGCTCACAAATGCTGCTGGCTGCCTGTCAGTTATCCTGATTGATGCCTGCTCACTGGCTGCCAATATCGCCGTCTCGCCACTGGCCAAGGTGGTCGCCACCTGCCCATTGGCCATAGTTTCTTGCAGACGACTGGTCACTACAGTTGCTGGTAACAAATTGGTTGCCGTGGTCACTGGCCGCAGATTGGTTGGCTTAGGTGGTGCCTGAGGAATAGCTGGCTTGAACAGCTGGGTGCCAGATGCTGGGTTTCAGAAAACAGAACGAGGAGTCAAGCGAGCAGACACTAATCTTCGTAGTCCATTACTTCTTGGTGAAAAATACTTCAATCTAAAATTCACAGGAAGCTTCTAAACAACACATTCTCATCCTGCCTCTGCGTGTAGTAACACTATGCATTCAAGCATCAATATAAAACAAAAATAAGAGGCCTTTGGTGTCCACATTTCACGTTTTGAGTCAGGGTTCCGGTTAGGGTGAGAAGGTTGTGATTGTTTTAATAATGCCGTAAAACAAGGACATCAAAAGCCTCCATTTTCCTCATGTTTCGCTGCTTGGTCACATAGCGTCTCTATGGGACATGTTGGAATGAGAATGGGCTTGAAAAGACGCTCCAACTTTATCCTGGTCCTGATGATTAAGCCAGATTCCTCCATTTTGATTTGAGGGCTGGTGTCTATAGGCTTTTAGTTTCCACCAATCAGCAAGCCTGAATTAGCTGACTGGCCACAAACATTAAACACTAGTTAACTTAAATTAAACAGTAAAAGGTTTCATACAGAAAGGGACTTAGAACAGCCATTGGCTGCCTTTCTTAGCAAATAGCATTGCTTAGATGTCTGATGACATAATTGGCTGATTGAATAATTAAGGGAAATATTGGCATGTAAACTAGAGACAAACGTGCCTTTACATTCCACGTCTGATGAAACAAGATTCTACCAGAGATTCTAACCTGAATCACATTTACAATAAGTACAGCAACAACCACCAACAGTAAAGAAACAAATATAAATACAATTTATTTTTCCCAACTTTCCATAATTTGGTTTTCTCCCAATTGGCAGTAAGCTGAACTAGAAAGGAAAGATTATAAACACAGAAATGAAGCAACCAAAAAATATTTAATCAAACCACCTTCTAAAAAGTCAGAATGTTTTAAATTCTCCTCCCCATTATGGCCTCTTGAAGATGTGCAAATAAACAAAGGTCAGGGGTCAGGGATTACCACAACTCAAGGTGTAAGCCTGGCCGTTTAGCAGGAAGCCAACTGCGTTGATCGTATTCTGCCCGGCAACAGCACCCTGGAAAGACAATCCCTGAGGAAGAGGTGGAAGCACATATTGTAAGCAGCCAATCAAACACTTTAAAAAAAAAAAAAAAAAAAAAAATACAACACCCACAACCAATAATGCCGCCCACAAACAATCAAATGATGTGGTTCCACACAAACTGTGAGCAACCAATTTAGAGCCAATTTTTGAGAGATTCAGGCAAAATCAGGCACCTTGAATTGTTGACCCCCCTGGATTTGGCCAATTTTTTTTTTTTTTTTTTTTTAGATGGGTATAGTACCCAAAACTCAAAACCCAAACCGTTTCTCTGTCAACCCCTTCTGTCCCGAGCTACAGCAACCCCTTTTATTGGCCCTTTTTGGCCAATGTAACAAAATTCCAAATTCCCACCTCTCTAATTCTGAACTTTAATGGTGTCCCAGCTCAAAGTTTATTGAAGTGGGTCTATAGGGGGGCCAGATTACCAGAATGTAGGTATCCACCTGGGGCACCCTTGAAGTTTGTCAATGGGGGGGGCTCAAAATGGTCCAAACCATTTTTTCTCTTAAGTGTGTCACGGATTTTCTCCAAACTTCAAAGATATCCAAGTTGCCTTTTTGCAGGAATCTTTTAGTTGGAAGGACTTTAATTCAAATCTACTATTACTTTTGTGGGACAACCTTAGAGTTTGGAGAAAAAAGGGCCAAAAACGAGTCTCGGACCAAAAAAGGGGTCATTTTGGGACCCCATTTCTCAAAACTTCAAAGAGGTAGCCAAATGCTGATAATTACAAATGAAAGCCATATACCTATACATTACAATAAAAGAAGAAATCAGCTGGGATCTTGTCTCATTTGCCACTGCCTCTGTTGTTGGGACTGCTCCAGATTTGAAGCTCTCAAACAAAACCAGAGGGAAGCACAAGGAGGTGTATGAAGTTAAGCAGGAGAAGCATACATTCCTGCTCGCTCTGCAGTGATGGACAAGAGGACTTTTGAAATGTGGCAGAACATTTTCTTTTCACTCATTTGTCACCGTCGTTGTAACACGGGGGATCAAGGTGGGATGCAGCAAAAGGCTGGCAAACTGGAGGAGCCCGGGAACTGAGGCTCCTCCTGTACTTCAAAGAACTCAGGAGTCCCGCAATATGACAAGTTGTTCAGACGTCCTCAGGATGAGTTGGCCGTTGACTCCCCAGAATGTTTGCCCAGCTGGAGTACAGGGAAGCAGAATGTGTTTATGGCTGTGTGTCTGAGGGACTGGGGGCTTCATGACGGCAGGGAACAATAAGCAGGTATCTGGCGAAGCGAGGGGGGTGACTATCACAGTTCTCCCCCTGTGAACATCGATCTCTGCCCTGGTCATGTCTTTTATGAAACTGGACCTTAACTCATCCGTTTTAATATTCCAAACCTCTGAAAACTTCAAACTGTTCTCCTATGTTCATTATGCCACTGTAAAATGACTTATGCACAAGTAACCTGATTTGCATGTAAAATAATCCAGAAAAAGAGCTTTTCATGACAACTGCATCATATTAATACATTCTCTTGGCATGTTTGGTATGTTTCTGTTCAGAATAATTCAAGGAGTTGGATGGAACATATTTAATTCCAAATAAGAGGGTCCTCAGAGCCTGTACTCGGGCCGGGTCTAGGCCTGGGCCAATCCATGGATATATAGCTATATTTAGAACACTAGATTGCTGATGATGTAATATTTGCATTATTCAAAGTGAAGCACCCGGCCGTCATATTGATACACCCAACTTCTCCATAAAAATGAATGGTTTCCTATGAGGCCAATTTCAAATAAATCAATATAAGCATAAAAATGCTGAGATGTGTGGCTGCCTTTTGCAGCAATAGTCATTTGAAGGGCTGTAATAAAACGTTTCATGCATAAGTTAACATAGAAATGCAAATTTGTCACTTTAATAAAAAAAATCGCGTTCGCTAGCTAGCTAATTAGCCGTCCCATTGACTTAAACAGACCGCTGACTAAAGCAAACGCTAGCGATTGATAACGGTCTCCAGCGAGCTACCTTGTATCCTTACCGTCACAGGGACTGTATTGACTAAGCAGTCAATAAAATGAACAAGGTGGCTAACTAGCTAGCTACTTGTAATTGACATTCAAGGGCAATATTTCTTACCTGCATAATATTTAAAACAATGGACAGGTAGCTTTGTCTGTTTATACAGAGTTCCAAAAGACAAGAAGGGGAGAAAGGCTTGGTTGTTAGAAATCAGGAGAAAAAAAATCTTTTTTTATCCCCTCTATCCGTGCTGTGCAGCGATTATTTTTTGAGAGCAGTGTTATAATGGGACAGGGGCAAAGATGACTCTTAGTAAAGGAGTAGCCAGAGTTCACTAGCGCTTCCTTTCAACAACGTTGGCATTAGCCGTATTATTCAGTATGAACAATTCAGTCAACTGCAGATATGCTCAATCAGGGAACAATGAAGTGAGGAAACCAGAGAGTAATTTGATAACGTATACGGACATTCATTGAACTTGCTTATAACGGCGAAAACTGTCAAGCAATTATCTTATCACAGGGTCATTAAAAGCCTCGGTCACCTTAACTGAACTTTTCTGCTCGCACTTTAACGTTGACACCGAGGAACATTTCGATCTTCCCTTTAGCAAGTGTGCCGCTTTCCACCCTCCAAAGAAGCACATATTTAGGGAGAGAAAATGTTACTCTGCACAGCGATACCAAAATCACCCCGACTCGCACGCAAGTGTTTTTGAAAATATAATTTTACAGTAGGCGAAAATGAATGAGAGTGCACGTCGCAATTTAACTTCCCGGTGTATGCGCTCCTAGGACAGATGCTTCTCTTGAGCGTACCCTATCAGCAATGTAGTGTTCTGTATATCTATGGGCCAATCGCGAAAGCGCGCGTGCGCATGAGCAGGACAATCGCGACCCTGAAAAAAAAAAAAAAAAAAAAAGATCCGGGCGAAACTTAGACTCATGGCCTACCGGCCCGAGTAAATAGTCCCTAGATAGGCAGATGCCTGATAAGGATGCTTTTATTTGTAAAATTCATCCGGAATGAACACCACTAACGTTGCACAAATGTTTCTGCCAGGTCACTCACTATGGCTAATGCTATATGTAGATATGCAACTTGGCTAACATTACATGGACATGAGAGCTAGCTGGCCATCACCCTTTGTAAGCAACGTGAGTTTATGGACTTGTACCAACTAAGTTTATCTAGCTAGTTAAATTACAGATAAAGTTTCCACCACAGCTGTCTACAGCGACTCGATTACCTAACACGCCAGTAAGACAAATGGCTAGTTAGTGTAATGCTTCCCATTAAGGCATGTTTTTATATTTTCAATATCTCTAACAGTGTCATGTAAAATTGCGCATTAATTTTTATTCTTATATGTTTTTCGATCACAACAATGTTGAAATCTTTTCGGAAGACCCCTTTTGTTTGATTTAAGCTCTTGCCTATGGAGAGACAACATTCGTCTCTTTATTATTCAAATAGAATAGATTTGCAACCAAAAAAGAGATTTGAGAGCAAAAGAGAATAAGTGGCAATCAAAAAAATTTTTTTGAGAGCGAAACAGAATAGGTTGCAATTGGAAAAAAAAATTTTGAGAGAATATTTCTTCAACTTCAATCAAAACTAACGTTTGTTAGTAAAAACGTATGATTATTTTGCTTATAAATCAGTCCTCTTTGCTTGCAAGTAAAAAAACGTTTGCTTGAAAATCAGTCCTCTTTGCTTGCAAGTTCAAAAGTTTTGCTTGCAAATTCAGCTGCACTTAATGGGCGAGGCCAACGCTGATGGATGAGAGAAGAGTTTCTACTGGTGGGTTTGACCTGGCTTCAGCGCGGGCTACACTTTCCGCGTTATTCTCAATAAACACACCTAGCGACAAAAATATTTTGTCGTAGTCGCATAATCGTAGCTGCGTAGTCGAGTGCCAGTAAATGCACCTTAATGGTTTAATCGGCATGGTTTAGCACTGTAGCAGGCTAGCTAAGTGCTGCTCTCATAGCTAAGTTAACATTACTTAGCTAGTGTGCTTGTAGTTCCTTTCCATAAGTATTATGTAGCTAACATGAGTTTGTTAGCTAGCAAGCTAACGTTAGTTAGCCAGTTAGTCGACAGTGGAAGAAAACTGATTTGGTATTTGGTCAATATCTTTTGCCATCACTCAGGTGTAGTACTTTTCCCCATAGCCAAACTCATGATGTGAAAGTAATCAATACAAACCGTTGCTAGTTCAAACACGAAAGTGATGGCTTGACCGCAATGTACAATGATAACATTACAATTCTGGCGCTTATGGAAATTAAATTGGTTTTCTATTAAATTGTGCAATTCAATTATGTGATGAACAGCATCTGATACTCTGTCGTGACCTGATCAGGCCACCGCTAATGCCGCGATAAATAGAACCAATGGGAACGTGTATCGCAATCATAAAACCCGAGTAGTTCCGGTCTCTCATGTCTCCTAATGAAGTTAATCTTTCGAAAAACGATGAAAAATAAGATCAGCGTGGAATCTAGTATCCCCAGTACACTGCGGGACACAACAGTGAAATGCTGATAGGGATGCGGCCATTCTTAGGTTTGCTGTGAACTGAATGCACAGCACAGCAACGGTCTGCTTTACATAGCAGCAGTCCGCTATTGAGAAATAACCATAGAAATATTTTTATAACTGAAGGAAACCGTTGTCTCAGTTTATAATTATTTGATAAATGTGCGAAGAATAAAGAGCCTAATTTCATACATGAAATATTTGTTCTCTCCAAAAAATAAATAAAAATAACAAAAAAAAAAAAAACTGGAATCTGAACAGAGATTCGATAAGAACCGGATTCGTTAAGCAGAATCGAATTAGAACAGGAATCGATAAAATTGAAACGATACACAGCACTACGCAGACTTTGGCTCTGATCTTTACAACATGGCGGCGCTGTAAAACAGTGCCCAAATGCTTTTCACTGAAATGCTATTCACTGCGGATGCCAATCCTCATCAATGAGAGTTGTTTGTGACATCACAAGCAGGAGTGCAGAGCTCGGAATGTTAGCAGGGAGAAGCAGGCCACTAAAAACAACCTCCGCAATCTCTTAATGCAAGTAATCACGGAAAAGGTAAAAATCTCAGAAATCCCAAAATATCAAAAGGCAGCAGTCTAGGACCTGATTAATACGTACAGCAAATTTCATTAAAAAAAAAAAAAAACGGTATTCAAGTTCTGCACCGGAAACAAAATGATTACATAAGTACAGACAGACACACTAATGGCCATCTCCCCTCCCTCATGTGACTGGGGGCTAAAAAGGGTTCCCCTCGTCGGCTGTACCTGTGTGGTTAAGATGATGGGCTGCCCGGTGGCGATGTTGGCAGGTTTTGCGGGATGCAGAACTTTGGGCAGGGGCAGCTTGCCCGGAGGGACAGGAGTCTTGGTCAGGATCAGCTGCTGGGCCGGTTGGAGGTGCGGCACAGAAGGGGACACCAGGGGGCGCAACAGCTCCACAGCAGGGACAGGTGGGGCAGGAGGGGGCGTTGGGGCCGTCGTAGACTCGGGCACTGTGGGAAGGCACAATATAGAATAAAATGCCAATACAATCCCATTTCCAAAAAGGTTGGGAAGCTGTGTAAAATGCAAATAGAAGCAGAATTTAATGATTTGCAAATCATTTCAACTCCATATTTAACTGAGTATTGTCCAAAGACAACATATCAGCTGTTGAAACAGAAATTTTTCAGGCTGACCCCATTTAATTGCCAGGTCGATTGTTTGGTTAATGGGTTGCTGGTCGACCAAGACATGTTTTGGTCAAGCTATCGCAAATAATGCATATCCAAAGAACAACCCATTTTGGATGCTGTACGTATGGCAGTGACAGTCCTTCGCTCTCAGCTAAGCCCATGTCCTTCTTAAATTATATTAGGCACTTCAGGTAATATTAAATGTTGTGACTAATTCAGCAAAACTAATAAAAGAACCATTTTTATAATAAACGTTTTCATACATATAAAACTAACTTAGGCTAACACCTCCGTTCATGCCTGCATTGTAACCTTCTTATAGGCAGGCGAAAGTGCATTCCAGTTGAAGCCCAAGATTTGTCCAAATTATGATTAATGATATAGGCATACTAAAATTGGTCATTCCAATATTACTTGGAACATGAGACAAAACATCTGGAGCATGTCAGAATTTTGTTTTAGTCGCAGACTCAAATAAAATGAAATGTGGACTTCGTAAACAAAGTTTCACTCACCTCAGCTCAACAGCAAACATGACCTACCGCTTGAATATGGCAAATAAGCCCATTTCATATTCTTTCTGTGCATCAACATGTTTTATGTGCTTTATAGGTGAATATTCAGGATCAGGTTATTTATGTTGGCCATCAGTATCGCGTACCTATAGTTATAGGCTACTTAACTTGAAACTTGCTCGCCATGTAATCAGGATGCACTGATAAATACAACCCCAATTCCGAAATAGTTGGGATGAAGTGTAAATTGTGAATAAAATCAAAAAGCAATGACTTTCAGATCAAATGAGCCAATATGTTAGTTACAATTAAACACATAACATTTCAAATGTTGAAACAGACATTTTATATTTTTATCCACAAAATGAGCTCATTTCAAATTTTCTGGCTGCAACAGGTCTCAAAAAAGTTGGGACGCAGGCAAAAAATGGGTAAAAAAGCAATATATTAGAGAATCAGCTGAAAGAACATTTAGCAAGTAATTCAGTTAACTGGGATCAGGTGTGTAACATGATTGGCTATGAAAGGGATGTCTTAGAGAGGCTTAGTCTCTCAGAAGTAAAGATGGCCAAAGGCTCTCCAACCTGTGAAGGCTTGCGTAAAAAAAAATTGTGTAATACTTTAAAAACAATGTTCCTCAACGTCAAATAGCATAGGCTTTGAAGGTCTCATCATTGACAGCGCATAACATTATCAAAAGACCCAGAGAAACTGGAATAATTTCTCTGCGTAAGGGACAAGGCCGAAGACCTTTACTGGATGCCCGTGATCTTCCGGCCCTTAGACGCCACTGCATCACTCACCAGCATGATTCTGTCATTGACCATACTAAATGGGCCCAGGAATACTTCAAGAAACCACTGCCTGTAAACACAGTCCGCCGTGCCATCCACAGATGCCACCTAAAACTCTATCATGAAAAAAGGAAGCCATCGTTGAGCATGATCCAGAAGAGCTGCAGTATTCTGTGGGCCAAGGCTCATTTAAAATGGACTGTAGCAAAGGGGCAAAGTGTCCTGTGGTCAGACGAGTCCAAATTTGACATTCTTGTTGGAAATCATGGGCGTCGTGTCCTCCGGGCTAAAGAGGAGAAAGACCACCCCTCCTGTTATCAGCGTATGGTTCAAAAGCCAGCATCTCTGATGGTATGGGGATGCATTAGTGGTGTGGGGCACTTGCATGTTTTAAAAAGCACCATGAATGCTGAAAGGTATATAAAGGTTTTAGAGCAATATATGGTTCCCTCCAGACGAAATCTATTCCAGGCAAAGCCTTGTGCATTTCAGCAGGACAATGCAAAACCACATACTGCAGCTACTATTACAACAGCATGGCTTTGTAGTAGAAGAGTCCGTGTGCTGAACTGGCCAGCCTGCAGTCCTGATCTTTCACCGATTGAGAACATTTGGCACATAATTAAACGAAAAGTGCGTCAAAGGAGACCCAAGACTCTCCAGCAGCTGGAAGCCTGTATTAAACAAGAGCGGGATCAAACTACAATGACTGAACTCAAGAAACTTGTCTCCTCAATGCCCAGGCGCCTCCACTCCGTGTTAAAAAGAGGGGATGCTACACCATGGTAAACAGGCCCCTGTCCCAACTTTTGAGACCTGTAGCAGCCATCAAATTTGAAATGACCTCATTTTGTGGATAAAATTGTAAAATTTCCCAGTTTCAACATTTGCTGTGTTATCTCTGTTCTATTGTAAATAAAATACTGGCTGGTGTGATTTGAAAGTCATTTCGTTTGATTTTATTCACAATTTACACTTTGTCCCAAATATTTCGGAATTGGGGTTGTAGTTGGGTCATTCTGTGTCAACTGGACCAGGGTCTGCACTGCACCGCACCATCTCAGACAATTTTGAAAAAAAATCATGGGTACTTGCCATTTCAAATGGCCAAATCCCAAATCATAAGTTCAAACTCAAATTTTTCATGGAGTAATTGCCAATTTAAGGAGGGGATGTCTAGTCACTCACAAAAGTAGCAATGACAAACAAGCATTTTTGAAGGGATTCAAATACTTTCCACTGCTCCTAAATTAATGTCAATAGTTGCAGATAGGTGAAGTTACCTGAAATTTATGAATCTGCCATCAGATTTGGCATATATTTGGCAGATTTTGCATGTTAAATTTATTAACAGAACACACACAATTACATCATATAAAACTTGCGAAACCTAAACCAGGTGTGTGTGTGTGTCTGTCGGGGTGTTGGCTTCTTGTGGTGTTCTTTGAAAGTTGGAAAAGCAGTTCAAAAATAAAAGAAATCAAATGCCATGGAAGTACAGTATGGTTATTTTAAGCCATTAATTGAATTTCCAGAAAAAAAAAAATTGCCATACTGTGATATATACAGTTACAGTGATATAAAATTACTTCTACCGTGATATAAGATTTTATTCATGACGCCCAACTCTATTATACTCCGTTTTGTCTCGTTGGATAACATAACCAAATGTTAGCCCTATTGAGCACACTGTTCAACTATGACTGAAAGACTGTTAAAGGGTTAGCTAGTTCATATTTTCCCAAGCAGGGTTGTATGAGGCTAAAATATGTTTGCTTTCCTCGTTCTTAGCAGTACATTGCTTTGCTCCCATACTGATGTTCAGTGCTTCCGCCAGCCTGTACATACTCCGACTGACTGCTATCTACTAGCAAAGTGGCTAATACTTTGACTATGGTTAAGTACCTCATACAACAGAACTTCAAATAAACTCAAGACAACCCTTCAGAATAAGGCAAATACAGTCCATGAGTAAATAAACTCCCCACGATCATGAATTTTAACGTTCGTTCTAACTACCTAGCTAGGTGACCTGTTACTGAATCTGGATTTACTAGTTGGCTAAAGATTTGGTGATAGTTCACTTTCACAACAAAAATTGATGGTAAAGAAGCTCTTTGTTCTGAACATGGCAGCGCTGCTAACAGTATGTTCTGAGTAAAGAGATTTTTGCCATCGATTCCCATTGCAACCTAAATTACTATGACCTGTTGTAGAATCTAGCAAACTAGCTTGCTAGCAAGCCAGCCAACTGGTTTTACTTTTCAGCAATAGCAGCATTGTAAACTGCACATGATGCTATGTAAAAAGCAAAGACCTTTTCATTGTCAATTTCTGTTGGACTTTCAAAATCACTATGGATTATAATCCAAGGGTTCAGAGCCAGAATGGTTTATCTCCAAAATTGGGCATTTTGGATTAAGTGCAGCTACAAGTTACAAATCATGTCTAGTTTGTCTGGAAAAAATATTTATCTCCATATGCCAATTTAAAGATAAACCATTCTGGCTCTGAAGCCTCAATTTAGTTGTACAGGAACCAAGCAACTTATGCATGTGTAATATTAGACTTTTATCTCCTCTCAATGGTCACACTCAAGCTCTGGGCAATTCCCTACAATAAGTCTGCTCTTAGAGTTGCTGTCAATCATGACTTTACACCCCCTTACTATAAATCAAAATAATGAAATGATACCAAACATCAAAAAAAAAATTTACACTCGGACATACCTCAGCATGATAAGTATTTAAAATGACAAAAACCTTCAGAAAAAAAAAAAAATAAAAATTATGCAACACATACTTCAAAGCAATTCTTACCTTTCTGGCATGTCGCACAGCACTTACTAAAAATTTGAACATGAACAACTCTGCCTCCCTCCAAAATCCCACCCTCATCCCCTGCCTGACCTCTGATGCTCCCCTCCTCGCGTGCAGTGAGGAAGTGAGCAGCGCCAGAGAAACAGGTCAATGGAGTCAGATTCATACGCACCCGTTAGTGAAAACTAACCAACAGTAATTACATAATATTCCATTCTATATGTGGTATAAAATAAAATGCCCTCGTAACGTTTAGTTACCTTTGTAGTCTGACGAACTACCATTAATGTTATTATCGTAATTATAGCATTTCAGCGTCCGTTTGTTTACAGTCAAATGCGTCGTTTTTCGGCAAAATTCATACATATTTTCTCGCAAAACTTCTGTCATAACGTCTTACCTCACCAGAATTGTCCCGGTAACGTTAGTCATTAAATTAGGAGCAGTTGCAGCTGTTTTGTTTACAGGCTAACTTTGTTGAGTACCTGTTTTGTCAACTTTTGTCAACTAACGGTAGCCAACTTTAGCCCTCGTTCAGACGTTTAGCTTCAACATTTTTTTTCTTTTAACTTTATCTTATATAGTCACAAAGTAAAACGATCGGTCTTCGTTTTTAAATTGTGGTGCTTCTTGGAGGAGACCGTGGGGTTGGAGATCCCGACTACGTTCAGGATCTTTGCACAGAGGAGGATGATGATACTGACGATGACTGTCCCAGCGAAGGCTCCTCAGCTGTCAGGAAGTTTGCAAGGACTGAAAGTGGAGGGAGAAAGGCCGTCCCAGGGGTACCAAAGGCAGGGGCTGACAGCAATGACCTACAGCAAGCCAACTGGTTGTGGAGACAGCAGGAACCAGCAGAGGAGGTGTGCCAAGAGCCCCGAGTAGAGCAGGTCCTTCTAGGGGCTGCCAAGGCAGTAGCAGCAGGGGCCGTGGGGTGACACAGAGTGGGGAGTCTGCTGTAGCAGGCCAAGATTCAGAGGAGAGGCTGGGAACCAGCAGACAAGCTGCACCAAGACCCTCAATGAGAGCCAGAGGTCGGAGGGCACGTGGACCTTCTGTACTCAGTCCTGAAGAGCTCATCCGAGGCCAGCAGTTTCAACAGGACAGGGTAGCAGCCGAGCAGGTAAAACAGTACATTATTATCATCATCTCTGGTATGATTCTTCTTATTGTTAGTATTCGTATTACTGTTGTTGTTATTATTATTATGGATGAGATGTCCAGCAGCTTTTCATAAGTTTGTGCTGACATTAATGCCCTTGACTACAACATCTATTGACATGAAAATATCTGCTCTTACAGGCCTCGCACCAGCACACAGCCTTCTCTTGACCTGCCTTGAGAGAGACCCAAGCTTGATTTTTGACCTGATGGCATTCACCCAGGTTCAGGACTCTCCCCAGCTACATCACCTGCCAGGACAACCAACGTGGCGTGTCTGCAGCAACTGCAGAGAAATGGTTAGAGACATTGAAAAAGTGTGCTGCCACCAAACACCTCCCAACTGTATCTGTATTGCTGCACATGGATGCATTCATACTGCAGCCTGGAGTCCTCCTTCTCGCTAGATGAATGTGGAATGACTCCTGGGCATTGGAGGATGCAAATACACCTGGGGAGAGTAATAAACAATTTCGTTTTGCAGCGTACAGACAGTATGTAATTTGGCAATACGGTCAATTGGGCCCAGGACACAGGGTTATCATACCAAGTTGTTGCATCTGGCGGATCCGAGACCCGAATGGAATCTACAGAGGTTTAATCCCCAGTAGATATGGCCCTGATGATGAGTAGATTCTACTGTATTTGTGAAGCAATATGTTCATGTTATTCATCTTCACCGCATAAGTCACTTTTCAATTTTTTGGTGCAATCAGAGCAACATAGAAAAAGCTACCTCATGTTCACGTCTGCAGCTGCTTTAAAATGTTGTTTTCCTGTGTGTAAATTTTTAATTCAAAGGCATTATTTGTTCGAAAATAACTGTATTTATACATTTTTCTAAAAGTTTTGTATTTTTTCTTATTTACATTGTTCAATAAAACCTTGAGTTATACAATTGACTTTGTCTTTATACTTACACAAAATCATGTGTATTATGCTTTACTTACATTATGCCCCTTTTTTTCATATTCCCACTTCATCTGAATGAACTGCAGTAATAGCTAAAATCAATTTTTTGGACAAAGATTTATTATTTTACACATTTTCTCAGCTTTTCACAGCTGTCTTCCAGAACAAATTAGTTGTTTAGTCCAAAAACAAACTAAATAACATAAGGCACATGCAAGATTACTGTTTAGTAATGCAAACAAATCTTTTAGATATAACATTCAGCTCTTCATGAGTTCCGGGGGAACCAAGTTCTGGCTGGGCATTGGATGTCCTCCATTACTGTGGGAGTGGTTTACCTTGACAAAGTGTAAAAAAAAAAAAAAAAAATAGAAATGTGACACAGGACATAAATTGCAAGTTTATGTGTTAGTATCTACCTCAAAGCGCATCATTTTATCTTCCACTGAGCATTCATTTATAAACTCAAACAGGCTGGAGTTTATATAGAACTTCTGCTCCTTTGGCACAGAGTGATGTTATCGCAATGTACAGTAAGTGGAGCAAGTGCATGTGTCAACTCACCAAAGACCTCTGCTGCGTTGCCTCTCCAACAGTTCCTCAGTTGATGGTGCAGGGACACCACTGAGAGGGCCAAGGTGGCGAGGGTCGTCTGGTCTGAGTGTTCGGTTCCGGGGCATACCTTTCCCTTTTGCCAACTGGTCTAACTTGACATGTAGTATGGCATGCTGGAGCTCTTGGATGTACTCATACTTCTTCTTTTCCCTCTTTATGTATAAGCAGTATCCACCACTTTTTTTATTATACATTTTTTGGTAACTGAAAGAGGACACAAAATGGAAGTTACAAACTTATGAAGTTAGGGTAATTTCATATTGGCTGTGTTTTCCTGTATTAGGAGAGTAACCCAATTGAGAGATACACTGTCAAGAGAGCATAAATACTGGGCCTTTTAACATCCACTAATAATCAGTTTTCACACAGAATGGAGACTGGATTTCATGGTCATAGGTCCCCTAAATACCATGTCAGGCCCTGCAGCAATAAAAAATTCAATTGATGCGCGAGGTATGAGGCCCTGTCACTAGTCAGGTAAGTTCCTTTTAGTTCAGCACGAGGTGCTGTAACATGAAAAGTGAACACTCCCTCTGTGCCTTCTCAATGTTTTTCTGATTTCTCAAAGACTGCAAATGAATACACAATCATTTTGCCCGATGAGCACCTCGGTGGGCCTATCAATGGTGGTTCCATAAATGATGTTATCTTGATTTATAAAATCACGCTGACGCTAATCTTCCTTGCACAAATAACATTACTAGAGATGCACTGAATTTTCGGCCACCGAAAATTTTCGCCCGAAATTGGCAAAAAAAATGCATTTTCTTTTTCAGACGAAAGACTTTTAACACCGAAACATTACAGCCGAAACAGGATGTTGTGATGACGCAAGCAAAAACCGCGGCCAGCATGGGCCCGTCCGGACTTTTATTCCGTCGATTTAGTTAAATATTTATGTGTTTAAATCAGGAATACACAATTTTTGCATGATGAGTACCTTGGTGGGCCAATCAATGGTGGTTTCATAAATGATGTTATTTCGATTTATAAAATCTACAGGGTGGGCATGTTTATACATCAACCTACCTGTATTTACCATCTGCCTTTACATGGTAGGGTCGGTTATAATGCTCATTGTAGTCCATGGCGGCCAACAGTGTTCGGGCCGCGTACAGAGGTGGTACAAAAGAGATTCTTTTTGCTGCATACATTGTCATATGAGCATTAAAGGATTCAAGGGCAGCAGTGGACCTGATAGCACAGACAAAAGAGCATTTTAATTTATTGTTAAATAGGGGGAGACAGCGCTTGTTATTTAACATTTCAGGTAATTGAAATCAGAATTTAAAAACAACAGATTTTTGCAAAATAATAGTTTACATCCGTTATCCCAATGTACACACTAAATACACTACCACTGTTTAGAATCAAAATATTTAATGAAACCCGTTACCTGCAAATAATTAAAGATCAAGAAATTGTTACATTCAAGGTCGATTCATTACCTGAAGGTCAAGTACTTCGGTACTGTCTTTGACCACCTCTCATCCATAATCAGTTCTGTTAGTTTGCGGTGAGCTACACTTCCCTTCGGGATCGGCTCCTTGTCATTTTTCTCCTCCAATGGCCCATGGCTACATGCGCCAAGTCCCCACTGGTGTTCTCCAGTGACAAGATGTAACAGTCCTGTCCACATGTCCTGATGTGAAGGCAATTGAAAATGAAAATGTATTACTGTTTTTAAACATTTCATCATGAAATAGCCATCTCAATAAAGGCTTCTTCTTCTCTCTTAGTTTTTTGTGACATACTTTGAATTGAAAACATAGATGAAACACATGGTAACGGACATTTGAGTGACAACGTACCCAGAAATCCTCCACCGTATTTGCCGCCCTACAGCAGAACCAAAAATGGTTGCAGATGTCTTTTTTTCCATAAAAGGAGTAGTGAGCATCCTTTTTGGAGGCCAGCCTTGAAATAGAAAAAAAAAAACTACATTGATTTCACTTCAAAAAAGGAACAAATATGACATTTCAAAAAATGTATATGAAAAACAAACAAACTTTGAATTCATCTGAACATAGCCATAACTTACAGCATGGATTTTTTTGCCCAGATTTTTGGCTCCGTGCCACATGTCTAGAGTGTGCTTGATGCCACTGTCCTTGTAACGTCCTTTGTCTTTGTTTGGGGATGGAAAATGGATATAATAAATATGCATTGTACCCTATGTTATTAACTGCCATGTATTTGTTTACAGTATGTTTTCTCTTCTTTGCTGGTTTCAGTAGGTTTTACATTGATGATACAACCACTAGTAGATGTATCTACAGAGGCACTTACTAAATAGGGATGATATTTGGCTGTGAGCGTCAGTGCAGAACTCAGTGAGATGAAGGTCTTGTGTCAATGTTTCAATTGTCTTCACAAAGGCCTCCTTCTCCATGTTGACAGACTTCCTTGATGTCTCATGCCTGTCAATATTCACGACGTTTATGATTTTCTTTGTGGCATTGTCCATGGCAATATATGTACAGTACTGCGCACAGAATCTAGGACTGTCCATCCTCGCGTCTCCTTGAAATGTAGAAGTCAAAAAATTATTGTTTTAATACATGTAATAATTACTTTGCGGTTCCGTAAGATGAGGAATGAGAGTGCATGAGAAATTCTGATGTGTCCTTATTTAGGACCCCTTTGTCATGTATCATAGTTGAAACTTTTGAAGTATAAAGATTTTTTATCAACTTATTTGTGATGCTGCCACTGCCTTTGGTCAACTTTAACAAATTTTTTTATGTTATTTCTAGACTGCGTGTGTGTTTGTCTATGTGTGTGTGTTACCTACCAAGCACAACGGTTGGTCCTGATGTCTTCACATCTGAAATAACATCAGCTCTCTTTGCATTCCAGAAAGTTTTTATCGTGTCCACACAGTAGTTTTCTTGGATGTCTGCGAAGTATCTGTCATTGATCATCCCCATATTCATAAATCTGAAAAGCAGTTTGACTTTGGAGTAGTTGTTCCCGGAGAGCAATATGTTCGACGCCATTAGGAAGTCACCCAACTGACTCCCAAATTTTAAAGTTGGTTGTGAAGACCAGTGCCAGACGACATGACCTTGAGGACAGTGCTGAAAAAGGTACAGGACAGACAACACATGGGAAAATTTAATATGAGGGATAGGAAAGACCAGTTACCAAATTAAAAAAATATTTCCATGTGTTGAGAACACAAGACTTACCCATTCAATAATGGCAGCCGTGACCCTCGATTTGACATGAATTTCAAAAGGGCCTCGTGCCTGACACCGTTTGTTGGTGCTGGGGTCCTTCGCTTTACACATGTCAACTGGTACTGTGACATGATCACAAAGCTGTTTCAGACAGTGATGGTAGGCTATGGAAGCAGGTTTGCCAATAATATCTTCCTCCACTTCAACGGTCATCTCTGCTTTATTTGGCTGACTTCTTTTCTTTTTTTGTGGAGGGGGTGGTGAATCTTCCTCCTGCTCTGGCTCAGAGAGATCTTCCTCGTGCTGTTCCTGATCGGTGTCATCTCCTGCGTCATGGACAGTGTCTTCCATGTTCACAGATGGGCACTCTTCAAGGCTGAACTCTGTATTTAGAGCTCTACCTTTCCTATTTAAATAGAAGTATTATGAGATTTATTATTATTATTATTATTAAAGTAATAAATATAAAATAGATATTTGGACATGTTGGCGTGAAGAATGGTTAATTAACATACCGCACACAAAGACGAGGCATGTAATCAGGATCGTCCCCATCATCATACTCCGAGTCTTCCTCTAAAGTCTCATCCTCTTCAAACGACGATACTGATTGTGTCTCCATTTGCGTTTGCCATGAGGGGTCGTTGTCCTCCTCGTCATAATCAATGCTGGTGAAAAAAGCAGGAATACAGAGGGAGTGTCATAAAAATCACATAACTTCACTCAGATATTGTTCTGTAAAACAACTAAGTAATCACAACATTAACATTCCTATTAGTAACAAGCTGGAATACAGTAGTTACAGGAGTACAGCCTCTTCAGCTGCTCACTGCCTGGACACAGTTTATCACACTGCTTTACGTTTTATTACCAACTCTGCCTTCAGGACCCATCACTGCAAACTGTATGCCCTCTTATCATGGCCTTCCTGAGGCCTAATCAATGTATGTTCAAAAATCTAAGGGGAAAAAAAAAAAAAAAAAAAAAAAACCTTACATGGAGTTTGTCATATCGTTGAATTTGTCCTCTGTGATGCCAAACAATGTTGGATCTGTTGAGGTAACGCTGCATTCAGAGAGAAATTAAAACATTATGGGTTATGACATCAGCAATTTAGATAAGTGAATAAAGGGCTTAACTTCTTTGAAATCATTGGCACTTTCAAACCATTCTAAATTCTAAGTTATGAGCCACTGTACCTTGCATGTAATGGGAGAACAGAGGTCTCCTCAGCAGAACAACTGGGTAACTCTTCCAATCCGGGAACACCAAAATCCTCCTCTCTAAAGATATTATGAATAAAAAAAATTGACATTTTTGACTATATGAAACAAGTGGCCACACAGCATGTATGACTAGAGATCATTTGTTGTGTCCTGGAAACATAATTTTATATTTCGATTTTCAGATGAGGGGCAGGGGAAAGTGGAACTAGAACTTGATATGGACTTTTTCATTGTTATATCACATTAAAAAAAAACGTGATCCATGTTGATGAGCATCAACAATAACATTAGAAAATTATGTGTTATTCTAATTTTATATATAAAGATGTGCTGACCGTTCTGAGATAGAGTCTGCAGTGGTTGACAATGGCAGTGGAGGAGGCCTAGTAAATCCAGGCCTTACTGGAGTTGAAGTTGCTTTCTCATAACTGTACAACACAGACACGAATGGACACACACGCATGCACGATCGCGCACGCACGCGATCACGCACACACACACAGAGGTTATTACAATGTAAAGTTCACTACTGGTAAACCATACTTCTTCCCAAAGATGGAAAAAGTCACAAGTATAGACAGATCTGTCTTATTTACACAGATGTCAGCGAGCCAGCATTATCTATTAGTTCAGCACTGCTAGAGGAGTGCTGAACTATCTCTGGTTACTGTACGACCAACAAAGTCAAAGGCAACCCCGGAGTATTAATACTAGAACGGGGTTAATGACAACTTCACAATAAACACTGAGGCTGATGCTAACGCTGAAGCTAACTGTCATGGTCACACGCCTGGTTTGTTTACACTACCGGTAACATTAGCGCTGACAATAACGCTAATCTTCCTTGCACTAAGAACATAATATTACAGAACTATAGTAACTGATAGCATCTGGATGCTGCGTTATCACATGCAATGTTGTGTTCTAGGATTAGGCAAACTAAAAGTACCTGTCCAGCAGAAACTCCGCGACCATCTCATCTCTTTTTAGCTCCGGATGAAGCTGCATTAGCCTCCGCCATCGCTGGAAAGCAGAGCCGATGTTGACTCGTGTCTTGCCTCTTGCCGCATCAAGTGTTCTCTTTAGTGCAGCTTTTTGTGAAATAGTCTTCTTTTTGCTGATCGTTTTCTCAGTAGGAGCAGCTGGGGGTGGAAGTGCCGGCTCGCCTTGGTCAGTCATTGTCAGTTCTTTGCCATTCCTTGCCATCTCTCACAGACCACTCTACCGCTCTGCCAGAGAGGCGCGCAACTCGCATGCGGTGACAGCGGCAGGCAACTGGAAGGGACGCGGCGACGGATGACAGACGGGAAGCTCGAGAAATCATTTTATTCGGACCGAATAAAATTATTGGTCAGACTTATCAGAAATATATGAGAATTGAATATTGAAGAGTTTCAACACCTGGTGGATTTCTTTTACATTTTAGTGTCCCATACGCTTATTAAGAGCATTTTAAGATTACAAAAGAAAAGTGTAAAAATGTCAGAAAGGCAAGAATTGCTTTATTCAGTGGGGCCCATGTCCCATTCATTAGCATGGAGCAAGCAGGTTTCTAACCTGTACTGCAGCTAGCCAGTAGATGGCGATCAAGGTGTTTTGGCCTCACTTCTGGGCAGCTTAGGTCGTCCATCATTACATAGTCAGTGGCAGAGCCCCATTTCACTGTGCCAGTGACTGCGCGTCATAATAGCCATATGCATCGCGAGAGCAAATTTTGATCTTTGACCTAAAAGGTGAATTGTGCGTACCTGCTGTACAGGATAAATAAGGCCTGCGCGGAAGCTGTAAGCCTGGACTAACCTGTGCTGCAGGGTACTGCTGCGGCCGGCTCTTCTTTCACATTCAGGCCGCTGCTGACATCCACCGTCATGAAGACAGGTGGAGGCTGCAGCGCTGTCGGCGTGGCAGGGGGCGCTGCTGAGACAGTGCAAACAGGAGGCGCTGAAGCCAAGGAGTGCGATTTGGTAGCCACTGCAGTGGAGGAACCCAATGATTAATACAACCCCAATTCTGAAATAGTTGGGACAAAGTGTAGATTGTGAATAAAATCAAAATGCAATGACTTTCAAATCACACCAGCCAGTATTTTATTCACAATAGAACAGAGATAACATAGCAAATGTTGAAACTGAGAAATTTTACAATTTTATCCACAAAATGAGGTCATTTCAAATTTGATGGCTGCTACAGGTCTCAAAAAAGTTGGGACAGGGGCCTGTTTACCATGGTGTAGCATCCCCTCTTCTTTTTAACACAGAGTGGAGGCGTCTGGGCATTGAGGAGACAAATTTCTTGAGTTTAACCATTGGAATTTGATCCCACTCTTGTTTAGTACAGGCTTCCAGCTGCTGAAGAGTTTTGGGCCTACATTGACATACTTTTCATTTAATTATGCGCTAAATGTTCTCAATCGGTGAAAGATCAGGATCGCAGGCAGGCCAGTTCAGCACACGGACTCTTCTACTACGAAGCCATGCTGTTATAATAGCTGCAGTATGTGGTTTTGCATTGTCCTGCTGAAATACACAAGGCCTTGCCTGGTATAGATGTCGTCTGGAGGGGAGCATATGTTGCTCTAAAACCATTATATACCTTTCAGCATTCATGGTGCTTTTTAAAACATGCAAGCGTCCCACACCATATGCACTAATGCATCCTCATACCATCAGAGTTTCTGGCTTTTGAACTGAACGCTGATAACAGGAAGGGTGGCCTTTCTCCTCTTTAGCCTGGAGAACACGACACCCACAATTTCCAACAAGAATGTCAAATTTGGACTCGTCTGACCACAGGACACTTTGCCACTTTGCTACAGTCCATTTTAAATGAGCCTTGGCCCACAGAATACGATGGCACTTCTGGATCATGCTCAACAATGGCTTCCTTTTTGCATGATAGAGTTTTAGGCGGCATCTGTGGAGGACATGGCAGACTCTGTTTACAGACAGTGGTTTCTTGAAGTATTCCTGGGCCCATTTAGTAATGTCAATGACAGAATCATGCCGAGTGAGTGATGCAGTGGCGTCTGAGGGCCCGAAGATCACAGGCATCCAGTAAAGGTCTTCGGCCTTGTACCTTACGCAGAGATTTTTCCAGTTTCTCTGAATCTTTTGATGTTGTTATGCACTGTCGATGATGAGACCTTCAAAGCCTTTGCAATTTGACGTTGAGGGTCATTCCATATGAGATCACCCAAGCTCCCAGCTTGATGGTCTCAGAATTGCCTCATTTGGTGATATTTTGTTGCCTGTGATGAGCAAATTAAATCGCAGGTGGTTTCAAGTTGATATCTCGTTCCGTTCTCATTTTATGGGCCCCCGAAAAAGGGGGCTTGGCCCACGTTAACCCTCTGGTCACAGTTTGTGACCATTTACAAAGGGTTATAACCGATGAACGAATAAGGATACAAATTTCATTCTTTCAGGATATGTTTATTCTGTCTAATAGTCTGCAACAAACCTTTTAATATAGTGGTTAACCCTTTGAGAGCTTTGCAATTAACCCCTAAACATTGAAATTTGGTGCCGAACATGCCGATTTCAAATGAAATATTATGCAAGTATCCTTAGAATGTCCCCTTTGCCATTTACATTGTTGATAGTATACCTGATGGAGTTTCAAATGAAGGTAAAAACATTTTTTTATCTTCATCCAATTTGGAGAAACATTAACCCCTTTTCAGCTGATTACCGAAACGGTGCACTTTTTGACCCTCATTTTGACCATGTGGGCCTGTTTTGATTTTCAAAAAGTTGGCCTCAAATGAAAGCTTATTCAAAGAACTTCAAAATGCAACACAATCAAACTTGGAACAAATAGTCCTACTTGGAAATAAGACCCCTTTTAAGTGCCATTTGCACATCGGCACAACTACTCTCAGTGTACAGGTAAATGTACATAAATGGACAGGGACTCATTCACAATGCCAACAGTGCATGGGGGATTAGATTCGGAAGAAGATGATGGTTCAGCCATTGTTTTCAGAAACGATGTAGGCCTACTAAGGGGATCCGCCTACCATCTTTATGCTGACATCTACAGGCAGTATTTATGATTGAAATCTTGAGCACAAGAGAGAAGGAAACCAGGCTCAAGCAGTTAGTTACCCAATTCCCTTTTCGCAAATAAAGGGCATGAAGGGGCAGGTACGGTTTGAAGGGTTTCATCCACATTCGTAACAATTCTGCCTGGTCTATCAAATTATCTTGAAATTACTGGGAAAACAAATACAAGAAAATGACGCAGGCTGCAAATGATCGAAGAGCATGCAACTGAAAGCAGAAATAAATGAGTGGAGTTCAGTATTCCCTGTACATTATTGTACCTTTACCTGTACACTGAGAGTAGTTGTGCCACTGCCGATGTGTAAATGGCGCTTAAAAGGGGTCTTATTTTTCCAAATAGGAGTATTTGTTCCAAGTTTGATTATGTTGCATTTTGAAGTTCTTTGAATAAGCTTTCATTTGAGGCCAACGTTTTGAAAATCAAAACAGGCCCACATGGTCAAAATGAGGTCAAAAAAGTGCACCGTTTCGGTAATCAGCTGAAAAGGGGTTAATGTTTCTCCAAATTGGATGAAGATGGAAAGATCTTTTTACCTTCATTTGAAACTCCATCAGGTATACTATCAACAGTGTAAATGGCAAAGGGAACATTCTAAGGATACTTGCATAATATTTCATTTGAAATCTGCATGTTCGGCACCAAATTTCAATGTTTAGGGGTTAATTGCAAAGCACTCAAAGGTTTAACCACTACACAAACTGTGACCAGAGGGTTAACATGGGCCACGCCCCCTTTTTCGGGGGGCCATAAAATGAGAACGGAACGAGATATCAACTTGAAACCACCTGCAATTTGATTTGCTCATCACATGCAACAAAATATCACCAAATGAAGCAATTCTGAAACCATCAAGCTGGGAGCACCCCCCATTTTGGATGATTTCATATGGAATGACCCTTGAGGAACACTGTTTTTAAAAGTATTCCAGAATTTGTTTACGCAAGCCTTCACAGGTTGGAGAGCCTCTGGCCATCTTTACTTCTGAGAGACTCAGCCTCTCTAAGACATCCCTTTTATAGCCAATCATGTTATACACCTGATGCCAGTTAACTTAATTACTTGCTAAACGTTCTTTCAGCTGATTCTCTTTTATATTAATTGCTTTTTCAGCCCTTTTTTGCCTGCGTCCCAATTTTTTTGAGACCTGCTGCATCCAGAAAATTTGAAATAAGCTCATTTTGTGGATAAAAATGTAAAATGTCTCAGTTTCAGCATTTGAAATGTTATCCATGTTCTATTGTAAATAACATATTGGCTCATGTAATCTGAAAGTCATTGCATTTGGATTTTATTCACAATTACACTTCATCCCAACTATTTCGTAATTGGGGTTGCACATACAGCAGAGAGTCAGTGACGTCATTCAACAACAGCAATTACAGTTCGTCTGTGACTTCACAAGGCAGAACTGTGAATGGTAAGTGACATAATGGGCTCATTGCTTTGAAACATCACCAGCAGGGGTCATGGATTTTGGAACTTAGAATGCCAATGTGTGTGTGACATCATAAGCCTGAATTCAGAATACTCAGATGTTGTAAGCCAGGATTCTTTGTAAATAACAAGCTTAAAAGGCCGTTTTATATTTGCAAGAGGTGTGGGCTGACAGAGTTTGATGAACAAAATGATGTCAAAGAGACAGAAAAAAAGTGTTGTCCCTCAATGGTGTGTGCCTGTCGACCATTTGTCACTTTGCCGACACCGTTGTTGGTCGTCTTATATTTCTATTGGCCAGACATGCAAAGAGTTTGGCGTTTGTCATAGATGCAAGAATTCGATACAGTAGCGATTGCGCAAATAGTGGTTGGTTATAAAACAAAGATAACTATAGATTGTTTATAATGCAAAAAACCCAATGTCTCCCCCCTCCCCAACGTAGCCACCCCTCATTGATGTTCAGAGACATTTAGGAAGAAACTAGAAAAGTTAAAAACCTCAAAATAACAAAAGGCACATCTGCACGAGCTGATGCAAATGCGTGCAAATTTTCATGCATCAAATGGTTTCTGAGTTATGGTCTGGAAAAGGTGGGACCGCCAACACAGGCGCACAAGGGAAACTGGACAAAAACAATATGCCAAGGGGAATGGGGGGGGGGACATAATTACCATGCAAATGACAGCTTTCGCCATAGATGTTGCCTGACGCTTTGTTTAAGCTTAAAAGCATCAGTGTTGTCCAAGACTTTCCTTAAGACGTCTGCCTTACAAGTATAAACCAGCCTTTAGCTAGAATTTAGCTTCTAAATCTCAAAGTTCCCAGGGTTTCCCGCAGCGCTTTATAGTTAGGGCAGCTGCCTTGACAACAAATGCCCCCCGCCTTGACTACGTCCCCGAAAAAAATAAATTTTTTTCTGCATCCACGCGTGCATAGACAGTAAAATAAGGCCGCATCGCGATGAGGCCGAATAGCGGCCGGAATCTGTTGGTTAAATATGTTACTGCTCCATCTATCACCTGTTGCTACGCCAACATTATTTTTTTGTATCGAGAAGAAGCCAATTATTCGGATAAACAATAACCGGTCGTCGTTGTGGGAAGGACATGTGGAGGTAAGAGAATTATTAATCTAAACTAAACTTTTGAATAGTGTCTCCTATCAACTGCTTGCCCACATATTCTGTTTCATTAAGACAGGCTATATGCAATTTGTTTAGTTTCTTATCAAGGCTACCGATGTGTTTGCACGTGGCTTTCTGCTATGTTTGACAATTACACGTGGTTTTCTCTAGCGTACAGTAGCCTAATGGATGGGAAAAAGCAGTCAAAAATATCAGGGTACTTTATTCAAAGAACCCGGTGTTCTGTCAAATTTTGCTACCTATCAAAATATGCTACCTCACGGTTCTGCGCTTGCGCAAACCTAAAAACTTGGGCTCCATTTCTTCGCTCACATCTCCAGTATCTTCAAATATCATAAATATACGTCTTTTTTCGGTGCACCTTTCAACCTATAAGCGTATATATATTTGCATGTACACGCTGGGTTTTCCTTAAAATGCAGAGACTGGATGATAATGGCATGCGGCATATATCTTTAAACAAACTTACCCAACTCATTATAACATCTGCTTATGTTATAATAAGCTAACAAATAACAAAGTTACTACAGTAAACTGATTCATATTGCAATATTTAGGCGAAAACAAAGACTTTACGATCGCTTTGCATTACGGTAGCATTTTTTGACAAGGCAGCACAAATTGTCAGAACACCGGCCTACTTCACCATCTGCGCCGCCTCCTCCTCCTCCACCCCCCGCCACCTCCACAGCCACAGCCCCAGTCCTCTACACATTGAGGTAGTGGGTGGAACCCAGAGTGGGCTGTGGACCCGAAATATTCAGGTTGGCTATATCACACAGAACACGGTGAGTGTAGCATTAATCTTTTCTCAAGATCTCGTAATTACAAGATAAGGTGTATATCTTTTTTTTAATCCTGTGAATGCAATGCGCTTCCGTGCATAAAACCGTTCTCCTCTCCCCAAACATAACCACAACCGCAAGCGCAAAGCATTCGGGGAATTGAAGTCAAAACAGATAACAAATACATTTTCCGTTCTTACATTAATTTTCGTTTAACCCTTAGGGACGGTTGCGCGCATTTTACACACTTTTGAGTCTACTTCTTTTTTTTTGATAATTTTGCCCGCGTTTATGCATGTAGCATGAATTTTGGTAAGATTGTGTTTTTTATTTGATCTTGTTATTTCCAGGTCAGCTCTTACAGTAAGGCCAAAATAGACTGTGCACAAGCAAGTGTTACACTCTAAAAACTTTGCAATAAAGTTAAAAGACTGTTGACTTTGTCACTTTGTTATTGCACTTTAACTGCTATGTTAATTTATAAAGAGTAAATAAACGCTGGCTGTTGCCCTGCCCCCCTACGCCGTCGCCCCCCCCGGTCACCACCTTGACTAACCAATTTTCTGCGGGAAACCCTGGTTCCCATTTCATTATGTAGAGATGGGGGTGTCAGTGCCAGAAATGCTCAGCACATTCAACGGTAACCTGCCTGAGGTGGCTCGTTTGTTCACCGCAAAAGATGGAACCTCTTCCTTGACGATGTCACGGGTTTGCTGCCACAGCTCCAGTTCCTCCTCCTCGCACTCCATGAACAGGTTGGAGTCCGACATCCTGCTGACATCAGGAATAAAATTGCCCCACAAAGCCGGCGTTACCCCTCAGCCCCTGGATAGTTTGGAATGAATATAAATTGACGAAGGAATTTAAGTTATCCTGCAGAATACAAAATTCAGGATAGCAGGTATGGCAGTCATACTGGACATCCGAGCGCCGTCAAAATCAATAGACTTCTGTAGGGACCAAGCAACACAGCAAAAATGGTGTTGATTGACAAAGACGTTTTCAAGTTATCGTGCGGAATACAAGCATTTACAGGACAGATAGACAGACAGATGGACGGACATCGCACATGACGCCAATACCCCTCTGCCCTTAGTCGGCACTGCGGGGTAACAAAAAAAAAAAAAAAAAAAAAATCAATATCCAATGGTTCATGGATTCAACACTGACATGGGAACACAGCAACTGTACACTTCTTAATCAAACCAATTTCCAACATATTTAAGATGAGAGATCCCCAATATCTGATTAAAGCGCCACTAAACATTCTTATGCAGACACAGAATTTTTTAAAAATTCCACAAAAATATACTAAAAAAAAAAAAAAAAAAAAACTTCAAAAGGTGAACTGATAGACATTCTTACTTCAATTCTAGGAGCTGAAGCAATTCTTACCGTTTTCAAAAATGTGTCCATGCAATTTATATAGCTGGAAGTACATGCATAAATTTACCAAGGATGCAGCAGTGTGCATCCTCAAAATTGAACCTACATCCTAAGGGCACAATCAGCAATGTTGCAGTAATGTCAACACTAATGAAGTCCTGATATCGTGATTAAAAAGCGATGATTCGTGATAAATTTGTTTCTGCCACTAGATAACAACATTCACCATAAATTTAAGCTCAACGGAATGAAAAGCATTTTGGCTGATATAAGTTTTATTGATTCATCAAGTTCTTGCGAAACATTATTAATATACAGCGCTTCGTAACAGGGCCACACTCGCCACCATGTGTGGGGACACAGACTCGCAGGACTTGCAAAGTTGTTCATATTGATCAATGAAACACATTTACGGTCTCAGCAACTTCAGAACTTGAAGGATGATAAACCCATTAAAAACGAGTAATGTCATGTGACTTCTCGGAGTAATCCACGCTGCATGCGATTGATTGCCATTTAAAACGCACAGTAATTTAAACCTATTGTTTTAAAACCAAAAAGGGGGGGGAAGCATTTGCACTGGCAACTAAAAGCCGTCGTTTGCATACTCTTAGTAACATTACTTATTATCAAGAGTAAAATCCCACACAAGACAAAAAATATTTCAACAATATCCTCTCAAAGTTCTTGTCTGTACTCGGCGCCGGCAAATAATTGCAATTGCTGTCACTTGATTATCGTGACAACAAAACAACAGCGTCACCCTGCAACAAATAATTGAAACAACCTTAGGGTCAAACCATAAAGGCCACGACCAAAACCTGGATAGTAGCACAGGGGGGATGGTATACTTGCACGAGTGAATGTTTTCGTTGATATCCATCCACACTTTCACATTGTTTCGAGCAGCGTGCATTATGATTGCGCATTTGCTAATTTGACTTGTAGCTCATAATGCAAACCGCACAAAATGCAACCTCTCGCAGGATGCTTCAAGACAACACAAGTTGAGAGGCTTTGCTAGAATATTACATGTTGAATAACCTCGTCGCCCCGTGCAGGGAAATTCTGGACGAGCCATTCGCAGTCTCCAATCGCACAAAACACTGGGCACCCCAACCAAACGAATCCCAGTGAAATGGGCTAATCAAAAGAGATACTCACCTTTTTAACTTCGGCGAACTTATTAGTCAATTCATCAAACATGCAATTCAAAACGGATATACTTCGCGGGCTTCTAAACAAACCGACAACGACCAAGAGAACCAAACACTTCCGTTTTATCCTGCTCGCCTCGCACTGGAGGAATCCGGCTATACGTCACTTCCGCTTAATTCCCTAGTCGTGTCGTGCAACGCTCCATGCCGGTGCCACTGAGCGAACCATAGGAGCATACTTTCATTCAAATAAGTGGGCGGAAAGTTTTGCATGCCGTATCCAGTTCGCATAACACAATGGCTGCGTTTCAATAGTTTTTCAGCATGCCCTCATTCACTCCCCTTCAAACCTTGGTATTACATGTCATGTACGTTACATGGAGGCCACTGAGAAAGTAGAGGGGAAAGTGGGCGGGGGATTGAAACGGAATGCACCTACCCTTGTCCACAATGCGGTCAAGACAGCCGTCCTTCGTTTTTCTGTTGTCAAACCAGCGGATGCGACCTCGCTACGGAGTGTAGGATATCAGTCCCCGCCCTTCTGATGTGTGACCGCGCCCTCTGATGTCCCGATACTGCACATTCCCTACCATTTAGTTATGAGGGGTGGAAGTAACAAAAATTAATTGATATAAATGGTGATGAAAACGCATATGAATTAAAAATGGAGTTGATGAAAACGCATGTGAATTGAAAAATAGAGTCATAAATTATTAAGTGAATTGAAAAATGGAGTGATACATTGTCAATTGAATTGATAAACTTCATTCTACTATTCATCATTTACCACACCTAACTGACATTTATCGTTTACAGCAAGCAATTTTTGTTACTTCCGCCCAAATGACGAATCAAAAACCACGTCCACTGACTGGCAGATGTTTTTGGCTCTCAACTTGCTTAATGCGCGTCAATTTGCGTCTGATTACGCCGACAAAATAAGGCTACGGGTGCGTTCGAGCGCATCTGCAAGTGAGCCGGCTGCGCGAGATTCCCGAACAATTACGCGAGAATCTCGCCGAAGTTGCGCCAGAACTTCTCGCGCAACTTCCGCGAGATTCTCGCGTAATTTTTCGGGAATCTCGCGCAGCTGGCTTACTTGCAGACCCGCTCGAACGCACCCTACAGTTTGCGTACAACGGGGTAGGAATACACCCTGAAGTTGAAGCTCAATTGAACGCTATAGAAGATAGCAGATGATCAACTAGCGGTAGCTTCTCCATTCACCCCCATTCATTTTGCCTGACTTTTGACATCAAATAACTTTACACTAAAAACATTATGAGCCTTCATGTCAGTGATATTATTTTCTACAGAGAAACTACATTTTGTAGCAGACGTCTTTACTTCGTATGTAGCGTTATGGTCTAATAGTAAGCATTTTTAGCCGATGGCACCAGGCTAGGCTAAAAGTGACGTGAAATGCCGGCGACTTTCTATCGCACAGGACGTAAATAACCGTACTGTTTAGACCAGAAGCCCATAACGAATCATAGACAGAAGACGATTGAGCCACATCGCTGACGAAGTGAAGTACCTATGAAGTAATAATTCACAAAACATAATAACATCGAACGGAATCAGACTATACTGACAGACACAATCGCTTGCTGGCTGGGAATTATGTATAGGATACATCCATAGATGTATACACCTAGATGCTGCCTCCCGGGTTGTCAGAAGGGTCCACACGGCCGCCATATTGTGTCGGGGATTCAGGCGGGGTCAGGCCACTCAGTCAATGTCTTTGAATGCAGCCCCAGTCATTTATTTTCTCCTTCTTAAACCTTAAATGTCAGTTAGCTTACTGATAAGTTATTAATATTTAAATTTTGAACATAACAAAATTTTACTCAGAGTCAATTATCTTAGGTCATTATAGAACTACTATTTACCGTAATGAAGCATTTTTTTGCATGAAAACCTGCATTTTTAAATTAAGCAAGTATCCTGTATCATAAATACGTGGCTGCCATATGTAACAAATAATACAGCTTAATACATAACCCCCATGCGATCTAACAGCGACAAAATAATTGGCTACATTCAGTACAGAAAAATAATTTAATTATAAATAGGTCTATGCACTGGCACTCAGCAACGTTAATTTTTTTTCCAGCGAGGGCGGCATTTCAGAACTCTTTTGCGAATGAAGCCACTTTCACACTGGACGTGAAACGAATTTTTCGCACGACAGATTACATTCATTTTTCAACATTTTTCACATGGACGTCATTTTAAAAGATAATGTTACAGATCGAAAAAAATTTTCGGAGCGATTAACTACTTTTGTGTGTGCTCTGTCAATATCAGGTGCTAAATTATCCCAGTATATATTGACTTCGGCATAGTTTGACGTCGAACGGAAGTTGCGCATTGCTACTTTCGGCCCCTCCAGTCGGGATGAAAGTAGCACACAGGCCGGACAAAAGTAATGTGATGAAATTAACTGGAATCTTTTAAATTACTGTCGTTAAAACAGAAACAAAAACAATCAGACATTTGTTTTAAACATTTTAATTTGCTTCAAATGTTTCAAAAAGTAAACGGAACATGTTTAACGTCCCAGATAGCAAGTACCTCCGCTCCAGATCTGCCCCGGCTCTGAGCCGGATCAGCTGGTGTCGGCACAGAGCCGGGGCAGATCCGGAGCGGAGGTGCTTGCTATCTGGGGTGCAATCGGTCTATTTATAAAAATTATGAAATTGCTTTACTTATTATCACAGTTGTGACAGATATAATGAGCTGCACCCTCAGTGCATGCCTCATGTGACCACAGCAGACAAAAGACGCAGGCAAAGATGAGGCAAATGTTTCCCCACAAACAAGACATTCCTCATCATTGCCCTGAGAAACTCTGGTTGCACTGTGTCCACTAAACAACGTTTTCTTTAGGCGTTTTGAAGAGGTCTGTTTTTTCTGGCCCCTCTGCTGACTCTCCTCCTCCAAAGCAGCTTTTACTGGGGTGTCGGTCAGTATTGCTGTTGACCAGCAACATTCAATGAGATGATAGTGTTACATACACATACATATCCATTTTTTTTTTGCCTTACGTTTGAGCTTGATCACTGGCACCTGTTGTGTTTGCACATGTGCAGTTGACACTCCCTCAGTAGGGGTGGGGCTACCTTTTCATATGAGAGAGAGAGGGGAGTTCAAACGGTGGGGCGATGGCAGAAAGTCGGGCAACAAAACGCTGCAGCAGATTTTGAGAAGCAAGACAAAGAGATAAGACGGTGTTGGGGCGAGCTCCGGGGAGGGAGTTCCTTTTTAATTCTCAGGCTTGATCAGCCTAGAGGGAGGTAGGTCAGGGTGCTTCCAGAACAAGTGGGCTTGTTTTTTTTCCATCTTTTTCGCCACCCGGACACCTGTAAACCACGCCGGAAGAAGCGACTGAGTCATCTCATCTCTCATCTTCACAACTCACTTTTCGGGACTGGGCTATCACAATTAGCCGCTTGGCTGTTTTTAGAAAAAAGGAAAAATATAAATAAAAGATTGATCAAACAAAACTGAACAAACCTCAAGATCAAGAGGGAATTTCACCGTGCAGGCTGTTCGCTGCTGGCACGTCGACTCCTCCGAAGACGGCCTTTCCTCCGGGGAGAAAAGGTAAGCCTCGCCTCTCTGAGGGGGTTTGTCAGGTGCCAGTGTATGTTTAAATTGTTTTTTTCTTTTCTCCCTCCGCGCATTCACTCACTTATATATACATAAACATACACATCGCTGTTTGGTTTTTTTTTTTTTTTGTTACTACCCTGCGCTCCGTATTTGAGTATTTACGAGCTTGGAGAGCAGTGGGTTCGTAACAATAGTCAGAATCTGCTTTTTTTTATACAAGCAAGAAAATCAAGACAAGTTAAAAACGACACTCTGCTCACCTCTTTCTGCCTCTTCTTTTATTTTCTTTCCTCGAGCCAGCCTTTGGATATGGGCGAACCTTTTCTGGGCTGAACCTCTGTATTGGCGTGGCGCTAGATGTTCCTGGAACCACAAGCATACCTGGATAGATAATATTTTAAAAAAAAATGCTTGGCAAGGTTCAACATGCACATTTAAAGACACACAGACAAACTCTCACCATCTACAGGAATGGCAGACTCATGGGGATGCAGCTCACATGGGCTCTGGCTAGGTTGGTGGTGTCTTGCGGGAGCGGGCGCTGGTGATGGAGCGGACATTGGTGATGAAGAGGGCTCTGGTGATGAAGAGGGCGCTGGTGATGGAGCTGGCGCTGGTGATGGGGCTGGTGATGGAGCTGGTGATGAAGAGGGCGCTGGTGATGGACCTGGCACTGGGGATGGAGCTGGTGCTGGTGCAGGACGGTCGGTCACAAAAGCTGGAGCAAAGTCTGTCTCACTGAAAATATCTGGATTCAAGGGCCAGATACCGGTACACTCGAACCCAGATGAAATGCTGCTTGCTGTCGCAGCTTGAGGCAGAGCTTTAGCCACAAAACTTGGGATGTTGTAGATGGTCAAAGTTCTTCCAGGGTTCATTTGCATCCAATTGTCTGCTGCACTGTTAATGTAGTGCTTCAGAGGACCAAAAATGCTTTGGTCTAGCGGCTGAAGACGGTGGGAGCAGTGGGTTGGAAAAGACAGGAGTACAATGCCATGTGACTTGCAAAAGTCAATAGCTACCACGGAGAGGTCTGATGGATGATTGTCTAGGAGTAGCAGCAACTTTGAGTCTGGGGTCACGCGGGTGTGTCTTGCAAAATGCTGTAAAAACGCCAAGAAATCTGTCTCCTGCATCCACCCCGATCCATTGGCAGAACCAGTGCAGCCAAGGGGGCCATCCCGGATGAAGTGCTCATGGAACTTCTTCCTTGGGAAGATAAAGTAAGGGGGAACAAAGTTGCCTTGTGCATTGGCAGCAAAGGCAACAGTCACCAATGTCCCTCTTTCCCCGGAGGTCACAGCACCGACCTGGCGCTGCCCCTTGGTGGCAATGATTTTGCCTGGCGCTTGAACCGTTGTGGTACCTGAAATAATAAACGAAATGAATTATTACTGTTGCTTTTTAATTTATCTAAATATGAATTTTTACCTGTTTCATCCATGTTCCAGATGCCCTTTGCTTCAAAATTATAGCAGGTGAGGACAGTCTTTAAGTTTTTAAAAAACGTCATGTTGGTCTTGTTGAAGCTGGTGGAACGGGACATGCTGGTGGCTTGAGGTCGACGGATGGACAGGGTTTTGTTGCGCTCGAGGAAGGAGGTGAGCCAATCCTTCCCTGCCATCTGGTTTTTCTCCCATGAACATGGAGTTTTGAGGCCAATATTTTCGGCCAGCTCAAATGCAAACTTTCGCACCTAAAACAGCATGAAAAAAGAGGTTAATTCCCAGACAGCAAGCACCTCCGCTCCGGATCTGCCCTGGCTCTGTGCCGACTCCAGCTGATCTGGCTCAGAGCCGGGGCAGATGCGGAGCGGAGGTGCTTGCTATCTTAGGCAAATGGCGGTAGTGGTGTAGCTCTGTCTGCAGTGTTACTCCAACCTCTTTAGGACTCAGGCCAAAATATATATCAGTTGCTCTCTTTATATATGCTTGCAGTCTCTTCTCCTGTTCTTCTGTGAAGACTTTGTTGTGAGCCCTGTACCCTGGGGCTCTGGTCTGCTGCCCTCCTGCCTCTGCCCTCCTCTTGCAGTACCTGAACAGGGTGACATGACAAATGCCATGCACCTCTGCTGCCCTCCTTATACTCTCACCTCTTCGGACATCAAAAAAGGCCCTTCTGTAAACCTGCTGGTCAACCTTTCCTCTCTGGGTAGTTCTGACCCTAACTCTTGGCATTTTCTGTCAGTAAAATATAACACATGCATTTTTTAGTGAGCTTGAAAACACAAAATGCGGTCAAGATTAGCAGAGAGGGACGAACGTAACCGTTGTACTTCCGTCTCTCACCTCTGCTGCCCTCCTTATACTCTCGCCTCTTTGGACATCAAAAAAGGCCCTTTCGTAAACCTGCTGGTCAACCTTTCCTCTCTGGTTAGTTCTGATCCTAACTCTTGGCATTTTCTGTCGGTAAAATATAACACACACATTTAATGAGCTTTAAAACAGAAAATTCGGCCGCATTAGCAGAGAGGGACGAACGTAACCGTTGCTACTTCCGCCCCAACAGTGACTCCTGACATTTGAACCAGGATTGCTTCTAAAGTGGAAAAAGTCTGACATTTCAAACTTCAGGATATGTTACAAAACTAAATGACCTATCATTTCATCATAAATATGACACATGGAGTGATAAAGACAATCTTTAAATCAAAAAAGTTTACCATTTGTCTGAATTTACTC
Organism: Gymnothorax javanicus; assembly: GCA_029692085.1. NCBI lineage: Eukaryota > Metazoa > Chordata > Actinopteri > Anguilliformes > Muraenidae > Gymnothorax > Gymnothorax javanicus. The sequence continues at coordinate 130,473,894 of CM056197.1, read as the reverse complement.
ACCACTGTGGAAAACAGTCTTCCCGGTCTCGTTTCGCGGGGAAGCGACGAAACCTCAAGATTTTTCCCGGGTCTGGAGAGTGTCACGAGCTGCATGTGCTGAAATAATATGACGCATCGAAGTGCGGAGGGCTGTGAGTAAATCGCCGTATTACTTTCGTCCCACGTTACTTTCGCACCGGCTCTCCCCATACCATTCATAATTTCCCCAATATTAACTGTCATAAAATTGATTCCTCAAATAAGAAGGAGAAAATTACAATTCTGTAATTTTGCAATTCTGTTGTTGATCATCTTTTAGTTTAATGCAAATTATTTGAAATTACCTAATATGTTGTTATTCATTTTTCTTCTGTATTCCTCATATTTTTTCTATGAGTTTTTCCTAGTAAGGACTTACTTTTGTTAATAGTTTAGTATGTTTAGTTATTATGCCCCTGGAGGCTAGAGAAGATATGGCATGTTTTCACCGAAGCACACCTGTGCTGAACGGAGCTATAACAGCTCTCTTTGTGCTGACTAAAGAATTGGTGTGTCTCTATTTTCTCAAGAGGGTAAGTGGTCTTTGTTCCTCTTGGTTGTAACCTCTGTGTAATAACAGAGTCCTCTGAAGAATCTTTCCCTGCCAAATAGGGACTGCTGTTTATTCATAATTTCCTAAACCAAAATTATTTATATGTTGGACAATCACTGCCTGACTGACTTCCTGTATTAATTGGGCCATTTCCTGAATCCTGATTAAGGTTACGATGGCAGCACAATGCCTGTGGTCTGGACCAGTGCCGTTGAAAAACAGAGTTACAACACTTCCATAGACTCCAATAGGAATCGAGGAATGCGGAAGTGATGCGTGTCATGGGGATAGCAATAGTTCCACAATGAATAGTTCCAGCACTGACCTCCATTCATTTTCTTTGGAAAATGCTTGCAGGTAAGTTTATCAAATGACTGCATTTTTGGGAAATTTTACGCATTAGCTGAACCCTAATGAATTTTGTTGATAGCGTCATTTTCTGTACCCAGCTTTAGTTTATGTTGATCGTCTAACAACCTGTTAAATTCTAATTGAAGTTAAAGTAGATGACGTGAGCAGCTCTTAACGATCTAGCATAACCAGATGTAATTTGTCCTTCATTTAGCTACCTTAAATTAATTGCAGTTATTGGTGTTTGTTTGTGTACAAAGTTTATATTAAACATTAGATTCGCTGATAGTTTTCGACCGCATTAACGTACCTGATTTCAATAAATGGCAGCTAGTTAGAATATAGCTAAGTTTTTCTTTGGTTTAGTCATTCATTGCACACGTCGTTTATGAGACAGTGCACGAGTGACAGGAGATGAGATCAGTAGCATGCATGTCAACGATCAATGTGAAAAAGTAAAACGGGGGTTTAAATATTGATAGCTAATTACTTAACATTTTTTCCGTTGAGCTGACGTGAACCACTGGAGGCTGACATCGATAACCTGGAAAGCCGGGTATGTACTAAGTATCCAAATATGCATTTGCCAGTTATAAGGTATGAAGCGAATTGTCAGAAACAACTCACTAGCTCTCTATTCTCCAAAATAATCAGAGTTTAATCAATGCCTCAAAACAACGATTGAACATTATAAACTGCATGAAAGGTAGGGATTATTGCAGGACTATTTGAATGAACAAGTTTTAGCTCGGTGTACCCCATATTCTGGCAACCATATCTGTGCTTAGAGGCTTAATAGGAACATGCCAAAAGTGTACATTTGAAAAGAAGTGGAGTGCATATGCCATGTCTTTACAACTATGGCTCAGGCAAGCTCTTCTCATTTCAGCAAATATGTAGACAGCGTACATTTCATTTTTTGATAATGCATACTTTTGAAAAGTTTTTAATGCTTGACTTTTATTTGTAATGGAATATTGAGTGTGGTATTAGTACTTTCCCTTTGCTAAAGCATCTGAATACATCTTCCACCACTGTATGCTTTAAATGCCCTGTCTAAAGAATTTAAACCATAGCATCACTTGAGCCGTGGAGTGTGCCAATTTCATAAATAAGCATTTGACTCAAGATTCTTGCATGTGTATCTATACGTGTTTTGAGCAATGATCATCCAGTGAAGTTTGAGTGCTCAAGGCCAGGTGTCCAGATCACCTTTTCTTTGCATTGTTCTGGTGGAAGAATAAAATGTCTATTTAAAACACTTGTATGTCTTTCCTGGCCTGCTTTCTGACATCTTTTTCCACTAGCGCAGGAAGTGGGGGGCTGCCGGGGCTGCAACCCCCCCTCCCTTTTGCAGCCCCTCCTGATGTCGGCAGCAGGCTCGTCTTGGATGTCACAGTAATTTTAACAGAAAAAATTAAAACAGAAAAACACACACATCAATTGGCTTAAAACCCTTTTGTACAGTCTGTGTCAAATACCTGTGTTTAAAAAATTTGGGTTGAAATATTTTCAAATTATTCATTTATGTATTGAGGAAACGCTTTCTCAAAGAAGTGAAAGGCGCGGACATAAACGCATTGGCAAGCAAAAAACGGCGAACAGCAAGCAGAGAGGGATATCTGATTTTTTTTCCTCCAAACAATATTCCAGAGAAAACTAAAGTAGACTAAGTGATACAAACACTTGCATTACTCGTGGAGAGTGATGAAAGAACAGTACAAATGATGGAAGCAACACTACTATCATCGCAATGGCTATTACCCAGGACTAGCTAGCTTGTCGCTCCGGTAGAGAGCATCAGCAGCGGCTCACTCACTTAAGCGCTGCCGTGCACTCGGGATCCTTTCTAGAGAACATCGTATTTCCTAGAAGCGAATTCGGCACGGTGTGATTTGACAGATCGTTTCAATGAGGTTTGTTTGAAAATGGCGATGATTGCATTGTGTTAAAGAAATCGACCTCATTCTTTGTTTTATCTGCACAACCTCAGAGACAATTCGTTTGCAAAAGGGGGATTTAGCAACTGGGAAAAGGCAAAAGTAAGTACTTGGTCAGTATGAGTTGTCAGACCTGCACGCTGATTCATTACGTGTGTTAGCGATTCTTTAACTAACTCCAGTCAGTGCTGTGTTTTGGGAGTTTGCAGCTTGGAATCAACATTCTGCAAGGACAGTGTTGTGACATTTATTCAGATCGACTAAATTCCTGGGCCATGAAGGAATACTGCTCAGAGGGCACCATCATCGCGACACGTACCACAGCAGCTTGTGTGACAGAATGCACTTTTTACCGAAAACTCGAGAATGGCTTTCACTTACCGCTGTAAAAATATGTAAAAAAAAAAAAAAAAAAATTGCCAGTTTGGGAGAATTTTAGGAAGGCTGATTATGATCCCAAAGGGCACGATTATTTTCGCCTTTTATGGGATTAGTCTGCTGCCTGGATGTTGGTGAAACTGACAAGCTACATTCATTAAGGATAGTTGATTGAATTAAAAATTACCAATGCGATGAATCACTTTATTCAAATGGAGGATTTTGTCTGAGGATTATTTGTTTATTTTTGGGGCTGACGACCTCCTGTACCTTAAAACGGCGCATAATAGGCTTACAAAGTGAAGTCCTTCTGCGACAATGTTTTATAGAGCGCGACAGGAAGATGTTTGTTCTAAATGTAAAAAATGCTGAAACGGGAGATGGAATTCAGAGAAAGGGAAATAATTCCGTATCCAACCTAAAAAGCTTAAAAAAGTTTATTTCCCAGAACAATTTTAAAAGGGGGCTCGCCTTTATTTTTTGGAGGGTTTTATTTGTGAGAAGGGGGGGTAGGCTACTTGTCATCCCTACAATCACGTGCGCGTTTTCGATGTAGCCTGTCGGTGGTTTCTTGGTCATTTCCTCATTAATAATTTCTTAATCATTATACGATTATGTATTGGTCTTGTTAATTCAAATAATAAATTGTTTGATTGTGAATCATGCGATATCAAACTGGGAGGGGTTGTGAGCCATCATGTGTGAGACAGGCAAATCCCGGCAGTATTACCAGGAGTTGGGGTTGAAGAGAATGAAACAAATAAGGCAACAAAAGCATGATAGCTTTTTAAATGACACATGCGTACAAAACAAAGTACTTATTGGGATAAAACGTAGAAAAAATTCAGGCCCCAGCACAACAAAACGATTATAAATAATAATTTTTTGTAATCGGTCATGATTTATATGACGAATATTCTTTTATTCCAGTACTCGTTTGCACCCTTAGTTGCTATGACCGCTGTTGCAAAGACCAACATTGTCATAACGCCCTCATGCAGCGCTATTTACAAAAAATAAAATAAAATAAAAAAAAAAAAAAAAAGTATAATATATATATATATATATATATATATATTTATTTTTTTTAAATGACGTCACTTTTCTACTTTCGGTTGGCAGTCCCCCCTAATTCAAACATCTTCCCGCGCGCCTGTCTTTTTCTCCCTGTAGGACATCAAATGAGTTCCTTTGAAGACTGCTCATTCAAGGAAAAATTATCTCCCGTCTCTCTGAGTACAATGTATAATGAAATGGTTTGTTTAATGCAATGGGTTGCCTTGTTTATTTTGTACTATTGACAAAACTCTTATTGGCATAAATTGAGCAGTTGCTTGCATTCACTGATATCCACTTGCTGTACATGTTTACATGAATGTCTTGGCATAATGTTTAGATGTAATAATGACCATAGAGACGCGAAAAATATAAGTTCATCCAATCTAAACATCATCTGCATTATGGGAGCAATCCTTTCCCTCCAAAATGAAACGAAGAAAAAGTGATTAATTCTGTAAAACGACACTCAGAAAAAAAATCCTGCTATAATTGAAACCAGCATCGAGATCAATGAACATTATGCGTATAAACTAAGCCTACCGAAAATTTCTACGAATAGCCTATTGTCGCCGCTGTCTACGTATTCTATGTCATTAGAGAAATCTCCCTTTTCTTCCATGATCTTAGCAGTGTAACTGAAATGCTGTCTCTCCGTCATTCCCAAACAAAATACTGTTCTAATGAGTATAAGTGTATGTGGTAGTCAGTACACATTCTTCGTTAATATTTACGGAAACCTGCCTCAAATGTAATCACTGCCTCTATCTGTCCCTCTTGAAAGCATTCGAACTAGTTGACAGCGCGGGTTTATTTGGAACTACTTGGAGCTACATGGACCACGTGACCGCGTACCGACGAGATCAAAGCGTGTCGTAACTCTGTTTTTCAACGGCTCTGGTCTGGACAACATAACTTTTGTGACATCACAGCAACGTTTTTTTTTTTTTTTTTTTTTTTAATTATACTCAACGGTTGGGAATGTTTGTCCCACCCCATGCCCTGACACTTCCCGAAGAGCCAATCACGTGTTTGGGAAGAGTACTGGTGCGAAGTTACGGTAGGTGTGGGAAAACGCAATCCCCCAATCAGTTTTCAGTTTGAGTTTTCAGAATTTGTGAATGAAAGCCTACTGTACAGCCATCATTTTTTCATATTTTTTTTTATTTGTTCCGCTCATGGCATTGGAGACAAAAAGAAATTCACAAAATATATTCAGCTCTGAGTAGTTTACATAACCCATGATGGAAAGGAGCAGGGAGAAGAAAATCTCAAATATACAATCAGAAATAGAAAAGAAAAGATGGCCTGCTAATCACAGTTGCTTAGCAACCACTACTTACAGTAGTATAAACAAACACAATCAAAGGTCAAAACACAATAATTTACAATCTGAGAAACAAATTACCTAACATCATCATATTGTCTAATTATTCTTTCTTTATACATTTTCTTAAATCGCAAGATATTCATACAGCCCTTTAAATCATGTGGCAAGGAATTCCACAGTTTCACCCCAGTTACAGAGATACACATCTGCCTTAATGTAGATAATTCTCATTGCCTTTGCCTAAATAATTCTCTGCCTTTTTTTGTAAAATAAATAATGGTTCTAAATTACTCTTATATGTGTTGCCCCACACTTCAACACAGTAATGCAAATACGGCAAAATCAAAGAAAAATACAAAATCCGCATTGACTTTTAGTCCAACAAATACTTTGCTTTGTTGAGCACAAAAACATTTTTAAATACTTTAGTTTTCACGTGATACATGATATTTCCACGTCAATTTATCATCCATTATAACACCCAAAAATATGATTTCAGAAACTCTTTCTATACTTATTCCATCTATACACAGTGAAACATTCTCTTTTCTCCGATTTGCAAAAACCATGAATTTTGTTTTGTTCAAGTTTAATGATAACTTATTGTCATCAAACCATTTTTTGAGCTTGACCATTTCATTTGCAATAGTTTCTGTCAACATATGCAAATCTTCTTCTGAACAAAAAAAAATGTATCATCTGCAAACAACACAAATCGTAGTAATTTTGATGCGTCACAGATGTCATTAATATATAAAATAAAGAGTTTAGGTCCCAAAACCGAACCTTGTGGGACTCCACATTTAATCTTCATATGATCAGATGTAATACCAGCAAAATGTACATATTGTTGTCTATTATCCAAATAACTGCTGACCCAGTTCTGAGCTATTCCTCTTATACCATAAGTGTGCAATTTAGATACGAGGATATTATGATCTATTGTATCAATGAAAACCCCTATTGCGTATTTCGTACTTTCTAATGCTGATGTAATTTCTTCCACTATGTTCATTAATGCTAATGATGTGGATCTGTTGCCCAAAAGCCATTCTGTCACTCAGTAATTTATCATTTTCAATGAAAAAATATCAAATTTTTGTATGAACAGTTTTTCAAGTATTTTTGAAAATTGTGAAAGCAAGGACACTGGTCTGTGATTATTAGAGCTGTGTTTATCTCCTGTTTTAAACAGTGAAATAACCTTGTAACATCATTGTAGCTCTTACCATTTATGCCCATGCCCTGCTTGAGTTTACATAACGACTAAAAGGCCAACTTGATGGGTTGAATCATGAACATACTTGTGTCTAATTGGACGAGCCGCAGAGAGGTCATGATCTCATTGGCTGGTTGTGTTTCCCAGGTGAATGGGCTGAACACGGTGCGTGTTCCCATGACTGTGGTAAAATTTGAGGGTCCAAAAACAAGATGCCGCAAGGAAGCAGAGCAGAAGCAGTTGGAACTAGAGGAGGAGAGTTAAAGGCACAATTGGGAAGAACCAGCCAGGAATGATCCATAGAGCCGGTTATGTCATGGAGGGAAAAGCTGGAGGACAAAATCTTTTGTGTGGAAACACTGTGAAATAGGTAGAGAGGAGAGTGAGGAGATATGCTTCTAGTGTGCACGTTAGCCCCTCCCCCAACCAACTCTGTGATTCATGTTGCTGACTCTTACGACATCATCTCCTTGGGGGCGGGGCTGTGGTTCTGAAGCCATTTTGTGTCTTCTGCCAGATCTACATTTCACGTTAAATTGAGTTGGTGGGGCCAAATACAAGCCATGGGAACAGACTGAAATTCAGCCAACAAATGAAGATTTGACTTTCTGTTCGTGAATTTGAATTTTGGTTCATCTCTGGGATAAACTGAAATAGAATTGACGTAAAAAAAAAAAAAACTGGTATGAATGGGAGTTTGAGTGCCGCGCTTGAATGACTCACCAATTTGTATTTGAGCACGTTTTGCTTCGGAGAGCAAGTCCTCGGATTGGCCCTTCTAGGCTGTGATTGACAGGTGTGGGTTGATGACCTAAAGCGGTGATGCGTTCTGACAGCCGCCATTTTGTTGGTCGTGAAACTGACATGCAGTTATTTGCCTGCGAAGTGTGCTGTGTGAGCTTGGTCCCCTGACGTGACTAAGTGCTCGTTAAGTTTTCAAAGTTTATCTATCGAACCCAAAGCTGAAAGGAACATCTTCTGAATCTCAATGAGGTGGTGACTCATGTTTTTTTATGATTGTACCATTAAAAAACATGCATTAACACAAAATCCAGTGTCTGTGTGCCTTGTTTATGTTTTCAGTGTAATTGGTGGGGGGGGGCTGTAAATCCAGGCAAACATAATAGGATAAACCCCCCTCCTTTTCAATAATCTCAAGCAAAGCCAATTTTTTTTAATGGCTAAGTGAGTGTGCTCTCCACACAACACGGCAAGAAACCTATGAAATGTGACGTTTCTCACATCTAAACATCGATTAAGATTTCAAAATATATTAGTGTGGGCCAGGTGTAAGCTGTACCCTTTATTGATATGAACATTATGCCTGGTCATAGCCCTGTATCGTAAATCAGGATTTCAGAGTTAGCCAGATAACTATGCTGAGTAAATCCTGGTACAGCGTTGAATCTGAATGTTATCTTACCATCGTTGTCTGGTGATCGCTGACTATTAACTCCTTAATCCTGCTTTATGGAACAGGCGCTATGTTAGTTTGATTGCTGTTGAGAGTAAAACCTGAAACATGGACTAAAAAAGGAGCTGCTCTAAATTAAATTGTATCTTTATCCAGCTAATTCCATAATCCTGCTTTGTGAAACCTCACCGATGTATAATGTCAGTAAATGATTGGGTTCTTCCTTCCATGACTCGTACATGGTGCTCATTGGTGTTCACTATCACCCTGTGCAAATGGAGTATTCTGCCAATGGTAAATTTTTGTTCTCGGAATACAGCGGTGCAACTGACCGTTATTATGGTGAGCCCATTTAATCCCAAATTTTTCCTTGCAATGTAAGTGCATGCACTTTACTCCAGAGACCTCCCGAACACAAACTGTATTTTTTGATTTTCTGATGGTTTAGTTCAAATTTGCATTTTTTTCCCCAAAGCCAACAGCAACACTTTAGAGCTTCTGGAAGTATACTGAGAGGCATCAAAAACGCGTAATAAAAAATACTTTTTTAAGTAGTGGTAAATGGTTTCTTTCGTAGTTGCAAAACACGGTCTCGGGAAACTGTGCTTTTGGTAGTGAGACTCGGCCTCACTGTTATCGTTACATTGGCAGTCAATTCAGCAGTTCTTATGCATCATCTGACATCATAGAAGACGTTATATGGAATTTGTTTTTGTGGCGTCACAGTCAACACACTTTGTCGGGGACGACAGCTGACACATTTAGTCATTCTGCGTCATCCCTGCAGTCTGGACACAGTCATTTAATGGACATTAATTCGTCCAGAATCTTTTCTTTGAGACTGGCCATCATTCAACATTCAAAATGTTTGATTCTTCTGAGATTCATTTGTTTGTGGCATTTGAAGTGGGAATGATGTGACTTTGTTTATGTGTATTTTCATTGGCCCTGATCTTCAACTTTTCATGTGCAAAATGATTTCTCCCAATGTAATTGACGACCGTGATCCAGGGAACTGTGCTGCATTTAGATAATCATAATGAGGTGTTAAACCAAGAAAAGATTCAAACCCAGACACTTGACATTTTGCAATGCATACCATACCTGATGGTCATCATGTCAATCAGCAAAAGAAAAAAACTATCAGTTTTCAAATTAGACGATAAAAGTCACTTTGCGTTTTTAATGCCTCTCAGTATACAAACCCCAATTCCAATGAAGTTGGGACGTTATGTAAAACGTGAATAAGAACAGAATACAATGATTTGCAAATCCTTTTCCACCTATATTCAATTGAGTACACTACAAAGACAACACATTTAATGTTCAAGCTGATAAACTTAGTAGTTTTTTTGGAAATATTCACACATTTTGATTTTGACGCCTGCAACACATTCCAGAAAAGCTGAGACAGGGGCAACAAAAGACTAGGAAAGTTAAGGAATGCTCAAAAAACACCTATTTGGAACATTCCAAAGGTGATCAGGTTAATTGGAAACAGGCGAGTGTCATGATTAGTTAGTATCCCCGAAAGGCTCACTCGTTCACAAGCAAGGATGGGGCGAGGTTCACCACTTCATGAACAACTGCATGAGCAAATAGTCCAAAAGTTTAAGAACAACGTTTCTCAATGAGCAATTGCAAGGAATTAAGGGATTTCATAATCTACAGTCCATAACATCATCAAAAGATTCAGAGAATCCAGAGAAATCTCTACACCTAAGCAGCAAGGCCGAAAACCAAAATTGAATGCCCGTGACCGACGGTCCCTCAGGTGGCACTGCATTAAAAACTGGCATCATTCTGTAAAGGATATTACCATGTGGGCTCAGGAACACTTCGGCAAACCATTGTCAGTTAACAAAGTTCGTCGCTACGTCGACAAGTGCAAGTTAAAACTCTACCATGCAAAGCAAAAGTCACATCGACAACACCCAGAAACGCCACTGGCTTTTCTGGGCCCGAGCTCATCTGAGATGCACTTAGGCAAAGTGGAAAAGTGTGCTGTGGTCTGACAAGTCCACATTTCAAATTGTTTTTGGAAATCATGGACATCGTGTCCGCGGGGCTAAAGAGGGAAAGGACCGTCCAGATTGTTATCAGCGCAAAGTTCAAAAGCCAGCATCTGTGATGGTATGGGGATGTGTTAGTGCCCATGGCATGGGTAACTTGCACATCTCTGAAGGCACCATTAATGCTGAAACGTACATACAGGTTTTGGAGCAACATATGTGCTATCAAAGAGACGTCTTTTTCAGGGATGTCCCTGCTTATTTCAGCAAGACAATGCCAAGCCAGATTCTGCATGCGTTACAATAGTGTGGCTTCATAGTAAAAAAGTGCAGGTAATAGACTGGCCTGACTGCAGTCCAGACCTGTCTTCCATTGAAAATGTGTGGCGCATTATGAAGCGTAAAATATGATAAAGGAGACCCCGGACTGTTGAGCAACGGAAGTCGTACATCAAGCAAGAGCGGGAAAGAATTCCACATACAAAGCTTCCACAGTTAGTGTCCTCAGTTCCCAAATGCTTCTTGAATGTTGTTAAAAGGAAAGGTGATGTAACACAGTGGTAAACATGCCCCTGTCACAGCTTTTTTGGAACATGTTGCAGGAATCAAATTCAAAATAAGTGAATACTTCCAAAAAAACAATAAAGTTTATCAGTTTTAACATTAAATATCTTGCCTTTGTAGTGTTCTCAATTGAATATAGGTCTAAAAGGATTTGCAAATCATTGTATTCTGTTTATATTCATGTTCTACACAACGTCCCAACTTCATTTGAACTGGAGTTTGTTAAAAAAAAAAAAAATTGTTCACAAGTATGACCAGTGGGATTAAAGGGGTTAAGCATACCAAGTTTACACCATGCCATATAAAACTTGATCAGAATAATTTAAGCCTAAGAGATGTAAAACATTAAAGAAATTACAGTGAAGCATTGCATTCATTTTAAAACAAATTTTATTTAATTAAATTAAATTCAGTCTCACGATACTTACAGCTATAAGAGATAACCAGACTGAAGCTGTAAACATAACACCATAAGTGTTTTGTGTTTCCTGTCTCCTCTGATATACAATTTCATCCAGTTTTCATCCACAAACTCAAACAAAATTATTTTTATTGTGGTAAAAATTAGTAATTCCTGATCAAGATATGGTCCAGATGGTTGTTCACAGTATGGACTTCTCTCCTTCTCTTAACTTTCAAAATGGCCGCCAGCACAGCAGGGGTGAGTGTCTTCTGGAGAGGATATGTTGGGACCCTGAACTTCCTGGGTGCTGGGTTTGGAGGTGTCAGGGAGGGAATGAAACATGTCGGTGTAGACGGAGCACTCCAACAGAGAGTAGTCACAGGGGGAATCTGGGCCTAAGTCCATATTTTTCCCCAGGGACAATGGAGGGCTAAGAAACTGTGGCCCCATTGAAGTGCCCTGAAATGTTGCGTACTTTAGGACCGGGGAGGTGTTGAGTACATCCCACACATCAGGAGGCTGCGGCTTGGCTGTGATTGGTCCAGGAACTACTTCATACGCAACTGGGATGGGCTGTGCTGTGGGCGAGGCCAGACGAGGAGGCTCCTGCATCTGCATTTGGTGGAGCTCCTCGCCGATCAGCTCCTTGACTATGGAAGCCAACCAGTCCAGCTCTGTGTCACCGTCCGGTCCTTCCTCTCTCTCCTCCTCTTCCTCATTCTGATGAGGGATGGTGCCCTCCTGTCCAATTTTCTCCTCTCCTCCTCTGCTATCGATCTTTCTCTCCATCTCGCTCACACCTCCATTGGCTGTGGAAGCCGCCAAGGTGACATTCCCGCAAGGCTCCGCCTCTTTCTCTTGGACCTGCTCCATCACCTCCATCAGTGTGCGGAACCTGACGGAGTAGCTGTCGGGGTGCATGGGGAAATTTTTGGAACCCCCTTGCACCCCCCACCTGCTGGTCCCACCCTCGTCCCGACCCTCTCCACTCCTCTCCATCTTCTCCATGAGCCGCTGGTACTTTGCCGAAAAACTGTCGGGGCCACGGGAGGCCCCCCTGCGCCTCTTGGGGTGCTGCTGCCTGATCACAGAGTGGGGTTTGCCTCGAGCCACCAACTGCGCCACGATACCCAAGAGCGGCTACTGTTGACCCCCACCCATCAGCGGGATGGGATCCCCAGCCATCAGCAGGATGGGATCCCCACCCATCAGCAGGATGGGCGGAGCCGGCATCATGAAGTTTTGCGGGTCCTGTATGAGGTCATCATTAGAAAAATAACACTGTTAGGCCCTACCCATGTTAGGTATTAAAACTACACTTACATATATTGAATAAAAACCATAAAAGTAGCCACAACTATCACGGCAGTGACTGTGACAAGTGATATCTTCGGGGTTCATTCACGTGACCTCCGAATACAAGAATGATAGACACTTTGTCAGCCAATCAAAATCCATCTGAACAAACGGATTAAAAATGGCAGACACTTGTATCGCTAGGATTTGAGTTTCTATAGTGTCCTTACAGTTATGGCTTTGCTGGGCCTTGACAGGTGTTAATACCTAGAGCCCACCACAGAAAACAGGATTACCAAGTGAGCCAGAAAACTGCCCAGGCTTACAGTTAAGTAAAGGAGTATTTGGACAATGACAGAATTTTTGTAATTTTGCCTCGGTACACCAAAACAGGGGATTTGAAATGAAACCTAGATGGGATTTAAGTGCAGACCTTCAGCTTAAATTCAAGGCCTTTCACAGAAATCTTGCTTTAACCATTTAGGAATTACAGCCATTTTTATACATAGGCCTCCATTTTCTGAAGTTCAAAGAGAATTGTACAAACTAACACATTTATAAACATTAAGTTTTCTTTTTAATACTTGGTTGAAAGTCTTTTGCAGCCAATGACTGCCTGCAGTCCTGAACCCATGGACGTCACCAAACACTGAGTTTCATCCCTTGAGATGCTTTGTCAGGTCTTTACTGCAGCCGCTTTCAGTTTCTGATTGTTTGTGGGTCTTTTTGCCCTCAGTTCTGTCTTCAGTGAGTGAAAAGCAGCTCAGTTGGGTTGAGGTCAGGTGACTGACTTGGCTATTCAAGAATATTCCATTTATTTACCTCATGTGGCTTTCGCAGTGTGTTTTGGGTCATTATCCATCTGTACTGTGAAGCACTGTCCGGTCAGACTCGCAGAATTTGGCTGAATGTGAGCAGATAGTTTAGCCCTGTACAGTTCAGAGCACATCCTGCTACTTCTGTTAGCACTCACATCATCAATAAACACCAGTGAGCCAGTTCCCCTGGCAGCCATACATGCCCATGCCATTACACTGCCCTCACCATGATTGGCAGATGATGTGGTCTGCTTTGGATGATGAGCCGGTCCTTTCCTTCTCCATACTCTTCTCTTCCCATCATCCTGGTGCTAATAAATCTTGGTCTCATCTGTCCTAAGAATCTTGTTTCAGAGGCGTAAAACCCACAAAACAAGACCAACTACGGAAATTGTAGGGGCGAAGGCTCTACGTGTTCTTTTGGGCTGGTGTTAACAAGCGCGACCTCCTGGCTGGTGTAAATCGCAATAAAATGGATCTATTTTCTCCGTTCGAAGAACGGGGCACAAAAGCACAACGGTTACAATTAATCTGACTCCATAATGCATTTAGAATACCAAATTTAGTTATACCCTCGTTAAATATCTGACTCCAAATTAGAATTAGAATTAGAATCCATAATCTAGGGAAACCTGCGTGGGTCTCGAAGTGACTACACCTCGAACTCTTAGGAGACTACCGCCATCGCTAAACATGTACTCCCGGGTTTTTAGTACTGTACCGGATCCTAGGTTCATTGGTTAGATTAGAGGTTTGGAAGTCAGCCATCACTGCAACAGCATCTTCTGGCATGAATACAGCGAACCCAGATTTATGCACGTCCATGGGTTTCATCAGGGAATTTTAACAGATAACCGACTTTTCGTCCATGGGTTTCCTTAAGGCTAAAATCCCAGAACCGGCAATACATAAACCCTTTATGTAAGTAGATCATGATTGTCTCTCCAACTTAATAAAACCAATCCCCATACCAGGCCGCTGGCCAGTCGTACCTCGGTCGGGATTATACCCCTAGGTATCTGTCGCAACGCGGCTAGAAAGAATAAAAGGATTAAGAGTCACGGAGACCACGCAAATTTAAAGGAATAACAAGAATTTATTTACCAGGTAGGCAAGAGCTTAAATCAACAGACCAAATATTAGTTACCACGAATTTAGACATATATAAACGTCATACCTGGCGACTGCTACACACACAGAGCTGGGTGAGTGCGAAATCAGAGAGACGATCAGCCATAGCTATAGAGTCTACTCACGCACTTACGTGCGCGGGGAGAGATCGGATACGATCTTCCCAGAATGGATTGTTTCTCTTTGCTTTAAGCCAAATCACGCCTTTGATCCAGGCGGCATGGCCATAAACACCTGGAGGGGGGGTCGAATCCGGTTTTTGGGTTTCCACTACTGGGAGGATGTAATAAAACACTTCAGCAGAGAGAGGAGAATAGGGTGATTACCAGAGAGTATTCTGACCAAATTCTCAGGAGTTTCCAAAAGGGAATGAACCTTAATTTCAATGGGAATGAAAGATACTCCATTCAACTCCTTGGATTTCCCCGAGAATAACAAGAACAAACATGATATGAATATGTACTAATATGATGCAGTTGTCATGAAAAAGTCTTAAGATGAATTAATATATAGGTAAATTGGGTTATAAGTCCAGAAGTGATTTCTTTGCAGAATATTGAACATATAAGCATATTATGTAGTTCTCAGGGGTTTAGATTATTTTAAACAGATTAATATAACTGGACTTTAACTCAAGAATTAGGCCAGTAATATGACTCGCACAGGGGCATTGTGTCAGCCAGAGCCCTGCAACAACCCCCCCCGTGGTGAGACCGTTGCCACCTCCTGGAAGTCCACAAAAGTTTTATTGCTATCTGGCATGGCTCTGGACTGAGCTTATCAGCCATTTGTCGCATACAGTCGCTGGGCTCCCCCACGCATCAGCGTTTGCAGATCTTACAGAGGTGCCGCTCAGAACCCAACCCCAAGGCACAGATGAATTTTACTGGTTTAGAAATGGAACAATCTTTTGTAAAATGAAATATGCAATGTTTACAGAGGTGTTCAAGCTTTCATGTTTTCTGACAAGGTCGAATCAGACCTGTCTGTTCTTGAGTTTTACCAATGGTTTGCACTTCGGGGTAAACACTCTGTATTTACAATCATGAAGAAATCTCTAGATTGTGGACTTTGACAATTATACGCCTCCCTCCTCAAGAGTGTTCTTGACCTGGCTAGATATTGTGGAGGGATTTTTTCTTCACCAAGGGAAGAATCCTGCAATCATCTACCTCAACTGTCTTCTGTAATGTTCCCCGTCTTTTGGCGTTGCTAAGCTCTCCAGTGCATTCCTTCTTTTATAGAATGTACCAAATTGTTTGTTTGGCCACTCCCAAAGTTTCTGCACTCTGTCTGAGAGTTTGTTGGTTTTTTCCCGGCTTAATAACGGCCTCCTTCACCTGTATTGACAACCCTTTGAACTGCTTATAGAGAGTTCCCATGAACAGCTACCAAATGCAAGGTCAATGCTTGGAACAAGCTCCAGACCGTTCATCTGCTTCATTTGTAGCAAAATAATGAGGGATCAGGACACACCTGGTCATGAAAATGACTGTCAGTCAATCATCCAATTACCTTTGAGCCCCTGAAAATGGAGCACTGTAAATAAAAATGGCTGTAATTCTTGAACGGTCAAAGCGAGATTGTAAACCCCATGAATCAAAGCTGAAAGTCAGTACATTAATCACATCTTGATGGTTTTGAGTCAAATCCATTGTGGTGGTTTACAGAAGCAAAATCACAAGAAGTGAGCTTGTTGAGCACAATATTCCCCCGCTGGGCTTGGCAATAATGAGCAAATCTAACACAGCATCCAAGGATTCCTCTTTCAGTCACTGGCCAATAATAATAATACATTAAAAACTAGGAGCCTATCTGAAAAAGTTGCATAATAAATATCACAAGTGGAAAGCATTATCATGGCATTGCTTGCAAACTATTTTAATCTGATCGAAAATATGATGTAAACATTATTATGAATCCAACTTTAAAAATGCGATATACACATAAGCAATATATGTTTATCATTTTTGTAAAGTTTCATGAAAATCTCTCAAACAATGTGGGAGGAGTTGATTTCAGAACATTAGCGCCCTCCCAAGGATATACAGTAAGTCACCGTTTAACGTCAAGGGCAGTAACTCTGTAAAATATTAGTTTTGCGCGACAAAAATGCAATATGCACATAACCAATATACGTATGTTTATCATTTTTGTAAAGTTTCATGAAAATCTCTAAAAAAATGTGCGAGGAGTTGATTTCAGAACATAAGCAGCCTTCCCGGGACGTACAGACGGACAGACAGACGAACGAATGGCCGGACATCGCCATGACATAATCCCCCTTCCGTCTCCATTGCCCACAATATTGCTTGCCAATGTACGATCATTAAGACGACAACTAAACGAACTTGAAGCCTGTAGGCCTATCAAATATTTCCATGAATTTCGAGATAGCTGTCTACTATGTTTTACTGAAACGTGGCTCAATTCTGATATTGATGACTCTTCACTTGAGATTGAGGGATTTGGACACCCTCACAGACTGGACAGGGATTTATGTTCAACTGGAAAATCTATTGGAGGTGGTGTATGCCTGTATGTTAATAGCAAGTGGTGTAAACATGGTGTTGTTAGAGATAGAATCTGCAGAGAGGATTTGGAATTGTTGTCAGTCTCAGTTCGGCCTTTCTATTTGCCTAGAGAGTTTGGACAATTATTTATCAGTGTTGTGTATATTCCACCCGATGCTAACAGCAACAAGGTTGTTGATACCATTCATAAACATGTTGATATGCTTGATGATATATGCCCTGATGCACCCAAATTTATTCTTTGAAATTTCAATAATTGCAGACTCAATAAGACTCTACCTAACTACAGTCAATATTTAACGTGTCAGAAACGTAAGGATAAAACAATTGACTTATGCTACGGAAATGTCAAGGACGCTTTCAAATCATTTGCTAAAGCCCTTCTCGGAACATCAGATCACAACTCAGTGTATTTAATCCCCACATACATGCCCAAGTTGAAAACAGAAAAGCCAAAATCAAAATCGATGAAGTCATGGACAGCTGATTCACTCGACCAACTGAAAGGTTGCTTTGATTGTACGGCTTGGGACGTTTTCGAGGAGTCGTGCTCGGACATTCATGAACTGACTGACGTGGTAACTGATTACATCAGTTTCTGTGTTGATTGTGTCACACCCGTGAAAACAACAAAGCTCTATCCCAATAATAAGCCGTGGGTGACTAAAGAACTCAAATCTGTGCTTAATGAGAAGAAAAAGGCGTTTTATACTGGTGACATGACGAAAGTAAAAACTGTCCAGAAGGAAATATCACGTGCAATAGATATATGTAAAAGGCAATACAAGTAGGTATGTGACAATCACGGCCATCGCTGGCTGCCAGGCGTTCCGCTGCCACCTGCTGAGCGCTGTGCTCAGTGTGCAAGAAGATTCCCTCGAAATGCGCGGTTTTCATGGGCTCGCATAGAGACGACCGGCACATCCGGGTACTTCGCCAAACGTCAAGGCCGCGCCCCTTTTTGGGGGATAGAAAACCTCAGATCCCATTGACCCTAATGTAATTTGATGTGTTTTCAGGTGTAAAATTTATCCGATTTATTTAACTAAATTTCCTGTTTATATTCATTTATTGATTTATTGATATGTCTAGCGATTATTTTGCAACCTTGCCCGAACCTGAGCGTTCGGGTTATTTTAATAAATTAAGGTTGATCGGTCCACCCTCTTGCCCTTTCACTACCGCGAATTTCGAAGTCTGTGTCAGTTTGGGGTTAAGAAAAACTAACACATGCACATAACGTTAGACCGCGAACCTGACTCGGTTGGCTGACGCTACTTTACGTGAGCTAGTTAAGCAAATAAAGAATAAATAATGACACGAGACAAAAATCGTAGCGAATAAACCTGTTAAAGTATAGCACCAAATCTTACATATTAAAGGGTACTTACGTTACTTTCTAAGTTTAAAAAAAGAGTGGCATGGCCTGTTGTGAAGCGTTTCCCACACGTATAAACATGGGAAGACACTGGATACATAGCTTTCACTCTTCATCCTCTCTAAACTCTCCTTCTTGGATTCTGCCCTTTTCCAGGTAGGATGGGGAACCTGACGTCCGGACTGATAATTTTATTGGAGGTGCAACCCGGCACACAACAACTTTTGGGCATTTTACTGCTCAGTTATCGCGCTTATTTCTCATTGATTTCAATGCATAAGAGCGTTTGTTTTCCCCCAAAAAGGGGCGCGGCCTTTGCGCTGAGCTCTTGATGACGTTGAACCGGTCGTCTCTATGGGGTAATTCCTGGGGAATCCTTCCTGTCACGTAGAGGAAAAGCCCCTCTGTCACCTCGTTTTCGATTTTTTCCCAATTAGCCTATTTCACAAGATGGCCACGCCTACCGGAAAGCATGTAAAAACACTTCCTGTGGCTACTACGACAGAAGCTTAGAGGCATATACTCTTAATTTGTCTTCTCGCAAACTCCTCTTTCTTTATTTCAGGAGTCCATTACAGTTGTGGTCCGTATTTTGGAATAACAGGGTAGCGTAAGGAGGTACAAATTTGTTTTAGGTTATTAGGTTAGCCTTTTCTTGATTCGTTTTTGATTGTATAGGTATAGCTTATGATAGCTGGCATTTCAGATAATTTGGCTAGCTTGCCTGTCAAATGTTAGCTAGTATACGACTTAATGACTTAATAAATGCCTGTGTTCGTAAAACTCGCTGTTAGTATGTTTGTTTTTCACTTTACCTAGCTATTTCTACTCTCAGACATTGCATAGTGGTCACTGGGTTGGATGTTATATCGTTCAGTCACTGAGGAAGCTTGAGAAGCTAGCTAATTGTATCAAGGTTGTAGCTCCAGCGAGGCGAGATTGGGGGTTCGCTTGCTAGGTGATTTGTGTTTGGCCTGAAGCCATATTATTATTATTTTTTTGTCACGAACATAGCTCGGTTTTATCCAGGCTAGAACGCTTAGCAGTGGTGTCTGATAGGGAGCTTGAGGTTTGCCCCGCCAGCTTATGCAAAGAAAGTCTGGCTAAATGTAACTTGCTTCGCAGTAGATGGCTAGCCAGCTAGCTAGTAAATCAAGATATTGCAAATGCAGTGCTGGCTAATGACCACCATTACCTGGCGTTTCTTTTTGATTACTGCAGCTGCTGCGACTTGCGTTTTCAACAGACACCATGGCATTCCGTCTGGGGCAGCCAAGGAGAGCCCAGTAACCTTCGCCAACTCAGCGCTTTCTTCTCCAGAGGCAGTATTCCCAAAAAGGCGAAAATGCAGTTTTCCGTCAAGGCACCAATTATCAACAAAATTAATACCATACCTGCGCAGAGTTGGTTAAGGTGTAGCCTTGAACCAAAAAAAAAAAAATTTACCCGTGCTGTTCTGAATATAAAATGATGTTTCTTCCCGGGAAATCCCTTTTGAAAAAGTGGGTTCGTCTTATTTTCGGGGACTCGGCTTTTTAGTCAAAATCAGTGATTCTGCGTATTTTAGTCTATAGTCAATATACGTTGACAACAATAGATGGCGCCGAACTACAGTCTGCCTTGTTTTATATTGGTTTTTCTAAAGGTTTTATCTTGGTTTTTCTCAAGGTTTTATCAGTATTTTCATATTCGTGATTAAAACAAGATGTCATAAAAACCCCCTTTTTCCCAAAAATTGTCTTAAGGGGGGTCGTCTTACATCCAAAATCCTCTTATATTCGGAACAACACGGTGATAATGATTTTTATTGCTTACTTGGTAAATGTGTAATTGATGTACCCTGTAATATAGACTACAGAGATGCTGCAAAAATTAAAAGCAAAATTACGTTTTACTACTCTTTATGTATTAGACATGTCGATCAAGAGTAAATCTTATTTTGCTCATGTGGTTTTTTTTTTTTTTTTTTTATAGTCAGGTATCATATGTGGGACATACTGAAATAAATGCCCCATCAAGGAAATTGAACACCCATGGGTTTTTCACATCCAGACATCTAACAGCAGTGAATGAATGAAATCGTAACTATAATGTCATTGTTGGTAAAATCCATGAGTAAGCTAAGCAAGCCCAACTGGGTGGCACGCGTAAACTGCCAGGTGTCCCAGTCTGAGACCAAAGAAGTCTGGCCACCTTATTTATTAAATTTACCCCGGGTGTACTCAGTGAATCTCCAGGACTTGTGAAATTAAGATGTCAAACAAAGTTTACATCACAGCCCATTACAGCACACTTGGTTCCAAATATGTCCCTGCTGCTGCTTACATGAACATACAACAGATTTGGCACAGGCCCCATGCTTATGTAAAAAGGAAGTAACTCAAGTCATTACCGGACAAAGATGAATGAAAATGAAAACTTTGATGAAACCAATTTTATTTGAAAAAAAATGTACTTTGTTAGGTCACTGCTTCAGAGCCAGCTGGTGCACTTGTAGTGCTCAATTCTACAGCCTCAGGAACAAATTCTGTGCAGTCAACACTACAGAACTAACTACCCCAAATCTGCATATTTGCAAAACTATAAACTTCACACACAAATGTTTCTGGACCACTGCCTGACAAGGACAACTTGACTGCAACAGCATCAATAATTGGCCTTCGACCACAGCTGCTTACAGCAAAGATTAGTGATGGCTTGTCAAGCACTGAACTGACTTTCCAAAAAGGGGTCCTGAGTGGATAAGATGCGACATCATGGGTACATCTCAATTCTCTTAAATAGCACCCATGTTTCCCTCGCTAGTCTTTCCCTAGCATCTCAGTCCTTCCCACCATGGAGAGATGCAAGGAAACTAT
Organism: Gymnothorax javanicus; assembly: GCA_029692085.1. NCBI lineage: Eukaryota > Metazoa > Chordata > Actinopteri > Anguilliformes > Muraenidae > Gymnothorax > Gymnothorax javanicus. The sequence goes on along the minus strand of CM056197.1, from coordinate 130,452,639 downwards.
GCGATGAGGGAAGAAACAAGGAATCCTTTCCTCTGAAGAATCACATGAATCCACATCCATTTCTGTTGATGGCACACAGCTGGATCTGCTGCCAGTGTCTGTCATTACGGACTGACCGCATGGTTTTCAGCTGAAGTCTTTCAGGAAGGCTGCCCTTGTGAATACTCACTCATGGCTCCTCAGAGCTCTCTCCTCGCAGCAGAACTGAGAGCTTTGATATGACCTGTAAGATGGCTGATACATGAAAACTTCTGCTTCAAGTGAAGAGCAAGGAAGTATCAAATAAGATTTAAGATGTACCCATGTCCACCAGTTTTCAGATCCTTTCCAAAGGTGAGCAAGTGCACCTGATGAAATAACAAAAAAAGGCAAAGCAATTTATGAATAGAATGTCAGACAATCAAACTAAAACTTCTTTAATAAGAAATATGGCACAAAGACGGTGTAAAAACCCAAGGAGATTAGATGATAAAAGAGCAATAGTAAATGAGTAATTGGAGTACTATCCGCAGGACTGTATATTACAAGGTAATAGTGCAAAATACCACTAAACACTAATAAAACACCTTGGTAAATTTGCGAAGATCGAAGCAAGTAGTACCAATAAGTCATAATTAAGCAGCTAAAGGTTGTCGCTGTGTCTTCATGAAATCACAAAAGAAGTTGAACAAATTGATCCCTTACATCTACATAAGCGGTGGCGAATGGACTGAAAATATTAAGCGCCAGTTGGATAGCCTGCATTGCAGGATGTGTCAAAAGCGAGCACAGAAGTTCAGAGTAGTACAATTATTTATTTCACTTTTTTTATTTACGTAATTAAAACAATGTTCTTAGTTGAATTTACCACGTTGCAGCATTGCAGCAAGAACGACGAGCGTTAAACTGCCAAAGGATTATTCTAATCTTTGGAAAACTTTATTAAGCATAATTATCAAACACAGGTCGGTACAAATGCGTTACCCACACAAGCCATTCTCGACCACAGCTTACTGACGTTTTCTAAACAGGTAATAAGCAACTTCGGAGACGTGATATCTAGAAAAAAAATTCATAGACGTATGTTCGCCAGCTAAATGGTGCAAGATATCTTTAATACTAACGTAGTTTGAGCGAACACGGAAGACTAGCAGTTAGCTACGGATTACAGCATGAACGATAGGTAGCAAGCTAATGCTAGTATTTTTATGTTCCATTAAGTTAATTGTTGATGCCATAATATTGTGTCAACTGGCCAATAACTCTAAAATTTTCCGGTTTAACTGGCTTTGCCGATCCTATTTTTTGCCTCAATTTTTAAACGCATGGTTAAAGTAAGCTGCGTGATTTGCAAGAAGCAGCAAGATGGCTAGTTACCTGAAGGAGGGCAGCAATCGTAGTCAATGCTCCAAAAGTTCTGCACCAGGTGAATCCGTTTTCTTATCGGTTTTTCAACCCGACTCCATCGCAGACCCCTTTCTTCGCCGGTGCAGTCACTCGTATTTTTCACGCCCCAGTTCACATGGATCTGAATGGGACAGCTTGTGCATTGCACACTCAGGTACCTAGGTAGCTACATCTCATAATCGTAAGTCTTCCTCCGTCATCTCTTCTTATGGACAAAATCCATCTCCTCACGTCGTCTTCGGTGGGCAAACCGAGGAAAGAGAGGTCGGCTCGCTTCTTCGAGTTAAAGTTTGAACAGTCAGGACCGGGAACACCCGACTACTAACACTCTGCCATTGTTAATATACGGAGCATCAAGCAAGCATAAATTGGGGGAAGTCAGTTTACATGCTATCCCAGCTGTACCTGTCTCTCCCCGCGTTTCTGCAAGATCTCTCGCACGTGCTTAATTACTTTCCTGCACTCGTTATCTGTGCACTTAGAACTCCTTGAACGGAGCTGTTTAAATGTCATAGGCTGTCTGTCCGTCCGTGTCTTGGCTTTCGCCAATTTTCGTGGTTAGGGTTTCCCTCATGTGATTCTCCCGTTGTAATTAGTCTGATCCAGCTCACCTGCTCCCTGCATAGCATGTGACTTTCCTCCCGTCCATTTAAGCTGTCTTTTCACAGCCAGCTCCTTGTCAGAACGTTGATCAATATTTCTTTGTGCAGAGCGTCTTGTATGCCATTGAGTATTGTTTTTCTTCAACTGGTTTGTCTGACTACAATTCTTGCCATTGCCCTTTTTGTACTGCTTTGTCTTTTTGGATTTCGACCTATTTTTTTTTTTTTTTGTTGTGTGACCACGATTTCTGTGTTTGGATGCCCTGTGTATGACCCTTGGCTTTGTTCATCGACTACAACTTTTTGCCTACCGTCTATGTACCTTTGCTCATCTATCTTACTGGTTCTGACCCCTGCCTGTCTAGTCAACACTGTTTTTGGATTTCGTATTGTGGCTTGGCAATTCTTGTTTTTTGGCTTTGACTCGGACCTCATTAAAGGCATACGTTTTTGGATTTCCCCCTCGCGTGTGGTTCCTGAACGCACCGTCACACTTTGCCCATATGCAGATACCTGTGGCCAACTTCAGATTTAAAAAAAAAAAAAAGGCAGGTAATTTTAGACTGGCTCAAATTAAGGCAATTTTGTCATTATTCAAAAATAGCTGTAACCAGGGCATGTGTCCCAGCCCTCAGACCCACTGCTGTTCACACATCAGCGCTCCTCTAACTGTGTGACAGGATTTGTATAGAGGAAGGGGCTTTGCATACCTGTCCTGCCTCACTGCTCCACACACTTTAAGACCCCCAGTACTGATCAGTGACTGTCCAGTCCTTTCACAGACACTGACACAGGCAGCATTATGATGATGTCAGACTTTCTACTGCTGGTGATGCTGGGACTCCTTATACAGGGTAAAGGAAGATGATACCATTTTAATATTTTTGGGGTAATTGAAATTTTTTTTTTTCTTTTTTTTAATGTTCTCAATTTCTATTATCAAATATGCTGTGGAAATTTGATTTGTTCGGCAGGCTCAATTTCCTTTTTTATTTTTCAGACTCAATGGGAGATATAGTTGTGACTCAGTCTCCAGCAGCTCAAGCTGTTCAGCAGGGAGACACTGTCACTATCAGCTGTACAGCCAGTCAGAGTGTTTATGTCGATAGCAATGGCAACTGGCTCTACTGGTACCAGCAGAAACCTGGTCAGGCTCCTAAACTTCTGATTTATTGGGCCACAACTCGTCAGTCTGGGGTTCCTGATCGTTTCAGTGGGAGTGGATCTGGGACTCAGTTTACACTGAAAATCACTGGAGTCCAGGCTGAAGATGCAGGAGATTATTATTGTCAGAGTGCACATTACATCAGTAGTAGCTGGGTGTTCACACAGTGTTAGAGAGCCGTACAAAAACCTCCCTCAGTCAGACTGCACAGAGACTGCACTGCTGCAGCTGGGACCTACTGCAGGTGCTGAGGGGGGAGCCACTGATCTGAAACACTGAGAGGCTCTGCTCTAAACACTGAGCACTTTGCACAATAATAACTCAGATTTTCAACTGTAATACAAACTCTGGATATGGTAATACAAGTGTATCCAGATCATCTGCTGAAAATAGTGTTTTGATAATTTAAAGAACAAAATGAAGACTCTTATATTGGTTTTTTTTTTTTTTTTACTGCAATGTTAGATTTTATTATGGGAGTAGCACTTTTGCTGCTCTTACAGTAAAGATGAAGAGTATTTAACAGTGGAACACCTAAGTCATGAATTGTGTTGTAAATTTACTGCAACAGAAAGTTGACTGACCCTTGGTGTCAAAAAAAAGAATTTCATAAATATAATACCCCTGATAACTCAAGGTTGACAAAGGATGACTTTAGAATTTGTGATGTTTTGCACATTTGGGATGTTTGTACCCGTAACACTTAAATGGAGTTTAATCCAGATGTGATCTGCGCTGATAAAGACAGAGGGAGGGAGGAATGCTCTTCCACTCTCTGCCAGGGCTCCCCCTGCTCTCTCCTAAACACCTTGTTCAGCTCCATTCCTCTTAACTTCTCTTGTGCTTTTCACAGTTGAGTATGACTGTAAGGGTTTGGCCTTGCAGTCCCTCCCCCTGCTGCATTCTTCACCTCTACCTTAACAGGCAACAGGTGTGGCTCGTTAAGGTGGAGGTGAAGGTTTGTTATTTAAGGGTTGGCTGCACCTTAGATCAGTGCAGCAGCATTTTGTGCGTGGAGCCCTGTTGTGTGTGCGTGTGCTGCTGCTCCCCTCCTGTTATTGTTAAAGAATTTTATATTTTTACTCAACCTGTGCATTTGGGTCCCTTCATCTGCTTTTGGGTACATGGTCCCAGTGCCCGCCGGCTCGTTGTCCTCTGCCGGTGGGGGCCAAACCATGACAATGACTCACAGCACTTTACATATGACAGGGCCTGAAACCCCAAGGAACCAGCCAATCATTACAGTGGTAAGAAAAAACTCCCTGATGGAAAGAAACCCTGGGCAGAACCCAGCTCAACAGAAGCAAACCCATCTACCTGAGGTTAGTCCAGGAGAAATGAGGAGAGCAGGGGAAGGAGAGAGAAGAAGACAAATGGGAATAAGGAGGGAAAAAAGGAGCCAAATGTAACAGGGGAGGGAAGATGTCAGAGCGGTGACCCCGAGCTCAGACAGGAGAGAAACGGCAAAAACAGATTTAATCAGAAAATCAGGGAGAGTTGGTCCAGTTTGGCAACAGGTAGGCAAAATGCAGCACAATTTCAGCTGGCAGAATTGATGTTGTTGTCCAAGCAGAAATCCAAAAACCAATCAGTAAGACAGCAGTACAAAGGGAGAAGCCAAAACATAAATAGGGAAGCTGGTATGAAGTCGTGACCAGAAGCAATCTGTGACCAAGGCCAATCCTGAACTCATAAACCGGGTGCAAAAGAAAATGAAACACAGGAAGAAAAAACCAGAAAACAAGCTTGTGGGTAACTCCGGAAAAACGGAGACACAGACAAGTACTGGATAAAGAAAACTGAACTTCCGCCGCAAACAAATCACAAGGGAGAACTCAGGACCTATGGATGGAAACAGGGAAACTTAACTCAGAGTGTTGTTATAAAGAGGTGAATTAACAAGGAAATACCAGGCAGGTGAGGAGGCAGGAAGGGAGCTGATCAAGGCAACATAACGTGGGTGAGACACAGGGGAACAGAGCACAAGAGGGTGAGACACAGGGGAACAGAGCACAAGAGGGTGAGACACAGGGGAACAGAGCACAAGAGGGTGGGACACAGGGGAACAGAGCACAAGAGGGTGAGATACAGGGGAACAGAGCACAAGTGAGTGAGACTCAGAGGAACAGAGCACAAGAGGGTGAGGCAACAAATGGGAACAATCAAAATAACAGCAGGGAGGGCAAAGAAGAGGGAATATAAAAACACAAAAAAAACTAAATGAAAAAAACAGAGCAATGAAACATACTTAAGTAAACATCATATTACCAAAACATAACAAAACACAACTAACAGAATAACAACACTGACAAAAGTAGATGTACAGAAAGCAGATACACATAGCATTGTTTGGCATGAATGCTAATAAGTACAAAATATGCGACGAAAAAGGAGGTTTTTGGTGTACTTATTTGACCCTTACGGTTAATGTTCAGGTTAAGGGTTTGGGGTTAGGGGGCAGGATTCCTTTTAAACTGGCATCGAATAAGGACGCCAAAAGCCTCCTTTTGCATCGTATATCGACGCTTGGTCAGGTAGTGTCACTATATGACACGTTGGGATGAGACTGGGCTAATACATCTTAATTTTTTCTGGATCTAGAATCCAGAATATCTTCCAGATCACTGCCAAATATTGAATCAACTTCAATTACCACCTACCATCCTACCAAATTTCCAGCCAATCCATTCATAACTTTAAGTTATCCTGTTAACAGACAGACAAACTAACAAAAGGGGTGAAAACATAACCTCCTTGCTGGAGGTAATTATCATGAGGCCAACCTATCATTTGTTGAGGAGAATTTTCATCAAAATAGGATTTTATGACCAAAATTGTGATACAGCTGCACTCGTCTCCAAGCCCTACCGCCCTCCACAAGCATGTTTGAAGAAGGCAGGGAGGCCAGCAGCTCAACCCCCAAAGGGGTTAAACCCCTGATTCCCAAATCATGGTCCTCAAGAGACGAGAACTGCTGGTTTTCCATACTCCCTTTACCTGGGAGTCAGGTGTGATAACAGGCTGGCCAATCAGAAACAATGATTTTTACCTTTATTGTTAGGAAGGAAAGAAAACCCAGGGCTGGATTTGTATTTGAGGGACACATTTGGGGATCTTTGAAGGGAAACCAAGTGCAACAGACCTACTGTTATGCCAGAGGACTGATCAGCAATCTGACTCACCTGAGCATCAGCTGATGCAGCTGGAGTGATTGACAGACAAAACTTTATTTGGCTCTGAGTTTGAGTTAAATTTTAAAGAAATAAACTGCTTGCTAAAATATAGTGTATTCAAAAACTAAGCTAGAAGCCACACATCCTCAGTCTATTTATTTTGGCCATTATGTTCCAGACAAGGAACCTGATGCAGAGTCAGACTCCAATGGAGGCATTTATTGGTAGGAATGCAGTAATGGCTAGAAGGGACAGGAGCCAGAGTAGAATGAGCTCAGTACAGTTCAGGCAGTAAATGGGCTTGTGTCAGGGGCATGTCTGCTTTGGAAAGAACAGCGATGATAAACTGCAATATACTGTTAAAAAAAAAAAAGAGGTCTTCGCAGTGGTGAAGGCAATACCCCTCAGCCCCAATACACTGAATCAAAGGTGAAGGTGTTTGAGCCAGAGTGAAAGGTCATTCAGGTACGAAACGTTGACGAGGCACGGCTACCCACCAAGGCAAGTCCACATACGCAAAATCAAGTTCCTAACCCAAGCAGTTACAGAGAAATGGCCTGGACAATGGCTGGACGCCCGCCCGACCGTCTGTGAAGGGGAGGAAAATACCTCTTTGCCCCTTAATCGGGGCTGTGGGGTAACTAGCAATTTTCACCAGTGACAAATGGGGAGACATTTTAACATTTTTTTCCCCAAGTTTACTCCACATGCTCGACCGGGACAGTGCCCCTTAAGTAGAATAAGAGCGAGGAAACTGCAGGCTGGTATTTCAGTCAGATCTGGCCAGTGCTGGGTGTCTAAAGCAGCCTCATGATGGAGAATAAAATTAGCTGCAGCTGGAGTCAGTGAGAGGGCAACACTTGGCTTGGTTTCCTGTATCTCTTCACACTGTTCACTGTGGTCTGTAAACTGCATCAAATAATCTATCTCAGGGATCCTCAAATCTGGAACCTGAATCCAAACCCAGCCCTGGTTTCCTTTTCTTTCTTCCTGGTTATTCACTGATTATCTGACCAATCAGTGCTTCTGATTGCTACAGCTGTCTTTAAATCTGATTCCCAGGGTGATAAACCAGCAGTTCTCAGATCTGTAGCACTGCGATTTGCTGATCTCTGATTAACATAGGAATCAATATAATAATGCTTATAAGAATATCATCCTTTAATCATTCATGTTCAGTGCTTTTTGGCAGTATATATCAGAATCAAGGAGGCATGTTTCCAGTAACTTTACAATTCCTTGAATCTGCAAGGATTTGACCAATTCTTAGACCCCAGTCCAGGACTCCCCAAATCACAAACATCGAGAGCTGAGAACTGCTGGTTTTCCACCCTCCTTTTACTTGGTAGTCAGATGTAAAGACAGTCAGGCCAATCAGTGGGAATAATTGCGCACTTAATTCCCTGGAAGGTGAGAAAATCAGGGCTGGATTTGAAATTGAGGTCTAGATTTGGGGATCCCTGCCCTTGTCAATCTCAGACAGAACACATCAGGCGCGCGGGAAGATGTTTGAATTAGGGGGGGCTGCCAACCGAAAGTAGAAGAGTGACGTCATTTAAAATATATATATATATATATATTTTTTTTTTTTAAATAGCACTGCATGAGGGCGTTATGACAATGTTGGTCTTTGCAACAGCGGTCATAGCAACTAAGGGTGCAAACAAGTACTGGAGTAAAAGAATACTCGCCATATAAATCATGAGCAATTACAAAAAATTATTATTTATAATCGTTTTGTTGTCCTGGGGCCTGAATTTTTTCTACGTTTTATCCCAATAAGTACTTTGTTTTGTACGCATGAGTCATTTAAAAAGCTATCATGCTTTTGTTGCCTTATTTGTTTCATCCTCTTCAACCCCAACTCCTGGTAATACTGCCGGGATTTGCCTGTCTCACACATGATGGCTCACAACCCCTCCCAGTTTGATATCGCATGATTCACAATCAAACAATTTATTATTTGAATTAACAAGACCTATACATAATCGTATAATGATTAAGAAATTATTAATGAGGAAATGACTAAGAAACCACCGACAGGCTACATTGAAAACGCGCACGTAATCGTAGGGATGACAAGTAGCCTACCCCCCCTTCTCACAAATAAAACCCTCCAAAATATAAAGGCGAGCCCCCTTTTAAAATTGTTCTGGGAAATAAACTTTTTTAAGCTTTTTAGGTTGGATACGGAATTATTTCCCTTTCTCTGAATTCCATCTCCCGTTTCAGCATTTTTTTACATTTAGAACAGAAACATCTTCCTGTCGCGCTCTATAAAACATTGGCGCAGAAGGACTTCACTTTGTAAGCCTATTATGCGCCGTTTTAAGGTACAGGAGGTCGTCAGCCCCAAAAATAGACAAATAATCCTCGGACAAAATCCTCCATTTGAATAAAGTGATTCATCGCATTGGTCATTTTTAATTCAATCAACTATCCTTAATGAATGTAGCTTGTCAGTTTCGCCAACATCCAGGCAGCAGACTAATCCCATAAAAGGCGAAAATAATCGTGCCCTTTGGGATCATAATCAGCATTCTTAAAATTCTCCCAAACTGGCAATTTTTTTTTTTTTTTTAATAACATATTTTTACAGCGGGTAAGTTAAAGCCATTCTCGAGTTTTCGGTAAAAAGTACATTCTGTCACACAAGCTGCTGCGGTACGTGTCGCGATGATGGTGCCCTCTGAGCAGTATTCCTTTATGGCCCAGGAATTTAGTCGATCTGAATAAATGTTACAACACTGTCCTTGCAGAATGTTGATTCCAAGCTGCAAACTCCCAAAACACAGCACTGACTGGAGTTACTTAAAGAATCGCTAACACACGTAATGAATCAGCGTGCAGGTCTGACCACTCATGCTGACCAAGTTCTTACTTTTGCCTTTTCCCAGTTGCTAAATCCCCCTTTAGCAAACGAATTGTCACTGAGGTTGTGCAGATAAAACAAAGAATGAGGTCGATTTCTTTAACACAATGCAATCATCGCCATTTTCAAACAAACCTCATTGAAACGATCTGTCAAATCACACCGTGCCGAATTCGCTTCCAGGAAATACGATGTTCTCTAGAAAGTATCCCGAGTGCACGGCAGCGCTTAAGTGAGTGAGCCGCTGCTGATGCTCTCTACCAGAGCGACAAGCTAGCTAGTCCTGGGTGATAGCTGTTGCGATGATAGTAGTGTTGCTTCCATCGTTTATACTGTTCTTTCATCACTCTCCACGCGTAATGTAAGTGTTTGTATCACTTAGCCTACTTTAGCTTTCTCTGGAATATTGTTTGGAGGAAAAAAAATCAGATATCCCTCTCTGCTTGCTGTTCACCGTTTTTGCTTGCCAATGCGTTTATGTCCGCGCCTTCCACTTCTTTGAGAAAGCGTTTCCTCAATACATAAATGAATAATTTGAAAATATTTCAACCCAAATTTTTTAAACACAGGTATTTGACACAGACTGTACAAAAGGGTTTTAAGCCAATTGATGTGTGTATTTTTCTGTTTTAATTTTTACTGTTAAAATTACTGTGACATCCAAGACGAGCCTGCTGCCGACATCAGGAGGGGCTGCAAAAGGGAGGGGGGGCTGCAGCCCCGGCAGCCCCCCACTTCCCGCGCTAGTGGAACACATTACCATCAGAGGGTTACAGAAGTGCTGTCCCATCAGAGGTATACAAGCCCTTCAGTGACCTCATCTTTTAATGCATGATTGCACTAAAGCAGCTCCGGTTTGAGTTTGCTTGATTATCAGAAAAACAATTTATCTACTGAATAATCAACACCAGTACTTGGCCTATAATGATTATGAAATGATTTTGCACAGATTGTCTGTTTGCTACATAGTGGATGGTATATTGTATGAATGGCAATAATCTGACCAATTTCAAAATTCCAAAACTCTCTCCTACTTCTCCCTCTAGCAATTCTTCTGCAGCATAGTTCATCATATCAGATTTCTCAGGAGGATAATCGGCACTCGTTGGTACGACCACATGCCCAATGAAGAGCTCAGAGAGCCTACCCAACAACCACCTGCCTCCCGTATAGCAGCAATGCGTCGAGTCCACTGGTACGGCCATGTCCTGCGACTTCCCCCTGAACATCCCACCAGAGCTATCTTGGACTTCAACCCCCAGCTAGCCGGCTGGAGTCATCCTTGAGGAGCTCCCCGAACTCACTGGCTGGATGTCGTAGCCCGAGACCAGGAGCTTAGTGGTGTTGCGCTGTGTCAGACGCAGCAGCTAGCACAAAACCGGCCTGGATGGAGATGTCTGGTCAACATGGTCAGCTCTACGCACACCGTGCAAGAGGACCAGATGAGAGATGATGATGATAGTTCATCAAAAGATGTTGCTTGATTTCTTCACTATTTTTTTTGCATTCAAAAGAATAAAACTGAAGAGGAAGAAATCATAGGAGTATCGAACCAAACAAAATTTTCTGGCATTAAAGACATTAATTACAATAAGCGTCACAAACTAAGTAATGCAAATATGAGCCCATTCATGACCTACATCAGTTCAGAATCTTTGAAGGACATATCATTGTTTTATATTGTCATTTATGTGGATAAAAAATGCCTCATGTCTTTGTGATGCAAATTACAGTAATGCTATCAAAAAAAAAATGGCCAGTCATTAATTAGTCTTAGCAACTGAACAAATTAATGTTTGTTTCAAGCAAGCAAAAGAAACTCTGACAGGTTTTGTGTAATTATGCTTAGAAAGGTGAGGGTTACACACAGTGTCGGCGCCAGAACTGGTATTTGGGGGTCAGAGACACCTCCCTTTAAAACAATTATTAGTCCTGACTTGTGCTCAATCATTTTCTAAATGAACAATACATTCACTCCGAAAACACTATCAGGCGACTCTAGTTCTCTCCGTTTAAAGTAAGGCCACTGTCATTCATTTGAACGCTCACTTCAGTGCATTTATATCAGCGTTATTGAAAATTGCACAAAGGTGTTTAAAATGCTCTTTTATTTCAACAATTTAAACAATCATGAAGTGCAGGTTAGATCGCCTGACGTGCCAGTAAAGTCGGGCAGAAGTTACAAAGCAGTTTGTCTCTCATAAAGCATAGACCTGTTCATACATTCTTTTTCTGTACTGAATTCAGCCCATTATTTTGTCGCTGTTAGATCGCATGGGGTGGCACAGTAGCATAGTGGGTAGCACCCTTGCCTCACAGCAAAAAGGTCGTGAGTTTGATTTCGGCCTGGGGTTCTTCTGTGTGGAGCTTGCATGTTCTCGCCGTGTTCGCATAGGTTTTCTCCCTCAGTCCAAAGACATGCGTGTTAGGTTAATTGGAGACACTAAATTGCACATAGGTATGAGTGTGAGGGTAAATGGTGAGAAGATTTGAATAGTTTCTTGTAATGAACTGTGGAGGGCAGCATTATGCCGTACGGCTACATACTACTGGAAATTCAGATGATGAGGAAGAAGATTGCATGGGGAAAGAAGCCACGTCCTCAATTACCAATGGATTATTACTATAATTGGAAATCGTGCCAATGAGGAAAATGCTTGACTACTAGCGAGGACTAATTGTCCTTAAAAAGGGATGTGTCTGTGCCCCTCCCCCCCAAATTCCAGTTTTGGCACCGCACCTGTGACGAACGATCCAAATGACCTAGGACCCCTTACTCCAAATCATTTAATTCAATTAAAGGGTAAGCCAATTCTGCCACCAGGTTTATTCAGTAAAGGGGACCTGTACTCACAAAGGAGATGGAGGCAGGTACAGTACATCGTTAATCTTTTCTGGAAGAAGTGGATAAGAGAGTACCTTCCGTTAATGCAAGAACGGAGCAAGCGGAACCACCCAAAAAGAAACTTTGCATCTGGAGACCTTGTCGTCATTGTAGATGATACAGCTCCAAGAAATTCATGGCTGGTGGAATATGTCATCAACGCACTGCCAGGAGCCAAAGGTCTTGTTAGGAGTGTCATGGTCAAAACAAAGACTAATATTATACAGAGGCTTATCAACAAGCTCTGTTTGCTGTTAGAGGCATCTGAATGATTTCCCAATCTAGGTCATGGTACCCAGATCTGTTTAGAAAGGTTGTTAGAAATGTAAAAAAGGGGGAACTTAACACAAACACGTGTTCAAAAAATGTGTGAAGTCGAATGGTAAAAAAATGAAGGTTTGTATTGTGATGTAATTTATGTTCTATTTGGTTTGGCTCCATGAAAAAAAAATGGGTTATTTGATCATTGTTTCCGTATTCCTTGCTGTCAACAATTAGGGGCCGGTATGTTGGAGCCAAATTAACATTGGTGATTGGGTTTGGTGCACAATCATAGGTATAGCGTGATTACCCCCATTCTAGCCAGTCAATTGGTATAATCTGTGGCAAATCCTGCATATGTGGCAGGAAGTTGGGCCATATGGAACTTTGCTGTGCGTCAGAAGCTCTCATACTTGTTTGGACGGTGGCTATCTTTTGGTTTGAAGCCGCCACACAGAGAGTAATTTGATAACGTATACGGATATTCATCGATGTTTCTTTTAACGGCGAACACTTCCAAGCAATTGTCTTATCAGAGGGTCATTAAAAGCCTCGGTCACGTTAACGTAACTTTCCTGTTCGCACTTTCACGTTGACACCGAGTCACATTTCGATCTTCCCTTGAGTAAGTGTGCCGCTTTCGATCTACCGAAAAGCACATATTTACGGAGGCAAAATGTTGCTCTGCACAGCGATACCAAAATAACACCAACTAGCACGCAAGTGTTTTTGAAAATGTAATTTTGAAGTAGGCGAAAATGAATAGGAGTCAATGTGCGAATTTTATTTCCGGGTGTATACGCTCCTGGAACAGATGCTTCACTTAAGCGTACCTTATCAGCAGTCTAGTGTTCTATATCTATGGGCTTCCCTTGAGAATCGAACCACCAGTTGCCATGGAAACATCAACAGTAAATAAAAAGTGTCAACAATTACAATCTTGAGTTTAGCCACTGGAATTTGATCCCACTCTTGTTTAATACAGGCTTCCAGCTGCTGCAGAGTTTTGGGTCTCCTTTGACGGACTTTTCGTTTAATTATGCAACAAGAAATTGATAGAAGCATCTGTTGCTCCAAAACCTGTATGTACTTTCAGCATTAATGGTGCGCTCACAGATGTGCAAGTTACCCATACCATGGGCACTAACGCATCCCCATACCATCAGAGATGCTGGCTTTTGAAATGAACGCTGATAACAGGAGGGGTGGTCTTTCTCCTCTTTAGCCCAGAGGATACGACGCCCATGATTTCCAAAAAGAATGTCAAATTTGGACTTGTCTGACCACAGGACACTTTGCCACTTAGCTACAGTCCATTTTAAATGAGCCTTGGCCCACAGAACACAGCACCGCCTCTGGATCATGCTCAACAATGGGCTTCCTTTTTGCATGATAGAGTTATATGTGGCATCTGTGGATGGCACGGCAGACTGTGTTTACAGACAGTGGTTTCTTTAAGTATACCTGGGCTCATTTCGTAATGTCAATGACAGAATCATGCCGGTGAGTGATGCAGTGGCGTCTGAGGGCCAGAAAATCACGGGCATCCAGTAAAGGTATTTGGCCTTGTCCCTTACGCACAGAGATTTCTCCAGTTTCACTGAATCTTTTGATGATGTTATGCACTGTCGATGATGAGACCATCAAAGCCTTAGCAATTTGACATTGAGGGACATTGTTTTTAAAGTATTTCACATTTTTTTTACGCAAGCCTTCACAGGTTGGAGAGCCTCTGGCCATCTTTACTTCTGAGAGACTCTGCCTCTCTAAGACATCACTTTTATAGCCAATCATGATGCCAATGAACTTAATTACTTGCTAAATGTTCTTTCTGCTGATTCTCTTATATATTAATTGCTTTATCAGCCCTTTTTTGCCTGTGTCCCAACTTTTTTGAGACTTGTTGCAGCCAGAAAATTTGAAATCAGCTCATTTTGTGGATAAAAATGTAAAATGTCTCAGTTTCAACATGTGAAATATTATCTATGTTCTATTGTAAATAATATATTGGCTAATGTGATCTGAAAGTCATTGCATTTTGATTTTATTCACAATTTACACTTTGTCCCAACTATTTCAGAATTGGGGTCGTAGCTAGACTAAATCCTAAAACAATGACAAAGACAACTCACATTTTTGAAACTGTGTCAAAGTTTTAAGAAACTACCTAGGTGTATAAGATGCCCACAATTTTATCTGACCAATTTCATTTATCAATAAATATGTTCAAAATCTTGTCACATCAAGAACTCAGAGACAGAATATGTGCTTACAAAGAACAGTCACAAGATACCATCCACGTGGCGTTTATTGATGTAAACAAATTCATTTTTATTTTATCACTATAGATCTCCTAAAATACTACAATAAGAGATGAAATGCAGAGTTGGGATGTGGCGATGTTGAACGAGGATTTTTTTAAAGTGTGATGAGACTTGCCGTCATGGGCTGTGTAGGCAGTCGCGTGTAATTTCTTTAAACAAACGCACCTGAAGCGGCTTAAACGATTTTAAATGCCGCCGGGAAGAAGCCTGAGTTCAGATTTCGCTAATTGCAGGTGCTCCGCCCTTCCTCAAATCTGCTCCCGTGTACTTGGCCTAAATAACAATCAAGCAATTTCAGTGGCCTATAACGATTAAGATGTGAGGGTGAAAAGCTGACAAACCTAACTGGGCTACAGTGTTAGATTGAAAGAATGCCAATAATTTGAATAATTAGAAAAAGTCTTCCTCTGAATTACGTCTCTCATTGTCGCATGTTAGGACATTATTAAAGATTAATTTAAAAAAGATTTGTTATAATATCGCCCTGGATTTTAAATATACACAAGGTGGAAAACATTCTGAAAAGCGGATGAAACGTGAATGTGAGATATTAATTATCACAGTCGCACGAAATGGCGTGGCAATGGCAATCGTGTTCATGCAGATCTGTGCTTTCTATGGCCATTTAAATTTCAAAATGCAGCAATTAAATATGCTGTCTTAATAAACAGCTCTACTCATTCAACTTAGAGAGTAAACGAATCCACCATTTGGTTGCTAATCAAGCAAAGTAAACGGGAAAAGGTTAACTTTACTTAGAGTAGCCTAATTGGTTTACAGGAGACGATTCTGTTGTCCTTTACACCCAACAGGCGACGTCGACGATTCCGGGCGTTCAAAAACCACTTTCGCAACATTAATGTCCGTTGAAACTTCACCAATGTTGAGATTAAATATTGTTTCTAAGGTCCACTTTCCATGGAATGAATCCTATAGGCTGGTCTTGGTTTTGACGGGTGTCGAACAGGACACTTTTTTTCAGGCGGGCATAAAATCAAAACAAAACGTCCTATTTCACATTTCCGGGTATACAAACCAGATGCTGCAGGGTGAAGTTGCCTTCAGACGTCGACTTCCAGGCTGCTCAGCCTGTCAGGCTGCATTAACACCGCCCCCAAGTAAAACCAATCAGATCGTGAACTAGAGTACAACCAATCCGCTCTCGAAGCAGCCAATTCAATTCGGAAGCCTTTACTCGGTAAGTGGGCTTAAGAACATTAATATTGTTAAAAACGAATGCATTTAATCGTGAGTTTTCTCATTAAAGAAACTGATTCGGGAGGTAACGTTAAATATTTTGGCTATTTTGATTATATTAACCAATGCAAACAAGTGCTATTTTTTTGTCTTATAGTGAACTTATAGACCTAACCTTAGCTAAACAGGTCATACTTGTTTACTTAAACACTTCTACAATATAACTTTAAGTATAACTCTGTTTGAAACATATAATTGGCATACTTGTGAGATTTTGTTCAATAAGCTGTCTAGTTGAGCTTCTTAAAAACTTCAACTGCAAGTTGCTGTAACGTTAACTGCCTTCCAGGCTGACTGTAGAGACTAGTGCCTTGCAGACTGGTTAGAAGGCTAATGTTGATTTCATATTGTATGACCTTTGATAATATTCAGTCAGATGCCTTCAAGGCTGATTGTAGAGACTAGTGCCTTCCAGCCTGACAGTAGAGACTAGTGCCTTGCAGGCTGGTTGGCAGGCTGATGATTTCATATATATATGTGTGTGTGTGTGTGTGTGTGTGTGTTTACAATTTTGATGCCTTCAAGGCTGACAGTAGAGACTCCCTCAGCATTACTGAGGGGGTCTCTACTGGGAGTCTCTACTGAGTTGCAGCCTTCCAAGGCTAATTTAAAATCTTCTATTTTTCAGCCCATAGATTTATTACAGTTCAAAACCAACCACGTTACCTCAGAAAACTGACTGAGGTGTTGTTGCATATTGATGTTGTCTTTACTTTTTGCACTCTCTTTAGGAGTTGAAACGATGTCTCGGTGCCGTCGTGGAGCCCTATCTACCCGCCCCGCTAAAAAAGTAAAAAAAAAAAACAGCCCCAGCGCCCACCCCGGGCCCTGATGCTCCTGCAGCAGGTCCCACCCCAGCACCCACCCCGGGCCCTGTTACCTTGAAGGCATCTGACTGAATACTATGAAAGATCATACAATATGAAATCAACATTAGCCTTCTAACCAGCCTGCAAGGCACTAGTCTCTACAGTCAGCCTGGAAGGCACTAGTCCCTACAATCAGCCTTGAAGGCATCTGACTGAATACTTTTAAAGATTATACAGTATGAAATCAACATTAGCCCTCTAACTAGCCTGTAAGGTACTAGTCTCTACTGTCAGCCTGGAAGGCATCTGACTGAATACTATGAAAGATCATACAATACGAAATTAACATTAGCCTTCTAACCAGCCTGCAAGGCACTAGTCTCTACAGTCAGCCTGGAAGGCACTAGTCCCTACAATCAGCCTTGAAGGCATCTGACTGAATACTTTTAAAGATTATACAGTATGAAATCAACATTAGCCCTCTAACCAGCCTGCAAGGCACTAGTCTCTACGGTCAGCCTGGAAGGCACTAGCGTTCTACAATCAGCCTTAAAGGCATCTGAGGCAATACTATTGAAGATTATACAATATGAAATCAACATTAGCCTTCTAACCAGCCTGCAAGGCACGAGTCTCTACAATCAGCCTTGAAGGCACTAGTCCCTACAATCAGCCTTGAAGGCACTAATCTCTACAATCAGCCTTGAGGGCATCTGACTGAATACTATTAATGATTATACAAGATGAAATCAACATTAGCCTTCTAACCAGCCTGCAAGGCACTAGTCTCTGCAATCAGCCTTGAAGGCAGCGAATGTTACAGCAACTTGCAGTTGAAGTTTTTAAGAAGCTGTTTAAGCTTATTGAACAAAATATCACACAAGTAGGCCAATTTTATGTTTCAAACAGAGTTATACTTAAAGTTATACTGTAGAAGTGTTTAGGTTAACAAGTATGACCTGTTTAGCTAAGGTTAGGTTTATAAGTTAACTGTAAGACAAAAAAAAGCACTTCTTTGCATTGGTTAACATAATCAAAATAGCTAAAATATCTAAGGTTACCTCCCGAATCAGTTTTTTTTTAAATGAGAAAAGACGATTAAATGCATTCGTTTTTAACAATATTGATTTTCTTAAGCCCGCTCCGCTTTGAGGAGAGGAATTTGAATTGAATTGGCTGCCTTGTGAGTGGATTGGTTTTACTCTAGCTCGCGATCTGATTGGCTGTACTTGGGGGCGGTGTTTACGCAGCCTGACAGGCTGAGCAGCCTGGAAGTCGACGGCTGAAGGCAACTTCACCCTGCTGCGGTACAGCTGAGCAAGAGGCGGGGACTAGAACAGGGCGATTGCTGAGAGGGAATTAGTATAAATAAGTAGCGGTGCAACTTTACAGATTTAACTAGAGTGCTCATTAGTAAGTTAGTAATCGATATACATGGATTAGTTGTGTTAGTAGACTATGATACAAAATACAAATGTTAGTTTTGTTAGTAATCAGAACAGTAAGACGAAGGAAGTCAACGAGAATCGAAGGAATATATTAAACACCGGAATTCATTTAAATCACCCGAAGTAAGTGAGCACGCACACAGGGAAGACGGACTGAACCAACTAGATCACAAGACAGGGGAGACAAGTGCAATGGAACTGAGAAATGGAATGAACTAAAAACCTGAGGATTACAATAACCAAAAAGAATAAATAAAAGACAAAATCATGAACACAGATCCTGAACATAAACATGAACATAAACATGACAAAAACCATAACCATGACACTAAGATTCTGTAAAACTTGTGTTAAATTGTTTCCTCTGTTGTCTGTTGTAATTGAAGTTTTAGTATGACAATATCAAAGTCAAAAATCTATTACATGTGTACAGGCAATGATTCAATCTCAGTATGTCCATGTGAAATAAATGAAGGCTCCATTTTGAGCATTTTTCCTTGGTCGTCATGAGCAGGAACTGCGCTGTAACTGGACAATAAAAGCTTCTGGGATATTTTGTGTTGCCAAAATGTAATGAGGCTTAGTCCAACAGTATTATACTTTCATACACTTTCATTATGTCATTAAAATGCACCGACGGGTGCCAGATTACAGGAAAACATCTGAATAACTGCTTGGAGCAACAACAAATGCAGATGCTTCCATTCATTTTGCAGGCATGTTTTGGGTCCACTCGTCTCCTTAAAGGCAGAAGGTTCACTGCAAATCTGTGCGATCATCTCTATATCCTGTGATGATGCGTTCGTACCATGATGGCAGTGATCTCTTCCAGGATGACAATGATCCAGGTCCCACAGAGCATAAGGGGCCTCTGAGAGGTTTTAATAACCCTAAACATATGCTGTCACCTTCACAGTCACCAGATCCCAAACCAACTGAACTCATATGGGAGATTTTGGAGCAATGTGTTAGACAGAGCTCTCCATCACCATCATCAAATCACCAAATGAGGGAATATCTCATGGAAGAAAGGTACTCCATCCCTCCAGTAAAGGTTTACACCTGTTGATTCTACACACAAGGCATGTTGAAGCTGAACTAGCAGCTTTTGGAGGCCGTACACCTGACTGAGACTCTGTGTGTGTTGTACATTAATTTGTCCCTCGTCTGTGGATTATTCAGTGTAGTTTTCTGGCCACAGTGTATTGCATGAGAAGACGGGGGAAAATGAATCAGTTGCTACCCTCTCACAGATTCCTGCTGAGGCCAGTTTTCCACTGCCTTGTCGGGCTGCTTCAAGGAGTTAGCGCTGGTGTGGTCTGAATGTAATAGCAAGGATACTAGACTCCCAAATGACTTTTCTGTGATGCCATCAAGTGTATCCTTAGTCTTATTTATCCGCAGTGCTCTTTCAAGCAGCAGCACTCTGTTTCCCCCTGTGGTGGGAGCATGTAATTACAGCTTCTGTAAAATGCAACTGACAGTGCTGTCATATACAGACACAAAGCGCAGACGTCTCATGCTCCTGGGAGGATCACAGATTAAATCCTCCTCATTGAAATTTGGCCAAAATTATACCGTTATTAGCATCTAATATTTGAAATGATTCTTTTTATATCATGGTATCAACAGCAAAACATTGCTATTCTGCATGCCTCCATTAAGGAAGATGAAGGAGTCACATATCCTCTGATGCAGTATGCTGGAATTTTCCAGAAGCAACAATGGAAGTGAAGTTTTTCAAGAACGTTTCCTGAATCAGGAGTTTGGGAGAGAGCAGGGGGAGCACTGGCAGAGAGTGGAAGAGCATTCCTCCCTCCCTCTGTCAGTGGGGATCAGATCAGGATTAAACTCCATTTATATACATAAGTATATAACGTGTGACCGCGTTTGGATCTATGCAGGCATTAGTGTTTATTTTTTTATTTGATTTTCTCACGTAACACATATTTAGCGCTGATTACAATGTGCAGCTTTCTGCGCTTCTGCCACATCACAGCCATTTAATGAAAGCTTTCATGCTGAGCGACTCGCTTAACTTCATGACATAGCGTCATAGCATTTTTGGTGTCTGTTGACCCAAGATCCTTGGTTGAACTGTGAAATCTACATGAAATAACATGTGCCTTTTTTCTGTTTGGGTCCAGAAAAAGATTTGTCACATGATATAAAACGTCACACTTTGCAAGAGAATAATGGGTATGCTCGTGACGTCCCAGCCCGCAGAAGTCACTGTGGTTACGCCAACTGAGTGGCAGAAAGACGCCACTCCAGCGCCGCCAAAATAGAAGAACCAAATCAAAAATGGGGGAAAAGCTGTTGTGCAATTGACTGTACAAGTTGATTTAACTAGCACTCGGAGTTATCATTTTACAGACTGCTAATAGCTAGAGAAAAGAGAAGCAAATGGATCACTGTAACTCACAGAGACAACCGGAATCCAGGCACCGGAACGTGGATTTGTAGTTCCCATTTCGTGTTGGGTCTGTTGGATTTTTGGGTAAAATCATACCTCAAGTTGTACTTGTACAATAAGCTCTTAACGTTGGCATCTTTCATTTATATTCATCATAAATGTAATGTTTTTGTCAGCATTTATTAAAAGGCATCCATGATTAAGTGCCCCTTGCTCTAACGTTACAAACAAAGAGGGGGATTGTTTGTTAGCTAACTTAAGCCAAGGCTAACCCTGGGGTGAGTTCAATAGACCTAACGTTTGGTTACGTTACCTGACAAGACAATACAGAGTAACGTTATATTAGGCTATCAATAACGTTAGCTAACGTTAGGGGTTGTTGAACTGACTCCAGTTTTCCATGTAGCTAAAGGATATTCAACAAAGCAATTTATCAGTGTTTTATGTAGTAGCCCAAAGTCATACTTCAGTAATAGTAAAGATATCATGTTAAAATATTACTTTGATAAAAGTGAAAGTCACCTCACACAAGAATTTGAGCTGATAATTGTTTGTTTTACCCTTGTTTTTGCTGCTAAACTCTGCCATGCTGGCGAATGTTTTGCCACTCAGTCCGACTGAGGGAGGTGTGTTCCAGTGAGGAAGTGACGTCAATGCATACCCTCTATAAGTGTGCGTTACGCAGGTGTGCCTTAGTAAATAATTGAGTGATTGCCTATCAACGTGAGCACTTCAGGGGATATAAGTGTGTGATGAATTCGTTGATGGCGGAGTCTACACTTAAATCCACGGTAGGGCACAACACGTTTTTGATATGTGATGACTATAAGTGATGGCCAGATGAAGCTTTCTGAAGCACTGAAGCTTGTATCGAAAAAGGGTTCATTACTTACAGCTTTTCAACACAGTCCTCTTTGGTGGCATCTGTTGGCCAAAAGTATGAAGAGCAGCTTGAATCTAAAATTTAAGATGAACTGTTTCATTAAGGTTTCCCACTCAACACAGTTGAGTTGGGTTGCTTCTTTTTAATATCATGTGACAACTCTGTCTGATATTGGGTTATCGTTGTGGTGCTTTGAACATATTTTTTGGGGTGAGAAAATAATGTTAAGTTTATTTGATTAATAAATAATTTTGATGAATAAACTTTCCTTGTTTAAACGTGCCATTTGCTTGTGACTTCTTGATGTTTGTAAACATAATAGATAAAAAACATATAGAATAAAGTACAACACAATCTTATAATAGCTTGGGAGTATGCTTGAGGTGTGAGTTCTCTGCCTCCACCTGCTTATGTAATTAATTTACAAATGGACAGGTATGTGTATATATATATATATATATATATATATATACACACACACACATATATATATACTCAGCGCCATTAAAAACGCACGGGTGAGGTATGTACTGTATTTGCGGCAAATTGAAGAATTGATTGATTTTTATTGCTTTTCCAGTGAGGCTCGAGAGGAAATAAAGAAAAGCGCATGGTATTATAATCCTGAGGCGCACCACGTGCACGCGCCAAACACTTCAGTAATAACAAACATTGAGCTGTTCGTGATGTGTACAGTGACACTTGACTTGTTCTTTTTGGTGTGGTCAATGGCCTACATAAAGCCAACAAAAAAAACGGAAAATGCAACTGCCTCAAGAAAATGGAATGGCTTGTGACACAGGAGAGAGAGAAAGAGCCTTTGGCATGTTACGGGCAGATCTCAGCCGCCGAGAGGTGGTGCATCATTTGCACTGTCACCGTTCAACAATCAGCTGTCTATCCGAGAATGGAACACAGGCACTGTCACTGACCGACCCCGCTTAGGGCAGCCACGAGTGACGAGGCAGCTCGAGAGCGACACATCTGGTTACAGCCTGTACGTGACAGACTCCGGACAGCAACCAAAACTGATCATGGGGTAAGGGGTCGGAGACGATTGAGGGTGAGCGCAAGTACCGTTTGACGCCGTCTATGTGAGCAACACATGCGTGCCCACGGGCCCTACAGAAAACCCAGTTTTTGCCTATTTACGCATGGCTGCCCTTACCGTGGTCGGTCAGCGACAGTCCCTGTTTTCCATTCTCAGACAGAAACAGGGAATTAAAGTGCCGAAAAATGACACAGAGGCAGGTGCCCACAATCAGAAGTGAAGAGTTCCTACTCCTGTTGATGGGCAAAAAACTGGGTTTTCTGTAGGGCCCGTGTGCACGCATGTTTTGCTCACGTAAACGGCGTCAAAGGGTACTTGCCTCACTGGAAAAGCAATAAAAATCAATCGATTCTTCAATTTGCCACAAATACAGTACATACCTCACCGGTGCGTTTGGCGCTGAGTATATATATGTATATATATATATATATATATATACAGCGCCCTCCATAATTATTGGCACCCCTGGTTAAGATGTGATAAAAGCCTTAAAATAAATTCAATTTTTATTGCAGAAGCATACTCTCACACTGAAAATTGTAGAAAAATGTTACCTTCAACTCAAGTGAATTTTAAGGGAAAAAAAAAATCCCTGACTAAGAAATAATTATTTTTCATGAAATCACCTGTTCCACAATTATTGGCACCCCTAACAATTCTAAGGAAATAAATGTAATTGAAGTATTTCTGTCATTTCTACAGTAGTTTACAAAGTTGATCAGAGTATCTAGGAACATTTAATTAGTAATTCATCACTTCCTGTTTCCCTGGGGAAAAAATATGACGTGACACAGAGGCCATTTCTCTTATCCACTCTTCAACATGGGAAAGACAAAGGAACAAACCATTCAAGTAAGGCAGATGTGTGTCAACCTTCACAAGTCAGGCAATGGCTACAAGAAAATAGCCACTCGCCTGCACCTGCCCATATCTACTGTCAGAGGAATCATAATGAAGTTTAAAACAACTGGAACAGTGGTAAACAAGCCTGGACGAGGACGCGAGGTTATTTTGCCACCACGCACAGTGAGGAGGATGGTAAGAGAAATAAAAAGTTTTCCAAAGCTCACTGTTAAAGAATTGCAACAAATGGTAGCATCTTGGGGTCAGAAAGTCTCCAAAACAACCATCAGGCGCTATCTACGTGCCAACAAGCTGTTTGAGAGGCATGCACGGAAAAAACCTTTTCTCACTCACAATCATAAACGCAAACGTCTGGAGTTCGCTAAGCGGTACTGGGACTTCAACTGAGACCGTGTGCTTTGATCAGATGAGACCAAGATAGAGCTTTTTGGCAACAAAAACTCTAAGTGGGTCTGGCGGAACACAAAAGATGAGTATGCAGAAAAGCACCTCATGCCCACTGTGAAGTATGGGGGAGGATCGGTGATGCTGTGGGCCTGTTTCTCTTCCAGAGGCCCTGGGAACCTTGTTAGGGTGCATGGCATCATGAACGCTTTGAAATACCAGGGCATTTTAAATCAAAATCTGGTGGCCTCTGCCCGAAAGCTGAAGATGGGTCGTCACTGGGTCTTTCAGCAAGATAATGACCCTAAACATGTGGCCCAATCTACACAGAAATGGTTCACCAGACACAGAATCAAGCTCCTCCCATGGCCATCTCAGTCCCCAGACCTCAACCCCATTGAAAACCTGTGGAGTGAGCTGAAGAGGAGAGTGCAGAGGAGAGGACTCAGGTCGCTGGATGATTTAGAGAGATTGTGCAAAGAGGAATGGTTGAAGATCCCTCTTTCTGTATTATCCCATCTTGTGAAACATTATAGGAGAAGATTAGGTGCTGTTTTGTTGGCAAAAGGGGGTTGTACAAAGTATTAACATCAGGGGTGCTAATAATTGTGGCACACATGATTTGATGCAAAAGAATTATTTCTTAATGTGGGATTTTTTTCCCACTGAATAAATGCACTTGAATTAAAGGTTGGATTTTCCTCTTTTTTTTCATTGTGGTCCTATATTATTTAGAAAAAAACTGAATTTATTAGAAGCTAAAGAACACATCTTAACCAGGGGTGCCAATAATTATTGAGGGCAGTGTGTGTGTATATATATATATATATATATACACTATACAACAAAGTTTTACTGCCATATGATAGAACAACGCTTTTCTTTTTGCATTCATCAAAGAAAGGGAACAAGAGAATGACGTTTGATGAATCTAGAATGAAAGTGGTGGTTCTAGAGAACATATTCCTGAATCAGAAGTTTAGGAGAGAGCAGGGGGAGCACTGGCAGAGAGTGGAAGAGCATTCCTCCCTCCCTCTGTCTTTATCAGAGAGGATCAGATCTACAGTTGCAATCAAAATTATTCAACCCCCTTCGCAAATTAGGTTTACTGGCAAAATTTACAAACTTTCAGCTGTTTGCAATGAACAAATCAAACAAGATCAATTTAAATAGCTCAACACAACAAATATCACAAGTGACTTCTCAAAATTCAACACAAAATTCCACTCTTAATGACTACTGCAGGCTCAAAATTATTCAACCGCTTCATGACAAGCATCTTTAATACTTAGTAGAGCACCCTTTTGCTGCTATGACCTGCTGGAAATGTGATTCATATGCAGACGCCAGCTTTTGGCAGCATTCCCAAGGAATCTTAGCCCAGTCCTCATGGACAAAGGCCTCCAGTTCACTAATATTCTAGAGTTTGCATGCTGCAACTGTCTTATTCAGATCCAACCAGAGATTTTTTTATGGGTTTCAAGCGAGTCGACTGTGATAGGCAGTCTAGAATCTTACATGACGTCTTCTGAAACCAAGCCTTAGTGGACATTGAGGTATGCTTAGGATAACTGTCCTGTTAGAAGGTCCAATGATGCCCAAGCGTCAGCTTCCCTACAGACGGCATGAAATTTTCTCCTTGGATGTCCTGGTACTTGACTGAATCCATCTTGCCCTCCATACTCTGCAGGTTTCCAGTGCCAGAGGAAGCAAGGCAGCCGCAGAGAATCAAAAAGCCCCCACAATTCTTCATTGTAGGCGGGGTGTACTTTTCTGCATATGCTTCTTTATTCCTCTTGCAGACATACCATTGATTCATAAGCCTGAAATATTCCAGTTTTGTTTCTTCACTCTGAAAAATAGTATCCCAAAACTTCTGTGGCTTATTTATATGCTTTTGAGCATATTGGAGCTTGTGCTTTTGGATCAGTTGTGGTGTATGTCTTGGAGTTCGGGCATGGAGACCTTCAACGTTTAGTATGCGCCCTTCTTTGCAAACTGAAACCTCAGTGCCTCCTGCCTCCAAGTCTTGCTGCGGGGCACACCTGCAGTCACTCGAGGTTTATTGACCACCCATCTCCTCATGAATCTGGTGACAGCCATTCATAGCTTCCTCTTTCTGCCACATCCTGGTACTGCAGCCACTCTTTCTTTAACTCTGAACTTGCAAACTATGCTTCCAACTGAATCTCTACGAAAATTCAGTGTCTGCGCTACCTTTTTGTATCCCTTTCCTTGTTTGTGCCTGGCAATGATTTCATCTATTACCTTTTTGGAAAATTCTCATGATAGCCATATCTCTGATATGCAATCAAATGTCACAGTCAACAAACCCCTAGCCCCTATGTACAACTGTGTTCTATCTCAAGTAAACCTGATGCAACTAATGAGACTCGTGATTAGTTGCATTAGGTGTGATTGAGACAAAACCTGATTTGCAAATATGCTTTTATGACAGATTCTATTTAGGGGTTTGAATAATTTTGAGACTGCAGTAGTCATTAAAAGTGGCATTTTGAATTAAATTTGGAGAAACCACAAGTAATATTAGTCGTGTTGAGCTATTTAAAATGTTCTTGTTTAATCTGTTTATCACAAACAGCTGAAAGTTTGTAAATTTTGCCAGTAAACCCAATTTGCAATGGGGGTTGAATAATTTTGATTGCAACTGTAGATTTAGCTCCATTTAGCTGAATTACAACCCTTCTGTACATCCACAAACTTCTCCAAACTCCATCTCACCAACCCCCACACCAATCACAATTACAGAACTCTGTCCCCCTCTTTAAATGGTCTAAAATCTCATCACAGTCCACTTGAGTATAGTGTCCCCATATCTGATTGCAATCTGTCTAAAAACAATGAAAAAACTTATTTGTACAAATTAGATCAAATTTCTTCTTCATGTTTCTTAAGAACATGTGGTATGTTTGAGAACATGAGAGTTGTTATTGCACAAAGTCGCTCAGTTTATTTAAGGTGTTTCAGATCAGTGGCTCCCCCCTCAGCACCTGCAGTAGGTCCCAGCTGCAGCAGTGCAGTCTCTGTGCAGTCTGACTGAGGGAGGTTTTTGTACAGCTCTCTAACACTGTGTGAACGGATAGCTGCCACTGATCTCATGATGACTCTTACAGTAATAATCTCCTGCATCTTCAGCCTGGACTCCAGTGATTTTCAGTGTAAACTGAGTTCCAGATCCACTCCCACTGAAACGATCAGGAATCCCAGAAGCGCGTCTTGTGGCCCAATAAATTAGAAGTTTAGGAGCCTGATCAGGTTTCTGAAGGTACCAGTAGAGATGGTTGTCCCCGGCACTATCAATGTAAACACTCTGACTGGCTGTACAGCTGATAGTGACAGTGTCTCCCTGCTGAACAGCCTGAGCTGCTGGAGACTGAGTCACAACTTTATCTGCCACTGATCCTGGAAAAGAAAAATAATGGAAGTGAATGTCAACACACATAAATATCATCTATCAGAATTCAATAATTATGGTAAATTCTGACAAGGCTAGAGGCTCAGTAGTGAAATCATTTATGACATAATAAGTCAGCAAATACAATTTAAAATGTTACAAAATCTCACATCAACATGAGTTAATCTTTCTCTCCTTGTATAAGGAGTCCAGCATCACCAGCAGTAGAAAGTCTGACATCATCATAATGCTGCCTGTGTCAGTGTCTGTGAAAGGACTGGATAGTCATTGATCAGTACTGGGGGTCTTAAAGTGTGTGGAGCAGTGAGGCAGGACAGGTATGCAAAGCCCCTTCCTCTATACAAATCCTGTCACACACAGTTAGAGGAGCTCTGATGTGTGGACAGCAGTGGGTCTATAGAGGGCTGGGACATGTCTGCTGTCTACTGCTATTTTTTTTTTCTCTGTAAATAATTTATGCCATTAATTTAATCTTTTTGCAAATTCTATTGCACTTTTAAATAGGTGGATTTGATTTAGTTTGCATGGGCTGAGATTCAATAAATTGGGTAGTATTTTTTTTTTTTTTTAAATTCATCAATGATGTTTATTCAGATCAAAGTTTCAATATCAGCAATGACTGAGTCCAATGATGGCATAATGAGACTCTGCTGTGGGCGATGGATTCACTGAAGCTCCTGGGCTACTTAATCCTTCCAGGAACTTCTAGAGGAGAGAGAGGGAAGAGAGAGACAGAGGTGGGAGGGTGATGTAGGTGTAAACTTGTACTCATTTTAAAAATATTGAAATGGAACTGGTACTGTCAGCAGGAAGGCCTCACAGGGAAGAGCAGAAGGGGAGAGTTTGAGGTGTGATTCTGCTCCTGAACCTCTGCTGTGTACCTCTGTTATGTACATGTGAACATGGGAGTGAAGTTAAACCCCTTGATGCTCAGTTTTTCCTGCACCATCATGACCAGGTCCTGCTTTCACTTTTTACACTGTAGTCTTTAGATGTTAAGAGAGAGATACTCCTGTGCAAACAGCAGATACAGGACTGACACCCTCTCACAGTGAGGAGAGTGTAAAAGAAAGTTTTACCACGAGACACAGGCTGCCCAAGCAATTAGATTCTCCCAATCGTTTCCATTGGTCCTCTGTAAAAATGCCCATAACGTGTTTCTGTTTGCTGTTTACAGAGATTTCACATCACCCACCATCACCAGCTCCTGACTCCAGCCTCTTCAGCATCAAACCCATCATCTCCCAGCTGACCAGAGGACCCCTCCTTCCACATGGGGGACGGCTTCACCACTGCCTGCTACGCTGGCAGATCTGCACCCCACCTTACTGAAGGATCTTCGAGGACGGAGTCACTGCCAAAGACATTATTGAATTAATTTCATTGTTAATAAATCTTTTCAACTTTTCAGTATCCATGATTGTACTATCAGTGCTTTGGCCGATAGAGCACCGACCAGTTCAAGTGTAATAACAGCCTGTAATTTCCTCTCTATTATTACACACAGTGGCCACTTTAAGAAAGTGAATCATGAAAGCACACAGACATGGTCAGGAGGTTCAGCTGTTATTCAGACCAAACATCAGAATGGATAAGAAACTGGATCTAAGCGACTTTGACAGCACAATGACTGTTTCCTACAGATGGGGTGGTTTGAGTGTCTCAGAGACTGTTGATCGGAATTTTCAGGCAAAACAGTCTCTGAAGTTTCTGGACGATTTTCAAAAAAAAAAAACATACATAAATAAATAAAAACATTGAGAGAGTGGCAGTTATGTGGACAAAAATACCTCTTTCATGAGAAAGGTTAAAGGAGAATGGCCTGACTGGTTCAAGCAGACAGAAAGGCAGCAGTAGCTCAAATAACTGCAAGTAACAACAGTATTACGCAGAAATGCATCTCTGACGCGCAACATGTCGACCCTTGAAGTGGACGAGCTACAGCAGCAGAACACACACCGGCCTCAGCTCCCGTCAACCAAGAACAGGAAACTGAGTCTACAGTGGAAAAAAGGCTCACTGAAACAGGACAGTAGAAGACTGGAAAACTGTCATTCGGTTTGATTCATCTCAATTCCTGCTGTGACATGGTCGGGACAGAATTTGGCCTAATTTTCATGAATTCATGGATTCATCCTGCTTTATGTTGATGATTAAGGCTGGTGGACGTGCAGTGATGTGAGAAATGTTTTCTCTGCACATATTAGGGTCCTGAATACCATTAGATCATTTAAGCGCCAAAACAAGGATGAACATAAATTCACGAGTCTCCATTGTGTTCTTTCAATTAAGTTCCAAATGATCCAAAAAAAAAATTTTTTTTTTTCAAAAGAAGTTGCAAATTTTCTTGTAATCCCATATGCAGAAAGTGTACAGTGATTGAGAATATGAGTTATTATTCCACATAGTAGTTCAGTGTTTCAGATCAGTGGCTCCCCCCTCAGCACCTGCAGTAGATCCCAGCTGCAGCAGTGCAGTCTCTGTGCAGTCTGACTGAGGGAGGTTTTTGTACGGCTCTCTAACACTGTGTGAACGGTGTGCTACCACCCTGCTGACAGTAATAATCTCCTGCATCTTCAATCTGGACTCCAGTGATTTTCAGTGTAAACTGAGTCCCATATCCACTCCCACTGAAACGATCAGGAATCCCAGACTGATGAGTTGAGATTGAATAAATCAGAAGCTTAGGAGCCTGACCAGGTTTCTGCTGGTACCAGCTGACATAGCTGCCCACACTCTGACTGGCTGTACAGCTGATAGTGACAGTGTCTCCCTGCTGAACAGCCTGAGCTGCTGGAGACTGAGTCACAACTATATCTGCCATTGATTCTGGAAAAGGAACGAATGAAATGGGAGTCAATGAAGTTAAATACAGGTGAAAAACATGCTTTATTACACATTATTTTATTAAGCTGTAATGACATTTTAGGAAGGGACAAGTGAAGTATACCCCAAATCAATAGTTTAATTTAGTCCATATTTCTCGCCCTGTACAAGGAGTCCCAGCATAACCAGCAGCATAAGTCTGACATCATCATAATGCTGCCTGTGTCAGTGTCTGTGAAAGGGCTGGACAGTCATTGATCAGTACTGGGGGTCTTAAAGTGTGTGGAGCAGTGAGGCAGGACAGGTATGCAAAGCCCCTTCCTCTATACAAATCCTGTCACACACAGTTAGAGGAGCTCTGATGTGTGAACAGCAGTGGGTCTATAGAGGGCTGGGACATGTGCTCTGTTCGCTGCAGTTTATATTGATTACAGTAAAGAGATCTGGTGCCCTGTCCAGTTGAGATCAATCTTTCTCTTCTTTGATTTTATCTTTCCAGTTCACCTTGTCTTGAAATTTGCTCAGGTTCTCTGGTGACTCGAGGGATGTATCACTCGCATGGGAAGGGGCAGGTTACTCCACTATTTCATATTGCAAACACTTCAAATATCTTTGCTAAATTCTTATGAAAGCAATGCTTCATTAATTTACAAAAAAAAAAAAAACTTTTACCCCACTTGTGATGGCCACTGCTATTAATGATTTACAAGATTAGCCAGTATACTTGATTATTGTTTTTTTTTAATTTTTTTTTTTTTTTTTTTTTTGTAAAATTGAGCAACAATGTAAAGATGTGAAACTGCGTCCTTCAATGCATCTGGACACAGTGAAGTTCCTGAAATCCTCCAGTGTTTGGGGTCTTTCACCATCACACTCTCTCCTCCAGGTGACCCAGCTGCGGCTGATCAGACCTCAGTTTGTGAGCAGACAGCAGTGAGAGACTCCACCCTCCATTACTCTCCTCTCTAGAGCCACAGCCATCTAGAGACTCTCTCTGCTGCTTCAGTGCTGTTGTGTGTGACTCTCCTCTTCCTCTCTCCATCTGTACCTAATATACTGAGGGCTCTGGCCAAAGCCCAGGCTGTGAAGCCCCTTCACCTGCTTCCACTGAGAGGCACCTTGTGCTCCAAGCTCCTCACCTGCATTCACTGACCAGCCCCTCAGATGAGGTGAGCTTCCTCTCAAAGGCCTCATCCGGGTGATCTTCTCAAGGTACTGATATCTCCAGCAGGACAACCTGTTTAGTGGACTCTGAGGTGAGGAGAATATTGGGCCTCACCTCAGTATTGGGGAGCATATTGAACACTGCAGTAGCACAGCAAATGGGCTGTGCACCTCAACAATCACTTGGCTAATGACTCCGTACCTATAAACTGGCTCCGCATGTCATAGACCAGGTTTAGGCCGTCCAAAGGCCACAGCACCAGCTCAGGCCCATTATAGTCACCTTGTACATCTGAGCGATTGTTCTAGAACTGCTCATGTACCACCTGGATACCCCTAACCCACCTATCAGCCACATGACTCAAGACGTGTTCAGGAACGACGACTTTATGCCCAAAGACCATAGTAAGAAATGAACCTGATAGACCAGCATTGGCAGAAACACTTTAACGGAGCCAAACCCCACCTCCACTGGATGCCACATCACTGGAAATCTGTCTCTTTTACTGATGAATCCAGATTCTCCCAGCATAACACAGACGGCCGATAACAGGTGTGGTGTAGATGTGGCGAAGGTTATACTGTATGCTGTGTGCACCAGGTCAACCGTTAGGGTGGCGGAAGTGTGATGATCTTGGAGGGCAACTCTTATCTGCTAAAAGTAGATCTGTTGATCATAACTGGTCACCAAACTGCACGGCAGTACATTGGCAAGGTCTTAATAAATGCAGCTAATCCCTTTCCTGCTGGACCACAATGACTTTGGGATTCTGCATCAAGATAATGTTTGTCCTCTTGCACGAGCTACTGTGGCCCAACAGAGAGACCACAATGTGAGGTCACTGTTATGACCTGCATGTGCTGCTGATTTTTCACCCACTCGACACCTGTGGTACCAGTTGGGTAGAGCTGTAGGAACAAGACGCCCCCAGTCAGTGACTTCCCATCAGCTGACCTATGCGCTCCAGGAAGAATGGGTAGAAATTCCTCAAAAAAGAATACCCACCATGAGCCTTTTTTCAGTCCTTGTGTCACCATTTTAAGAGCTCTATCAAGGTCATCAATGGTCATACTTTCTTCTGAACTTTGTCTTTAAGCGTGTCTTTATTTATTTATTTATTTATTTTTTGCCACAGTGAATTTGGAAATTGGTGAAATAGTTCATTTAAAATCTTTAATTGCATTTATGAGACTTAACAACTTATTTACAGAAGCTTGTTAGAGCAATATTTTTGTAATTAAAAAAGAAGTCTTATGCATTGAGTTTCTTTTGTGCGTGAGAAAATGAATGTGAAGCATTCGACTACTCTTCTCTCAGTTTTACACCTTGTCTTCAAGACGAGAAATCAAACGCATCAGTTGAGCGCAAAAAAGAGCGCATTTCAATCTTTTTCAATTAAACAATCATTACGCACAGGTTTGACGACTTGCTTGGGATGTGACAAAATTTAACACGGAAAATCCACAGTGGTTTTTTCGTGAAGAGTTGCCAATTTCGGCATGTGAATTAAGCATTTTTATTGAATTTATTATTCAATCGCCTAAACATTTCATTATATGGGAAACTAACATGTTGACCAAGAACAATGATTGAAATCGGGTCACTAATCTCATCCGTTTCAAGGGATGTTTTCCGCCCCCTCGGTTTTCCGTCCACCACCCGCCACTGATCAGCACGGAAATAAAATTTGGAAATCGCAATTTTCCGCGTTTCCGTAGGCATTTCACATCCCTGAATAGCCTATGTGACACTATGGGAGGATAGAAAATTCCTTAGCTCAAACAGCATGATTTATTTTCTTCGTTGCGATCATCACATTTTGCTATGCCTCGCTTGAACTGCCAAATATTTCAGTGTTGTAATCGAACAGTTACAACCGTTCACAAAAATTGATTTGCATTAAAAAATCTGTATACATTAGATTTTATCATCTTTCTTTGGAGTTTCCTCTCATTTGAAGGCCACAGTGGAAAAATGATCAGAGTCACATTTTCACGTTGTGGACAAATTATGAATTAAAAATTCAAAACGATCTTAGAAACAAAGCACTGAAAAAATATGCAAAAAATATTTATAAAATTTATAATATATTATAATAATATATAATATTATTGTATATTATTAAAAATGTGATAATAATATTAAATATACAAAAATGCAAAATTTGGACTGATCGTTTTTCCTTTGTGGTCTTCATTTATAAACTGAACACACCGGCAACATCATAAAACAAACATAGGCGTCAGTTTAGGGGGGGACAGGGGGACGTGTCCCCACCACTTTTTGTCAAAAGTCATTTTGTCCCCCCACTTTATCTCGCAGTGTTTTTTTTTTTTTTTTTTTTATTCCATGAAAAAAAAAAATCGTCATACATATCAATTTATAGGAGAGACCGCAAACGGCCACTAAATGTGCCTGCATAGAAACAGGACTGGCTGTGTGCATATCGCAACATCGTAGCAACTTCAGCCAGAATAACACAGTTGCATAGACCCGGACAGACTAGAGTAAAGAGTTCAGACTAGAATTTCAACAACAAAGACACTGCGAGGATGAGGACAACAAAGATCTAAGTCGCCAATAGGCATGTTCTCATCAGACCGAAGTTTTAAACTAGCGCGCTATTTCGCGGTTTTGAAATTAGCCCGATGTCAAATTAGCCAGCTATTCTTGCTGTTTGAAGACACGAATAGCGCGCTATTTGATCGGGCAAATTTCCCCCAAAACCTTGGTCTAGTTCCCGAAATAGTCTGCGAATTCGGGAACTCGCAAATCAGCCGGTTAGCCTATTTGTGTATCGTCTTCATAAGAACGAAGATATCTCGATACCATTCATGTTCTACAATTAACATAAATCTCACACCCAGGTACTCAATATCTTTTCAGTTTAACAAACAGATCCTCCATTTAAAAGCACGCTACTTGCTGTCCTCAGAATGCTGTTACTGACTATTCGATCCATTATAAAGATGAAATTCTGTATATAAAACCTTATGAAGCCAAGCCTATCTCTATCACGGGTTTTTTCGTAACAATAATTTATAGCATTTTATGACAAAGTTACACACTTAATCTACACACGTTTTAAAAAATATTAATAAAAATTTTCTTATTTGATGTTTTCTTATTTTTTTCTTATTTTATTTATTTTATTTTATTTTTTATTTTTCTTTCACACTGATTTGCAAATGTATCAAGGTGATTGCTGGGTAATGTGTTGTCCAATGTCAAGTCTGTATATGATCTGATCATGTGACCAGGGTGACAGCTGGTAGTTCGAGCGCAAAATGTGAAGGTCCGACTTACTAGCAAATTTTCTAACTTCCATTCAAACATAAAGCAGTAGTCAATAAAGAAACAAAAATAAAGAACAGGAGGAGAGGGTAGCAAAGCTGCCAAAACTAAGTTCATTCGGCTTACTTACAAACAGCTGCCGCACCACGGACGACCCCCCGTCAAGCAACGATGCAGCCAGATGGTAACAGATCAAGCTAAGATAGCGGTTGACCTAAACAATGATAACTTTCATGGCTATTGTATAAATTTCAAGACAAGTCGAGAAATTTGCTCTCCGCAAAGCTTGCCAAATGCCATTCAAATTGGTAAGTAGGCTTATAAGTGACTTTTGTTTTAGTCCAGAGGCGATTTTACATATAGGATATATGGCAGAAATAAGGCTGTCTGCGCAGTAAATCGATCATTTTATGGGGTTTATGCCAACGGTGTTCAGCTGGGCCATTTGGGGGACATGGTGACATTGTTTCAAATATATTTAAATATTGTCAAATATTGCAGCTTTCGTCCATCTCGTCGTGTGCTTTTTCAAGTCGCTATCATATCCTGCCTTTATGTCAAATAATGCTCTAGTAAGGTAGCTGCACAAAAATGCAAGTTTTTGGATGTTTTAAGTGACACAATTATCGCGGTAGAGGAGAAAGTTGCGCATGCCCTAGCAACCTGATATGCCATCTGTAACATGGCTGTTGCTATTCATTGCTACCGCGTACAGCAGCACTAGAAATTAAACTCTAAATTTTCTTGACTGATGAAGTCAACACACTCGAATGCTTCTCTGGGTACCCAAACATCAAGGTGAGCCGAAAAAGTACTGATTTCATTTGATATTGGTTGAATATGGAATTCCTTCCCAGCTGATGACCAATTTCCTTCTTGTTTTCTTCCCAGAAATTTGACGTTCGCTTGTGCCTCAATGAAATATTACCTGCGGTATTTAACTGCTAACAATGGTATTCGTGCAATATTTTTCGCTGTAACCCTGTTAATGACCGCTGCGACACGCTTGTATTTATGTACGTGCGTGTGACCTGTTTCATTAGTGGTGCCCACCGGAAAATGGGGCTCCTTCGAAAGCCAATGTGTAATTCGAACCCTGATACCCCTTTCCTACTACAAACTGCGTAACCCAGGGATATGCCGCCCCGCGTTAAGCTTTTCCTAGCCCGGGGCTCGTTAACTCCGATATGTGTTCCCTTTACTACTCATTACTCCGGCGTTTCGGTGTTCGGTTGGCGCCTTTCGATTTCCCATTTCTACTACGTTCATTGATAAACGCCAATTTCTGCAAATTACTTCATCAGTTTTGCTGGTAACCGTTCACCATCGCTGGCGTTGGCTTTATCGACAGTATATTTAAACAATGGAATGAAATGTAATTTCCAGGTATCAAACCTGCGATCGAATTCCCCGCGGTTGAAAAAAAAAAAGACTAGGTTTATCTTCTAATTCAGTACATGACAGTAGTAGGGTTTCCATCGCACTATTTTAATGTGCATTTTTTTAATCAAATTGCGACCTCCTCTTCTACTACTATTGGACTGTAGGGCCTATATATGGTACACGGGTTACAAGTGATTTATCGCTATCTTGTGGAAAACCTGGCTTAATACAATGGAGTTTATTTGCTCCAAGCAGGTTGATGGAAACGCAGGTCATTCGCATTTCCTTTGAAGCGAATTGTCTAAAATTCGCCAAAAATCGTTTGATATGAGATGGAAACTCGACTATTGACTTAAAACATGAAATACGCTCCTGCATGTGATGGTAGCGTTTCACCAAAAGTGAAAACATTAATTAATGTCATTGTCCCCACCACTTCTCAAAACGCACTCATTCTGATAGTTATCGTCCCCACCACTTTTCAAAACAAACTGACGCCCATGAAAACAAAAGAAAAAAAATGAAAACTTTTATAAACAGTAATTGATTTTGCAACCAACTTAATCCTATTTGGAAATTCCCTACTTCATCTAGAGCAGTGGTTCTCAACGTCGGTCCTGGGGACCCCGTGTGTGCTGGCTTTTGTTCCTACCACAATTGCAATTGTAGAACTTTAACAAGCTGTGACTGTCTTAATTAGGTGCTTTTCATGTTCAGAGTTGTTAATATATCTCTTTAGTCAAATGTTACATAGGAACATCCATACATGCAATGAAGAATAAAACACCCTTGAAGATAGTGTGTTTATTGCAATACTGCAAGTAATGTCAAGTAACATAACATGTCAAACAGATCAAATTATACACTGAGGAAATCAATAAACCCCAGATTAGGCTGCTGGACACAACTGTTTCAAGTTCTTTCAAAAAGCTTCAGGTGAACTTAATCAGATCAACATAACACAAAACTGGTTTGTTTGTGGACTACATTTATCATGATGAGCCAAGTAGTTTTCACTAATTAGGAGCCAACTACATCATTAATTTGATTGGTTACATTGTTTTCTCTCATTTTATGCTGTTATTTCCGATATACTGCAATGTGCGAATGGTATTTTTGAAATTCTTGATGGCAAATAGATATTTCTGTTAAGTTGTGGGTTAAGAGGGCAAATAACTGCTCTAAACATTAAATGCACATAATTAAGACAAATTAGCAGCTTGTTAAAATCCTACGATTGCAACTGTGGTTGGAACAAAAGCCAGCACACACACTGGGTCCCCAGGACTGACGTTGAGAACCACTGATCTAGAGGATTCAGACGCTGTCGACAGCAAAATCTTAAATTGCCTAGTGGGGCCGGTACAACAGAAGAGACGTTTGTAATGCATTCAGCATTTTGTTCATATGACGCTTATGTTAAAATAACAATAATCAGTTGCCAATAGTTCATGCAATATAAGTAGTCTAAGACCTGGTTTAAATATTCGCTTAAATTATATGGCGAATGGCGATGGATATCATAAAATGTGTAGCGGATTACATACCAATTCTATGCACCAATACTTAATTATTGAGAAAACAAATTTTATTTCACATGAATGAGAAAGGAATGTAAGAATTTCAGCGAACTCTCAAGACGTGTCAACAGTTTTAAGCCCTCAAACACGCTGTGATCCCGTCGTTATAAAGTCAGCCAGTGGCCTACAATTTATTTTGCATTTCTATGTCTCGAGTGTAAGATGAAATCATGCAGTCGCTTAGGCTACTTATCCTAAAATCTGAAAGATAAAATAGATTGCTTGACGTCAACAAGGTCTACATTAACATGATTTGAAATCAATTTTCTTTCTTAAAAATATCCATTATATTTTGTTTGTTCATAAATAAAAAGCATATGAACATTTTATGCATATCTAAGTTTGGGAAATGTTATGAAATTAAGAAAGTATAAACGTTGATAGTGATGTCGCTCAAAGATAAAATACTTACGGCCAACTGACAGTCTCGTTCCGCCACCTAAAGTGCGCACACCACTACTGTGCTCACTCTGACAGAAATAATCTCCTGCATCTTCAGCCTGGACTCCAGTGATTTTCAATGTAGACTGAAGAACAGATCCACTCCCACTGAAACGATCAGGAATCCCTGACTGGCGAGTTGTGCTCCGATAAATCAGAAGTTCACGAGCCTGACCAGGTTTCTGCAGGTACCAGTGGAAGTCGTAGTCGTGGACCCATGAAGCTATGGAGATGTGAGCAGAAACCCTTGAAGTCATGCCGTAAGGATAACCCTGGCTGGCTGTACAGCTGATAGTGACAGTGTCTCCCTGCTGAACAGCCTGAGCTCTTGGAGTCTGAGTCACAACTATTTCTGCTATTGATTCTGGAAAAGAAAAAAGATAGAAATTAATGTCTATAAATAGTAAAAATGTCAGATGAATACGAGTAAACTGTAGGCGAGATTACACATAATTGTGCTAATTCATACAAGCAACGATCGCAAAAAGTAAGCAAAAGAAATGTTAAATGTGACAAAAACTGCAGCTGAAATAGATCCATCTTTCTCACCCTGAACAAAGAGGCCCAGCATCACCAGCAGTAGAAAGTCTGACATCATCATAATGCTGCCTGTGTCAGTGTCTGTGAAAGGACTGGACAGTCACTGATCAGTCCTGGGGGTCTTAAAGTGTGTGAAGCAGTGAGGCAGGACAGGTATGCAAAGCCCCTTCTTCTATACAAATCCTGTCACACACAGTTAGAGGAGCTCTGATGTGTGAACAGCAGTAGGTCTATAGAGGGCTGGGACATTTGGACTGATTACAGTCATACCCAACCTACAAAAGTATTTGAATTTATGCAACTTACCCTGAAATTATATTGCTCTTGTATCTATCAGGATCTTATCATGTGTAACTGAAAATGGGCAAAGATTCTATAAAATTTATCTTTACACATACACAGGAGTTGAATCATCCACAGTGTATCCTTATGAAATAAATTAAGAGAAAATCTATTCTGAGGGATTTTTTTCACAATGAGAGAGTCCTATCCACATGTTTGATATTTATTATATGATACCCCTTCTGTTAACAGAGGTAATACTCGCCTCAGTATGGATCTAAACATGAGACTTTAACTCAGTGGCGTGACGCAGTCAGTACGAAAGACCTGTGTAACCAGGCTCAGTGCCAGAACTGGAATTTGGGGGGGGGGCACATCCCTTTTTGACAACAATTAGTCCTTGCTAGTTGTCAAGCGTTTTCCTTATTGACACGTTTTCCAATTATAGTAATAATCCATTGGTAATTGAAGATGCGGCTTCTTTCCCCATGCGATCTAACAGCGATGAAATAATGGGCTGAATTCAGGAAACAAATATCATTTATAAACAGGCCTGTGCTTTATGAGAGACAAACTGCTCTGAAACTTCTGCGCTATTTTATCGGCACATCAGGCGATCTAACCTGCGCTTCATGATTGTTTAAATTGTTGAAATAAAAGAGCATTTTAAACACCTTTGAGCAATTTTCAATAACACTGATATAAATGCACCAAAGTGAGCGTTGAAATGAATGACAGTCGCCTTACTTTAAACGGAAAGAACTAGAGTCGCCTGATAGTGTGGAGAGTTTCAGTGTGAAAGTATTGTTAATTTAGAAAATGACTGAGCACAAGTCAGGACTAATAATTGTTTTAAAGGGAGGTTTCTGTGACCCCCAAATTCCAGTTCTGGCACTGACACTGTGTGTAAGCCTCACCTTTCTAAGCATAATTACTCAAAACCTGTCAGAGTTTCTTTTGCTTGATTGAAACAAACATTAATTTGTTCAGTTGCTAAGACTAATTAACGACTGGCCATTTTATTTTTGATAGCATTAGTGTAATTTGCATCACAAAAATATGAGGCATTTTTTTATCCACATAAATGACAATATAAAACAATGATGTTCTGTCTGAGATTGACAAGGGCAGGGATCCCCAAATCTAGACCTCAGTTTTAAATCCAGCCCTGATTTTCTCTCCTTCCAGGCAATTAAGTGCGCATTTATTCCCACTGATTGGCCAGACTGTCTTTACACCTGACTCCCAGGTAAAGGGAGGGTGGAAAACCAGCAGTTCTCAGGTCTCGAGGATTGTGATTTGGGGAGTCCTGGACTGGGGTGTAAGAGTTGGTGAAATCCTTGCAGGTTCAAGGAATTGTGAAGTTACTGGAAACAAGCCTCCTTGATTCTGGTGTATACTGCCAAAAAGCACTGAGCATTAATCTGAGGATTATATGCTTATAAGCATTATTATATTGATTCCAATGTTGATCAGAGATCAGCAAATTGAGGTGCTACAGATCTGAGAACTGCTGGTTTTTCACCCTGGGAATCAAATTTAAAGACAGCCGGAGCAATCAGAAGCACTGATTGGTCAGATAATCAGTGAATAACCAGGAAGAAAGAAAAGGAAACCAGGGCTGGGTTTAGATTCAGGTTCCAGATTTGAGGATCCCTGATACAGATTCAAAGCACTGTCCAGTAACGGGAAAAAGATTATGAGATATAAGATGAAATCTGCTGACTATAAATCGGAGGATACTGTGCTTTTAAACACTTGTTTTACTATCGACTGTATAGGTTATTTAATGCATTTTTCAGATCAAAGATTATCATGAGGCAAGATGTGGGAAACCAATCCGATTGCTGCCCTGCTACTGATTCCAGCTCTGGCCAGTTTTTGTGGGGCTGATTTAAGCAGTCAGCACTGGCCAGATCTGAGTGCAATCCCAGTTTGTGATTTCCTTTCTCTTATTCTACAGAAGTGCTTTTAAATACAGAAAATATCAGCGCTGTCTTCTCCCTGTGATTGGAGAATGTAATTGTTGCTTGGGCAATATCAGGGACAATGCTCTTCAAACACAACCCCCAGTGATGTCATGTCAAGGCACAGAAGACTGGCGATCAACCCTGCTTTACTTATGCAAATATGGCCAAAATAATACTGTAGTTACCACATAAGGGTAGCATCTCTAACCTGCTAAAAGTAGATCTGTTGATCATCACTGGTCACCAAACTGCATGGCATTACATTGGCAAGGTCTTAATAAATACAGCTAATCCCTTTCCTGCTGGACCATGGGTTTCTGCATCAGGATAATGTTTGTCCTCTTGCATGAGTTACTGTGGCCCAACAGAGAGACCACAATGTGAAGTCACTGTTATGACCTGCTTGTGCTGCTGATTTTTCACCCACTCGATACCTGTGGGACCAGTCGGGCAGAGCTGTTGGAACAAGACGCCCCCAGTCAGTGACTTTCCATCAGCTGACCTATGCGCTCCAGGAAGAATGGGTAGAAATTCCTCAAAAATGAATAACCACCATTTACCGTTATTCAATCCTTTTGTCACCATTTTAAGAGCTCTATTAAGGCCAATGGTGGTCATACTTTCTTCTGAACTTTGTCTTTAAGGGCGCCTTTAATTTTTTTGCCACAGTGAATTTGGAAATTGGTGAAATAGTTCATTTAAAATCTTTAATTGCATTCATGAAACTTAATAACTTTACAGAAGCTTGTTGGAGCAATAATTTTGTAATTAAAAAAAAAAGAAGTCTTATGTGTTGAGTTTCTTTTGTTCGTGAGAATATGAAGGTGAAGCATTCAACTGCTCTTCTCTCGGTTTTACACCTATTCTAATCTAAAAGTTTATCGTTTCCTCTGAGTTGATCGGCATTGGTCACTCAGAACTCAGAACACACAGCCAGTTGTTGGCCCAATTCCAATCCGACCCCTTACGGACTCACTGACTTAGAGGCGCGTTCACGGGAAGTCCGTGAGTGTGCGAGGGCTGTTCCATTGTCAGAACATCAAGTCAGTGAGTCCGTGAATGAGCGCTTGCTGCCCCCTTACGGTAAGTCAGCACCGATGCTGACTTTGGGCAAGGAAATTACCCACAGTTCATAGCGTTGTGAAGTCAAATACGGGAGATGCCGTTGGAATACCGGAAATGTAAACAAAAAACAAAAAAAAAGGTAAATAAACCAAAGAGCGGTCCGATCGTGGTAATGGAAGGAGCAAGAAAGAAAAAGTTTACGTGCAAGTATTAACGTTGATTGTCACAACTGCGTGTAGTTTGGTAACGTGAAAGGGGGTAAGCGCTGTTCCATTCCAGTTTATAGGATCTGGAGCCCTCTCAGACTCTCAGACTCAGTCCCTCACCGCTGACGTCAATTAAGTCAGTGAGGGTTCAGGGCTTGAGTCTTCAGGGGGCGGATTGGAATTGGGCCAATGTGACTCACTCACTGTGGTGGACTTTCGGTGGCGGGACTAAACTGGAAATTGGAAGTAAGTGGTTACCAAACAAGATTTTCAACATTTACTTTCCGAACATTCGAAGAAGTTCTGAAAGTTTTTTGAAACATAAAATTAGTACAAATTTTTAGCACTTTGTTTGCATCATAGGCTACCCGACAGATTGTATTTTGTTAGAGCTGAATCGCTGTTAACGGATGGCAGACAAAAGAAATATGAAAGTAAAAAGCTTTGAATTAAAATATTTTGACAAGGATACAACCCCGTTAAAGGACCTTTTTTTTTTTTTTGCAATTTGATAACTGTCTATTGTGAAATCATGAAAGAAGACAGAGGACGGCTGCGTGTCTTTCGCATTGGTCTTTAGTCAAGAGGTTTTTGTACGGCGAGTTAATGAGTCTGTATCACTGTGGCTCACTTTCGGTGGCGGAACGAAACTGTCAGTTGGCCGTAAGTATTTTATCTTAAACGACATCCCTATCAAAGTTGTTGCTTTCTTTCTTATTTTCATGAAATTTCCCGAGTTTAGATATGCATAAAATGTTA
This sequence comes from Gymnothorax javanicus, assembly GCA_029692085.1. NCBI lineage: Eukaryota > Metazoa > Chordata > Actinopteri > Anguilliformes > Muraenidae > Gymnothorax > Gymnothorax javanicus. The sequence continues at coordinate 130,409,913 of CM056197.1, read as the reverse complement.
ATATGCTTTTTATTTACGAACAAGCAAAACAGAATGGATATTTTTTTAATTGAAAATTGATTTCAAATGTAGACTTTGTTGATGTCAAGCAATCTATTTTATCTTTCTGATTTTAGGATAAGTAAGCGACTGCATGATATCATCTTACACTCGAGACATAGAAATGATAGATAAATAAATTGTATTGGCTGACTTTGTAACGACGGGATCACAGCATGTTTGAGAGCTTAAAACTGTTGACACATCTTAACAGTTTGCTGAAATTCATACATCCCTTTCTCATTCATGTGAAATAAAATTGGTTTTCTCAATAATTACGGATTGGTACGTAGAGCTGGCCTGTAATCGAACGCTGTACATTTTATGATATCCATCGCCAATCGCCATAAAATTTAAGCGAATATTAAAACTAGGTCTTACTTATATTGCATGAAGTATGGGCCACAGATTATTGTTATTTTAACATAAGCATCATATGAACAAAATGCCGAATGCATTACAGACTTCTCTTCTGTTGTACCGGCCCCACTTCTTAACAATTTGCTGTCGACAGCTTGTCTGAATTCTCTAGATGAAGTGGGGGAATTTCCGAATAGGATTAAGTTGGTTGCTAAATCAATTCCTATTTATACAGATTTTCAGTTTTTTTTTTCTATTGTTTTGTAATGTTGCCGGTGTGTTCAGTTTATAAATGAGAAGGAACTCCGAATAAAGATCATACCATCTAATGTATTCAGATTTTTTAATGCAAATACATATTTGTAAGCGGTTGTAAATGTTCTATCACAACACTGAAATATTTGACAGTTCAAGCGAGGTCGAGCAAAATGTGATCGTAACGATAAAGAAAAAAAATAATGCTTTCTGAACTAAGGAATTTTCTACCCTAGCATAGTGTCGCATATTCAGGGAAATGCAGAAAATTGCGATTTCCAGACTTTATTTCCGTGCTGAAAAAAACTCATTTTTGCGTTTTTGCCCGAAAAATAATTTCTTTCTCAAAAATATGAGCGCAAAATTGCCGGAATTTTAATACAAACCGGATACTGATAACTCAAGGCAGGCTCCGAGCAGTGATGTATAAACTGACTGCGCGGAGGTGTAGCTCAGTTAACACGCCCTGCCATCAACAAAGTTAAATTACAGTTGGAAGGATATCATCAATCATAGTCGCTGAACAGCTTAGTTCTTGTATGTCCTTTATATGGAAAACAGAATTACAAGTTACGTGAGTGAACTGACTTTCGAAATATTTCTGTGAACATGATGAAAGTATCTATATTATGTGATTTCTTGGCCTTTTTCAAGATTGGAAACTGCAGTATGAGACACTGGCATTGAATTTTTTTTTCCCCTGCTAGTGATTGTACATACTTTGGTAAGCACCCGAGCAAGACTTTTTTTTTTTTTTTGACATTTATAAGGTTTTTTTTTTTTGTGTGTGTGTGTGTGTGTGTGAAAATGTGCCAGATTAGTACATGAAATGCTATTCCAATTTGATAAAAAAAAGGTTTCTGGGGTTGGATGCCAAGACCCCCTAGTGATCCAGACCCTGAAGGGTTTACACTGCAGTACCTCGAGCTGCGTGTATATTTTCCTTTTTTTCCCAAACCCTGCTCACAACTCTGCATATTTGGAAAATATTTGGTTACAGAATAGTAACCTAAAAAATGTCAGTGTCCATTGTATTGTTCAATATAAAGCCATTAATGATAATAAGTCCCTTTAGCCTCGGTAAATTACTGACGCTAGACTTTCTAAATATGACTGTATTACATTTATGTCTAACTCACTGACTGTATAAAAAGATGGACGAAGCAACCGTGACATCAACCATTGGTTTCAGCATGCCAATTAGGAAGCCACGGTTTTGGTAATTTGAACAGCGCCGTTTTGTCATTTTGAAACCGGATGTGATTCCTATTGGACGAGAGCCTGAATTGAAGATCAAGGGAGGAGCGGGTAAGGGTGGATCTGACCGTATCGAACGAGGACCAGAGAATAGTCACGCCCCCAAAGCATATATAGCTTTGTCCTTTATTCTAGTCTATTTGGGACCATAATTTACAAAAATCAACATCATGATATATCGAAGGAGACTTGATCCTTGCGATAGAAACCATAAAATTATGTGGAAAAACATAATTGGAATAATAAATCAGGTGGGACAGTAGTGTCATTTTCTCATAGAATTTTATGGCAGTGAACTTCATTCTGAAACCACCGACATCACCATCTGCTGGCCATCAAATAGAATGCAAGTTTAAGAGATTTCCGCATTGGCCTCAGTTTTCAAACCCAGGTGCTGCATCCATCTTTTAATACAGTCTATGGTCTAACTGTAAGAACAGAATGATTGACACATGGGGGCATGTCCACTGTCTGACCTCACGTCTCTGCTGCATCTCCCAGGTGACACAGTTCCCGCCCTCACAGTCCTGCCCCCCTCCAGTGAGGAGCTGAAGCAGGGAAAGGCCACACTGGTGTGTCTGGCCAACAAGGGCTTCCCCTCAGACTGGACTCTGCGCTGGAAAGTGGACGGTACCAGTAGGAGCTCGGGCGTGGCCGGGAGCGTGGGGGTCCTGGGGTCGGATGGCCTGTACAGCTGGAGCAGCTCCCTGACTCTCAGTGCGGGCGACTGGATGAAGGCGGGGTCACTGACCTGTGAGGCCACAAAGGGCTCCCTGTCTGCCCCCCCTCAGACACTGAGGAGAGACCACTGTACTGAGTAGCTCACACACTCTGATCACACTGTTTTTACCCTGTTCTGCTCCTTACTGCTGTCACACTGAGCTGAGCCTGTGTGTGAATCCTTCCTCCAGCCTGAGCTTTCAGTGCTAATATCTTACATGTGCTCTGCTTGTGCTCTTCAACACATATGCACACACACCTTCTTATCTGTGTTTGTGTGTGTGTGACTGTGGGAAATAGCTGTTAGACCAATATGATCAATATCATTGACTTAATAAAGATTCTCTGAAGAGTTGAAGGTTGTCTTGTCTCTCATTATTAAATTAATCTGTAATGGTTTAAGTCCGACAAAGCATTGGACTTTACTCAGATGATATCGCAATTAAGTCTATTCCACAAAAAAAATCCAATAATTCCTGAGATTACAATGAAAAGAAGCATTAATACATTAATTGTCAATAAAGGTTCTATTTTGAGCAGTTTAATAGTGAGTAGATTTCATTCCAGTTGCACAGAGTAGTTGAACGTGTGAATAAACCACAAATAAATTTGATCTCTATTTTCTTTTAATTCACAGATTACACTTTAATTAATAAAAGATTTTTTTTTGTTCTCAAATAAAAGGCAATAGAAAGCATAATTATTCAAATGTAAATTTGTGCAGAATGTGGGACCTTTGTGCAATTTTATTCTGTATTTTATTTGTAGAACTTTGTATTATATTCTTAATGAACTTCTTTAAGATATTATCATTCCCTTGATGAAAAATCCTGCCCTGGCATTCTTCCCAGTAAGATGTCTTTATTTGATCATGTGGAGGGGTCTGCTGATAGTAACTGATCTGGGAAAAAGGAGGGGTCTGCCCAGTGATGGCATCAGATCTGATCAGAGGAGGGGTGAAGAGGAGCAGTGATGTGTAACTGATCAGTGAACTGATCTGGGATCAGGATGAAGGAGGGTCTGAAGAGAGGAGCAGTGATGTGTGCAGTAACTGATCTGGGATCAAGTAAAGGAGGGAAGAGAGGAGCAGTCTGGGAAGAAAGGAGGGTCTGAAGAGAGGAGCAGTGATGTGTGCAGTAACTGATCTGGGATCAGTAAAGGAGGGTCTGAAGAGGGAGCAGTGATGTGTGCAGTGCAAACTGATCTGGGATCAATGGAGGGGTAAGAGGGAGGGGTCTGAAGAAAGCAGGGGTCTGAAGAGCAGTGATGTGTGCACTGATCTGGGATCAGAAAGGAGGGTTCAGTATCTGGGATCAGTAAAGCAGCAGGGATGTAAAGGAGCTCAGCTCACACAGTACAGGATCAGCTCAGCTAAAACCCCTGGGGCAGTAAATGATCGGCCCAGACACCTGGCCACAGTGCTGCTCTATTCTGAGATTGAGTCAGTCCCACTGAGGGACAGCAGAACCAGCCTGTCCACAGTGCCCTGCAGATGCTGAAATCTGAGTTTCAGCCCCCCACAGCTCACAGTTTCTCAGCCCAAAATACCCCAGCACTGAGACAGCTGTGTGAACATGAGGAGGTGGAGGGTTTATTTCTGGAGTGGGAGAGAGAGGGAGGGGTGAAACTTGCACCTGCTTTAGCATTAATGTATGATTAGAGATTCTACTGTTTACTGAACTAGTACAACTGCTCCTTCTGTATAACAACATTTATGACAAAATATCACAAAATATTGTGTAGAATCATAATATCGATAAAATCTGCCAATGTGACCGTTGCATTTAAGTGAAGCCATTATTTGTAAATAAATACATGCAGTGAAGGAATATTGTTAAAATTAAATGCTAAGATGAGTTTTGTTCAAGCTGATGATTGCATTTTACTTCTGCAATCTACGTACTTGTTGGTAATTTATTGAATTTGCTATTTTACGATCTACAAATGCTGCCCAAGAAGTGAATATCTGTTTGTTATTGTTTCAATGAAGCCAAAAAAGTCATGGTACATGCTCCCCTTTCCAAAGCGGCCTGTATTTTCGCAGAAGCCAATTAAATAACCTAACAGTCTCCCAGTACAATCTGATCCTCTGATTCAGTTCAGCACAGCTGAGATGCAGACAGAATCTCTGGATATTAACTAAACTAAAGCACCACTCTGAGTGTTAATTTATAATCCCTCTCATTCCTCTTCTTGGAGATACAGGCATCCTCTGCTTTTGGCTGAACTCAGAGCGCTTGGGTGATGACTGCTCCTTGTGACCTGAAACACAATGTGATGCTGTGAGTTTGAGGTACAGAAGTGTGTGTGTGTGTGTGCGTGTGCGTGTGCGTGTGTGCGTGTGTGTGGTTCAGTTGCAGCTCTGCTTTGGGTTCTGTATCTGACACAGAGCAGCTCCTCTTCAGCACAGAGAGGTGTGTATTCAGGACTGTGGCTCATCATCGCCCCCTACAGTCCTGCTGGTAATATTGGTGTCAGAGATCAGTGGCTCCCCCCTCAGCACCTGCAGTAGGTCCCAGCTGCAGCAGTGCAGTCTCTGTGCAGTCTGACTGAAGGAGGTTTTTGTACGGCTCTCTAACACTGTGTGAACACATTCTTGCTACTGATGTAGTGGTAACTCTGACAGTAATAATATCCTGCATCTTCAGCCTGGACTCCAGTGATTTTCAGTGTAAACTGAGTCCCAGATCCACTCCCTCTGAAACGATCAGGAATCCCAGACTGATGAGTTGTGGCCCAATAAATCAGGAGTTTAGGAGCCTGACCATGTTTCTGCTGGTACCAGTGCAGATTGTCGTTGTTGTAAACACTCTGACTGACTGTACAGCTGATAGTGACAGTGTCTCCCTGCTGAACAGCCTGAGCTGCTGGAGACTGAGTCACAACTATATCTGCCATTGAAGCTGGAGGAAAAAAAAAATTTAAATGAACATGAATGCATATGAATGTTAAAACAATTTTCAGTAATTATGGCACATTCTGAAAAAAAAAAACCCAATATTGGAAAAGCATTGAAAACATTTATGAAGGGAAAAAAACAGAATAGAAAGTGTAAAACAGGACCAAAATTGCAAGTTCAAATGGATCCATGCTTCTTACCCTGTACAAGGAGTCCCAGCATCACCAGCAGTAGAAAGTCTGACATCATCATAATGCTGCCTGTGTCAGTGTCTGTGAAAGGACTGGACAGTCACTGATCAGTACTGGGGGTCTTAAAGTGTGTGGAGCAGTGAGGCAGGACAGGTATGCAAAGCCCCTTCCTCTATACAAATCCTGTCACACACAGTTAGAGGAGCTCTGATGTGTGAACAGCAGTGGGTCTATAGAGGGCTGGGACATGTGCACTTGTTACAGTTCTTTCTGACCTGAAACAAAGTTAATGCAAACATTTATTTTTTCTGAAATAACTTTTATATGCATGTGAAACTAATGATGGACAGTGCTGAGGATTATATTTCAATATTTCTCATCATATTCATCAGTAAATCAGTGACTATAATTAATAACCATAATCAATAATCATAATCAGTAACCATATTATGTAAGCAGCAGTAACACACACACACACACACACACACACACACACACACCACATGCACACATACAGGCAGTTCACACACGCAAGAGCAGTACACACACACACACACACACACACACACACACACATAAGCAGTTGGCTTCGGTAGCTTTCTGTAGCTTTGATTCACATCTGTTTAGTTGATTCAGGCAATATCTGTTCAGTCATCAGTATTATTCACCATCATTCATATCACAGCTATATGTGAATATGTATAACCAATATTACACTGGAAGAGGGCTGTTTTCTTTTGGTTGCAGTTTTCGAGGCAAATTGGCAGTGTTTTGGTTTGCCTGTCTCTGGGACAACCTGTGACCCAACTAAAAGGTCTCTTAAACAATGAACTAGTAATGATAAAAGAGAAAAACAAGTAACATGCAGACACCACATGCTTTTACCACTGAAAAACAAGTAAGAAGCTGACATTACATTATTGATCCATTATAGCGTGAGAGGGTGTAAAAACCATATTTGGAGGATATTTTCTGTGATGAAGGTATAAAAACTAGGTGTGAAAAGCAGAATGGCAGTTCTTTTTGCGCAAAAAGAACTCGGCTTTATATTTATCAATATGCCACAATAAAGCCTAATTTTCTGAGGAATCTGTCTCTCTCCAGTTCCTTGAGGATGGGGGAACCTCGTAATATGAAAATATTTCTGAATGAAAACCAGGACAACAGATGCCCATGGGATGAGTTTCTGAAATGTAATATTTATTCCTCTGAGTTCTGAAATGTTTCGGTTTAAAATGTAAAAGTTAGTGATAGTTAAACAACATAGAAACTGATTCAGTCCCAGTTTAGCAATGTGAATAAATAAAGTGAAAGTTCAGGAGAGGTTTTACTTATGTCACTATGAGCAGGTCCTGTATTCACATATAAAACTGTAGTTTTCAGGTGTTTAGAATGATAATCCTTCTGTTGTCAGGAGTTACAGGGTTGACTATGGAACTTCACTTCATACTTTAATGCTCTGATTGCAGTGTGTTCAGTTTGAGATAACTTAGATTTTGCTGTTATAGTAGATCAGAGCCCTTTAGATTCAAAGCACTGTCTAGTAACGGGAAAAAGATTTTGAGATATAAGATGAAATCTGATGACTATAAATCCGAGGATACTGTGCTTTTAAACACTTGTTTTACTATCGACTGTATTGGTTATTTAATGCATTTTTCAGATCACAGATTATCATGAGGCAAGATGTGGGAAACCAATCCGATTGCTGCCCTGCTACTGATTCCAGCTCTGGCCTGTTTTCCACAAACTTGTGGGGCTGATTTAAGCCGTCAGCACTGGCCAGATCTGAGTGCAATCCCAGCTTGTGATTTCCTTTCTCTTATTCTACAGAAGTACTTTTAAATACAGAAAATGTCAGCACTGTCTTCTCCCTCTGATTGGAGAATGTGTTGCTTCGGTGATATCAGGTACAATGCTCTTCAAACACAACCCCCAATGATGTCATGTAAAGGCACAGAAGACTGGCAAGCACAGGATCAACCCTTCTTTACTTATGCAAATATGACCAAAATAATACTGTAGTTACCATATAGTACGTGTAAAAAATTAAAATAAAAAAAACTTCACTCAGGATGATAAATACTCAAGTGATTTTTAAAAAAGAAAAATCCTACATTGAGGAAAAAAGAGTGAATTTTCATGTGATTCAGTATCTCAGTCTGTTTTAGAATGATACTGAATCTTCTGTAGAATATGGACCTGAATCAAGAGTTTAGGAGAGAGCAGGGGGAGCACTGGCAGAGAGTGGAAGAGCATTCCTCCCTCACTCTGTCTTTATCAGAGAGGATCATACCTGGATTAAGCTCCAATCCAAGTTGCTGTTACGTGCCACGTGCTTGTTATTTTTTTTGACTTCCCTGCCTTCATCTGCCACCATCGTCATTTGCTGTGCTGCCTGTCAGTCTTCATCCAACAAGTCCCGCCTTCACCAACCACAGCCTCTGCAGTCTTGCCTTCACCAATCCAAGCATTCCGTGTCATTCTACAATCAACCAGTCCTGATCCATTCCTCCAGTTTAATATCCTGGACTGTTTGCCATTCTGGTGGCTGCTCATTTCGCTTTTTGTTCATGCAGTGTGTACTGCCTGTTCCCATTTGTCTTTGTTTCCCTCTGTTTATCTGAAAGTGTTTTTTTTTTTGGTTTGTGTACACTTCCAGGGCTTGGGACAGGTAAGACTGGGGGCTCCTATACATATGCCCGTAGTTGTTCTATGTATAGACCGACTAGCGATTAGGGGTGGTTGCCAACCCTTGTATTTTTTTGTGCTAGTTAGAGTAGTCAGGCTTTTGTTTTGTGTACTGGATACCCTAGATTAGATTGCTCCGTGTGTTAGCTAGCTTGTCTTTTTGAATGTTCTTTTGGCAACATCCAGCGTCCCTTGACCTTGGTTGTGTGAGTTTGTCTTGCCTGCCTTGTAGTTGCACCCTTGGAACCCAACCTTTGTTTGTCACAGTAAAATCCCCTGCACTGAATTATTTTTGCCTCCTTGTTTTATCTCTGCTGTTGCCATTACATTTTACATCTCCTGGTACTTACAACATCAAGTTACTCGCCCCATGCACCCCAGGCCCATGGGGGGTTGTAACATATTATGGGGGCTCGTCCGGGAGGACAGCACCATCTAGTCGGTCGCTGATTTGTAATAAGCAGTAAAGATAATTTTGACTTGTTGTTGTTGTTGTACAGTGCTGCAATATTGCAATATTCAGACAATGACTTTGTTTGATTTCAAAGACTTTCTGGGGAACCCGTCTAATGACGCAATGGATCAGTGCCGTAAAAATGACCTGCTTGAAATCGCAAATTGTGTAGGTCTAGTGGTGTCTGGTGCTCTCAGGAAGGGAGAGATTAAGTCACGGGTGAGGGATAAGTTGGTTGAGCTAAAAATTCTTGCCTCTCCTGTTACCGTTGGTCCTCTTGTTCAGCCTGATGTTTCACCTACTAGGCCTGGCACAAGTTATGACTCTCCTTGGGGAACTAGGGGTTCTGCCGTGGTTGACAGGAAGGGGGAGCTTCCTCCAACTACCCCTCCGCCTACCTTGCCTAAGTTTGAGCCATACTCGCCAAGCTCTCATTGGTCGGGGAGTGATGCGCGGCTGAAGGTCCGGCTCACCCAGTTAAAGCTGGAGGCTGAGGAAAAGGCACGAAAGGCAGAGATTGAGGCACGGGAGAGGGCACAAAAACAGGAATAGGAGTTCCAATTGGCTCAACGTAAATTGGAGTTGGAGGCAGAAGTCAAGGTTAAATTGCAGCAGCTCGAACTGCAAAATGCTGCAGAACAGAATTCTTCTGTTGTACCTCCAGATACATCTGCATTGGTTGATTTTGCTGGCTATGATGTTCGGAGACATGTGGCTTTACCCTCTTTCCGAGAAACTGCGGTAGATGCCTATTTTAGAACATTTGAGCGTTTGGCTATAGCACTTAAGTGGCCCAAAGAAGTTTGGACCACTTTACTTCTGTGAAAATTAGTCCGGAAAGCTCAAGATGCAGTGGCTGCACTCAGTCTCGAGGAGAGTATGAACTACGACATTGTAAAAACGGCTATTCTTCGAGCATATGAGTTGGTGCCAGAGGCTTACCGGCAGAAATTCAGAAACCAAAAGCGAACCCCTGCCCAGTCATTTGTGGAATTTGCCAGAGAAAGGGGAATTCTGTCTGATAAATGGTGTGCTGCCAGTAAAGTCCATGACTATGATTCTCTACGAGAATTAATTTTACTGGAAGAGTTTAAAAACTGTGTTCCGGAACGTGTCGTGGTTTACCTAAATGAACAGAAGGTGGTGTCCTTGTCTGAGGCGGTGATATTTGCAAATGAGCTTACACTCACGCACAAAACTGCTTTTGGTTCCACTCAAGCAGTTAAATCTGTCTCTTCCCACAGCTCCGGGGAAGGTGAATCCACAAAAGGTTCCAAATTACCGCCACAGCAGTCAAAAGAGGAACGAGCATGTTTCTATTGCCATAAAGTAGGACATGTCATTGCAAACTGTTTGGCTTTGAAAAATAAAACTGCTGCCACTGCTAAGCCAACTGATTTTGTTAGAACAGTTCCTCAAAACACCTTATGTTTGAACAGTCCTGAAAGCCATCGTGAAGATGGTTTTGATACATTTATTTCTGACGGTTTTATTTCCCTTTCCGGGAAGCCGAGCGGGCAAAAACCTATCCGGATTTTAAGAGACACGGGAGCTTCGCAGTCTTTTGTGTTATCCGACGTGATAACTGTATCGGATGTGACGTATAGTGGTGCAAGTGTGGGGATTCAGAGAATTGATAGGTCCTTCGTTACTGTTCCCTTGCACAAAGGACATTTACAATCTGACTTAGTCACGGGTTATTTTAACGTGGCTGTGCGGTCCGCTTTGCCTATTCCAGGTGTTTATTTTATCATGGGAAATGATATTGCCGGTGGTGAAGTTTACCCAGCACTCGAAGTTTTAAATAAACCCGAATCTTATCCCATGTCTGATTTGCCTAACATTACGTCAGCCCCTACTGTATTTCCTGCTTGCGTGCTCACCCGAGCTCAATCAAAGAAATGGGGTGAGGAAGTGGATTTGTCACAATCTGTTTTAGCGTCTACTCTTGCCGAAAACAATTCTCTCCCCAACCCGAAACCACCATATTTACAAACAGACGCATGCACTGAGGTTGAAACACAAGTCGTTGGTAAAGAGGAGGAACATAAATCTCTTACCTCAACCTAGGAGTCTGTCCCTGTTGCTTTGCTTGCCACTCGTGAACAATTTGTCACTGCTCAGAAAAATGATGCGTCCCTCCGCAAGTGTTTTGAGATGGTTGTTTCACCTGTTGTGGCGAAAGAGAAGTCCGCTGCTTATTTTTTAGATGGTGGGCTGTTGATGAGGGAGTGGTCACCTCCATTGGCTCTGGGAAGTGATTAGGGTGTGGTCTATCAGATTGTTGTACCTGTTGAGTATTTGAGTCCGCAAATACTGGCTTTGGCGCATGAAAATCCATGGTCTGGTCATTTAGGAATTAGGAAGACGTATAACCGCGTGTTGAGACATTTCTTTAGGCCTGGACTTAAAAGTGCTGTTACAAAGCACTGCAGGTCTTGTCATGTTTGCCAGGTTGTGGGGAAACCCAATCAAGTTATACCACCCGCTCCACTTTGTCCAATTCCGGTACTTGGCGAACCTTTTCAGCATGTGGTTGTTGACTGCATAGGTCTGCTTCCTAAAGCAAAGTCTGGTCAACAGTTCCTGCTCACTATTATGTGTACGGCGACTAGATTTCCAGAAGCTATCCCTTTGCGCATGATCACGACCAAGAATGTGATTAAAGCATTGACTAGGTTTTTTTTTCAACATTTGGATTTCCTAAAGTGATTCAAACAGATCGGTCTACCAACTTTCAGTCAAAACAGTTTCAACAGTTTTTGCAGTCTTTAGCCATTCAGCATCAGGTCGCAAGTGCCTACCACCCTGAGAGTCAGGGGATGTTAGAGCGTTGGCATCAAACACTTAAATCAGCCCTCCGCAAATATTGTTTTGAGACTGGAAATTGCTGGGAGGAAGGCCTCCCATTCATTCTGTTCGCTTTATGAGAAGCGGTACAGGAATCGTTGGGGTTCAGCTCTGCTGATATTGTGTTTGGGCGTACTGTTCGTGGTCCTTTGAAAGTTATGAAGGATCAGTTTAATGTCTGTTTCAGATGATAAACCCAGGGTGTTGGACTATGTGTCTCAGGTCCGAGAAAAATTGCACCATGCCTGTTCCCTTGCGAAAGAGTCACTATCTTTATCCCAGAAGAAAATGAAGCGCCGTTTTGATTGGAAGACTGTAGCGCGCAATTTCAAGCCTGGAGATCGGGTCCTAGTTTTATTGCCTGTTGCTGGATCTGTGTTGTCAGCTCGTTTTTCTGGTCCCTATTCTGTGGAGGAAAAACTAAGTGAAAGCAATTACGTAATTCGAACGCCCGATCGTAAACGTCAGATACGAGTATGCCATATTAATATGCTTAAGGCTTATCAGCTTAGAGAAACGTTCTAGTCAGAGGTTGTGAAAACAGTTCTGCCTGTGTCCCAAATTGCTAGCGTGAGCCCTGAACGCAATCCCAGTTTTGATTGGTAGCATCACGACCGTAAATGGAATCCAAATCGAAAGAGTTCCTTACTACAAATACCTTGGCATTTGGGTGGATGACAATCTTAATTTTAGGAAGCATACTGATGAGCTGGTCAAGAATTTGAAGCCAAAATTGGCTATGCTGTACAGGAATAAAGCCTGCTTTCCAAGGAGTTGCAGAAGACAGATTGTTCAAGCAACTATTCTCTCTAGAATAGATTATGGTGATGTAATTTATATGCACGCTCCACCCTCCTTGCTGAAGTCAATTGACGCAGTGTACCACGCTGCATTAAGGTTCATAACTGGAGATGGCTTCCGAACACATCACTGTACACTTTATTTTAACGCTGGTTGGTCTTCGCTGGCCATGACAAGGGAGCAACATTGTTGCCTTTTTATATACAAGGCATAGTTGGGTAAACTGCCTGGATATCTGACCAGTTTGCTTAACGTGAGGAAGGGGGAATACGGTCTCACGACTCTTGACTTTTGGTTTTAGATGTCCCAAGGGTGCGTACTGAACTGGGTAAAACTGCTTTTATGTATTATGCTCCACAGAAGTGGAATAGGATTCAACAGTTTTTAAAGTTGGAAAGTCTTATTTCAATTGATTGTTTTAAATGTCTTTTTTTGGCTGCCACAAAGCAGGAATGTACATGTGTAATGTAGTCATTGTTTTTATTTACTGTACTTAGTGTTTTCTGTTTTTTGCTACTGGGCTCCGTTGCAAAAGAGAGCTTGCTCTCAATCGGACTCCCAATATAAATAAATAAAAATAAATAATAAATAAATAAAAATTGCGCGGAGGATGAGGACGGCCTTGTGCTCCGAAACGCCCCATAGCAATGTGCTAGACTGGCTAATTCGGAAATTCTGTCTGATTTGTCGTCCCATCTCACCCATTTATCAGAGGTCCAGAGATCCGACATTATAAATCTAATCCATGAGTTTCCCATTCTCTTTGGTGATACTCCCTCACAGACTACCGTAACACAACATCACATTGATGTGAAAGGTGCTGCCCCTATAAAACAACACCCATATCGAGTAAATATGGCAAAACGTGAGGCTATGAAGCAAGAAGTGCAATATCTTTTAGATAATAACTTGGCTAAGCCAAGTCATAGCCCGTGGAGTTCACCCTGTATTCTTGTGCCAAAACGTGACGGAACATCACATTTCTGCACTGATTTCCGAAAAGTCAATGCGGTCACAGTGCCAGACTCCTACCCTCTACCGAGGATGGAGGACTGCATCGACAACATTGGTGCCGCCAAGTTTGTTACGAAACTTGATTTGTTGAAGGGGTATTGGCAAGTGCCTTTGACTCCTCGTGCGTCCGAGAGCTCCGCATTTGTTACCCCAGATAACTTCCTCAAATATAATGTCCTTGCCTTCGGCCTTCGAAATGCTCTGGCCACCTTTCAGCGGCTTGTAAATACTGTTCTTGTGGGTATTTCAGACTGTTATGCCTATTTACAGTTGTGTGAAAAAGTGATTGCCCCCTAAACCTAATAACTGGTTGGGCCACCCTTAGCAGCAACAACTGCAATCAAGCGTTTGCGATAACTTGCAATGAGTCTCTTACAGCGCTGTGGAGGAATTTTGGCCCACTCATCTTTGCAGAATTATTGTAATTCAGCCACATTGGAGGGTTTTCGAGCATGAACCGCCTTTTTAAGGTCATGCCACAGCATCTCAATGGGATTCAGGTCAGGACTTTGACTAGGCCACTCCAAAGGCTTCATTTTGTTTTTCATCAGCCATTTATGGTTGGACTTGCTGGTGTGTTTTGGATCATTGTCCTGCTGCAGAACCCAAGTTCGTTTCAGCTTGAGGTCCCGAACAGATGGTCGGACATTCTCCTTCAGGATTTTTTGGTAGACATCGGAATTCATGGTTCCATTTATCACAGCAAGTCTTCCAGGTCCTGAAGCAGCAAAGCAGCCCCAGACCATCACACTACCACCACCATATTTTACCGTTGGTATGATGTTCTTTTTCTGAAATGTGGTGTTACTTTTACGCCAGATGTAATGGGACACACACCTTCCAAAAAGTTCAACTTTTGTCTCGTCAGACCACAGAGTATTTTCCCAAAAGTCTTGGGGATCATCAAAATGTTTTCTGGCAAAATTGAGACGAGCCTTAATGTTCTTTTTGCTCAGCAGTGGTTTTCATCTTGGAACTCTGCCATGCAGGCCATTCTTGGCCAGTCTCTTTCTTATGGTGGGGTCATGAACACTGACCTTAACTGAGGCAAGTGAGGCCTGCAGTTCTTTGAATGTTGTTGTGGGGTCTTTTGTGACCTCTTGGATGAGTCGTCGCTGTGCTCTTGGGGTAATTTTGGTTGGCCGGCCACTCCTGGGAAGGTTCACCACTGTTCCATGTTTTTGCCATTTGTGGTTCGCTGGAGTCCCAAAGCTTTAGAAATGGCTTTATAACCTTTTCCAGACTAATAGATCTCAATTACTTTCTTTCTCATTTGTTCCTGAATTTCTTGGGATCTCGGCATGATGTCTGGCTTTTGAGGATCTTTTGGTCTACTTCACTTTGTCAGGCAGGTCCTATTTAAGTGATTTCTTGATTGAGAACCGGTGAGGCAATAATCAGGCTTGGGTGTGGCAAGAGAAATTGAACTCAGGTATGATAAATCAGTTAAGTTATGTTTTAACAGGGGGGGCAATCACTTTTTCACACAGGGCCATGTAGGTTTGGATTTTTTTTCTCCCTTAATAATAAAAACCTTCATTTAAAAACTGCATTTTGTGTTTACTTGTGTTGTCTTTGACTGATTTTTAAATTTGTTTGATGATGTGAAACATTTAAGTGTGACAAACATGCAAAAAAATAAGAAATCAGGAAGGGGGCAAACACTTTTTCACACAACTGTTGATGACTTGGTGATTAGGTCAGACAGTTGGGCTGACCATGTACAGTATCTGTGCTACGTTGCGTGTTTGCGAGGTTGGCCAAAGCAACGTTAACCTGAATCTCGCAAAGTGTGAGTTCGGAAAAGCGACGGTAACATACCTAGGAAAGCAAGTGGGTCATGGCCAAGTTGGCTTCCCTGCGCCTACTACTAGGCGAGAGTTGCGCCGTTTCCTTGGAATGGCAGGATATTACCAAAGTTTTCGCAGGAACTTTTCGGTTGTGGTGGCGCCTTTAACAGGAGCGCTCAGTACCAAGACACCTTTTATGTGGACCTCTGACTGCCAAAAGGCTTTCGAGGCTGTCAAACTCTTGCTGTGCAGTGCGCCTGTACTCGCTGCTCCAGACTTTGCGCAACTGTTTAACACGTTGACTGCCGACTACGAGATAACTCGTAATGGCGGGTCCGGGCCAGCGCTAGACTTGAAAATTCGGGGGAAATTATCCATCCCTTTATTGACTACAATTAGTCCTGGCTAATTCTTGATGGTTTTCCTTTATAAACAGGTTTTCCAATTCAAGAATAATCAAGTGGCAATTGAAGACACGGCTTCTCTCCCCCGTGCGATCTAACAGCAAATAATGGGCTACATTCAGTAGAGAAAATAATTTAATTATAATTAGGTCTATGCACGGGCACTCAACAACGTTATTTTTTTTTTTTTTTCAGCGAGAGCGGCATTTCAGAACTCATTTGCGAATGAAGGTAATTTCGGCAAGTACCTACACCTGTTTTTGCAGCACGGTCACGCAACTTGCTGTAAGAAATAGACAGCTGTCAAACTGGAAAATGTAAACGGAGGAAACCACGTACTTGTCACCAGAATTACCTTCATTCGCAAATGAGTTCTGCAATGCCGCTCGCTGGAAAAAAAAAAAACCGCTCCTGGAGTGCCAGTGCATAGACCTAATTATAATTAAATTATTTTCTCTACTGAATGTAGCCCATTATTTGCTGTAAGATCGCATGGGGAAAGAAGCCGTGTCCTCAATTGCCACTTGATTATTCTTGAATTGGAAAATTTGTTAATATAGGAGAACCATCAAGAATTAGCCAGGACTAATTGTTGTCAATAAAGGGATGGATATTTTCCCCTAAATTTTCAGGTCTAGCACTGGCCCTGACCCACCATTACGACTTATCTCGTAGTTGGCAGTCAACGTGTTAAATTGGAGGTTGATGCAAGTGCTCTGGGAGCTGGTGCTGTAGTACTGCAAGAACATGCAGACGAAATTGATCACCCCGTCAGTTTCTTTTCGCGCAAATTCAATAAACACCAACTTAAAGGAGGATTATCACGCTTACCTGTTTCGACTTATATTAACTGTACTGAAGTTCAACAGCACCCGCTTCAAGTATTTCCGCAAGATAATTAGTCCTTTCCACGTAATTGGCGATAATTGCCCGTAATTTCCATGATAAAACCAAAACGGAGGCCGCCATTGTTTTGAACTCAAGCTTCACGAGACATAGTTTCAGCCCGTGAAAGCCATAATCGTGACGTGAATGCGGTGGCTGAGCGTGTAAACAAAGCATCTCTGAACAGTGATATGCATTGTTCCATTGTGCGAGTTTATAACCCAACGGCAAATTAAATTCCTGTCCTTTGGGAACGTGTGCATTGTCACACAGGCCATCTTCTGTTTAGCGTCGTTGACACAATAATATGCCTGACAATGCAGCATTTTCAAAGCGATTTCAGATCTGTTCACTGACGAGAAAATCTCATTAAATCGAATGCATGGCCATGATGCGTGGAAGCGCCAGACCTCCGCGCTGACGTCATGATCTCGCGCCCCAGAATCAGATGCGACAGGTGCTACGGAAAATAATGGCGCTGCCTAATGGGCTCAATTAAATTCGATTTTTTCGTCAATTAGCCAACTGAGCTACATGAATGCAGTTTAAAACACAAAATTGTCAATTATTTTTCGAACTTTCACAAAGTAGCAAAGAAAATAACTTTCATTTCATAACACACACAAAAATCAAAACCTTTATATATTTGGCTCCAATTCTTTGATTTATTCCATAGTGTAAGTATGTGTGTTTAAAAAAAACCATACATTCCCAGGCTTGTTAGGACTCCTTCTTACCCCAGGCCCAACTTCCTGCCACATATGCAGGATTTGCCGCAGATTATACCAATGGTCTGGCTAGAATGGGGGTAATCACGCTATACCTATTATTGTGCACCAAACCCAATCACCAATGTTAATTTGGTCTCAATATACCGGCCCCTAATTGTTGACAGTAAGAAATACGAAACAATAATCAAATAACCCATTTTTTCATGGAGCCAAACCAAATAGAAAATAAATTGCATCAGAATACAAACTTTCATTTTATTACCATTAAACTTCACGCATTTTTTGAACACGTGTTTGTGTTAAGTTCCCCCTTTTTCTTTTACATTTCTGACAACCTTACTAAACAGATCTGGGTACCATGACCTAGATTTCACAAAGTTTGTGACGCTTATTGTAATGAAAGCCTTTAATGCCAGAACATTTTGTTTGGTTCGATACTCCTATGATTTCTTCCTCTTCAGTTTTATTCTTTTGAATGCTAAAAACATTCTGAAGAAATCAAGCAACATCTACTATCTACTATAAACTATCATCATCATCTCTCATCTGGTCCTCTTGCACGGTGTGCGTAGGGCTGACCATGTTGACCAGACATCTCCATCCAGGCCGGTTTTGTGCTAGCTGCTGCGTCTGACACAGCGCAACACCACTAAGCTCCTGGTCTCGGGCTACGAAATCCAGCCAGTGGGTGCGGGAGCCCCTCTAGGACGCCTCCAGCCGGCTAGCTGAGGGTTGAAGTCCAGGATGGCTCTGGTGGGATGTTCAGGGGGAAGTCGCAGGACATGGCTGTACCACTGGACTCGACGCATTGCTGCTATACGGGAGGCAGGTGGCTGTTGGGTAGGCTCTCTGAGCTCTTCATTGGGCATGTGGTCGTACCAACGAGTGCTGATTATCCTCCTGAGAAATCTGATACGAGAAACTATGCTGCAGAAGAATTGCTAGAAGGAGAAGTAGGAGAGAGTTTTGGAATTTTGAAATTGGTCAGATTATTGCCATTCATACAATATACCATCCAGTATGTAGCAAACAGACAATCTGTGCAAAATCATTTCATAATCATTATAGGCCAAGTACTGGTGTTGATTATTCAGTAAATACATTTTTTTTACTGATAATCAAGCAAACTTAAACAGGAGCAGCTAGAGAGCAATCATGCATTAAAAGGTGAGGTCACTGAAGGGCTTGTATACCTCTGATGGGACATCACTTCTGTAACCCTCTGATGGTAATGTGTTCTGTCTGAGAATGACGAGGCAGGGATCCATAAATCTAGACCTCAATTTCAAATCCGGCCCTGGTTTTCTTTCCTTCCAGGCAATTAAGTGATCAATTATGCCCACTGATTGGCCTGACCGTCTTTACATCTGACTACCAAGTTAAAGGAGGGTGGAAAACCAGCAGTTCTCAGCTCTCGATGTTTGTGATTTGGGGAGTCCTGGACTGGGGTCTAAGAATTGGTCAAATCCTTGCAGATTCAAGGAATTGTGAAGTTACTGGAAACAAGCCGCCTTGATTCTGGAATATACTACCAAAAAACACTGAGCAAGAATCATTAAAGGATGATATTCTTATAAGCATTATTATATTGATTCCTATGTTGTTCAGAGATCAGCAAATCGCAGTGCTACAGATCTGAGAACTGCTGGATTTTCACCCTGGGAATCAGATTTAAAGACAGCTGGAGCAATCAGAAGCACTGATTGGTCAGATAATCAGTGATTAACCAGGAAGAAAGAAAAGGAAACCAGGGCTGGGTTTGGATTCAGGTTCCAGATTTGAGGATCACTGATACAGATTATTTGATGCAGTTTACAGACCACAGTGACCAGTGTGAAGAGATACAGGAAACCAAGCCAAGTGCTGCCCTCTCACTGACTCCAGCTGCAGCTGATTTTATTCTCCATCATGAGGCTGCTTTAGACACCCAGCACTGGCCAGATCTGACTGAAATACCAGCCTGCAGTTTCCTCACTCTTATTCTACTTAAAGGGACACTGTCCCGGTCGAGCGTGAGTCGTTAACTTGGAAAAATATGGGACAATTTTTTCCTCGTTTGTCACCGGTGAAAATTACTAGTTTTACAGTATATTACAGCTAATCATCACTGTACTTTCCAAAGCAAATTATTTACTTCAGGACAGGACATACATCCGTTTTGCTTGTGTGAATATTGAGATGTTTGTTTGTGTGCTGCTGTGTCTGGCCTTGGAAACTGGCCGGGCGCAGACATGCCCCTGACACAAGCTCATTTACTGCCTGAACTGTACTGAGCTCATTCTACTCTGGCTCCCGTCCCTTCTAGCCATTACTGCATCCCTCCCAATAAATGCCCACATTGGAGTCTGGCTCTGCATCAGGTTCCTTGTCTGGAACGTAATATCCAAAATAAATAGACTGAGGATGAGTGGCTTCTAGCTTATTTTTTGAATACACAATATTTTAGAAAGCAGTTTATTTCCTTAAAATTTTACTCAAACTCAGAGCCAAATAAAGTTGTGTCTGTCTCTCACTCCGGCTGCATCAGCTGATGCTCAGGTGAGTCAGATTGCTGATCAGTCCTCTGGCATAACAGTAGGTCTGTTGCACTTGGTTTCCCTCCAAAGATCCCCAAATGTGTCCCTCGAATACAGATCCAGCCCTCGGTTTTTTTTTCTTCCTGGCAATTAAGATAAAAATCGTTGTTTCTGATTGGCCAGCCTGTTATCACACCTGACTCTCAGGTAAAGGGAGTATGAAAAACCAGCAGTTCTCGTCTCTTGAGGACCATGATTTGGGAATCAGGGGTTTAGCTCCTTTGGGGGGGAGGGTTGAGCTGCTGGCCTCCCTGCCTTCTTCAAACATGCTTGTGGAGGGCGGTAGGGCTTGGAGACGAGTGCAGCTGTATCACAATTTTGGTCATAAAATCCTATTTTGATGAAAGTTCTCCTCAACAAATGATAGGTTGGCCTCATGATAATTACCTCTAGCAAGGAGGTTATTTTTTCACCCCTTTTGTTTGTTTGTCTGTCTGTTAACTGGATAACTCTAAAAAGTTATGAATGTATTGGCAGGAAATTTGGTAGGATGGTAGGTGGTAGTTGAACGATGAGTTGATTCAATTTTGGCAGTGATCCGGAAGATATTCTGGATTCTCGATCCGGAAGAAATTAAAATGTACGAGCCCAGTCTCATCCCAAAGTGTCATATAGTGACGCTGCCTGACTAAGCGTCAATATACACCACCCGGCCAAAAAAAAAAAAGTCACCGTTTGGAAATTAATGAACAAATTCTATAGTTGGATCATTATTGCGGTTATTAATATGTTTCAGCTGGCAATAATCATTTTAACCCTGACTGATGAAGTGTGTCGCTACTCATTTCTTAAAAAATCATGTCGGAAGACACATCCCCTGATGGTGGAAAAGATGTTACAGTATTTCAGAACGGGCAAGTTATTGGCCCGTATTTAGCAAAGAAAACCATGAATGACAAAAACAAGTATGAGGAATCATTTTCACAAACAAATTTGCCACCACAAAGTCCTGACCTTAAACACATTAAAAGTTATTGGGATGTGCTCAAGAAAGACCACCGAGTGGTTCAGCCATTTTGTCGAGAAGACAAGATCTCGGCCAAAAATTATGGCATTTCTGATCGAAAAGAATGTTCTGGCATTGCATAAAGTTGTCAAAACAATGACAAGACGAATATGCACCGTAATCAAAGCTACAGGGGTTCCAACTAAATGTTCTTTTTTTTGGCCGAGCAGTGTATGATGCAAAAGGAGGCTTTTGGCATCCTTATTTGATGCCAGTTTAAAAGGAACCCTGCCCCCTAACCCCAAACCCTTATCCCGAGCATTAACCATAAGTGTCAAATAAGCACGACAAAAGCCTCCTTTTTCGTCGCATATTTTAATAATAATAATAATAATAATAATACATTTTATTTATGGATGCCTTTCATGACACTCAAGGTCACCTTACAAATGAAAACAGAGTCAAAGACAATAAAATAAAATACAAAAGCATAAAATAATTAAACATTCAACAACACACAAACAAGCAGACACTCAGGACCAATCAAAGAAAGTAAGAAAGCCTGAGCAGATGAGTTTTGAGCCTGGATTTGAAGTGAGGGAGTGAGTCAGTATTTTGGAGGTCAGGGGGGAGTGAATTCCAGAGATGAGGAGCAGAGCGGCTGAATGCTCTGCCCCCCATGGTACTGAGGCGGACAGAGGGGACAGTGGGGTGAATAGAAGACGAGGATCTGAGGGTTCGTGTTATGATTCTAATCTGTTCTGTCATGATTCTGCCATGTTTGTTATGTTTATGATTATGTCTGTTAGGTTTTGCCATGTTCGGTTTTGTTTTTGTACTTTGCCATGTTTTCGTTTTTGCCATTCCCAATCCACTATTCTGTTAGATTCCGGTCCATGTCTTTATTCATGCCCTGCATTGCACTTTGTCTCCCCTGTCTGGTCTCTTGTTAAGTTACAGCTTCTCCCCAGTCCTGCGTGTCACATGCTTAGGTGATTTCATGGTTTCTGGGTTTCAAACATTCCTTCCTATCTCGTTTGCTTCCTTCGCCTCTCTTTTCTATATTACTAACCAATACTAAAAGTTTGTTGTTTTCGTTAAAGTTACTAACCCATACTAACATTGTATATAATACTAACTTACTAACAAGCACTAGGGATTGTATAGCTGCACTTACTAATTGATTAACAAGCTCTCAGCACTCGCCCTGTTCTAGTCTCCGCCTCTTGCCTGCACTTAGTCTTTGCTGCAATTCAGCAGATCCTCTGCACCTGCTCCACTCTGTCCTACCTCTCATTATCTGTGCACATTAGAACTCCCTAACCGGAGCTGTATGTTTTGTCATAGGTTGTCTCGTGTTCCCTGTCCGCGTTTTTTGCTTTTTGCCAATTTCATGTGATTAGGTTCTCCCTCATGTTCCCTCCTTTGTAATTAGTCTGATCCTCATCACCTGATCCTAATCATAGCATGTGACTTCCCTTGAGTGTATTTAAGCTGTCTTCTCACTGCAGTTCCCCGTCAGAACGCTTCTTCTTGTTTACCTGTGCTGCTATCTTTCGCCTTGTACTCATAGTGTTAATCTTCTGACTGGACCCCCCGACTTAAGATTTTTGGCTCTGCTCTTTTGTACTTTTGTCTGTATCTGTTTTCGAACCCTTTTTGCCCGACTACGAGTTTTTGTGTTTGCTGCCCTGGTAACGGTTTGGATTTCGCCCTCTGGATTTTGGCTTTTGCTTCTCTCACTAACCTGTGCCTGTGTACCGTACCTGTTTTTGCCCGACCACGATTACTGTGATTGCTGCCCTGGTTTTTCGACTTTTGGATTTTGTCCCTGGGATTGTGTTCTGTGGATTGTGGACTTTGTACTGTCGCCTCCTGCTCTGCGGGGTTCGCCCCCTTTCCAATAAAATCCCATTTTACCTTCACTGCTCGACTCTCGCGTCTGGTTCCAGAACCGTACCTAACAGTACGTTCTGACCATCATGGAGCCAGCGAGCATCAAGCCTCTGCAGGCTGCAGTGAAGGAACAGGGCGAGCAGTTGGAGTGCCAACAAAAGCAGCTCCGGTTCATGATGCAGCACCTTCAGACCATGTCTTACCAGATGGCCGACTTCACCCGGTCCCTACAAGCCGCACAGCCCTTCCGCGCTCCCCAGCAGCCCGTCACTACTACCTCTGCCTCCGTTCCTGCACCAACCACTGCCCCACCCGCTCCGGTTCACAAACCACGCCTGCCCCCTCCTGAGAAATATGATGGCGACCCTGGATCCTGCCGTGCCTTCCTAACCCAGTGCAAGCTGATCTTCAGCCTCCAGCCTACCACCTTCCCCTCCGAGCAATCCCGCGTGGCATACATCATCACGCAGCTAACCGGGAGAGCTAAGGAGTGGGCCACTTCTGCCTGGGAAGCAGGACTCCGTGTGTCCAGACGTCCTGACCTGTTGGGGAGGAGATGAGACGAGTGTTTGATCGCTCCAGACATGGGCATGAGGCCGAAGGGAGATCCTTCAGATATCGTCAGGGAGGTCGTTCTGTGTCGGACTGCGCCATTGAATTCCAGACTCTGGCAACCAACAGCCGATGGCACAAGAAAGCCCTCTACGACGCCTTCATCCATGGATTGTCTGAACGAATCAAGGATGAACTGTTGCCACGTGATCTGCCCGAAGACCTGGACCGGATAATTGAGATGGCCATCCGAATTGATTCACGTTTGGAGGAACGCAGACGAGCCATCAACAGAGCCAACACCTCCAAGCCTCCTGTGATGATGCCACCCCTTCCTCAACCTGACAAGGTCAGATCCTCTCCTGAGTCCGAACCCATGCAGCTGGGCCGCACCAAGATCACCATTGAGGAGAGAGACCGTAGACGGAAGGAACAGGCCTGCTTTTACTGTGGCCAAGGTGGACATTACATCTTACGGTGCCCAGTAAAGAGACCACGCCCACCTACTAGGAAAGAAGCGGTTGTGGGCGTCACTCCTGTTGATCATTCCTCCAGAAGCCGAACCTGCTTTTCCATCTCCCTCGAGTGGGCCGGGGGAGGAAGGAAGACCACCGCTCTTATCGACTCGGGGGCCGAAGAGAACTTTATCGATCAGAAAGCTGCCCAGGAGTGGGGCATCCCTGTTGAGAAGGTCGTCCCCGATCGTGTGGCCAACTCCATCAACGGCCAGAGCATTGCCCACATCACCCACGTCACTCACCCTATCAAGTTACGGATTTCCGGAAATCATCAAGAGCTGATCAGACTTTATCTCATCCAGTCTCCTCACGCCCCAGTTGTCCTCGGTCATCCCTGGATGGCTAATCACTTACCCGAGATCGACTGGGGAAAACACGAAATTAAGGGCTGGAGCCCTAATTGTGCACGCACCTGCCTCAGCGACGCCCTCGTTCATGTTCCTGTTTCCCACCCAGAGGAGATCCCGAACCTGGAGAAGGTTCCCCCGGAGTTCCATGACCTCAAGGAGGTCTTTTCCAAGTCACGAGCCACCAGTCTGCCCCCGCATAGACCCTACGACTGCGCCATCGAGCTCAAGCCTGGTACCATGCCGCCCAGAGGCCGTCTGTTCTCCCTGTCACGCCCTGAGACCCTTGCCATGGAGAAATACCTCAGTGAATCCCTGGCGGCGGGCATCATTCGCCCTTCCTCATCTCCCGCCGGAGCGGGATTCTTCTTCGTTGGCAAGAAGGACGGGTCTCTACGACCCTGTATTGACTACCGAGGACTCAACGAGATCACTGTAAAGAACAGATACCCGCTTCCCCTCATGAATACTGCCTTTGACCTCCTACAAGGTGCCAAGATATACACCAAGCTGGACCTACGCAACGCTTATCATCTGGTCCGTATTCGTGAGGGGGACGCATGGAAGACTGCCTTCAATACCCCCACTGGGCACTGGGAGTATTTGGTCTTGCCATTCGGCCTTACTAACGCCCCAGCAGTTTTCCAAAATCTTGTTAATGATGTGTTGCGGGACATGATTAATAAGTTCGTGTTTTGTACCCTTGATGACATTCTGATCTTCTCCAAATCACAGGAAGACCACGTGCTCCATGTCCGCCAAGTCCTCAAACGTCTGTTAGAGAATCGCCTGTTTGTCAAAGCCGAAAAATGTGAGTTTTCTGTCCAGACCACCTCCTTCCTGGGATACATCATTTCTCCTGGCACCATCCGCATGGACCCGGCTAAAGTTGAGGCTGTCACCAACTGGCCTAAACCCTCCGACCGTAAGTCACTTCAACGCTTTCTGGGGTTTGCCAATTTCTACAGGCGATTCATTCGCAACTATAGCTCCATTGCTTCTCCACTCACTGCTCTAACCTCTAACAAGGTCAAGTTCCAGTGGTCCGCTAAGGCTGACGAAGCCTTCCTCAACCTTAAGTCACGTTTTACATCTGCCCCGATTCTAACCATCCCTGATCCCAAACTCCAGTTTGTGGTGGAGGTAGACGCCTCCAACGTGGGAGTTGGGGCTGTCCTCTCCCAGAGGTCCACCGAAGATGGCAAGATCCACCCGTGTGCCTTTTTCTCCCGTCGCCTGAGCTCCGCGAACGGAACTATGACATCGGCAACCGAGAGCTGTTGGCGGTTAAGCTGGCCTTGGAGGAGTGGAGACAGTGGCTGGAGGGAGCCGAACTACTGTTCCTTGTCTGGACTGACCACAAGAACTTGGAGTACCTCCAGTCCGCTAAGAGACTAAATCCCCGTCAAGCCAGGTGGGCATTGTTCTTTTCACGTTTTAACTTTCATCTTGCTTATCGCCCCGGCAGTAAAAACGTCAAGCCTGATGCTCTGTCACGCTGTTTTGAATCGGGAGAGGAGCTGCCTAACCATGACACCATCCTACCTAAGGAGACCTTCATAAACGCCATCGACATGGATATTGAATCCGAGGTGAGAAACGCCCAAGACGATTCTGCTGCTCCCAGTGCCTGCCCCGATCATTGTTTATTTGTTCCTGTCAACCTGCGCCCCCGAGTCCTGGACTGGGGGCATGCCTCTAACCTCTCGTGCCACCCAGGAATTCGCCGTACCCTGGACTTTATAACTCGTCGCTTCTGGTGGCCAGAGATCAATCATGACGTCCAGAATTATGTCTCTGCCTGCTCGGTCTGTGCCCAAGCTAAGGTATCTCATCAGCCCCCTCACGGTCTATTACAACCCTTACCCACTCCTCACCGCCCTTGGTCACATATTGCATTAGATTTCATCACTGGTCTTCCCCCATCCAATCACCACACTACCATTCTCACTATTGTTGATAGATTTTCTAAAGCAGTCCATTTTGTCCCCCTCACTAAACTCCCGTCCGCCCAAGAAACGGCCACCCTCATTATTCAGCACGTCATCAGACTACACGGTATCCCCACAGACATCACTTCTGACCGCGGTCCCCAATTCACAGCTAAGTTTTGGAAATCATTCTGCAAGTCCCTTGGCACATCTGTTAGTTTATCATCCGGTTTTCACCCCCAGACCAACGGCCAGACCGAGCGGGCCAACCAATGCATAGAGACTGTTTTGAGATGTTTGTGTCTCAAGAACCCCTCCTCCTTACTGTGATTGCTGCCCTGGTTTTTCGACTTTTGGATTTTGTCCCTGGGATTGTGTTCTGTGGATTGTGGACTTTGTACTGTCGCCTCCTGCTCTGCGGGGGTTCGCCCCCTTTCCAATAAAATCCCATTTTACCTTCACTGCTCGACTCTCGCGTCTGGTTCCAGAACCGTACCTAACAGTTCGAGTAGGTATGGTGATAGGAAGGAGGTCAGAGAGGTATGGAGGGGCGAGGTTGTGGATGGTCTTGTAGGTCAGAAGTAAAATCTCAAAGTGGATGCGATAAACAATGGGGAACCAATGGAGCTGCTGTAGGATGGGTGTGATATGACAGGTGAATGGGGTCCTCGTGATAATAGGGGCGGCGGAGTTCTGAACCAGCTGCAGTTTATGGAGGATTTTCTGAGGGAGAACAAACAGGAGGGAGTTGCAGTAGTCGACCCGAGAAGCGACAAGATTGTGAACCAGTATGGTAGCGGTGTGAGGTATGAGGGAGGGGCGTAAGCAGAAGTGACAAGACTGTGAACCAGTATGGTAGCGGTGTGAGGTGTGAGGGAGGGGCGTAGGCAGAAGTGACAAGACTGTGAACCAGTGTGGTAGCGGTGTGAGGTGTGAGGGAGGGGCGTAAGCAGAAGTGACAAGACTGTGAACCAGTATGGCAGCAGTGTGAGGTGTGAGGGAGGGACGTAGGCGGTTGATATTGCGAAGATGAAAGTAAGCTGACCGGGTTATGTTGTTAATGTGGATATAAAGGAAAGCGTGCTGTCAAGGATGACACTCAGACTCTTTACCTGAGGGGACGGAGAGATGAAAGAGTTGTCAATGGATATGGTGAAGTTGTGGGCTTTTGCTAGAGTGGTTTTAGTGCTGATCAGCAACATTTCTGTTTCGTCACTGTTTAATTTGAGGAAATTGCATGAGAACCAGGACTTTATTTCATGAGGGCAGTCGGTTAGAGATGAAGGTAGAAGGGTGGAGTCAGGTTTCAAGGAGATATATTTGTACTTATTAGCATTCATGCCAAACAATGCTATGTGTATCTGCCTTCCACACATAAATATCATGCATCAGAATTCAATAATTATGGTAAATTCTGACAAGACTAGAGGCTCAGTAGTGAAATCATTTATTCCATAATAAGTCAGCAAAGACTATTTTAAATGTTACAAAATCCCACATTAACATGATTCAATCTTTCTCACCCTGTACAAGGAGTCCCAGCATCACCAGCAGTAGAAAGTCTGACATCATCATAATGCTGCCTGTGTCAGTGTCTGTGAAAGGACTGGACAGTCACTGATCAGTACTAGGGGTCTTAAAGTGTGTGGAGCAGTGAGGCAGGACAGGTATGCAAAGCCCCTTCCTCGATACAAATCCTGTCACACACAGTTAGAGGAGCTCTGATGTGTGAACAGCAGTGGGTCTATAGAGGGCTGGGACATGTCTGCTGTCTACTGCTATTTTCCCCCATGTAAATAATTTATGGCATTAATTGAATCTTTTTGCCAATTCTATTGCACTTTTAAATAGGTGAATTTAATTTAGTTTGCATGGGTTGAGGTTCAATATATTGGGTGTTTTTTTTAATTAACTTCATCAATGATGTATGTTCTGATCAAAGTTTCAATATCAGTGATGACTGAGACTGCAATATCAAACATTAATGGTTACAGAGTTGTTTATATCCAGTTCACTAGCAGCGAACCACACAAGCAAACCACTAACTGAATGCAGCAATGAAATTTACTGAGCAGTTGTTTGCAATTGAACAAATTAAATAGTAGATAGACATTCACTATGGATGATGGCATAATGAGTCTCTGGTGTGAGCGATGGATTCACTGAAGCACCTGAGCTACTTAATCCTTCCAGAAACTTCTAGAGGAGAGAGGGGGAAGAGGGAGACAGAGGTGGGAGGGTGGTGTAGGTGTAAACTTGTGCTCATTTTAAAAATACTGAAATGGAACTGGCACTGTCAGCAGGAAGGCCTCACAGGGAAGAGCAGAAGGGGGGAGAGTTTGAGGTGTGATTCTGCTCCTGAACCTCTGCTGTGTGCCTCTGTTATGTACATGTGAACATGGGAGTGAAGTTAAATCCCTTTATGTTCAGTTTTTCCTGCACCATCACAACCAGGTCCTGCTTTCACATTTTACACTGTAGTCTTCAGATGTTAAGAGAGAGATACTCCTGTGCAAACAGCAGATACAGGGCTGACACCCTCTCACAGTGAGGAGAATGTCAAAGAAAGTTTTATCACGAGACACAGGCTGCCCAAGCAATTACATTCACCCAATCATTACCATCGGTCCTCTGTAAAAATGCCCATAATGTTTCTGTTTGCGGTTTGCAGAGATTTTGCATCACCCACCATCACCAGCTCCTGACTCCAGCCTCTTCAGCATCAAACCCATTATCCCCCAGCTGACCAGAGGACCCTTCCTTCCACATGGGGGACGGCTTCACCACTGCCTGCTACGCTGGCAGATCTGCACCCCACCTTGCTGAAGGGTCCCCGAGGACGGAGTCATTGCCAAATAATTATTAAATTTATTTCATTGTTAATAAATCTTTTCAACTTGTGAGTGTCCATGATTGTACTATCAGTGCTTTGGCCGATAGAGCACCGGCCAGTTCAAGTGTAATAACAGCCTGTAATTTCCTCTCTATTATTACACCCAGTGGCCACTTTAAGAAAGAGAATCATGAAAGCACACAGACATGGTCAGGAGGTTCAGCTATAATTCAGACCAAACATCAGAATGGATAAGAAACTGGATCTAAGCAACTTTGACAGGGCAATGACGGTTTCCAACAGATGGGGTGGTTTGAGTGTCTCGGAGACTGTTGAACAGAATTCAGGCAAAGCAGTCTCTGAAGTTGATGGAAAATTAAAAAAAAAAAAACAACCATAAATAAAAAAATAAATAAAAACATTAAGAGAGCAGCAGTTATGTTTACAAAAATGCTAATTTCATGAGAAAGGTTAAAGGAGAATGGCCTGACTGGTTCAAGCAGACAGAAAGGCGACAGTAGCTCAAATAACTGCAAGTAACAACAGTATTACGCAGAAATGCATCTCTGACACGTAACATGTCGACCCTTGAAGTGGACGAGCTACAGCAGCAGAACACACACCGGCCTCAACTCCCGTCAGCCAAGAACAGGAAACTGAGTCTACAGTGAAAAAAAGTCTCACCGAAACAGGACAGTAGAAGACTGGAAAACTGTCATTCAGTTTTTTTCATCTCAATTCCTGCTGTGGCATGCAGATGGTTGGGACAGAATTTGGCCAAATCTTCATGAATTCATGGATCCATCCTGCTTAATGTTGATGATAAAGGCTGGTGGACGTGCAGTGATGTGGATAATGTTTTCTCTGCACATATTAGACTCCTGAATACCATTAGATCATTTAAGCGCCTAAAAAAGGATTAACATAAATTCATGCGTCTCCATTGTGTTCTTTCAATTAAAGCTGGAGTATGCAATCTTGGGAAGGCAAGCAAGATTTGAATGTAGCCTCACCTCTAAACCCACCCCCTCCCCTCAAGTCTCTGACCAAAGCCACGCCCCCTGATTCACATGCACGAGCGCGAGTCTCGCATCCCGTTACCTGGATGCAGTGTCGTATGTCTGAATCGTCAGCGGAGCTGTGTGAACGCTAGGTGCAAACACAGCGAAATATCTACATTTTACCATCAACCAGTATCCTATGAATGTGGCTTCAGGTCAAAGACCAAATCAATACGACTACCTGGTCATATTAGAAATAGAGTAACAGCATATTTCGTAGAAAACACAGCTAGCCACTGAGCTAGCCCTTAGCACTGGAAACAAGCTAACGTCAGCCACGAGCGCAATGTTTGTAACATGAGATACTCTCAACGGAGTGTTACTGCAACCATTGACGTCTTACATATGAAGCTATGTGGCATTTCGGAATGTTTGTTAACAATATGCGCCAAGATACTTCCGGGTGGCAGAACGCAAGCGGCTTCCCACTGACCTGAAGAGATCCAGCTGGGAAAGTCTGTCTTAAATTAATAAATTTGGGGTTTATGACTTGATATTTTGTAAAACGAGACGAGAAATGTTGACTGTTAAATATGAAAATATAAGTTTTGTAACCAGAAAATACATCTGTGGTGATATACGATGTATCTCCCAGCCACCCAATTGTGTTCACAATCAACTACCGACGAAGTTATTGTTATGAGCCGAGCTTGCAACGCCTATCGGCGGCAAGTATAGCCTGCTTCTTCCCTATGGCTTTTGCAGTTAATGTGACAGCAGAGCCCCTGGTGACAGCAAACTCTGGTGACAGTCAGTGATAACAGCATCTGCCGAGGAAAAAGCACATAACTGTTTATTTTTAACAATATTAAAATTGTGAGAAAGGTGAACAAATAAATTCTCGCGCTGAAATGTTAAGTAGACAAGAGCGCAACTGTCTCAAACTGCAGATTCAGCTTACTGTGTCCTCGCATTCTTGGAAATTTGTACTCCCGTTCTCAACTTCTCAAGTTTGAACTCACAAATATGGGAGTCCGTGAGAAATGGCAGTGCTTATGCTGGCTAGCGTTTGTCCAGCTGTAAAGAAACACCCACAACTAGGCTACACGGCTGATTGAATTGCGTGTGCATGAGAAATGGTCATCGTCAGTCACTCCTGCTGGCTCTGATTGGTTGTTTTGTCCCGGTCGCCGTGAAATCTTGCAGAAGGAATTAGAAGCACTAGATAGAGCCAGATGACTCTGATTTTCTCAAAGATCATTTGACTCACATCCCACTGTCAGGTCATAGTAACAGTTTTAACAAAAATGACAAAAAGTGATTTTTTGAAAAATTGCAAACTCCAGCTTTAAGTTCCAAATGATCAAAAAAAATTTTTTTTTTTCAAAAGAAGCTGCAAATTTTCTTGTAATACCATACGCAGAAAGTGTACTGTGATTGAGAATATTAGTTATTATTGCACATAGTAGTTCAGTGTTTCAGATCAGTGGCTCCCCCCTCAGCACCTGCAGTAGGTCCCAGCTGCAGCAGTGCAGTCTCTGTGCAGTCTGACTGAGGGAGGTTTTTGTACGGCTCTCTAACACTGTGTGAACACAGCACTGCCACTGATAGCATGTACACTCTGACAGTAATAATCTCCTGCATCTTCAGCCTGGACTCCAGTGATTTTCAGTGTAAACTGAGTCCCAGATCCACTCCCACTGAAACGATCAGGAATCCCAGACTGGCGAGTTGTGGCATATTTAATCAGAAGTTTAGGAGCCTGACCAGGTTTCTGCTGGTACCAGTGGAGGTTGCTGTAAACACTCTGACTGGCTGTACAGCTGATAGTGACAGTGTCTCCCTGCTGAACAGCCTGAGCTGCTGGAGACTGAGTCACAACTATATCTGCCATTGATCCTGGAAAAGAAAAGAATGAAATGGGTGTCAATGAAATTAAAGGTGAAAAACAGGTTATATTATACACTATATTATTAAGCTGTAATGACAATTTAGGAAAGGACAAGTGAAGTATACCCCAAGTCAATAGTTTAATTTAGTCCATATTTCTCACCCTGTATAAGTAGTCCCAGCATCACCAGCAGTAGAAAGTCTGACATCATCATAATGCTGCCTGTGTCAGTGTCTGTGAAAGGACTGGACAGTCACTGATCAGTACTGGGGTCTTAAAGTGTGTGGAACAGTGAGGCAGGACAGGTATGCAAAGCCCCTTCCTCTATACAAATCCTGTCACACACAGTTAGAGGAGCTCTGATGTGTGAACAGCAGTGGTTCTATAGAGGGCTGGGACATGAGCTCTGTTCACTGCAGTTTTTATTGATTATAGTAAAGAGATCTGGTGCCCTGTCCAGTTGAGATCAATCTTTCTCTTTTTTGATTTTTTTCTTTCCAGTTCACCCTGTGTTGAAATTTGCTCAGGTTCTCAGGTGAGTCGAGGGATGTATCACTCGTATGGGAAGGGGCAGGTAACTCCACTATTTCATATTGCAAACACTTCAAATATCTTTGCCAAATTCTGATGAAAGCAATCCTTCATTAATTAAAGAAAAAAAAAACTTTTACCCCAGTGATGGCCACTGCTATTAATGATTTACAAAATTAGCCAGTATACATGATTATTATTTTGTTTTTTTTGTTGCAAAATTGAGCAACAATGTAAAAATGTGAAACTGCATCCTACAATGCATTTGGACACAGCGAAGTTTCTGAAATCCTCAAGTGTTTGGGGTCTCTCACCATCACACTCTCTCCTCCAGGTGACCCAACTGATCAGACCTCAGTTTGTGAGCAGACAGCAGTGAGAGACTCCACCCTCCATTACTCTCCTCTCTAGAGCCACAGCCATCTAGAGACTCTCTCTGCTGCTTCAGTGATGCTGTGTGTGACTCTCCTCTTCCTCTCTCCATCTGTACCTAATATACTGAGGGCTCTGGCCAAAGCCCAGGCTGTGAAGCCCCTCTACCTACTTCCACTGGGAGGCACCTTGTGCTCCAACCACCTCACCTGCATTCACTGACCAGCCCCTCAGATGAGGTGAGCTTCCTCTCAAAGGCCTCATCCAGGAGATGAGGACAATATTGGGCCTCACCTCAGTATTGGGGAGCACATTGAGCACTGCAGTAGCACAGTGCAGCTGTGCACCTCAACAATCACTTGGCTAATGACACAGTACCTACAAACTGGCTCCGCATACGATAGACCCGGTTTAGGCCGTCCAAAGGCCACAGCACCAGCTCAGGCCCATTATAGTCACCTTGTACATCTGAGCGATTGTTCTAGAACTGCTCATGTACCACCTGGATACCCATAACCCACCTATCAGCCACATGACTCAAGACGTGTTCAGGAACGACGACTTCATGCCCAAAGACCATCATAAGTAACAAACCCGATAGACCCGCATTGGCAGCGACACTTTAACGGAGCCAAACCCCACCTCCACTGGATGCCACATCACTGGAAATCTGTCTCTTTTACTGATGAATCCAGATTCTCCCAGCATAACACAGACGGACGATAGCAGGTGTGGTGGAGATGTGGTGAAGGTTATACTGTATGCTGCATGCACCAGGTCAACCGTTAGGGTGGCAGAAGTGTGATGACCTTGGAGGGCATCTCTTATCTGCTGAAAGTAGATCTGTTGGTCATTATTCGTAACCTAACTGCCCAGCAGTACATTGGCAAGGTCTTAATAAATGCAGCTAATCGCTTTCCTGCTGGACCATGATGACCTTGGGACTCTGCATCAGGATTTTTATTTAACCTTTATTTAACCAGATAAAGACCCATTGAGATCAAGACCTCTTTCACAAGGGCGACCTGGCCAAGAAAGGCAGCAGCACATGTCACAGTGAACAGGACAGACAGATAACAATAATTAAGAACAAATAATAAAAGACTTAGTGCAAAGCAATAAAGTGCAGGAGTTTACAGCGACAATTTAAGAACACAGGCACTGATCAAAGGATTTCCATTGTCTTTTCCGTAAGATGCTGCTGAAAGCTTCCAATGAAACAAGTTCTGACCATTTCCGTTCAGATTGGAGGGCATTCCAAGCCGAAGGGGCAGCAAAACTTGTTAGAAAGTAGGATTTTGTCTGTCTGTTTTATTTTTAGTTTTCATTATTGTTCGTATTTATTTTCATTTATGTACCTTTTGTTATTTTCCTTAGTGATTGTGTATTGTTCTGATTGATTATCATTGTCAGTGTAAATCCTTTGTTCTTCCCTCCCGTCAGTCCTTGTTAACACACTAATTCCCCTGTTAATTCGGTGAGGTGATTCTAACTTCCTTCATTCTGTTCTTGCTGCCTGTCTGCACCTGAGGGTAGTTTAGAATCAGGGCCTGGGTGTGTAGAGCAGATTAGCATAGGTTTCCACGCCTTTTCCATTCTACTCGCCTATCCCTGTCCTGCTCTTCCTGGCTCCGCCCCTCTCTGGCTTCCTGCCACAGCTGTTCTGTATCCAGTCGGGCAATCACGTTAATTGTCTTGTGCTTAAATATCCCATTCCCCCTTTGTTCCAAGTCGATTTGTTCTTCCCTTGACTCTGTCTGGCTGGTTTGTCTCTGCGCTATTGGTTTGTGATTGCTCTTTTGAAAGTATCTGTCTGTTTGTATCAGTCTGTATATTTAAATCTTGATTTTTTAGGGAGATTCCAGTGTGATAGCGAGATCCTCGTATTCCCTTTGCCCTTGTGTTCCCAATTGTTTAGTTAGTTTCCCTCATCTCTCCTTCCCTATTTTTCCCCTTACCCTTTTCCCCATTCCCTTCATCCCTTTAGTTTATTACCCCCTTTTGTACATTGCCTTTGTGCGGACTAATTTCCTGGTTTCCCGATCTTAGCCTGTATTACTGATTACGATTCTGCTTCCCTGTACCTGTTTGCTGGCTTCTGACTTATTTCTGAACTGACCATGAGTAAGGGATCGAATCCTATGTCTAATAAACGCCCTGCTGAGTTTGATCTGCATTTGGAGTTTCCGTCTGTTCTTAACGATACGAATCGACCAGCTACAACTCCAGCAGATGTTACCGAGCTGCAGTGTAGCCAACAACATCAGGCTACCGTAATCGAACAGCAACGACGCAAATTGGAGGAGATGAGGGCTGCTCTCCAGAGTCTTTCATGGAGCCGTTCCGTTCCCACTCCCCCTGCTCCTCCAGCTGCAGCAGCAGTGGCACCTCCCATCCGGGACCCCCATCTGTCTCCTCCGCAGGAGTATGCCAGAGATCCTCAGACCTGCCGAGCCTTTCTGTCCCAGTGCTCCATCATATTCGAGCTACAACCTCTAACCTTCCCCACTTCTCGCTCTAGGGCGGCCTACACCATAACGCTGTTGTCCAGCCGTGCCAGGGAATGGGGCACTTCCATGTGGGATGCCGGCCACCCCTGTACTCAAACCCTGGAGGCGTTCGTGGCCGAGATGCGAGAGGTCTTCGACTGTTCCTACCGTGGAAGGGAAGCCGGCAGTGAACTCCTCGCCCTTCGGCAAGGTAACCTGACATCTCGGATTATGCTATCAAGTTCCGTTCGCTGGTTGCCTCTACTATCTGGAGCGAAGATGCGCGCTATGATGTGTTCTACCAGGGATTGGCGGATAGGATCAAGGATGAGCTGGCTTCACGGGAGCTGCCCCCCGATCTTCAGAGCCTTATGAAGATCACTATTCAGATTGACTCCCGCCTCCTGCAGTGCAGACGCGAGCGTCGCACCGTCCCTGAGACGGTCCGGTCTGAACGGCGTGGCAACCCTTCTTCGTCTCGGGGCGATGGTCCTATTCAGGAGACCAGCAAGCCCCAGGCGTCGGAGGAGCCCATGCAGGTAGATCGGTTCCGTCTTTCTCCGCAAGAGCACGCCAGAGGATTACAGACAGGAGTATGCCTCTACTGTGCTCAAGAGGGTCATCGTTTGGCGAGCTGCCCGGTCAAGA
This sequence comes from Gymnothorax javanicus, assembly GCA_029692085.1. NCBI lineage: Eukaryota > Metazoa > Chordata > Actinopteri > Anguilliformes > Muraenidae > Gymnothorax > Gymnothorax javanicus. The sequence goes on along the minus strand of CM056197.1, from coordinate 130,374,041 downwards.
ACAAGAAGGAACTGGTGAGTCTGCACCTCGTTCAAGTTTTGGAGAATACCAACTCTCCACGTAAGCTGAATGAACTTAACACCCTGAGCACTTTTGCTCTCATTGACTCAGGTTCGGACCTGAACCTCATCGATGAAAGTCTGCTCGCCGAACTTAAAATTCTGCCCCAGTCTATACCAGTTGTAATGTGGTAAAAAGCCACTAGATGGCAGTATTGACATTTTTTTGTTAAGCAATCTAAAGCTAGGTTTGGGCATGTCCCGGGCATGCCTCAGAGGGGGCTGGACAAGAGTATATAAGGAGAAAAATTGAGAGAGTGGGAGAGTAGTTGGAGAAATTGCAAGGAGAAATTGTGGAAGGATACATTTGACCAGACCTGTCACTCTTTTCAAGACCTGTGAAGCTTTTTGTGGATTTTTGCCTGTGTTGTAGCATTTTCCTGTCCCAGGACATTGCAACATAGCAGCCCATCTCCATTACAAAGGAAATGTAAATATCTCATTTTTTATTTGATTTCAATCTTGGTCAGTAGGGTAGAGTGTCAATTAGTTCTAAGTGTTTGTTTAATTAAATCTGTTGAAGTTTAAGAATTGTGTCTGTCATCCCTTGCTGTCCGTGACGCCATAACAAATTGGGGCCATAACACAGTTCCGTTCAGAGCTATCGGCCTCAATGGTCAATTGTTAAGCCGTGTCACTCATGTCACTTCCCCACTAAACCTGTCTGTCTCTGGGAATCACCAGGAGAGGATCCGGTTGCACAACACCTCCTCTCCTTCCGCACCTGTCGTTCTGGGGCTCCCCTGGTTACAGATCCACAACCCAGTGATCAACTGGAACAACGGCCAGATTGGGGAATGGAGTACCAACTGCCTGAAAACCTGCTTATTGAAAGCACCTGCCAGTCCGTCCAGTTTCTGCCCCAGAACGGAGGATCCTGCTCCAGACCTGTCAAGGGTGCCCAGGGAGTATCATGATCTAGCGGGGGTTTTTTCTATATCACGGGCTCTGTCCTTACCTCCTCATAGACCTTATGACTGCGCGATAGATCTGCTTCCCGGTACTTCTCCTCCCAAAGGGGACCTGAACACGCTGTCACGACCTGAATGAGAGGCCATGGACCATTATCTGGAGGACTTTCTGGCAGCGGGCATCATCCGCCCATCCTCCTCTCCAGCCGGCACCGGGTTCTTCTTCGTGGGGGAAAAAAGGATGGCTCCCTGAGGCCGTGCATCAATTACCGGGCCCTGAACAATATCTGGTCATGCTGTTTGGTCTAGCCAATGCTCCGGCAGTTTTTCAGAACCTCGTAAATGATGTCCTATACAATATGATCAACCAGTTCGTTTTTGTTTACTCGGACGACATTCTAATTTTCTCTCGTTCTAAGGAGGAGCATATACGCCACGTCCGGGCAGTCCTTCAGCGCTTATAGGAGAATCAGTTGTTTGCCAAACTTGAAAAGTGTGATTTTCACCAGGTTACCGTTCCCTTCCTGGGTTTTGTGGTGGGCCCGGGTGGTATCCTCATGGATCAGGAGAAGGTGAGTGGGCCTCGCCCTCCAACATTAAAGAAGTACAGTGTTTTTTGGGCTTCACCAATTTTTATAGGCGGTTCATTCGGAACTACAGCACTGTAGCTGCCCCACTTAGCTCTCTCACGTCACCCAAGGTTCCGTTCCTTTGGTCCCCAGCCGCTGAGAAGGCCTTCGTTAATCTCAAAGAGAGATTCACCACTGCCCCTATCCTTAAACAACTGGATCCGGAGAGGAAGTTTATCGTGGAGGTTGATGCATCTGATGTGGGAGTAGTAGGGGTACTGTTAGAAAGTAAGATTTTATCTATTTTATTTTTAGTTTTCATTATTGTTAATATTTTCATTTATGTACCTTTTGTTATTTTCCTGAGTGATTGTGTATTGTTCTGATTGATTATCATTGTCTGTGTAAATCCTTGTGTTCTTCCCTCCCGTCAGTCCTTGTTAACACACTAATTCCCCTGTTAATTCGGTGAGGTGATTCTAACTTCCTTCATTCTGTTCTCGCTGCCTGTCTGCACCTGAGAGTAGTTTAGAATCAGGGCCTGGGTGTGTAGAGCAGATTAGCATAGGTTTCCATGCCCTTTCCATTCTACTCGCCTATCCCTGTCCTGCTCTTCCTGGCTCCGCCCCTCTCTGGCTTCCTGCCACAGCTGTTCCCTATCTAGTCGGGCAATCACGTTAATTGGCTTGTGCTTAAATATCCCATTCCCCCTTTGTTCCAAGTCGATTTGTTCTTCCCTTGACTCTGGCTGGTTTGTCTCTGCGCTATTGGTTTGTGATTGCTCTTTTGAAAGTATCTGTCTGTTTGTATCAGTCTGTATATTTAAATCTTGTGTTTGTAGTGAGATTGCAGTGTGATAGAGAGGTCCTTGTATTCCCTTTGCCCTTGTGTTCCCAATTTAGTTAGTTTCCCTCATCTCTCCTTCCCTATTTTTCCCCTTACCCTTTTCCCCATTCCCTTTGTCCCTTTAGTTTATTTCCCCCTTTTGTACATTGTCTTTGTGCGGACTGATTTCCTGGTTTCCCGATCTTGGCCTGTATTACTGATTACGATTCTGCTTCCCTATACCTGTTTGCTGGCTTTTGACTGATTTCTGAACTGACCATGAGTAAGGGATCGAATCCTATGTCTAATAAATGCCCTGCTGAGTTTGATCTGCATTTGGAGTTTCCGTCTGTTCTCAACAAAACTAAATGCTTTTTTTCCTGTTTCAGTTCTAACACGAGGAGCAGTGAGATAAAAAATGTAATTTGATTGCAAGGAGTAGTGGCTTTCAGTTTTCCGAAGAAAAGTGCATAGAAAAGCCGGAACCAGGCCAAGAAGGGCCTTATACACTGCCTGGCCAAAAAAAAAAAAAAAAAGTCGCACAGTCAATAATTTAGTTGGAACCTCTGTAGCTTTGATTACAGTGCATGTTCGTCTTGTCATTGTTTTGACAACTATATGCAATGCCAGAACATTTCTTTTCGATCAGAAATGCCATAATTTTTGGCCGAGATCTTGTCTTCTCGACATAATGGTTGAACCACTCGGTGGTCTTTCTTGATCACATCCCAATAACTTTTAATGTATTTAAGGTCAGGACTTTGTGGTGGCAAATTTGTTTGTGAAAATGATTCCTCATACTTGTTTTTGTCATTCATGGTTTTCTTTGCTAAATACAGGCCAATAACTTGCCCATTCTGCAATACTGTAACATCTTTTCCACCATCAGGGGATGTGTCTTCCGACATGATTTTTTAAGAAATGAGTAGCGACGCGCTTCATCAGTCAGGGTTAAAATGATTATTGCCTGCTGAAACATATTGATAAGTGCAATAATGATCCAATTATAGAATTTGTTCATTAATTTCCAAACGGTGACTTTTTTTTTTGGCCGTGCAGTGTAGATCAAAGTCAACCAGTGTGTATGCCAGCTTTAGCATGCAGTTCACAGTGGTAGGTGAGGCGGCTACAACCTGTGATGAATCTCAGGGCACAGTGATAGACCGGAGTCAAAGACTGTAGGCAGCTGGTTGAGGCACACATATACACAACATCGCCATAATCAAGAACAGGCAAAAAAGTAGCTGACATCAGGAGCTTCCGAGCTCTGAGGAAGAAACATGACTTGTTTTGATAATAAAAACTAAGCTTCACCCTTAATTTGGAGATCAAATTTTTGATATGGACTTTGAATGAAAGGTCCCCGTCAATAGTTAGTCCCAGGTACTTGAAACTGGAGACCAGCTCTAGAGTTTTATAGGATAATGTTTGTCCTCTTGCAGCATGAGTTACTATGGCTCAACAGAGAGACCACAATGTGAAGTCACTGCTATGACCTGCATCTGCTGCTGATTTTTCACCCACTCGACACCTGTGGGGACAATTGGGCAGAGCTGTTTGGAACAAGACGCCCCCAGTCAGTGACCTTCCATCAGCTGACCTATGGGCTCCAGGAAGAATGGGTAGAAATTCCTCAAAAATGACTACCCACCATTAACCCTTATTCAGACCTTGTGTTACCATTTTAAGAGCTCTATCAAGGCCAATGGTGGTCATACTGTCTTCTGAACTTTGTCTTTAAGGGTGTCTTTAATTTTTTTATGCCACAGTGAATTTGGAAATTGGTGAAATAGTTCATTTAAAATTTTTAATCACATTCATGAAACTGAACAACTTATTTAGAGGAGCTTGTTAGAGCAATATTTTTGTAATTAAATAAGAAGTCTTTTGCATTGAGTTTCTTTTGTACGTGAGAATATGAAGGTGATGCATTCAACTGCCTTCTCTCAATTTTACTCCTATTCTAATCTAAACGTTCATAATTTCTTCTGAGTTGATCGGCGCTGGTCACTCAGAGCTCTAACACAGCTGAGAGCTCCGAAACAACCTCGCTGATCTCTCGTAACAAAGCAACTGAATTGTCGTTCCAAGATTCCCCAGCAGGGGGCAGACACAACACAGTTTGGCAGCCTCTGTCTGTGCAGCAGGCAGGTTTTTGTACAACCAGTTAATGTGACTCAATCACTGTGGTGGACTTTCGGTGGCGGGACTAAACTGGAAGTTGGAAGTAAGTGGCTACTAAGCAAGATTATCAGCATTTACTTTCAAAACATTCGAAGAAGTTCTGAAAGGTTTTTGAAACATAACATTTATACAAATTTTTAGCTTTTTTTTTTTTTTTTTTTAGCAAATTTTTAGCAAATTTGTTTCCATCATAGGCTACCCTACAGATTCTATTTTGTTAGAGCTGAATCGCTGTTAACGAACGGCAGACAAGAAAAATATGACAGTAAAAAGCCTTGGATTAAAATATTCTGACAGGGATACAACCCGATTAAAGGACATTTTTTCGCAATTTGATAACTGTGTTTATTAAGAAATACCTAATAAAAGACTATAGAGGACGGCTGCGTGTCTTTCGCATTAGTCTTTAGTCAAAGGTTTTTGTACGGCGGGTTAATGAGTCTGTATCACTGTGGCGCACTTTTGGCGGCGGAACGAAACTGTCAGTTGGCCGTAAGTATTTTATCTTTGAGCGACATCCCTACCAAAGTTTTTGCTTTCTTTCTTGATTTCATGAAATTTCCCGAGTTTTGATATGCATAAAATTATAATATGCTTTTTATTTATGAACAAGCAAAACAGAATGGATATTTTTTAAATTTATAATTGATTTCAAATCATGTTAATGTAGACCTTGTTGCAGTCAAGCAATCTATTTTATCTAACTGATTTTAGGATAAGTAGTCTAAGCGACTGCATGATTTCTTCTCACATAGAAATGGTAAATAAATTGAAGGTTATTGGCTGACTTTGTAACGACGGGATCACAGCGTGTTTGAGGGCTTAAAACTGTTGACACGTCCTAACAGTTCGCTGAAATTCAAAGGCCTACATTCCTTTCTCATTCAAGTTAAATAAAATTGGTTTTCTGAATAATTAAGTATTGGTGCGCAGAATTGGTGGCCTATCGGACGCTATACATTTTGTGATATCCATCGCCATTCGCCATATAATTTAAGCGAATATTTAAACCAGGTTTTACTTATATTGCATGAAGTATGAGCTACTGATTATTGTTATTTTAAAATAAGCATCATATGAACAAAATGCTGAATGCATTGCAAAGGTCTCTTCTGTTGTACCGGCCCCACTTCTTAAGATTTTGCTGTCTACAGCGTGTCTGAATCCTCTAGATAAAGTGAGGAATTTCCGAATAGGATTAAGTTGATTGCAAAATCAATTGCTGTTCATAAAAGTTTTCAAATTTTCATTTTTTTTTTAATTATTATTATTTTATGATGTTGCCGGTGTGTTCAGTTTATAAATTAAGACCACAAAGGAAAAACGATAAGTCCAAATTTTGCATTTTTGTAAATTGTATATTTTATAAATATTATAATAATATACAATAACATAACATATTATTATTATATTTTATATATTATATATTTTTTAGCATTTTTTTAGTGCTTTGTTTCTAAGATCGTTTTGAATTTTCAATTAATCATTTCTCCACAACGTGAAAACATGACTAATCATTTTTCCATTGCGGTCTTCCAATGAGAAGAAACTCCGAAGAAAGATCATAACATCTAATGTATTCGGATTTTTTAATGCAAATCAATATTTGTAAACGGTTTTAAATGTTCAATTAAAACACTGAAATATTTGACAGTTCAAGCGAGGTTCAGCAATATGTGATCGCAACCATGAAGAAAAAAAATCATGCTGTTTGAGCAAAGGAATTTTCTACCCTAGCATACTGTCACATATTCAGGGATGTGAAATGCCCGCGGAAATGCGGAACATTGCGATTTCCAAACTTTATTTCCCTGCTGAAAAAAAAAAAAAAAAAAAAAAATTGCGTTTTTGTCCGCAAAATAATTTCTTTCTTAAAAATATGCGCGCAAAAATTGCCGGGATTTTCATACAAGCCGGATACTGATAACTCAAGGCAGGCTCCGAACAGTGATGTAGCCTATAAATTGACTGCGCTGAGGTGTAGCTGAGTTAACACGCCCTGCCATCAACAAAGTTAGATTACAGTTGGATTGATATCATCAATCATAGTCGCTTAACCGCTAAGTTCTTGTATATCCTTTATATGAAAAACTGAACTAGAAGTTACGTGAGTGAACTGACTTTCTAAATATCTCTTTGAAAATGATGAAAGCATGTATATTATGCGGTCCCCGGCCTCATTCAAGATTGGAAAATACTGTATGAGACACTGGCATTGAATTTTTTCTTCCACTGCTAGTGACTGAACATACTTAAATGGTAAGCACCCGAGCGAGACTTGTTTTTTTTTTTTTTTTTTTTGACATGTATAAGTTGTTTGTATGGTGTGAAAATGGACCTGATGGCATGAAGTGTGAAGTATTCCAATTTAAAAAAAAAAAAAACCTGCTCACAGCCCTGCATATTTCCATTGCGTCCATCGTATTGTTCGATATAAAGCCATTAATGAAGAGTCTCTTTAGCCCCTGTAAATTACTAACATTGGACATTGTAAATATGACTATCATTTTCATGTCTAACTGTAAGAACAGAATGATTGACACATGGGGGCGTGTCCACTGTCTGACCTCACGTCTCTGCTGCATCTCCCAGGTGACACAGTCCCCGCCCTCACAGTCCTGCCCCCCTCCAGTGAGGAGCTGAAGCAGGGAAAGGCCACACTGGTGTGTCTGGCCAACAAGGGCTTCCCCTCAGACTGGACTCTGCGCTGGAAAGTGGACAGTACCAGCAGGAGCTCGGGCGTGGCCGGGAGCGTGGGGGTCCTGGGGAAGGACGGCCTGTACAGCTGGAGCAGCTCCCTGACTCTCAGTGCGGGCGACTGGATGAAGGCGGGGTCACTGACCTGTGAGGCCACAAAGGGCTCCCTGTCTGCCCCCCCTCAGACACTGAGGAGAGACCACTGTACTGAGTAGCTCACACACTCTGATCACACTGTTTTTACCCTGTTCTGCTCCTTACTGCTGTCACACTGAGCTGAGTCTGTGTGTGAATCCTTCCTCCAGCCTGAGCTTTCAGTGCTAATATCTTACATGTGCTCTGCTTGTGCTCTTCAACACATATGCACACACACCTTCTTATCTGTGTTTGTGTGAGACTGTGGGAAATAGCTGTTAGACTAATATCACTGACTTAATAAAGATTCTCTGAAGTGTTTGAAGTTGTCCTGTCTCTTTTTATGGGAAAGAGATGTTAAATTAATATCAGTGACTTAATAAATATTCTTTGAAGAAGTGAAAGTTTTCCTGTCTCTCCTTATAAATATTGCCTCTGTTGCTTGTTGTGAAGTCAGGTCTGAGTATTTCAAGGCAGTGGCCCTTTGTCAGATAAAATTGCATTATCATCAATGTCAGGAAAAATAAACCCAAAAATTCAGACATTGAAAATGATGAGGAGCATTGAAAATTATGATAAAAATCAAAGGGGTTTGTTTTTAGTGGTTTAATTATAAACAGATATTCCTTCCCAGATCTGCATAGTGTAGTAGAGATAAGTGTGTGGAGAAACAGAAATAAATCTGATCTTTGTGTTCTAGTCATTGACACATACTTTGGAAATGAGAAATATTTTTCATCAAAATAAAGTTACAATGGAACTCTTTTCAGTAAAGAACAGAGAACATCTTCACTCCATATTATATTTGCATAATTTGATTCAGAAATCGATTTCCAGTTAAAGTAGGGTCTGAAGAGAGGAGCAGTGATGTGTATAGTAACTGATCTGGGATCAGTAAAGGAGGGGTCTGAAGAGAGGAGCAGTGATGTGTGCAGTAACTGATCTGGGATCAGTAAAGGAGGGGTCTGAAGAGAGGAGCAGTGACGTGTGCACTGTGCTCAGATCAGTTCAGTACAGCAGGATGTGAGCTCAGCTCACACTAACCCCCTGGGGTCGGCCCAGACACCTGGCCACAGTGCTGCTCTATTCTGAGATTGAGTCAGTCCCACTGAGGGACAGCAGAACCAGCCTGTCCTGCCCTGCAGATGCAAATCTGAGTTTCAGCCCCACAGCTCACAGTTTCTCAGCCCAAAATACCCCAGCACTGAAACAGCTGTGTGAACATGAGGAGGTGGAGGGAGTATTTCTGTAGTGGGTGAGAGAGGGAGGGGTGAACCTCAAAGAAACATTTTTTTATTGAAAAATCCCATGAAAGATTTTCTGCAAATAGTTAAATCTGTCAATACCATTCAGTCCAGTGCAGCTGACAAACTGACTGGATTCCCACATATTAACTAAATTAAAACACCTTTCTGAAAGTTCATTTGTAATCCCACTCATTCCTCTTCTGGTAGATACACCCATCCTTGGCATTATGTGATGCTGTGTTACAGTTTGTGTGTGTGAGTGTATGTGTGTGTGTGTGTGTGTTTGTGAATGAGTGTGGCTCAGTAGCAGCTCTGCTCTGGGTCCTGTAACTGACACAGAGCAGCTCCTCTTCAGCACAGAGAGGTGTGTATTCAGGGCTGTGGCTCATCATCGCCCCCTACAGTCCTGCTGGTAATATTGGTGTCAGAGATCAGTGGCTCTCCCTCAGCACCTGCAGTAGGTCCCAGCTGCAGCAGTGCAGTCTCTGTGCAGTCTGACTGAGGGAGGTTTTTGTACGGCTCTCTAACACCGTGTGAACACACTCTTACTACTGATGTAGTGGTAACTCTGACCGTAATAATCTCCTGCATCTTCAGCCTGGACTCCAGTGATTTTCAGTGTAAACTGAGTCCCAGATCCACTCCGCTGAAACGATCAGGAATCCCAGACTCGCGTTTGGTGGCATAGTTAATCAGAGGTTTCGGAGCCTGACCAGGTTTCTGCTGGTACCAGTGGAGCCAGTAATCGTTATCGTCATCAACATAAACTCTCTGACTGGCTGTACAGCTGATAGTGACAGTGTCTCCTTGCTGAACAGCCTGAGCTGCTGGAGACTGAGTCACAACTATACCTGCCAGCGATCCTGGAAAAGAAAAAAATAGAAATGAATGTCAATAAATATCAAACATGTCAGATTAATACTAATAAACTGCAGTAAAAATTACACATGATTGTGCAAATTCATACATGCAACGATCGCAAAAAGTAAGCAAAATAAATATTAAATGTGACAAAAACCGAAGCTTAAATAGATCCATCTCTCTCACCCTGTACAAGGAGCCCCAGCATCACCAGCAGTAGAGAGTCTGACATCATCATAATGCTGCCTGTGTCAGTGTCTGTGAAAGGACTGGACAGTCACTGATCAGTACTGGGGGTCTTAAAGTGTGTGGAGCAGTGAGGCAGGACAGGTATGCAAAGCCCCTTCCTCTATACAAATGCTGTCACACACAGTTTGAGGAACTCTGATGTGTGAACAGCAGTGGGTCTATAGAGGGCTGGGACATGTTCACTGGTTACAGTCATATCCAACCTAATAAAGTAATTGAACTAAGACAACCTTTGCTGAAATTATATTGCTCTCATATCTGTTTGAAACTGGTCATTGGTAACTGCAACTGAGCTCAGGTTTACACACAGGAAATTAATCAACCTCAGTATATCCTTGCAAAATCAATTATAAGAAAAGCTATTTTGAGTGAGTTTTTCTTTTGTCACCGTGGGAGGGTCCTATATTCATATTTGTTACTTGAATTTTCACCTTTTTATAATAATCCTTCTGTTTACAGCAGTGGGTCTACAGAGAACTGGGATACATGCCCTGTTAAAGGTATATTTAAAATTACATGGCACATTTTTATATGTGACGTTGGTCACAGGACCGGCATATGGGCTCAGATTCTGTAAAACCTGTTTCAAAGTACTTCCTCTGTTGTGTGTTCAAATTGAAGTTTCTGTATGATGACGTCAAGGTCAAAAATATATTATATGTGTACAGGTAATGATTCAAACTCTAGAAGCAACAAAATAATGGGCTGCATTCAGTACAGAAAAATAATTTAATTGTAATTAGGTCTTTGCACCGACACTCGGCGATGGCATTTCATAACTCTTCAGCGAATAAAGGTAATTTTGGTGACTAGTACGTGGTGTCGGTCATTTTCATTTTCCAGTCAGACAGCTGTCTATTTTTTACAGCGAGTTGTGTGACTGTGCTGCAAAAACAGGCCTACGTACTTGTCGCTGAAATTACCTTAATTCGCTGAAGAGTTCTGAAATGCCATTGCCGAGTGCCGGTGCATAGACCTAATTATAATTAAATTATTTTTCTGTACTAAATGTAGCCCATTATTTTGTCGCTGTCAGATCGCATGGGGGAGAGAAGCCGTGTCTTCAATTGCCACTTGATTATTCTTGAATTGGAAAACGTGTTAATGAAGGAAAACCATCTAGAATTAGCCAGGAATAATTGTTGTCAATAAAGGGAGGGATATTAGCCCCGGAATTTTCAGGTCTAACACCGCCTCTGACCAGATCCCAAACCGACTGAGCTCATATGGGAGATTTGGAACAGTGTGTTAAACACTCAGACATCCTAAGTTGCAAAAACTCATTTCAGGGAGGTAGGCCCCGGACCCCCCCCCCAAAAAACCTCTCGCACACACCAAAGGATATGGGTGACAACAGAACTTTACTTTTTGACAGCTGAGACCATAAAATGTAGGAACTTTTTACAGCTGAGCTACTGTATATGAAATACAGTTTTGACATGAACTTAGTAGCTTTTACTTATTGATAGTCGAATACAGAAATATGCATGCAATGTAAGCACTATTTACATCATATATGGGGCACTGTATGTCAAATACAATTTTGACATAGGCTTCTGCAAGCCTTCATTGTACTTCTTTCGCTGCTTTCTTTGCAGATTTGATCAGTTTGCCTGAAATGTCAATGTCATGACACTGTGTCAATGAATTGGTTTATCTTACATGACATCAGATTGACAAGTGTCTGGTGTGACATCTGACTCCTGAACTCGGTCTTGATGTGCCTCACCATGCTGAAGGCTCTTTCCACATCACAACAGGAGTTCGGCAGCACCAGTAGCAGTTTCATCAACTTGCACAGCTCCACAAATCTTAACTGCTCTGAGCTCACATATCGGACCTTTGACAGTTTGCCCCAGAACTCATCAACTGGTAAGTTTCTGTTATTTTGGGACCAGTGTTTCCAGGTTAGTTGATACATAATCTAGGACTTCCAAGTGGAGTTGTTCTCTGGCATCTGCCTTAATCACACTGGGGAATCTCTCAGCCAAGGCCAGAACCTGCTGTGGTGCCACATCATCTTGGTTCTCTGGATTGACAACTAACAGACTAGTCAAGATTTGGTCTCTCATTGGGAACTTTTCCTTTATTTTCTGATAACCTCTCACATAAAATGCTCTCGCATCTTTGAAGAACTGTTTTGTTTTGTGGGGGGAAAGTGTTTCCTCACTTTGCAAATGCCTCCTTGTCAAGAATCCAACAAAAAGATTTTCATCTGCACAGTGAATTTCTGGGTTGCTTGCATGTAACTCCTGCAATGTATTCTCTCTCAATATTTTGGGCACAACAAACCTGCTTGCAATGTCATGCAAGAGTTCTTCAACACTGTCATTTAGCTTGTAAAGAACAGGTGTCTTGTTTTGAAAAATTAAATTTGTCTAATTTAATTTAAAGCACTGAGTGACATTGTGAAGAAAACGAGCATACAGCTTCACTGTGGGGTCTGCCAGCCCCTTCTGAATATACTTAGACTTCTGATTTTCACTGTGTGACTCCAAATAAGACCTAAAGGCTGGCCATTGGTTCAGGAGGTGGTCCAAACCTTTCCCAAGGAACCCAACGTGTGGGACAGTGTTTCTGAACTCTCTGCTGAGCTATGTTACAGAAGTCCTGAAACTGCCTCAGATCCTCTCCTCTTTTTGAGCTTTTCTCAAAGTAGAAGTAGACATCAATTAGCAATTCTTCAGGTGACATTGAGAGCTCCTTAGCAGCAGTTTTGGCGCATATGTTCACCAAGTGACACTGTATATGTGAGGGGCCTGTGCTTTCACTCTTGATGAGACAGAGTTGTTCTGACCAATCATGACATTGCAGTTGCTGAATCCTACACAATTGGACCAGTCAAGGCCTTTGTCATGCATAGCTGATTGAATGCAGTTGAAGATGTTCTCAGCTCTGGCATCATTGCACACTGGCATGTCTACAAATCCAACTGTCACCTTATCCTGTGTGTCACTGTAGTACCTGACTAAAATGGCACACTCCTTTTCGCACATGATGTCATTGCTTTCATCAACCATAATACTGTATGGCCTTTTTTCTGTGTGGAGTAACTTGTACACATCCTCAGAACATTCAGGTTCCAGTGCCAGGTTCATCATAGCTGCTGTCTTCATGGAAGAGCAGGCATAATTATTTGCTATTGCAGAGTCTGGGAACATTTTCCTAAATAACTTGCCCGTGTGCCTGCACACACATTGAATGGCAGGTTATGCTCCACAATGAAAGATGTGAAACACACCTCAGCTGTGGGAACCTTCTCCATTAGACTTCGCTTTTCTGGGGAGAAGAACAGATACATTGGAGCAGCTTTCCCTGCGCTTTGCCTCTCTAACATGCTGTGGTCCCTAAAAGATATAAAAGCATAAGATATCATTTCCTTGCTTTGTCTGTTATTCATTAATTTATTTTTTCTATTCAGCAGGCTACACCAAGTGATTATGACAAACAATAAAATCACTACATTTACCATCTCTGTAAACTCTTGGGGTTTTTTTTTTATATTCCATTGCAACTTTAAACAAGTCCAAGGAGTTTGCTCTCTTCATGTTGGCCATCAGCTCATACTTAGCTACTAGCCAACTAATTGAGAAGGCTAATATGCATATTTGTCACATGAACTCACCTCAACATGCCTTTTACAATCATTTAGCCTGCCGTGGGCAATGCTGAAATCACTGTTGCAAACAGTACAGCGGGCAAGACTGTCATTGTTTTTCACCCTAATCAGACAAAGGTACACTTTTGAATAGTCAGAGGTGAAATGAGTTTTATATTGTCTTTTTTGGAAGGCCCTGTCTCCGCTTTCTCTGCCTCTGCCATGACACTCCTACTCTCACTCACTGAATGTATACGGTCCAGGAGAAAAAAAAAAACACTGCCCGCCCACACTAAAAACTGATTGGCTGACTGACTGACTCTTTGCAAAGAACAGGCCAACCAGAACCCTCCGTGTCTTGCATGCGCTTCATGAATATGCACACGAGGGGAGTGCTTTACCACCAGGTACCACAGCATGCACGGCCTCTCTCTCCCTCTCCCTCTCCTTCCCACACGCGATCGGAAAAAAAGTCTGTCTCGCCTGCGTGTGTGTTTGTGTGCGCTTTTGGCCGCTCGTTCTACAGCGTAGATTCCGGGAGATTTTATCGGACTTGAGGGGAACAGGGAGCCGCTATGTATATGCAGGAGACTCCCGGACACTGGACACTGCTCTCCATCACCACCATCAAATCACCAAATGAGGGAATATCTCATGGAAGAAAGGTACTCCATCCCTCCAGTAAAGGTTTACACCTGTTGATTCTGCACACAAGGCCTGTTGAAGCTGAACTAGCAGCTTTTGGAGGCCGTACACCTGACTCAGACTCTGTGTGTGTTGTACATTAATTTGTCCCTCGTCTGTGGATTATTCAGTGTAGTTTTCTGGCCACAGTGTATTGCATCAGAAGACGGGGGAAACCGAACCAGCTGCTGCCCTCTCACAGATTCCTGCTGAGGCCAATTTTTCACTGCCTTGTTGGGCTGCTTGAAGGAGTTAGCACTGGTGTGGTCTGAATGTAATACCAAAGATACTAGACTCCCCAATGACTTTTCTGTAATGCCATCTACAGCAGTGTTTCTCAAACCTCTCCTGGAGTACCACTTGTCCTGCGTGCTTTAGATCTCTCCCTGCTCCAGCACAGGTGATTCAAGTGATCAGGTCATTATGAACCTCCCCAGACAGCAAATAGATCCGGGCCGGATCTGCGCCGGATGTAGTCCAACATCCTGAAAACGATCCGCTCCAGATAATTTTGCTCCCTGGCGCAGATCCGGCATGGATCCACTTTACAGTTCTGGACCAGATCTGAACCGGATCGACAAAAGACCAACTGTATACAGCCCATATCTGGCATGGATCTGTCAGGCAACTGTCAATCTGCCAGATACGTTGCAGGTCCATTCAGCGGATCTGACTGGTAAACGGACGTAGGGCGGAAGTGGCCGGATCCTATACGGACCTTTTTGCTGTCTGGGTCGAAGCTGCTTGATAATAAACAAATCATTTGAATCACCTGTCCTGGAGCAAGGAGAGATCTAAAGCATGCGGGACATGGAGTACGCCAGGAGAGGTTTGAGAAACACTGATCTACAGTGTCATTAGTCTTATTCATCTGTAGTACTCTTTCGAAACGGCAGCAGCAGCAGCACTCTGTTTCCCCTTGTGGTGGGAGCACATAATTACAGCTTGTGTAAAATGCAACCGACAGTGCTGTCGAGTACAGACACGAAGCACAGACATCTCATGGTCCTAGGAGGATCACAGGTTAAATCCTCCTCATTGAAAGTTGGCCAAAATGATGCTGCTATTAGAATTTAATATCTGAAATGATGCTTTTTATATCATGTTATCAACAGAAAAACAATGCAATTCTGCGTGCCTCCATCAGGGAAGAGGAATGAGTTAATTATCCTCTGATGCAGTATGCTGGCATTTTTCCAGATGTAGCAATGGAAGTGAAGTTTCTGGAGAACGTCTTCCTGAATCAGGAGTTTAGGGGAGAGCAGGGGGAGCACTGGCAGAGAGTGGAAGAGATTCCTCCCTCCCTCCGTCTTTATCAGTGCAGATCAGATCTGGATTAAACATCATTTATATAGATAAACAACTGTATCTCTCATTGCTGAATTACAACACTTCTCTACATTCTCTCCAACTTTGCCGCATGAATTTCATCACAGATACAGAACTCAGTAAATCTCTCCTAATACTCCCTTTGACCTCTGAATGCTCAGTAGGTTTCAGTTCAGTGATTATTTCCATTGATTTTGAGTCAATCTTCAATATTTCTTCATCAAAATTAAAGTGAAATTGATCAAGATGAAAAATCTTTTCGGCGAAAAACATTAAATTATGACGTAGACTTCCTTAGAACTCTAATGTGTGCAAGCACTACATTGAGGACATTTTTGTTTTTGGTTCAACACTTAAGAGCCGATCTCTGATCCAGTAAACTAAAATTAGGATTTCACATTTTCACAGTTTTGTTCAAGCAGTGTATTTTCTCCTTGTGTTTATTGTCCCCCTCCTGAATGTAATCATTTAAAAGCCATTAAAAAGTATTTTAACCCATCTCTGTCAAAATTTTATCCTTTCAAAGGCAAGTTTTAAAATCTAAATGTATATTTAATCTCTAGAGAGAGGTTTGGACATACAGTGTATTACCTTTTAGAATATGAGAGTTATGAATGCACAGATTACCTTCTTTTTTATGAGCAGAACCTCTCAGTGTTTCAGATCAGTGGCTCCCCCCTCAGCACCTGCAGTCGGTCCCAGCTGCAGCAGTGCAGTCTCTGTGCAGTCTGACTGAGGGAGGTTTTTGTATGGCTCTCTAACACTGTGTGAACACCCAGCTACTACTGATGTAATGTACACTCTGACAGTAATAATCTCCTGCATCTTCAGCCTGGACTCCAGTGATTTTCAGTGTAAACTGAGTCCCAGATCCACTCCCACTGAAACGATCAGGAATCCCAGACTGGCGTCTTGTGGCATATTTAATCAGGAGTTTAGGAGCCTGACCAGGTTTCTGCTGGTACCAGTGCAGATCGATATTGTTGTAAACACTCTGACTGGCTGTACAGCTGATAGTGACAGTGTCTCCCTGCTGAACAGCCTGAGCTGCTGGATACTGATTCACAACTATAACTGCTATTGATTCTGGAAAAGAAAAAAAAAATTAAATGAATGTGAATGCCTATGAATGTAATAAAACAGTTTTCAGTAATTATGGTACATTCTGAAAAAAAAACCCAATATTGGAAAAGCATTGAAAACATTTATGATGGAAAAAAACAGCAAAGAAAGTGTAAAACAAGACCAAAATTGCAAGTTCAAATGGACCAATCTTTCTCACCCTGTACAAGGAGTCCCAACATCACCAGCAGTATAAAGTGTGACATCATCATCATAATGCTGCCTGTGTCAGTGTCTGTGAAAGGACTGGACAGTCACTGATCAGTACTGGGGGTCTTAAAGTGTGTGGAGCAGTGAGGCAGGACAGGTATGCAAAGCCCCTTCCTCTATACAAATCCTGTCACACACAGTTAGAGGAGCTCTGATGTGTGAACAGCAGTGAGTCTTTAGAGGGCTGGGACTTTTGGACTGATTACAGTCATACTCAACGTACAAAAGTAATTGAATTCATGCAACCTCTCCTGAAATTATGTTGTTCTTGTACCTATCAGGAATGGAAGTCTATAGGGGACAATATTAAAATGAAAATGTAATCCCACTATTGCATTATAATTTTCCACTTGTGAATGACACAACGACACATTTGACACAATATTAAATTGAAAATGCATCAATCCAATTATCACTTTCACTTTCATTTTCACATACACATATGGGAAATCTATGACTATATTCAAATGATAATGAAAAGCTGTTTGACATTTCATTTTCAAAATCATGCTCTGCAATACAGTGGACAATATAACAGCTAAATGCTGCTTCACCATATTTAGTGTGGACTCTGGGCTCCACTATCTGACCTGAGTCGACAGATCTCAGAGCCCTACTGGGTTTATATTCTATTAACATTTAATTTATGTATTCTGGAATTAAACCATTGTGTGATTTGTATACCAATAGCAGAACTTTGAAATCTATTCTATAGCTGACTGGGTGTAACACGCTCACCAGCTCAACCTCCCTCATCCAGTCAACGACCAGCCTCACCAGAATACTGATTTCATCATCACCTGCACCTGGCCGCCTACACCTGCTTTCCCCAAGCACATGCTTAAAAACCTGAACTCTCCTGCACTCTGTGCGAATTCTTGATGACACCACAGCCTTTGTTTGCTATGCTAGAGGATTTGCTAAAACCTGCCTTGGTTTATTGTATCTTGGCCAGTGGGCCTTCTTAGTTATTGTTTTAAGTTGGAACTCATTAAAAGAAATGCTGCTTTGGGGAAAAGTTTGCACTTGTGTCCTTCCACCACTACACTTGTTACACTGGGCCATTTCACATAACGCGTTATATTATATAGCTTCATGAAATAACTGACTATTCCTCTTATCCTTTATTGGGTTGATAATAAGGAAATAACATTTCTTAACATTTCTTAATTTCCTTCAGGATAAAGTATATCTATCTATCCATCTACATACCTACAAACTCAGATGGTCTGAAAAAGGTGACAAACTTTGGGGGTGCAACAAGCAACCCCCCAAAAAAAAAAAAAAAAAATCGGATCTGGATGATTTACGCAAATTACATATTTTGTTGTGAAAACGGCGAATTTCCCAGAAAAAAAACCACTAGTTTGCAGGTATGCATCTACCTACTGCCTTTTCACAGTAAGCTAAAAAGTTCAACATGTGGTTGCCGTAGCTAACATGCTAGCGATGTACCATGCAACTTCTTTTACAGTCTATAGGTCATATTATGGATCCAACGATTAGTGTTAACTATCGGGAGAGTATGCATAAAGCTATGAGACAGTTATTGGCGTGCTGCAAATCATGCAAAATTAAATAAACCAAATTGTGTGATCTCACCGTGGTTGCTGATCTCATAGTGGTTAAATAATGATGAAACTCCTTTTTTAAACGGCAGCAAACATTACTGTCTCATGACATTTAGCATACCTGGCCGAAATTAACATGTTTCTGCCAGATAGTCTCACTATGTCCCTTGCCATAAAAAAAAAATCTCAATTCTCATCACTCCATTGGTCATTTTTACATAGCTTCTCAGTTGTACACATGTGCTTCAAACAGCACAAACTATACAAACATGAATATAATTCACAAAACATAATAACATCGAACGGATTCAGATTATACTTACAAATGCAATCGCTTGCTCGCTGGGAATTATGTGTAGGGTACATTTACCAGAATATTTACCGTTTTTCATGACGTTGGTTTATGTCAGCGGGCTGACTTCGAGCCTGCGCAGTAGGCGTGGTGCCCAAGTGAAACTCGTTCAATCGAGCTTCACACTCTCGTTGAAAATAGCACCATCCCGCCGTCCACTTCTTTTACTGTCTATGGGTTTGGATTCAGGTTTGTGGAATAACACAAAACATCTTTTGTATTCTTATCATCTGAATTATTATCAAAACATCTTTTGTATTATCATATTATCTTATACTGCTTAAAACATCTTTTATGTCAATACCCCAAAGCTTATAAACCTAATTACCCAGAATGTGTGAGAGTGGATGAGAGAAGCTGTACAGGAGGGGCAAGGTATAGAGTGGCACAGAAATGCTGGAGCCCTGTCAAAAGAAAACGCCCAAGGAGCAGTCCAAAGTGGCATCAGGTATCCCGTAACCGCCTTTCTGTGACCTGTCTAAAGTAGACTGAACAATACTATGTAGAAAGGCGGGATCTGATTAGACTGCGGTTACAGACAGATCTACAGCCAATTGATGTACAGCTAAAGGACTGTGGATTATAAGAACTGATGCCCGGGCAGAGCGCTGTCCGAACTGTGGCTAAGAACATCCCTCTTGTTACAGTTTGTAATTTTTTTACTCTTTGTCTGCTATAAACAACTATTTTCGACATCTGGTCTACAATTCTCTTATTTCTAGTCACTCTCTCCCTTGAACACGTCAAATCAGACTCGACAAAAGGTGAAAAAACCCACAGATTCCAGATCTGAGGATCCCTGATACAGATTATTTGATGCAGTTTACAGACCACAGTGAACAGTGTGAAGAGATACAGGAAACCAAGCCAAGTGCTGCCCTCTCACTGACTCCAGCTGCGGCCAATTTTATTCTCCATCATGAGGCTGCTTTAGACACCCAGCACTGGCCAGATCTGACGGAAATACCAGCCTGCAGTTCGCTCACTCTTATTCTGCTTAAGGGGCTCTGTACCGGTCGAGCATGTGTAGTAAACTTGGGAAAAAAATGGAAAAATTTTTCCCCATTTGTCACTGGTGAAAATTACTAGTTACCCCTTGGCCCCGACTAAGGGGCAGAGGGGTATTTTCATCCCCTTCACAGACGGGCGGACGGGCATCCAGCCATTTTCTAGGCCATTTCTCTCAAACCGCTTGGGTTAGGAACTTGATTTTGCACATGTGGACTTGCCTTGAGGTGCTGGCCTCCCTGCCTTCTTCAAACATGCTTGTGGAGGGCAGTAGGGCTTGGAGACGAGTGCAGCTGTATCACAATTTTGGTCATAAAATCCTATTTTGATGAAAGTTCTCCTCAACAAATGATAGGTTGGCCTCATGATAATTACTTCCGGCAAGGAGGTTATGTTTTCACCCCTTTTGTTTGTTTGTCTGTCTGTTAACAGGATAACTCAAAAAAGTTATGAATGGATTGGCAGGAAATTTGGTAGGATGGTAAGTGGTAGTTGAAGGATGAGTTGATTCAATTTTGGCAGTGATCTGGAAGATATTCTGGATTCTAGATCCGGAAGAAATTAAGATGTATGAGCCCAGTCTCATCCCAAAGTGTCAGATAGTGACGCTACCTGACCAAGTGTCGATTTACGACGCAAAAGGCTTTCAGGTTCCTTATTTGATGCCAGTTTAGAAGGAACCCTACCCCCTAACAACTAACCCTTAACCCGAGCATTAACCATAAGGGTCAAATAAACACGCCAAAAGCCTCCTTTTTCGTCGCATATTTTGTACTTATTAGCATTCATGCCAAACAATGCTATGTGTATCTGCTTTCTGTGCACCTACTTCTGTCAGTGTTGTTATTCTGTTAGTTGTGCTTTGTTATGTTTTGGTAATATAATGTTTACTTAAGTATGTTTCATTGCTTTATTTATTTCATTTAGTTTCCTTTGTGTTTTTATATTCCCTCTTCTTTGCCCTCCCCGCTGTTATTTTGATTGTTCCCATTTGTTGCCTCACCCTCTTGTGCTCTGTTCCCCTGTGTCTCATCCTCTTGTGCTCTGTTCCCCTGTGTCTCACCCTCTTGTGCTCTGTTCCCCTGTGTCTCACCCTCTTGTGCTCTGTTCCCCTGTGTCTCACCCTCTTGTGCTCTGTTCCCCTGTGTCTCACCCTCTTGTGCTCTGTTCCTCTGTGTCTCACCTGCGTTATGTTGCCTTGATCAGCTCCCTTCCTGCCTCCTCACCTGCCTGGTATTTCCTTGTTAATTCACCTCTTTATAACAACACTCTGAGTTTAGTTTCCCTGTTTCCATGCATATGTCCTGAGTTCTCCCTTGTGATTTGTTTGTTTCAGGAGTTTCCACTTTTCTTTATCCAGTACTTGTCTCTGTTTTTCCTGAGTTCCCCACAAGCTTCTTTGCTGCTTTTTTC
This sequence comes from Gymnothorax javanicus, assembly GCA_029692085.1. NCBI lineage: Eukaryota > Metazoa > Chordata > Actinopteri > Anguilliformes > Muraenidae > Gymnothorax > Gymnothorax javanicus. The sequence goes on along the minus strand of CM056197.1, from coordinate 130,353,017 downwards.
TTCCTGTGTTTCATTTTGTTTTTTGCACCCGGTTTATAAGTTTAGGATTGGCCTTTGTCACAGATTGCTTCTGGTCACAACTTCGCACCAGCTTCCTGATTTATGATTTGGCTTCTCCGTTTGTACTGCTGTCTTACTGAATGGTTTTTGGATTTCTGCTTGGACAACAACATCAATTCTGCCAGTTGTAATTGTGCTGCATTTTACCTGCCTGTTGCCGAACTGAACCATCTCACCCTGATTTTTTGATTAAATCTGTTTTTGCCGTTTCTCTCCTGTCTGAACTCGGGGCCACCGCTCTGACATCTTCGCTCTCCTGTTACATTTGGCTCCTTTTTCCCTCCTTATTCCCATTTGTCTTCTTCTTTCTCCTTCCCCTGCTCTCCTCATTTCTCCTGGACTAACCTCAGGCAGATGGGTTTCCTTCTGTTGAGCTGGGATCTGCCCAGGGTTTCTTTCCATTAGGGAGTTTTTTCGGTCACACTTTAGATGAAGTGTTGCTCATAAAGATTTTACACAGCATGTATAATGCCTTCATAAATGAGACATAATGCCTTCATAAATCATACATAAGCAAATGCCATGCTCTGTAAGGGGTGAAATAACTCATCCTTATTCATCATGTGATGCCAGATGTGATATAACTGACAATGTCACTTAGCTAGTGGCTAAATTCTATAAAGGATGACATTGTCAGCTAAGTGACATTGTCATTGTCACATCTGGCATCACATGCTGAATAAGGATGTGTTATGTCACCCTTTGCAAAGCATGACATTTGCTTATGTATGACTTATGAAGGCATTATGTCTCCTTTATGAAGGCATTATACATGCTGTATAAAGCCTTTGTGAGCAACATTTCATCTAAAGTGTGACCGTTTTTTCTTACCACTGTCATCATTGGCTGGTTCCTTGGGGTATCAGGCCCTGTCATATGTAACCTGCTGTGAGTCATTCTCAGCTGTGAAAAGCACAAGACAAGTTAAGTGGAATGAAACTGAACAAGGAGTTTAGGAGAGAGCAGGGGGAGCCCTGGCAGAGAGTGGAAGAGCATTCCTCCCTCCCTCTGTCTTTATCAGTGCAGATCACATCTGGCTTAAACTCCATGTAAGTGTTACGGTTATAAAAATCCCAAATGTGCAAAACATCACAAATTCTAAAGTCATCCTTTGTCATCCTTGAGTTAGCAGGGGTATTATCTTTATGAAATTCTACTTTTTTGACACCAAGGCCAGTCAATTTTCTGTTGCAGTAAATTTACATCACAATTCTATGTGGTTCTCAGTGGTTCTCCCGTGCACCAATGGAGTGGCTCTATAGGCCAACAGAGCTTTGTGGAAATCTCCCTCTTTCTCTAATAGGGACTTCACAGTTCTGATGGCCCGTTCCACCTCCCCATTGCTGCGGGGATGACGGGGGCTGCTTGTCACGTGCGTGAAGTCATAATCTCACGCAAACTAAGCAAATTCATGACAACAGAATTGAGGAACATTGTCTGTGACAAGCACTTCTGGGCATCCATACCTAGCAAACACAGCTTTAAATCTTGCAATAGTCTGTTTTGCTGATGTGCTGCCCGGTAGGGTGCAGACTTCAATAAAGCGAGAGAAGTAGTCTATCATGACTAAATAGTTGCCATTCTGACATTGGAAAAGATCTGCTGCGACTCTCTGCCATGGTCTACTTCATGGTCTAGGTCAGTCGTGAGCAGAGGCTCGACTGCTGTTTGAGCTTCACGTGCGCAGATCTCACATCTTTCGACCATTTGCTTTACAGCAGACGTGATGCCTGGCCACCAGACTGATTCTCTTGCTCTAGCTAGGCATTTGTTGATACCTTGATGTCCCTGGTGAAGTCTCTGTATGATGTCAGGTCTCATGTTTTCAGGGATTATGAGTCTCTCACCTTTCATGAGCAGTCCTCCATCGTGCAGGACTGACCTTTCGGGCCAGTAGGGCTGCAGTAGCTCATGTACGTCTCGTCTGTGTTCAGGCCAGCCGTTTGCAATGTATTGACTGAGACATTTGCAGTTGTTGTCTGAGGTTTGTGCACTCTTAATCTGTTCCAGCTTTGTCGGTGTGGCTGGCAGGCTTTCTACTACGCTGTCCAGGTAAGCTTTACATTCCTTTTCCAGGTCTTGCTCCACCTCTGTAGCTGCGGCTGGGAGAGGAGCCCTGGACAGGGCATCAGCTGTTATCAGGTTTTTACCTGGGACATGGATAATGTTGAAATTGAATCTGAGCAACCTGAGTCTGAATCTGATAATCCTCGGAGGGAGGTCATCCCATGCTCTGGACTTCAGGAGTGTTATGAGTGGCTTGTGATCAGTCCTTATGGTAAAGTCTAGGCCACTCAAGTATCCTCGCAGGCGCTCACACTCCCAGGTCACAGCTAAAGCCTCTTTTTCTATTTGGGCATATCTTGATTCGGCTTTGGTCAGACCTCTAGGAATGAAAACTACAGGTCTCTATTCACCGTCTAGCTGTTTTTGTGTCAGGATGCTTCCCAGTCCATACGAAGAGGCATCCGTTGATACAACAGTTTCGTGACTTGGGCTGTATTGGGCTAACACAGTCTCTGACCCTAGTTCTTTCTTTGTCTTCGGGAACGCTTTCTGTTGGGGTGCTCGCCATATCCAGCTATTCTCTGTCTTTAACAGGTCACTGATGGGCTTCGTCAGGTCAGGCAGGCGTGATGAAAATTTGCCTACAAAGTTCACCAAAGTTTGGCGAACGTCCGCCACATCCTTCGGCTTAGGCATGTCGAGGATCGCCTTTATTCTATCCGGGTCTGCTCTGATGCCTTTAGAGTTTATAACATGGCCCAGGAAGCGAATCTCTGTCATGGCAAACTGGCATTTCTCGTTCAGAGTGAGCCCAGCTTCTCTGAATTTATTTCTCAAAATGCTTGTTAACACCATAGTTTCAGAGGTATTTATGATAAAAACCTGTAACTTAATATCTAGCTACTATAGAACAGGGCTCACCTTCTGTTAACTTTTGGGCAAATTGCATGCAAAGTCAAGGTCACAACGAGGTCATGACATCTGACCAAGCCCCTCAAAATGCTTGTGAACACTATTATTTCAAAATTATTTATGATAGAAACCTGTAATTGGTATATTGCAAATGTATACCTGAGTAAATCTTCCATCAACTTGTCATTCCACTCAAGGTCAAGGTCACAGCAAAACTTCATTACTGTTGAGGCATCTATAACTTTCTTGCTACCATGAACCCATTTAGTGAAATTTAGTCACAGTTATTCTACCACTGGGAAATTGTGTTGGCATAATCACTGGTCACTTCAAAGGTCAAAGTCATGAAATCTGGCCACACCACTCAAAATACTTCTTGACACAAAACTTCAACAGATTTATGACACCAAGCTGTATCTTGCTATATAGCAACTATAGAACAGGACAATCAACTTTCGGCCAAATTCCGTTCGTGGTCAAGGTCATAGTGAGGTCATGGTCATGAATGTACTGACATAAAACTTCTTCTTCACAAAATATTTTTATATGTATGATTATTCCTCATGAAATTTACTTACAATCCCAATTCCGAAATAGTTGGGACAAAGTGTAAATTGTGAATAAAATCAAAACGTAATGACTGTCAAATCACACCAGCCAGTATTTTATTCACAATAGAACAGAGATAACATAGCAAATGTTGAAACTGAGAAATTTTATGATTTTACCCACAAAATGAGCTCATTTCAAATTTGATGGCTGCTACAGGTCTCAGAAAAGTTGGGACAGGGGTCTGTTTACCATGGTGTAGCATCCCCTCTTCTTTTTAACACAGAGTGGAGGCGTCTGGGCATTGAGGAGACAAGTTTCTTGAGTTTAGCCATTGGAATTTGATCCCACTCTTGTTTAATACAGGCTTCCAGCTGCTGGAGAGTTTTGGGTCTCCTCTGACGAACTTTTCCTTTAATTACGCGCGAAATGTTCTAAATCGGTGAAAGATCAGGACTGCAGGCAGGCCAGTTCAGCACACGGACTCTTCTACTACAAAGCCATGCTGTTGTAATAGCTACTGTATGTGGTTATGCATTGTCCTGCTGAAATACACATGGCCTTCCCTGGAAAAGATGTTGTCTGGACGGAAGCATATGTTGCTCTAAAACCTTTATATACCTTTCAGCATTCATGGTACTTTTTAAAACATGCAAGTGTTCCACACCATGTGCACTAATGCATTCCCATACCATCAGAGATGCTGGCTTTTGAACTGAACACTGATAAGAGGTGGGGTGGTCTTTCTGCTCTTTAGCCCGGAGGACACAACGCCCATGATATCTAACAAGAATATCAAATTTGGACTCGTCTGACCACAGGACACTTAGCCACTCTGCTACAGTCCATTTTGAATGAGCCTTGGCCCACAGAACACGGCAGTGCTTCTGGATCATGCTCAAAAATGGCTTCCTTTTAGCTTGATAGAGTTTTAGGTGGCATCTGTGGATGGCACGGTGGACTGCGTTTATAGACAGTGGTTTTGTGAAATATTCCTGGGCCCATTTAGTAATGTCAATGACAGAATCATGCCGGTGAGTGATGCAGTGGCATCTGAGGGCCCGAAGATCACGGGCATCCAGTAAAGGTCTTCGGCCTTGTCCCTTACACACAGAGATGTTTCCAGTTTCTCTGAATCTTTTGATGATGTTATGCACTGTCGATGATGAGACCTTCAAAGCCATTGCAATTTGACGTTGAGGAACATTGTTTTTAAAATATTCCACAATTTTTTTACGCAAGCCTTCACAGGTTGGAGAGCCTCTGGCCATCTTTACTACTGAGAGACTCAGCCTCCCTAAGACATCCCTTTTATAGCCAATCATGTTACACACCTGATGCCAGTGAACATAAGTACTTGCTAAATGTTCTTTCAGCTGATTCTTTTGTATATTAATAGCTTTTTCAGCCCTTTTTTGCCTGTGTCCCAACTTTTTTGAGACCTGTTGCAGCCAGAAAATTTGAAATAAGCTCATTTTGTGGATAAAAATGTAAAATGTCTGTCTCAACATTTGAAATATTATCTATGTTCTACAGTGCCTGACAAAAGTCTTGTCGCATAAGGACATAGTAACTAAAAATAGCATATAACTTTATTTCTAACCAATCAATTGTTACAATAAATGGTCCATTTTAATGTCAAGGGCTTTCACATTAATAATTTGGTGCAAAATGAAACCGTCAAAAAGTGTTCTGATGTTCACAGCTTGGCTAAGCCCATAACATCTGTTTTTGCTAGGACAAAAGTCTTGTCGTCTCTTCAGATGATGCAACAAATCGCAGATTAGAGTTTAACCTATGACAAATACCGTATTTAACACATTCCCAGATGTGTATAGAAATAACCCCAGCACACCAGACTTTCATATGAGGTGCAACTAGACCTCTGACAACATACCAAAGATTCAACCACAGACCAAAGTGCTGATCATCAAGAGCCTGAAGACTGAGTCTGCTGCTGAGGTGGCAGACATCTTTAATGTATCCAAATGTCAAGTGGAGGGGATGAGAAAAAGATTTGAAGAAACTGGTGACGTTCATGGCAAGCACAGGTCAGACAGACCCCGGTATGACAACTGTTTGAAAGGACCGTTTGTTGCTTCAACTGTACAAGGCTAGCCCTTCTTCAACTACAGCGAAGCTACATGAGGAAATGTCACCAAAAATCCCAGTATCTACAAGAAGAGTTTGTCAAATTCTCTCTCAAAGTGGTTTTCATGGCCAAATTAGTACACAGAAGTCTGCATTAAACAGAAAACAAAAAACCTGCATTGCATTTGCCAAGGCCCACAGCTCGCAGAAAGGATTGATACTGGAAAAGTGGCTGAAAGTTTATTTTTCTGGTGAATCATCAATTGAACTGCATGCCAGTCGCCGTACAAGACCTGTTGGAACCCTCATGGACCCAAGATTCTCCCAGAAAACAATCATGTTTGGTGGAGGAAAAATCATGGTTTGTTGTTACATCCAGCATGGGGGTGTGAGAAAGATCTGCAGAGTGGATGGCAACATCAACAGCCTGAAATATCAAGAAGTTCTTGCTGCCCTACTTATACTGCTGCTCCTTCTCATTCTTCTGCCTCCATGTCACAGTTCCTGAAAGCGAAGAAGGTGAAGGTACTCCAGGATTGGCCAACCCAGTCACCTGACATGAACATTATTGAGCATTTCAGGGGTAAGATGAAGGAGGAGGCTTGGAAGATGAAACCATAGAATCTTGATGAACTCTGGGAGTCCTGCAAGACTGCTCTCTTTGCCATTCCAGATGATTTCATCATCAAGTTATCTCAGTCATTGCCAAGACGTATGGATGCAGTCTTCCAAGCTCATGGGAGTCATACGCAATATTAATTCTTTTTTCCAAGGCACCATGGCTTTATGTTCTGATATTATAGTGGCATATTTGTGTATTCAAAATAAAGTGTATTTATAATTTCCACATTTTTTTCAATGCGACAAGACTTTTGTCAAAGCAAAATCTGAACTTTCTGTACAAATTAAATTATAAAACTCAATCAATGACACAAAACTCTATTTAGGTATATTTTGCATAATCTAGAGGGCTTTGCCTTTCATGTAAGCCATTTTTGATTCCAATTGATCAACTACAAGTCAGGTTATTATTTGTTGTTCCTACAACTTGGATAAGTGACAAGACTTTTGTCAGGCACTGTATTGTTAATAACAAATTAGCTCATGTGATCTGAAAGTCATTGCATTTTGATTTTATTCACAATTTACATTTCGTCCCAACTATTTCGGAATTTGGGTTGTAGACAAATTGTCATTTGTATCATGGTTAGGGCATCTTCAGGCAGTGGCACTGTGCCTATTCGGGCGGGTACGTGCCCGCCCAGAATCGTGGAGTTTTTTTTTTTTTCCCCTTTCCCCATGTCGCAAAATCAGCTTTAGTAATGACGAATCAGGAGCACTTGTCCATAAGTGCAATGTTCCGCAGTTCATGTGTTATCCTCTCGTCTGAGAGTAGTCTCATGGTGAACTTCTTAATCTTTGGTCAAGAGGCGGGCCTTAGTGAATCCCATCTCGGGAAGTTAGCGTAGCGCACTGTCGGGTCGAGACGAGCCCATAACAGATGAAACTGGTATCAGCCGTTCCCCAGCAGGTTGCACGGACAAGCTTACATGTGATGCTGACGAGTGGACAGGTAGCCTAACACTAAGCTGAGCTACTCAGGTTTAAAAATGTATTCCCTTGCTTTAGAACGTACGTTCTTTCAATTGCCGATTAAATGTGCGTATTTTTTGGTACTTTTATTTTTAGAAATATCCCTTGTGCTGATGGCTACGCGTGTGTAAGTTTGACAACGCAAAACACTACGTCAAATGACTTATCCATCGATTTAATAGGCCTATTAAATATAATCGTTTTCTTATCCTTTTGTTGTATAGTTCGTGATGTCACGTCAAATACACGTGTGAAGACTCGATGGAGTGGACAAAATGTATGGTAGGGTTAAGCTGCTTTCACACCGGATGCGAAACGAATTTTTTTCCGCACGACAGATTACATTCGAAGTCAATGCAAAGACGCGGGTATTCGCTTCTTTGAATCGACTTCGAATGTAATCTGTCGTGCGGAAAAAATTCGTTTGGCGTCCGGTGTGGAAGCAGCTTTATTCCGGGCAATTCTTGAAGGCTGCGACTTCAGCAGCAAATTTCCTTCGGGGTAGTGAAGTATTATTGTTGTTGTTGCTTCTTGAAATGAAAATTATTAAAACTTATTCTGTACTTAGGCAAAAAGACGCAGATCTATTTTCCGACAATGCCTCACAATCAGGTTCGGTTTTATACTTCCGGCTAACTGGGATTCAACAGTACGGAGAATTTTTCTTTAGCTCTGCCTTTTACTGATTTCCTGCCGAATGCGCAGGATGACCTCGGTAGTCACTTTATTAGGTACACTTGCACACCTTCTCCTGAATACAAATATTTCAGTCAATCACGAGGCTAAAACTCATGCAGTGCATGTGAACATGTTCCCACCAAGCATCAGGATGGGGAAGGAATTTGGTGTAAGTGGTCTGACTACTGACTGCTGGGTATAGAACGTGTTAACTCTTTTTTGAATATTTTGATTTATTTTGCCAATAACAGAAAACTGTGGGGGGAAAGATTGTCGAACTGTAAACTACAAAGTTCAATAATAAAAAAAAAAAAAAAAAGCTTATTTGCATGGGTATTATTTATGTAAAGGAGACATATTAAAATTATACAGGATAGCGAAAATGTGCCCACCCAAAAATTTGGCTTGCACAGTGCCCCTGTCTGCAGGTCAGTCTACTTGTTTTCTGATTATTCTGGCCGATGCGCAACAAGAAGGCTGTCACAAGCCCCGTGTGCTACTTACAAGGCTACTGTCAATTTTGCTACCATGAAATCAATCAAGGAATACAAAAAAAAAAAAAAAAAAAATGCAGCGTTCAGACTATGTCAGGTATTTTAGTGAACACAGATGCATTACCACTGGCCAGTAGTGGCTAAAAATGCATGCAGATAAGATGACACTATCCCTGATTTCACGGTGAAGAATCTGCCTGGCGTCTGCATTCACTGCATGAAAGATGGTAATCGTTCCAAAACAATCAATCGATTATCAACTTTCTCTCGTCATAAACTTTTCCCCCGTCTGAAAATAAAAACTAAGATACTGTTGTTGGCTGTGCATACCTGCCTGACTCATGGTTTATCTGGGGTGGTGAAGTGTACTATTGCCTATATCAGTGCTAATAAATTTAAAGTAAATAACACCTGTTTGATTATATGCAATTTCATGTTAACGAGAAAACGTTATCCCAATAGCAAATTTTTCTTGCGATATTTTGAAATCAAATTAAAACATTGATAACGTGAACTTAAAGGTTCACTCAGTTAGGAAAGTTTTTGGCTATTTTTTGAAGAAATGGATCATATGTTGCAAATTAATGTGCATCACACATTGTAAATGCTTTCTATAACTTTTTATCATTATTTGAAAACTAAAATTTGGCTGGTTTGTACGGTCCTAAGCCCCACCCCTCAAAAAAGTCGTTGCACGGATCTCGTAGTCATATGACCTGTGACATGTGAGAAGTAAAGCCTGGTACACACTACAGGATAATCGGGCCGATTTTTATCCCTATCTCCCCCTTCCGATCAAAGCCAGCGAAGGCCCGATTGTCTGATGTTTACAAACGACATCGTGTCTGATTTTCCTGTGGTTTGGGGTGTATAAAGAGTGATTTTGTCCGGTCTGTGTTCTGTGATTTTTGGCCCAATGGTTGTTGCATTTTGTCCATTTATGTGCTAAGCCACGCCCCTGCTGAAGTTCATTGGTCAATATCTTGGAAACGAAATGAGATTTCAACAAGCTTTATGCAATCTTTTATAAGCTTGGTCCACTGATGATCCACAGCAAATTTTGAAGGAATCAGACCTACGGCCTAGGAAGAGATGTCAAAAATGTGTTTTTAAAAAAATTCAAAATTACGGAAAACCAAATATGGCGGACCTTAGAGGTCCTTATGGGAAAGTTGTAGAGTTTGGACCAAGGAATATCTGTACCAAGTTTCGTGTAAATCAGCCCTACGGGCTTGAACCCCTAAAAAAGTTTGACTATGCGAGATTTGGAATATTGAGCGTGAAGAACCTGATATTCTGCTGAAGAATCGATTAGTGTGTGGTGTGCCCCGTAGTGCACACCATACTCTATAAGATCAGAAGAGAGAGATCTTGTGCGATCTGTCTTTTGTTATCATCAAGTGTGTGGTCTCTAAATCTGTGAAGGTTTGAAGAATCCTGTAGTGTGTACCAGGCTTTAGTTGCAAACGTTCCCAGCTGATCAACCCGTGGTTTGTTCTATACTGATAATTGATTTTGCCTTGATCAATCCTTGATTTTGTTGATTTTGAGATAACATTCATGCCAAATAGGTGTGTAGTGGTAGGCTGTAACAAGACTCCAAACAATAGTGTGAGTTTACATCACTTCCCAAAAAAGAGATGCCAAGTCTCACGCATTCGGTGGAGTCTCTCGCCTCTTAGTGGCATTCTCCTTCCTGTGCCGTAGTCTGCAATTTTTCAATCAATGCGCACTGGAGAAATTCAATTGCGGAATTGAAGTCATTGTGCATTAAGTTAATCAGTTTCGCGTGCATTATGGTGGATTTCCCCCCTAGTGACACGGAAATCGATTATGACTCGGGAATTCTCACGCTTGTGTTTACTGAGAGATTGAAAGCAATGGAATTGCATAAAGACGTTTCAAATGTTTCAAATTGTTTCATTAAAACTATGTAAACGACCATGAAACACAGGCATTGTTTCCTATCCCTGAGTAAAGAGAAGCACGAGAAGTCCGGAGTCAAAATCGCTTTCCATGTTGCTTGTGGTGAGGTCCACCTTTACGCAAGTGAAACTGAAACTTCAATGCACAAGGATTTTAATTCCGCGTGAGAATCTCATTAATAAGCTTTCATTGAATAATTGCGGACTACGGTGAATAAGCCTAAAAAATGCGTAGGGCCTACGTTGAATGCGTGAGACTTGGCATCTCTGAGATCCGTTCTCGTGCTTACTCCCCACTTGCTCAGCTGCTACCCCGCCGGGCCCGGCGCGGGTAGCCCACGGCTTAGCCCCGCTGTACGGCTTCGGTGTAAATGTCTATGTAAGAGTGCTGTGAAGACGAGCTGACAAGTGAGCTTGTGTTTATGTTGCTTTGTTGTTGTTGTTGGTAACTTAGTATCGTTGATCATTGTTGTTGATGATGACATTTTCATTTTGCATTTGTGTTTGTTTCTGAAACACTGGCCATATCGTGATCCTACACTGTAAAAAAAAAAAAAAAAAAAAAAAAATTGTAGAATTTACACAAAATAATTGTGGCAACAATTCCCACCTAACTTTTTAGGTAAATGGGAGCGTATGATAATTAAAGAAATTTTGTCAGAATTTTCTGGGTATTCCTTACAAAAAAAATCAGGTAATGTGTTCGTAAATAATAATGCAAATCTTACCACAATTTTCTGGGTAGTCTCTACAAAACAAAATCAGGTAATGTGTGCGGAAACAATTATGTAAATCCTACCAGAATTTTCTGCGTATTCATTACAAAAAAAAAAAAAATCACGTAATGTGTAGGTAAATAATTAACATTTCACCAGAATTTTCTGAATATTGTTATTTTATTTAGCAATTTGGCATTCTCAATCCGGTATATTCAAGTAGAAAATTTTCTACTGGTATTTCGGCGTTTTCACACATGCAGTTCTGCGTTGGTAAGTCAGCAGAGTTTACGTAGCCCGCGGCTTCTCTCCAAAGCACTCTATTAGTATGGCAAGCCGTTTCAACATTTAATAGGTAGACTGGATATGTGTTGCAGATATCTGCAATTCAATTCTTCCTAGTCAAAAAGAGCATTTCAGATATCTACAATGACATTCTTCCTATCCTCAATTGTCATTTAAGATATCTACTACGTCATTCTTCCTAGGACAAATGACGTCACTTTTTCCATTCATGTGAATGGGGTTTCTCATTACAGATATCTACATTTCAGTTGCAGATATCCGCAATGTGAATTGCAGATATCTGCCACCGAATTACGACTAATTGTATGGAAAGCCGTTTTAACATTTAATAGCGAAGTTTGACTATCCGGGATTAACATTGCAGATATCAACAACGTCATTTTGACTCGTCGTAATTACATTGTGACTAGTGAGAATTTTAATTCAAGATATCTATAACGTCATTTTGACTAGGGAAAACTACAGTTAGAGATATCTGTAATTCAGTTTTGACTAGTCACAACTGAATTACAGATATCAGCAGGGACGTCACTGAAAGCGACACTCGACTCGTCACGCATCCCAACTGACAAATGTAGATATCTGTAATTCAGTTTTGACTATAGGCAGAATGAACATTAAAGATATCTCAAACGTCATTATGACTAGTCAGAATTGTTGTGCAGCGTTAGCGGAAGAAATGGCGGTTGCTGTTGTGGATAACATTGATAGAAAATGCCATAAAATAGAAAGAGCTTATCACCAAGGAATTTTGTGGCTAACGAGAGCTTGCTTCACTAGAGACTTGTGGTAGAAATTTACAGCGAATCGAATATTTGTAGTCTCCAGACACACTTGAGGACCCACGACGAATTCTGGGGTGCATTTCCCAAATCACAGATGCTAACTTACATGGTTGGGCCCATTGACCGTGAATGGATGAACTATGTAAGTTGTTAACTTAGTCAGCAACTACGCTTTTGGGAAACGCGCCCTGGAGTAACAGCTGAAAGAGTCGTTGTTGCAGAATGTAACGTTAAACCTTGTGCATTTGACAGCTCCTGTCGTGGACGGGCTCTGCGCATTAAAAACACGCCAAAAAACAACTTCGCCTCTGTTTGCTCTGACATAGCGTTTAAATGCAGCTTTGAATCAACACGCTCCGCCTCCCGCTTGTCCGTAACTTTCTGGCATACAGATATCTGCGACGTCATTTCGCCTAGTCAAAACTCTAATTCAAGATATCTTCAATTACATTTCGACTAGGCACAATGGAAGTGAAAGATGTCCCAATTTGAGATATCTCTTATCAAATTTCTCTCCAAATGAGATATCTGTAAATTGATAGCAGATATCTACAATTAAAATTGCAGATATCTGCCACCGATCCCAAATTCCAGTTTGAGATATCTACTAATTAATTTTGACTAGACATACATCCAGTTAAAGATATCTACAATGACACTCTGACTAGGCAAAGCTTAATTTAAGATATCTACATAGGACAATGTATATCTTGAATTGAGGGCAATTCAAGAGATATCTTGAACTGGAATTTTGACTAGTCAAAAATTTAAAAATTTAAACTGGAGCTACTATCTCAAAGATATCCGAGTTATTCACATGAATGGAAAAAGGACGCTATTCATCCTAATGACGTTTAAATGACAATTGTGATAGGAGGAGTCAGGGCAGATATCCGTAAATGCACTTTTGACTAGGATATCTGCAATTGAAATGTAGATATCTGCAAATGACACCCCAGTCTACATGAAATGTTAAACGGTGACGCCATTTATCCTAGGAAGAATGACGTTGTAGAAATCTTAAATGACAATTGTGGATAGGAAGAATGTCATTGTAGATATCTTAAATGCTCTTTTTGACTAGGAAGAATTGAATAGCGGATATCTGCAACACATATCCAGTCTAGCTATTAAATGTTAAAACGGCCATAATGCCATATCTGTAATTCAGTTTTCACTAATTACAGTCAAAATGAAAATGACGTTGTAGATATCTTGAATTAAAATTCTGACGAGTCACAATGTAATTACGACGAGTCAAAATGACGTTGTTGATATCTGCAATGTTAATCGCGGATAGTCAGACTTCGCTGTTAGAAGTTAAAACGGCTTGCCATACTACTTGTGATTGTAACTTCTTAAACGATCACCAGATGAGCTTCGTTAAGGTGCGCAAGATGTCGTGCTTCCGCTCGATATGAAGCTTGCTTGTGAGCGCCCGTCTGGTCAACAAGAGGCGCCTAGGGGAACTATATCTACATAACCCTTCCCAGCAGCCCCTTCGCAATTTGCATCCGTGTAGCGCATTGGCCAATTGCGCGGTACTTCTGAAAAGAGCTGCCACTGCTGGTTGTGACGAGGCGGGGATCGAGCCCGCGCCGTGATGGTCACTTCTGCTTCGCAACGCGATGCTTTTGCAAGCGAGCCATCCGGCAGCAATTTTCTGAATATTCTTTACGGAGATAAATCAGGTAATGTGAACGTAATTTTGTCGCGTATTCATTACTAATCTTTTTAATACAAATTGTCGTTCCAAAACTAAGTTTTTTAATCATATATAGTATAGTTTACTATTAATGCATTGTTCAATCCTAATGAAGCTTAAATTAACCACACATTAATCAAATCAATTTAGTACTTTATTAAATAAAGCATATCATTTTGTTTTCCTTTCCGCAAGAACAAAACAAAAAACAACTGCAGCAAGGTGCAAATAAAAGTGTAAATTGTTAATGACAGACTGTATATTTTGGAATGGGATGTCCCTTTAAGTGTCATTACCACAAGGCATAGATGGAGGTTAAAGTTAAAATCCAGTTTTCCTTATTACAAAAACAAGAAATCTTTTACGAGTCGTACAATAAACAAGAAACAGACGGAAAATGTCCAATAGTCATCATAGAAAAAAAGTCATATTGCCAGGAGTTTTATGAAAAAACATTTAGGCTTCTATCCATCAAATGACTGGCTTTGCAGACCTTAGTAAAGCTTGTGCATGTCTTCAAGCCAGTTGGAATCTACAATGCAAGACAAAAGGAACAGAGTGACAGTTCAGTAAAAATGAAAACTGTAATTGCAAAACCAATTATTTAACTTATCACGGGTTTATCGAGTGTCACATTGTCAATACCACATGCTACAATGATATACAACACTGCTTGTGCACGCAAACCAAAATTAAGCAGAGGGGCAATAATTACATCTTAGTGGCCCGTTTTTAAATTCATACCTCACAGAAGTTATGGCGGTGGAGAAGTCACTTTTCAGTTGATCCTTTACGCAGTTTTCTCGTCACCGTGTATGGAGTGCAGTTCAGAGGAACTTCTCTTGGTCCTTGCCATAGGTCCTTGCTTGCTTCCAAATTCAACTCGTTTTAGAGCGCCTACTGCGCATGTCTGCGAGGCACGAAGTATTTGGGGTGCGTTCGAGCGCGTCTGCAGGTAAGCCGGCTGCGCGAGATTCCCGAAAAATTACACAAGAATCTTGCCGAAGTTGCGCGATAAGCCCTCCAAACCCTGCGATTGCTGCAAGATCCTGCAGCTGTCGCACGGTTTGGAGGGCTTATCGCGCAACTTCGGCAAGATTCTCGCGTAATTTTTCGGGGATCTCGCGCAGCCGGCTTACTTACAGATGCGCTAGAACGCACCCTCGGTGTAACACTTACCCTTTATTTTCCTGTATTTCGATTGTGCGAGACAGCTTCTTGTAATTATAACATGACATTTAAAAATTACCAAAATACTTCTTTTCTTGTGTGTTCTAATCATTGAAATTACACATAGCATTAGAGTGAACACAACAATAGCAAATAAATATAACAACCCAGTGATTTTATGTAATACTTATACATTACACTTTGCTGGATTTATGACACCCCAAAGTTGTTTTTTACAGTGTAGTCACCGGGGACTTAAGGACTTCGGTATGGCACATATCCGAAAGCGAAACCCAAACATAAACACAAGCGACCGGTCCATGCGAGTATGAAGTTACCGTGTTTCTCAGTCGCCTCTATGTTCGAAGTCCAAAATTTGCACTCATTTTGTATAGTATATAATGCAAGAACGCGTAAAACGACTGTACACATGTTTACGACCAATTCAAACTTTTCGTTTTGCAATCCCAGATGAGATCAGAGCTTTGTTCATGGAAAAGTTAAAAACCCACAAAATTTGGACATTTTGTGTCAAATCATTTCATTGAGTATGTAGAAAATGTATTGATAAGAATATTCGTCCCAAGTAAGATAACAATAGCTTGTCTTTCTTTCACAAATTGGCTGTTGAAATGAGGAGTCAAACAAGTCATTTGTGTGCAAGCTCCGGTGCAACTTACTTCTCATACGTGGCAGCCGATTAGCCAATCGCTCGCGAGTTTTAAGGAGAGGTCTCAAAGTGTCTAGTTTCTTCTTTTTTTTTTTTTTTTTTTGCCAGTATGACATACAATTACGAAATTAAATGCTGGATTCGTGAATTACAGGCAATAATACATGTCTACAGTGTTTTTTTCCCTAACTTAGTAGACCTTTAACTTTTAAAATACTGATTGCAGCGATTGAGTTTCTGAGCAGCACTGATTTCTTTAACCAGGCAGCAAGAGTGATGAGCCTTTGTCACTCAATTATCTGCCAGCGGTTTTTGCTCACATAAAACTGGGTAACTTTGTAATGTTGTCAGCAAGGGCAAAAGAATTCCGTTTTCAACCTTCATCAATATGGAAAGCAATCAGTACTTTTCTTTTTTCAGGTTGTCTTGATGTTTGGGTACCCAGAGAAAGTTACGAGTGAGTAAAGACATCAAGCATCCAGTCAAGATAATTTTGAGTTTAATTTCTGGTCCTGATATACCTGGTAAATCCATAAATCTCTAAGTTTCTGTGTGTACCTTGCTAACCTCGGTGGACAGCTGCTCTTGACTTGCAGCCATGATAAACTAACTCTGATGATAAAACTGATTGTTACGCTATATCTACATACACTATGTACATGCTATATACACTCTGAATATTTACACTAAAGAAAAGAACAATGTCTCTTTTGGCAGCCTCTCTTATCCCAAACTTCCCCACTATGCTTCTGTCTCTGTCGAAACTTCCGCTGCCCATCATGGCGCGGTCACGTGGTCTCGTGACGTATATGCAACGGGTCAATATCCTCCAGATATCCACAGAGAAACCACATCTCCCAGAATTCACTTCTTACAGCCATTGTTATGAAGGAAAGCACATCCTGTTCAGCTGATACAGGGAGACATTCAGACAAACTGAAGATAAACAGGAGATGTGCTTGTGTGATGAGATAGGGGGTACTGATCCGACTGACCCCCTCCCACTGAGCTGTTACCGTTGTGGATCATTTGGCTCTGACCAAATCTGATGCCAGGCTGTAGTTTCCTCACTCCTCTTAGAAAACAGCCCTTTTATGCTAGGAGCCAAAATGGCATTCTGTCTGTCCCTGTGGTTGGAGAGTGTAATTTCAGCTTGTGAGAGGTAGGGGAAAGGGTGCTTTTCTTGGGAGGTTCAAACCAGGATAAGTTAATCAAACTCATCTAAAATTCTGCTAAAATAGTTTTTTTTGTTTAGTGAGAAGGTCTGTTGACCCTTTTTTGCGTGACTCTTTTCCACACTACCTATTTAGAGTGGTGGGTGGGTTTGGTTACCTTGGTAACCACAATACAACGTTTTACTGCGATATGATAAAATGCTTTTCTTTTTGCACACATCAAAGAATGGGAACAAGATAATGATGTTTGATGGATCAAGAATGAAAGTGGTGGTTCTAGAGAACATATTCCTGAATCAAGAGTTTGGGAGAGAGCAGGGGGAGCACTGGCAGAGAGTGGAAGAGCATTCCTCCCTCACTCTGTCTTTATCAGAGAGGATCAGATCTAGATTATTTTTAGTTTAGTTTAGTTTATTTTGATCATGCGCACAGTATAATACAGTTAGACATAACATGAATTTGCTGGTTATTTGGGTAGATTGAAAAGGAAATAGGCTGAATATTTGCAGAGGATTTGCAGGTTGACAAAATTGAAATTTGAAGTCACAGCGACAATTCTTTATTTAAAAAATCTCAAGCTTAGGGGACCAAATATAAAATATTTTATTCTTATTTTTAATTCTGGCCTCCAGATTTAATGGATTAGGGTACTTCATGAAATAAAAAATGACCCACATGGTGAAGTTAGTTTTCTGTTTACTTTTATTACAACTTGTTCTACTTTCTGTGCTTAAGGTTAGGTCATCGTAAAATGCTGTTCTTAATCAGGAAGTTTAATGTTTGAAGGTAGCGTTTCTTTATTGGGGACATCTGATTCAATAAACTAAGAGATTGACAATTAGCATTTGCTGATTAAGTGCATCATCCCACTGCTGAGCTGGAACACAAATTTATAGTGCTGTGGGTCCCCAGGACTGGAGTTGAGAACCACTGCTTTTAAGTGTGGTATGAACGCTTGGCTGTTTTAAATTAAATTCCCCTCTTAATTCGTATCGCCCATCTCTGTCCTCGGACATTTTTTGTATATTACTAGGGAGTAAATTATTTCTTGCAGCGATGCGGGCATCACGCCGTTGTTGCTCTTATTAGTAAAATGAATAAATAGGCTAAATAGATAAATGAATAAATAAATAAATAAATAAGAAACCTGTGTTAAGTAATTGAACTTATATTTTGAGACAACCAGCTTGTCAGGCCAGACGGCTGACAATTACAATCAATTTGATTAAGCGCAATGCGCGGCTTGGCAGATATGCAGTGTGGTATGTCAGATGCTCATCCAGTCAGATATATACTCAACAACAAAAGAAACGCAAGGCAGACTGGAAAATAAGTTTGCGTGTAATTATTTTAGAAAATCAAATTTATTACTTGTGTGTGCACATTCACACTCGTTTCATCAAACTTTTCCTTATTTTGCGGTGACTTTGACTGAGTAACCATAAGAGTACATTAACTAACTAGCTAACTTGCATTTCTTTTGTTGCTCAGCCTACAGACACTTTGACTGTGATCACATTTTGACTATGGCAGATCTTCTATTGTCCGAAGTGAGAGGAACTTTCAGCACAGAGAAGATCTCCTCCGGGAAAGTGACGAGTGGCTGCTCGTTTTGTGTGGCACCCAATAAAATGTCATGGAGTAATACTAATAAAAGTACAATGAAGAGTGATCCTTGCAGACTGTATTTTAACAATTACCCTCATGCAGCTCCGATCGAGGCGGTGGGGACTCATCCGTGTCCCCACTGCCTTGTCTTCCCATGATGGAGGGGGAGCCCTGCTGCCACGTGCTCCTCGAACGGTGACAGCTGGAGGTTCGAGTCTGGTTGGCCTCGACCGGTCCACTTTTTTTTTTTACCTACATGTAAAGCATTTGGATTGTCAATTATGTAGGCAATATAACATGAAATATCATGGATCTATACATTGAATTTATTAAGGCCGATGTTATTCGCACTTATACGTGTGGCCAATGCTGAATTTTTTTCTTGGCCATTTGATGACCATTCCAGTGCCGCTTAGAAAGTACCGCTTAAAATAAGTTTGGCCAAGAAAAAATTTTTAGCTTTGGACAGACTTAAAATAAGTGGGCAATGGAGAAATGTGCATCTTGGCCACACTTATAAAT
The DNA here is from genome assembly GCA_029692085.1 of Gymnothorax javanicus. NCBI lineage: Eukaryota > Metazoa > Chordata > Actinopteri > Anguilliformes > Muraenidae > Gymnothorax > Gymnothorax javanicus. The sequence goes on along the minus strand of CM056197.1, from coordinate 130,334,051 downwards.
GCCTCTAACGCGAATTTCGATCAATTTTTGTGCTTGGATGCACTTAAATAAGTGCGAATAGTCACTTTGATTTATTAATTAATTAAATCAAACCTCTGCTGCACTCCGGTTTTCCACCCCAATGGTGTTTACCGCAGCAGCAATAGTTTTCCAAACTGCAGCTTTCTGAGCTCCCTTTATGCCACTCTTAAGGCTTCCAAATAAAATTATTTTGTTTTTCTCCACCTCGGACGTAATAAATTATATTTCCTCCGCAATGAAGTTCTTTTTTCTTTGCCATCTTTCGAGAGTCCATGTCGTAAAGTAGGCAGGACTATGCCTCTCGGAGCATGAATTTATAGGGGCATGTCATGTAAATTACGATGGTTTCTGCCGCCAGATTTATCAACCCCACGCCAGTTTTACACCAAAATCAGCGACGTACACGCTTTTAGTAAATCAGACGTGACACCTGGAGAATGCTGATATTTACACCAGAATCTGCACCAGATCCTACGCAAGTTTGATAGATGAGGGCCAATATGTCAGGTAAGGTAGAACGCTGAGGAGGTATTCTTCCTGGTGAGTGCAATAATGGGAGCAGCAACCACGCTAAAATTAAGGATAAACCTCCTATAAAAATTAGCAAAGCCCAAGAAGCGTTGGACCTCCTTAACACTTTGAGGGGCAGGCCAATTCCTGACCGCAGCCACCTTGTCCGGGTCTATGCGGACCGACCCCTTGGAAACAAAAAAGCCAAGGAACAAGACAGTTTGGGCGTGAAAAACACATTTCTCGGCCTTGAAAAAAAGCTTGGCTTTAAGGAGGGCCTCAAGCACACGTCTGACATGTTGTTTATGCTCTGAGAGTGTTGAAGAAAAAATCAAAATGTCGTCAAGATAAATGAAGACGAATTTCTCCAACATCTCTTGGAGGACGTCATTAACGAGTGCCTGAAACACCGAGGGGGCATTAACCAATCTGAACGGCAAGACCAAATATTCGTAGTGCCCGTCATGAGTGTTAAATGCCGTTTTCCATTCATCCCCCTCCTGAATGCGAACTAAGTTATAAGCATTACGGAGATCTAGCTTTGTAAAAAATGACGCCTCCTGCAGATGTTCAAACGCAGAATTCATTTACAGAAGGGGGTATCGGTTTTTAATGGTGATCTTATTCAAACCCCTATAATCAATACAGGGTCTCAGACCGCCATCCTTTTTTCCCACAAAAAAACCCCGCTCCGGCAGGAGACATTGACGGCCGAATAAAGCCATTAGCGAGAGCTTCATGAATATATTCTCGCATGGCCTTACGCTCAGGCCCTGACAGCGAGTATAGCGAACCCCTAGGAGGAGTAGTACCAGGGTAGAGATTGATCTCGCAATCGGACGGACAATGGGGAGGTAACGTCGATGCTCGTTGTTTACTAAAAACTTCGGCGAGATCAGCATAGTCATTAGGAACATTAGAAGGCAAACTAAAGTACAGGGTGGCCCCAAATTCCTCACCCTGCTCAGAATCTAATGTCTCAGTGACTGATTCAGAATCGCAAAAATCCTCTAAAAGGTAATCGTCCTCTGGCTGTCGCCAATCAAATTGAGGATCCCATTCCAACCCCTCCTCTGCCCCTTTCTCTAGTTTAGGAGGGTACGGTGAGATAGCCTCCTCACACTTGCTCCAGGCATCAGCCTGCTCCATAGCTTGATGTCTTGGAAAACAAGTTTCATTCTCTCTACAATGAGACCTACAATTGGTGCCCCAGTGGACGATAGGATTATTCTGTTCCCCCCCAACTGATGCAAGGTCTATGTTCCCGTGACCAAGAATGCCCTAAAACAATGGGAAAAGCAGGGGAACTGATAATAAAAAACCGAACCTCCTCAGAATGGCCACCAAAGGAAATTAACATATTTAGCGGTTCAGAAACTTCGGTTATAACTCCCGTTCCAAGCGGGCGACCGTCCAAAGTTTTGACAGAGCGTGGCTGTGAAAGAGGACAGGTAGGAATGGAGTGCCTCCTAGCCCACTCAACATCCATGAAACAATTTACTGCGCCCGAATCCACGAACGCTTCGATAATAACTCTCTTGCTCCCCACAGTCAGTTCAACAGGGATTAGTGTTTGGAAGGGAGATTGGGTCTGCCCCTCTAGCGCCCCCCAAATCGCCAGAGGGGTTTCCCGTTTCCCTGAAGCTTTGGGCAACGTGGACGGGTATGACCCGGCTTATTACAATTAAAGTAGATTATTCTTCTGCGAGTAGGTTTATGAGTCCGACTGTCAAACAAACTATCAACTTCCAGGGGCTCAACCGGAGTAGAATTTTCAGTGGGTGGAATAGGAGCCGCACACTCGCCACTAGCAACCTTGGCCCCATTGTCAGCAAGCGGCAATCTGTTCAGCTTCTCCCTGTTACGTTCGCGGATGCGATTGTCAATTCACACAGCAGTGCGAACCAAAGAGTCTAAAGTCGAACAGGGTTCCAATGTAGCCAACGCGTCTTTTATCTCCTCAGTAAGAGCATGACTGAACACAGTCATAAGAGGAGCCTCCGGCCAGCCTGTCTCTGTGGCCAGCGAGCGAAATAAGATAGAGAACTCAGCTGCACTTTCTTTGCCCTGTGGCCGCGTTGTGACCACAAACATCTTGATTAAATACTGACACCATCTCCCTAATAAGAGCCTCCACAGAATTTACGACCAGTGAATTAGATCTGATAAGTGGGCCGACCCAAGTGAGTGCTGTGCCAGCCAACAGGGATAATATAAATGCCACCCGAGAATCCTCATTAACAAATCGTGACGGCTGAGCCTTAAATAATATTTCACATTGGGCGATGAAATTCTTACATTTTCCGGCCTCGCCGCTATATCTTTGGGGCAATTGTAACTTCGGTTCTCGGGGAAGGTATGGGTGATGCTTGTGCAACATTTTGTGAAACTTGTGTTGACAGGGATCTAATACTCTCGGTCAAGCTTAACAGAACGCTCTCCTGTTTCTGAAGCGAAGAAGGTGGAGTCTCTCGGCTAACCCAGCCTGCTGATTGCCCAGGCTTGGAAGCCCTTTGCCGAAACCAGACAGCATATCTTGCTGCCTGGTAACAGCCCTTTTAATCTCGGCCACCGCTGATGTCTCCATGTTGGCTAGAGTGTACTGTGATGGCTGGTATTTTGAGACGCCAAACGCAGCGGCTGGAACAAAAGGAAGTCCCGTAGAATAAGAGAGAGAGAAACAAATAAAATAGGAGAGAGAGACTCGCGCTTCCAATAGACCTAGATCTAGTCCGAGTAAAAGGAAGCAATGCGAGCAGGACTGCAAGAAATAAAAGGGAAAATCTCGGCAACTGAGATAAAAAGATTTAGCACCAAACGGCACACAAAACAGAGGAAAAAGAGAGAGAGAAAAAATCCCTAGCTAACTAGCACTTTCCTCTTTAGAAACTAATTCCTCAAACAATCTCTAACTAGAGACCTTACCAGCTGAAGTGCAAAAGTACTCTGACACTCTAGCAAAGGAGGCGAGGCAGAACTTAGGTTTAAATAGAGTCCGGGCGCCGCCCACAATTAATGCCAGCTGGGCCAAGAATCTGATAGTGGGCAAAACGAGCCTCTCCCGGACGAGAGAAACAAAGTAAGCTCGCCAGCCTCTAAAAACCATGACAGGCCTATAATTTGTAAATAGATGTTTGTCTCCTGTTTTATATATTGGAATCACTTAAGCTGTTTTCATTTTACGAGGAAAAGTCCCCATTTTGAAAGATACGTTGCAGATATAAGTTAGAGGGTCAGCAAAATCGATAATAACTTTCTTTATCAGAGTCATATCAATACCATTCCAGTCAACAGACGTTTTGTTCTTGAGTCTGTTAACTATGTCAATGATTTCATTTTTGGTGACATCTCTCAAGAAAATTGTCGCCGGATTCCTGTCAATGTATTGTTTGGCAGTTTTGCCAGATTGGGTCTGACTCTAACAAAGAGGTTATTGAACCCCTCAACTACCTCATTCATGTTGGTAATTTCCTTTCCATTTTCAGTGAAATGATCTGAGTAACTTGAGTTCGTAGTTCTGTTTCTAATAAGTTTATTTATTATATTGCACGTCCCTTTAATATTATTTGTTATTTTCTAATAAGGTATTACAATAATTTCTCTTACATTTCCTAATAATATCTCTTAATTTGTTTTTGTATCTTTTGTATTTTGATACATTGATACATTGGACAGTGCTTGTCATATGATGATACGAAAGTATTTAAAAACAAATCATATGCCGAGTCAACATCTGTTGCTTCATACACATTAGTCCAGTCTTGGAATACTTATGCACCTCTAAGTGCATTTATAGTTTCTTCTGTTCTCACTCTTTTCTATCCAGTTATATTATCATCCTCCTTCATTCGACAATCACATTCATAAATCACAAAAACTGGCAAATGGTCACTTATATCATTCATTAGTAGTCCACTCACGATATTCTTTTTCAAATTGTTTGTAAATATATTATTAAGGTAGTAGAATAAGAAGTTATTCTACTAGGCATGGTTATAATAGTATATAGACATATGCTGTACATAGCAGCAGAAAACTCAGTTAATAAATGCTTGTTTGGATTTAATAGATTTATATTGAAATCTCCACAAATGAAAGTGACTTTTTGCTCAGTCCTTGTAAACAACCCCTTCATTATTTCTCTGAATGTATCAATACTGGAGCTGGGAGCTCTATAAACACAGCTGACAATAATAGTAATAATAATACTAATAATAATATTTCTCTGTCATTCCATGTTAATCTCTATGGTGATACATTCACATAGATCATCAATAGCAGTGGTCATACTCTCTACAACCTTATATTTAAATCTATTATATATATATAGTTATCCCCCCTCCCCTTTTATTTGATCTATTCATGAATTTGAAGTCATAGCCATCCAGCTCAAAATCTACCCCTTTCTCTTGGCAAAGCCAAGTTTCAGATATAGTGATCACATTAAAAGGTGTGGTGAGCTGACCTAAATAATCTTCAAGATTTTGGAAGTTAGCGTAAAGACTTCTGCTATTGAAGTGAATAATTGATATACAGTTGTCAGGTTTTACATTGTTATTAAATTGGTCTTCAGTATAGTAACAGCAATTATTGTTAACATTCTTGAAGAAGTTACTCTCAGGATCAATGTCTAAATCATGGACAAGGATATAGTAAACCAATAGACCTGACTTCTGATTTCCTCCTCTATGCCATCACTCACATGCCCACCCACACATACTGCAACCACGCCCACACACGGCAAGCCACTTTCTGCACACTGTTATGACTTGAAAATCACAACAAAGAAAACCAGCAATGTCAACTTAAACAAATTTATTCTTCACTCATTAAAAAAAAAAAACTTCTACAAATAATCCACTGTTTAATCCTATAATAACACTCTAATGCCATTATGTAACTCTGTTGCCAAAACAAAAACTATGCCTCTGCTGACCAAAATCACAGCATTTATATAGACTAGCAACATTCTGGAAAGACCTACAGGATTCCTGGGTAATCCCGCCCCCTCCAGGCAGGAAGATGCCAGAAGCTTCTAGAAAGCACTAGTCTATTTCATCACAAAGAAGTGGTATTGCATCAGATCATGTTTTTCCACAGACATACCACCAGAGGGTGCTAAATGATAACCAAAATAAACAAATCGCTGACCAGTCATAATGGGTATTTAAATAGTGTTGAACAAATCTCCATTTACAAATGATATACAGTGCTGCACACAAAATACTCATACATAACACCTCCGATCTTTAAGAAAAGAAAGGTTTGCTAAAAGCTTTCTTTTGTTAAAATTAACACAGTTTTATAATCAGTATAATCTTGAACTTTACACCAAAGTATCATTGATCATTATAACAATCATATTCATAACAACCAGTGCAATTTTCTCATCAAATAAAGAAATAAAATTACATGCGTGAAAGTGTATCTGGGATAACATTATCTTTTCCCCTGATGTGAGAAATATCCAAATCTACTCTTGCAAAAGTAAACTCCATCTCAGTAATCTTTGATTCTTGTTTTTGATCTTATGCAAGAACGTGAGGGGATTGTGATCACTGAAGACCTTGATGGAAGTAGCTGAACGAGTCAAATAGACTTCAAAATGTTGTAAGGCCAAAACAAGTGCCAAACATTCTTTTTCAATTGTTGAATAGTTTTTCTGATGTTTGTCAAACCTTTTTTGGAAAAGTAACAAACAGGATGATCTACTCCATCAGTGTCTTCTTGCAGTAAAAATTGCACCTGCACCAATATCACTGGCATCAACAGCCAACTTGAACTCCTTTTTGAAATTAGGAGATAAGAGAACTGGTGCATTTTTGAGGATAGCTTTCAGTTGGTCAAATGAATTTTGACATTTTTCATCCCAAGCAAATTTTGCATTTTTCTTCAGTAAATTTGTCAAAGGTTCAGAAATGACGGAGAAATTTTCACAGAATTTTCTGTAGTAGCCAGCCAGCCCTAGAAATCTCATTAGTTGTCTTTTAGTTGTAGGCTCAGGAAATTCAGTGATAACTTTTACTTTTGCATCAATTGGTTTGACTTGACCCTGTCCTACAATATGACCTAAGTAAACAACTATAGCTTTACAAAAGTCACTTTTAATAAGGTTGATAGTCAGCTTGGCATCACTCACTCTCTGAAAGAAGTTTCTGATGTAGGTGAGGTGCTCTTGGAAGCTGTCGCTGGTGATGATAATGTCATTAATATAGGCCTCATATCCTGGTAGTCCAGCGATCACTCTGTTTACCAGACGTTGGAAGGTGGCCGGAGAATTTTTCATTCCAAAGGGCATGACCTTGTGTTAGTATAATCCATCTGGTGTGACGAAGGCAGAGATCTCCTTTGCTCTGTCTGTTAGAGGGATCTGCCAGAAGCCCTTGAGGAGATCAAATTTGGTGACATACTTTGACTGTCCAACTTTGTCAATGCAGTTATCAATCCTGGGGAAAGGAAATGAGTCCGTTTTTGATAGAGTGTTCGCTTTCCTGTTGTCCGTCACCATTCTATATGTTCCATTGGGTTTCGGAACTAGGATGCATGGAGAACTCCAGTCACTGTTACTTGGTTCAATAAAGTTATTTTCAAGCAGGTTTTTGACTTCTTGTTTAAGGTATTTCTGCTTCTCTGGATTAATTCTGTAAGGATGCTGTTTTACAGACTTGGCATCATCTTGTAGGATGACATCATGGTAAACCATATCAGTCCTCGATGGAACGTCAGGAAATATGTGACTATATTCAAATATGAGCTGCTTTAGCTGTTGTTGTTGCTGAGAAGGGTCCAGGTGGGACAACTTGCTGTCAATATTTTGAAGAATGTCTGAATTTTCAAGTTTGGTTGGACCAGGTTCATTTTCCAAGGGGCAGCCACAATCTTCTTCAGAATTTTCCAGTTCAATTGTATTTACCACATTGACTGGCTTTTGCTGAGTGTCTCTGTCAATGTATTCTTTCAGCATGTTGATGTGACACATTTGTTTTTGTTTCCTCCTTCCAGGGGTTAAAATTATGTAATTTAGATCACTGACCTTTTTGAGGACAGTGTACGGGCCGAAATATCGGGCTCTTAGAGGGTTTCCAGGAACTGACAAAAGCGCCAGGACTTTGTCACCAGTTTTAAAACTTCTATCTCGGGAATGAAGGACATATCTGGTTTTCATTTTGCCCTGAGCCTCTTTGAGATTAGACTTAGCAAAGTCACAAGCCTTAGAGGATGATTACGGAAGCCAGAGACATACTGGAGCAAGTTCAATGGGACATCATCTTCGGCCAGTAACTTTTCCTTCAAATGCTTCAGAGGTCCACGGACTGTATGCCCAAAAACAAGCTCAAAAGGACTGAACCCAAGAGACTCCTGAACAGCTTCACGGGCAGCAAACAGAAGAAGATGGACACCTTCATCCCAGTCTTTCTCTGTGTCAAGGCACTAGGTCGTAGGTAGTGAGACAAAACCATCGATGATGAATGGCTCAAAACCCTCCATAACAGAATCAGACACAGAAGGTAGAAGATCAGACCAACTGACCTTTGATACAAGAGATTCTCTCTTAGTGAAAGCAGTTAGCTTGGTTTCTTCTCGTTGTTGTTTTTTCTTGAGAGCATAACACTCAGAAATAAGGTGACCTTGCTTTTTGCAGTATTGGCAAGACAAAGAAGGTAAAGAATCAGAGGATTGCTTCTCACTGGAAGGTTTCCTCTCAGAAGTGGCCTTGGAATCATTAGAAGTGTTATTAGAAGAAGTCTTGGACTGAGACTTGCCTTGAAATTTAGAAAAAGTGGATTTTTGGACAAAAGAAGACTTACGAGTTAATGCATAACTATCAGCCAGGGTGGAAACATCTTGCAAAGTAATGGCTTGTTTCTCCTCAAGGAAAGTTTTAATATCAGGCTGGATACACCTTTTGAATTCCACAACCAGAATAAGTTGCCTCATTCTGTCAAAATCTTTCTCAACTTTCATGGAATTACACCACTGATCAAACAACTGTTCCTTCAACCTACCAAATTCAACATGAGTTTGACTGGCTTCCTTGCGAGAATTCCTAAATTTTTGCCTGTAAGCCTCGGGGACCAATTCATAACCCTTCAGAATGGCAGATTTGACAAAATCATAATCAGAACACTGTTGGACAGATAACTGGTTATAGATTTTCCTAGCTTTACCAGTAAGAACACTTTGTAACATCATTGTCCAATGCTCTTTTGGCCATTTCAAATTTACAGCAATTTTTTTCAAAATGGGTAAAGTATTGGTCTACATCATTTTCTAGGAAAGGAGGAACAAGTCTGATGTGTTTGACCACATCAAAATGATCAGAAAGTCCAAAAGATTTTGTAACAGTACCTGCTTCTATTTTCTTCATTTCCAATTCGTACTGCATCCTTTTTTCTTCCTTCTCCAACCTTCTTTCTTTCAGTTCTCTCTCCAACCTTCTTTCTTCCAGCTCTAGTTGTTTTTGGCATAGCTGAATCTCAAGTCTTTGCAGCTCTGTTGCAGACACTTCCACATCTTTAATCAATTCTGCTGCTTCTTCCCCAAAGGTAGCTTCATCAATGAAATGTTGAACCAAAATGTTGAATATTTCTTGTTTCTTCATTGATGATTTCACATCAGATAATCTGAGGGTTGAGGCTATTTGCAGCAAGTCCTTCTTCTTTGCTAGCACAATTGATTCCTGGGTTGGAGTTTTCAAAAAATTTTCAACATCAAAAGTCATGATTGCTGGTTTTTCAAATAGTCACAAGATTTAAAATGATAATTCAGCTTTAATCTTTGGTGAATCCAATCGTTGATCCAATGAATGGTTTATCTCGGTGGACCCTCCAATTTGTTATGACTTGAAAATCACAACAAAGAAAACCAGCAATGTCAACTTAAACAAATTTATTCTTCACTGATTAAAAAAAGGCTTCTTCAAATAATCCACTGTTTAATCCTATAATAACACTCTAATGCCACTATGTAACTCTGTTGCCAAAACAAAAACTCTGCCTCTGCTGACCAAAATCACAGCATTTATATAGACTAGCAACATTCTGGAAAGATCTACAGGATTCCTGGGTAATCCCGCCCCCTCCAGGCAGGAAGATGCCAGAAGCTTCTAGAAAGCACTAGTCTATTTCATCACAAAGAAGTGGTATTGCATCAGATCATGTTTTTCCACAGACATACCACCAGAGGGTGCTAAATGATAACCAAAATAAACAAATCGCTGACCAGTCATAATGGGCATTTAAATAGTGTCTAACAAATCTCCATTTACAAATGATATACAGTGCTGCACACAAAATACTCATACATAACAACACACACCCGCAGAACAGAACAAAACAAAACAAAACAATAATGATAATGAGAGTAATACCAACAACCATGCAACATAGATTTATGGATATTAATTAGCAAAGAGACTAACGTCCATGCAAAAACCGTGCAAACAGAAATACATCGGAAAGTCTGAAATTCATTCCCACTAATCCAAAGAATGTAAAACAGATGGTAGAGACTACTGTTCCGTGTGACTTGCGATTAAGCTCCATTTAAGTAGGTAAACAAATATATTACTCATTGCTGAATTTCAACCCTTCTGTGCATCCATAAATGTCTCCAACCCCATCTCACCAACCACCACACAAATTCTGAATATCACAATTACAGAACTCTGTCCCCCTCTCTAAATGGTCTTTAATCTCTTCACAGTCCACTTGAGTATAGTGTACCCTTATCTGATTGAAATTTGTCTAAAAACAATGAAGAAAACTGATTTGTACAAATTAGATCAAATTTGTTCTTTCAGCTAATGGTTTACCTTCAAGAAATGAACTAATATCCTAAACGGAGCTCTTCTTCATGCCGGCATGAACAATTTAAGAACATGTATTATATTTGAGAACATGAGAGTTGTTATTGCACAAAGCTCAGTTTATTTAAGGTGTTTCAGATCAGTGATTCCCCCTTCAGCACCTGCAGTAGGTCCCAGCTGCAGCAGTGCAGTCTCTGTGCCGTCTGACTGAGGGAGGTTTTTGTACGGCTCTCTGACACTGTGTGAACACACCACCACTGTGATGACTCTGACAGTAATAATCTCCTGCATCTTCAGCCTGGACTCCAGTGATTTTCAGTGTAAACTGAGTCCCAGATCCACTCCCACTGAAACGATCAGGAATCCCAGACTGGCGAGTTGTGGCTAAATAAATCAAAAGTTTAGGAGCCTGACCAGGTTTCTGCAAGTACCATTGGAGCCAGCTGACACTCTGACTGACTGTGCAGCTGATAGTGACAGTGTCTCCCTGCTGAACAGCTTGAGCTGCTGGAGACTGAGTCAGAACTATCTCTGCCATTGATCCTGGAGAAGATAAATATGAAAATAGGAATAAAGACAGAATGATGCAAAATAATTCTGGCGCATCTTAAAAGGACTATAATGGCACTTTATAACAGCCATTAATGTCATGAAAATTCTGGAAAAAACAGCTAAAATGTAATAACAATCACAAATTTAAAATAATTCCATCTTTCTCACCTTGTAAAAGGAGTCCCAGCATCGCCAGCAGTAGAAAGTCTGACATCATCATAATGCTGCCTGTGTCAGTGTCTGTGAAAGGACTGGACAGTCACTGATCAGTACTGGGGGTCTTAAAGTGTGTGGAGCAGTGAGGCAGGACAGGTATGCAAAGCCCCTTCCTCTATACAAATCCTGTCACACACAGTTAGAGGAGCTCTGATGTGTGAACAGCAGTGGGTCTATAGAGGGCTGGGACATGTGCTCTGTTCACTGCAGTTTTTACTGATTATATTACAGGGACTGGATGCCCCACCCAGCTGTGGTTGATCTTTCTCTCCTGTGTTTTTGTTTCTCCACTACAGCCAGTGTTGAAATTTGCTGAGGCTCTCTGGCGATGCGAGGGATGAGTCAGACGTGTGGGAGGAGGCCAGTTAAAGGAAGCACTTTGAGTTTCTAGTAAATTTCCCTTTCTTGAAAATCACTTTTTGCAGTGCAGTCCTTCATTCATTTTAGTCCATGAAAAATGCCCCCCCCCCCCATTTTCTAAGGCTACTGTTGTTTGTATGTTTTACAACCCCAATTCCGAAATAGTTGGGACAAAGTGTAAATTGTGAATAAAATCAAAACGCAATGACTTTCAAATCACACCAGCCAGTATTATATTCACAATACAACAGAGATAATATAGCAAATGTTGAAACTGAGAAATTTTACAATTTTATCCACAAAATGAGCTCATTTCAAATTTGATGGCTGCTACAGGTCTCAAAAAAGTTGGAACAGGGGCCTGTTTAGCATGGCGTAGCATCCCCTCTTCTTTTTAACACAGAGTGGAGGCGCCTGGGCATTGAGGAGACAACTTCCTTGAGTTTAGCCATTGGAATTTGATCCCACTCTTGTTTAATACAGGCTTCCAAATGCTGGAGAGTTTTGGGTCTCCTTTGAAAGACTTTTCGTTTAATTATGCGCCAAGTGTTCTCAATCGGTGAAAGATCAGGACTGCAGGCAGGCCAGTTCAGCACACAGGCTCTTCTACTACGAAGTCATGCTGTTGTAATAGCAGCATTATGTGGTTTTGCATTGTCCTTCTGAAATACACAAGACCTTCCCTGGAATAGATATCATCTGGGGGGAGCATATGTTGCTCTAAAACCTTTATATACCTTTCAGCATTCATGGTGCTTTTTAAAACATGCAAGTGTCCCACACCGTATGCACTAATGCATCCCCATACCATCAGAGATGCTGGCTTTTTAACTAAACGCTGATAACAGGAGGGGTGGTCTTTCTCCTATTTAGCCCGGAGGACACGACGCCCATGATTTCCAATAAGAATGTCAAATTTGGACTCGTCTGACCACAGGACACTTTGCCACTTTGCTACAGTCCATTTTAAATGAGCTTTGGACCACAGAACATGGCGGCGCTTCTGGATCATGCTCAACAATGGCTTCCTTTTTGCATGATAGAGTTTTAGGTGGCATTTGTGGATGGCACGGTGGACTGTGTTTACTGACAGTGGTTTCTTGAAGTATTCCTGGGCCCGTTTAGTAATGTCAATGACAGAATCATGCCGGTGAGTGATGCAGTGGCGTCTGAGGGCCCAAAGATCATGAGCATCCAGTAAAGGTCTTCGGCCTTGTCCCTTACGCACAGAGATTTTTCCAGTTACTCTGAATCTTTTGATGATGTTATGCACTGTCGATGATGAGACCTTGAAAGCCTTTGCAATTTGATGTTGAGGAACATTGTTTTTAAAGTATTGCACAATTTTTTTTACGCAAGCCTTCACAGGTTGGAGAGCCTCTGGCCATCTTTACTTCTGAGAGACTCAGCCTCTCTTAGACATCCCTTTTATAGCCAATAATGTTATACACCTGATGCCAGTTAACTGAATTACTTGCTAAATGTTCTTTCAGCTGATTCTCTTATATATTGATTGCTTTTTCAGCCCTTTTTTGCCTGCGTCCCAACTTTTTTGGGACCTGTTGCAGCCAGAACATTAGAAATGAGCTCAATTTGTGGATAAAAATGTAAAATGTCTGTTTCAACCTTTGAAATGTTATCTATATTCTATCGTAAATAACATATTGACTCGTGATCTGAAAGTCATTGCATTTTGATTTTATTCACAATGTACACGTAGTCCCAACTATTTCTGCATTGTGGTTGTATATACACACACATTTATATATATATATATATATATATATATAGGGCTGGGACGATATGCTTTTCTCCCGATTCGATTCTTTTTTTTTTTTTTTTTTTTTTTTTTTTTTTGGGTGCCGATTCGATTTAAATTGCAATTTTGCAATATTGTCAATTTTTAGTTCCCTTTTTTAACACCTGTGAAAAAGCTGAATGATGATGATGTTGACAGACTATACTAGGAGCCATATTTCCCCAAAATAATACACATCATATGTGAGTCAGTTTTTAAGATTTAATCAGTGGCAATGTTTGAACCAGCTGTTTATACTCTTTTATATGCAGTCCAGGCTTTTGAAAAGAGGCAAAAAAATATATACTGAACAAAAATATGAACGCTACAGTTTAGTCCTTTCAATATTCTGCATAATTATCTCTGAGGTTGGCTTTGTTGGGTTTATTTATGTGACCAAGGTTGTGTGCCACAGGTCTGTGTGCATTTCAGTCACCTTCTCCATATCACTGTCAAGTTCATGCCCTTTGTCAAAACTGGCCTGTCAGACAGGTGGGGCCTGATCCAGAGCTACTGAAATCAGGTACGGTCAGCCCAGGCACATCCTGTACTCTGGTCAATAAAAGGCCACCTCAAAAGTCCCAGTTCTGCCATTGTTCAAAATGCCATAAATGACTCCAGCCATCAGGGAGCGTGCCATTGGCAAGCTCAATGCAGGAATGTTTCTCAGGGATGTTGAAAGGGCTCTCAATGTCCATGTTTCAACGATAAGTCGCATAAAACACCTTTTTGAGGAATGAGGAGAGATAGCGCACTGCCCACACGCATCACGACTATGTGTGACAACCCCCACCCAAGACCGCCATATCTGGATTCTCCATCTCTGTGATTGTTTGAGACCAGTAACTCCCACTGCAGATGAGACAGCTGGTCTCCACCATCACCCCATTTTTGCTGAAACCGTGAAAAATAATCTCCAGGAAGTCCATATCTTTACGTCTTTTGCCCTTTGTGGATTGGACCTCTCCTCAGCTCGATGAAAAAATTGGTTCGACTGAGTGAATAGACACGTTTGATGGCCAATGGCACAATGGAGGACTGCTTTCTTTACAGACAAGTCACGTTTCCAACTTCATAGAGCGGATGGATGGGGGATCGTTATGCTGACATCGTGGTGGTGCGTACGGTGGCACATGGTGGTGGAGTGCGGGTTTGGGTGGGAATATTCCAAGGACATTGCACCCAACTGCAGTTCATGAACAGCAACTTGAATGCAGTGTGATTTCACGATGAGATGCTGCTGCCTATCGTCCTACCATTCATCCATCAAAGCAATAACCATCCAGCATGACTATGCCACACCCAAGTCACCCGTGTATGCACAGAATTCCTTGAGCCTGAAAACATTTGTGTGCTTGAATGGCTGGCTTATTCCTTGGATTTGTCCCCCTTCCAGCATCTTTGGGATGTCCACAAGCAACGAGTTCGTCATTGGTTCCCATTTTCGGCCAATAGCCGCCAACTCTGCACTGCTCTTGAAGAGAAGTGGAAATGTGTCCCCAAGTCACCATTGACCATTTGTTACAGTACACACAGCAGAGATGTGTAGCAGTGCAGCAGGCCAAAGATGGACATACCCAATATTGATTTGTGAAATTTGGACAATAGACCCCATCCCCTTTATGATCACGCCATTGCGAGATTCTTGTTTGTCTTTTTAAATCATTGATCGAAATATATTGCAATATGGTCACACAATCTGTCAACACTCAATGAAAGTACAATGAGCTTCTGAACATGGTCCTATTTCTCACAATAAGAAGTATTGCGTTTATATTTTTGTTCAGTGTAGTATTGAAAATATATAGTCTTCTGATGGTTATACTTTCCACATCTGAAACCTTTCTAACAAAATGAGATATAACATAGACTTTCTGAAGTAAACTGCTACATTTATCTGCACACAAATAGGACCCTTTGAATTAACATACTCCATTATAAAGTGAACTTAAACCCTTTTCAAAGCTGGACTGTATGTAAAGAAGGCAAAAAAATGTACAATATAAAATGTAAAAAATATTTTTCCCAAGTATTTATTTAGCTTATTTATCTGTTCCTGCTGAAAACAAATGTCAGGTCGTAGAGAGCCCTCTCTGGAGCCCTCTGCTGGAGAAACTTTTTTCCAACCCGGCTTAAAAGCGGAGACAAAATGAAGCATTTTAATTTAGTGGAAAAAAAAATCGATCTTTGAACAAAAAAATCGATTTAAAATTGTACAACAAAAAATTTCTATACTTATGTGAATCGATTTTTTCTCCCACCCCTAATATATATATATATATATATATATATATATATATATATATATATACACTGCTACACTTTTATGTCGATTTGAATTCGTTCATTCATAGATAAAGGCCTATGCCCAAAATATCGGGAAATCCAGCAGTCTGCGGTTGTTTTTATTTATTTTCAACTTTTCTGCTATTTATTCCACAATATACTTCAGTTTTCTTTGTTGTGATGTCTCCTCCCAAAGCCCCTCCGGGGAGGGGGAGCCTTTCCTGTCCCTAATTACCCAAATGACCAATGACCCCGCCATAGGACGCAGTCTGGATTTTGGGCATAAAAGGGGGAGAAACAACAAAGTCAGGGAAGCTTGTATTCAACCCTCCCGCACTGTACACGTTGTGTATATGTGTAGCTACGACTCGCGTCAGGTATGACTTTATTATTCTCCTACAATTCTTGTGACGGTATGTTTCGTTATCTACTTTAAGCTTGTGCCCACCTGGCGAAATAAATTGTTAATCGTCTCCGGTTGTGGTTCTCTGACTCTGACTAACGTATATTTTTCCAGTCCGGAATCCTGTTACCCAATGGGGTATAATGTAGGGTTATGAGACCTGCCTGATCACCAGGCCTTCCTGCTAGGTACACGGTGGTGTTCCATGCTGCGATTGGTATTATTCTGAGTGGTTTCAGGAATGTGTCATTAACCTTGAGAGTCCCTGCACGCCTTCTTTTTTTTTGCGTGATACTTTTATATAGTCACTGAACACCTCTTGCGGTATTCTTCGAAAGTGTTAATTGTACATTTATTCCAGCCCCCGTGGTCACTAGTCATAGCTATTCTCTATGTCAAACCACCGGGCAGAATAGGACCACCAGCCTCTGAGTTCTCCACCGAGTTGGGCTGTACAAGTTGGTCCGAGTTGGTCCGGCGGAGTAAGGTATTGACCAGTCACGAGTCCGATGCACAACAGAGCTCTAAAGTAAATAGTAGATTCATAAACTGGAGTCAGATCAATTTTGCGGGAACGCCTACTTTAATCGTCACCGCCAAGGGTTATAGCTTAATTTGGGATCCTAAGTTTGGCATGGAGTCAGGAGCCTTGGAATTGCCAAAGATATTAAAGCTGTGGCATCCGCGAACACACGCTTCAGGCTCACTTGAGAGCAGAACGTGAAGGACATCATCACGTTTGATCTGGGGCGGGGCGGGGGCCTCGTGCGGATGCTGTAGCCAGACCCTATTATGATAATGGAGACCGGTAAGCCTTTATTTTCCTTTGCAGTTTAGGCAAACACGTTGAGACCTTCCGCCTCATCTAGGACCCTCCTTGGCCTAGACGCACGGCGTTTACTAAGGTGACAACCCCAATGACCGCTGTGGTGTTATTCTCATACTGGTTAGTGCTAATGGCAGACATGCAACCCAGTTCCATTTAGTTTCTGCCATGGCTTTGCAGAATTTGCTTTCAATACAATGTCTTTGGAATCCCCCAACTAGGAATAATTTCTCTACTCAGGATTTTTTTGCTACTATGATTGCATCTATAGATGTGGCTGGAAAGGCTTCTTCCCATTTAGAAAAAAGTCATACCAATACAAACACATACCTTTTCCCTTCGCACTGAGTTATATGTATAAAATCCATCACCCATGTGTGGAATGGCTCCGGAGGTGTACGGATTGCCCCCTTCTGTACCACTACACCTCCCCTTGTGTTATAACTTT
This sequence comes from Gymnothorax javanicus, assembly GCA_029692085.1. Classification (NCBI taxonomy): domain Eukaryota; kingdom Metazoa; phylum Chordata; class Actinopteri; order Anguilliformes; family Muraenidae; genus Gymnothorax; species Gymnothorax javanicus. The sequence goes on along the minus strand of CM056197.1, from coordinate 130,316,823 downwards.
GTCATGTTGGACATTTCTGAGAAATTTTTTACTTTTTTTTAATGAGTATAGTAACTTTGATCTATTAACCCCTTGATCCCTCCTCTTGGTTCATGGCACTGCCCATGCACCAAATCTGCAGCAGTATGGAAGAGGGATTTTGGCAATATAGGCTTACCATTGGGTCCCACCCACCCGTCATCAGTGTGTTTTGCTCCATGAGATGTCCATTGATGTTTTTCTTGTGGGGGAGCGGCCATGCTCTGCTCTCAGCAGATCACGTGAAATTGACACTTCAGATTGGAGTTGTAGCCCCACAAGAGTGTGTTTGGCTGCCGCCTTTGCTTCTCTGTCTGCAAAGGCGTCAGCCAAACAGATTGGGTCAACATTTTTGGTGTGAGCTATCAGCTCTGCTGCTTCTGCAGAGTGAGTAGGTTACAGAGGGCCACTATCAACACAGCTACCGTGAGTACAGACAGCATATCCAACACATGGGTTGCCTTTATTGACTCCTGACGCCGAACTATCCACTAAGTATCCAATCTCAGGGTCTGATAGAGGGGTGTCCTTGAGTCCAGGACACGAAGCAGTATTAGATAGGACTTCCTTTAAACAATTGGGAATATCTTGTTTTTCAATGAATTATGATTAAGCAATCCACCTCAGTCTCGGGTTCCACTAAGAGCATGGAGGAAATGCACAGTCAGGTCTTATTAGCCCCAACCATTGTGACAATTCCTTATGTCATCAGCAGAACTGGGTGGAGTTGCTTTAGACCGTGTTAAAATATGCAAATTTTTTATTCACAAAATTGGTACATATTTAATATTCAACTAATAGTTTTCCCATTGGACTCCCAGCACATAAAGGTCAACTCAGTCAGTACCTTTTATTTGATTGTCCACTTAATCAAAAATAAATTTAGAAATTGCAAGAAAAGTAATATGTGATCACGTTGCTAGTGGATCACATATCTTAAACACAGCTTAAAAGTTTCAGAAGGTAAACTTTTAAGCTGAAAACCCACAGTTGAATCCCCAGCTGGCCAGCTTATCACTTTCACTCAAGGTTATTTTCATCTCCTCTCTTCAGCAATGAGCTCTCTGTGGAAAAGTTCCAAGAGGAGTTAGAGACTAACAATGAATGAATACTTCAACAGAATTTTACTGTTTTTCCACTCGTTTGGATCCTTTCCTGTAAAAGTTGAATAAAGAGATTAAGGTTATTATGCCCCTCTTAGTTTTTTTTTTTTTCCCCCAGTAAAATCACGGGTTGACACTCAGTTCCTGTTTGAAATGGAGAAAAGATCTTTCATTAATCATTCACTGCCTTTCTTCAGCCAGGAAAGCTTCCAGTCACATTTGCTCAACCACAATGCATCGTTCTCTGTTCTCTGACGTCTGCATGTTGACCTTTCACCTATCTGTGCTCCCTTATCTGCTTTGGTCAATAAGGCTCCATTCGCTGTATTGTTTTGACTCTGCGCACTTTTGTTTAAAAACCCATCCAGTCTCTAATCCCACAATAGTTCACTTGATTTTTTTTTATTCTTTTATGGATCTAATATGTGCCATTAAATTTCGAACTATATTTTATATTTACTGGTACTTTTCTGATCACTTAACCCTAAATTTTTTACCTTCAAATAGCAATTGAAATTTTTCAACACTTTATAGAGAAACCTCTGTGTCAATTAAATTTGGCACACAGTCTCTTACTGTATACAGTGTCTAACAGTACTTTGGCAAATTTTGCTTGTTTCTACCTTTTCTATATTTTCTTTTCAGAGATATGCTTCTAGCACACCAATCTCATACAGTCTAATTATTTACAGAAAACTGCTTAGATTTTCTAGGTCTTTACAGTTTTACAAATATGTAACAAATTCAAATGGTGTTATTACTAAACGCTCATAGAGGATATTACTGGTGGTTTTTTTTCGCAGCAATGCATTACTACCGCCAAATATTGGAGTATTTAAATATTTGGCTTTCTCCTGCATCAAATGGTGCATTTTTGTTTTATTCTCAATCTTATATTTTAATCTCACTTCACTTTTTATTCAGAGCAATTCACACAACATTAGGAACACTTGTCCACATTTGTGTAAGTGACGTTCAATTGTTACTTCCTCTAAACTTCCCTTTGTTTATAGTTACTGATCGTTCAAAAAGGGCATACGTTCATTTAGTCGAGAAATAGAGACTTTTATTTGGTTTCAGAAGGAATAATTATTCTGCTCACTTCAGCAACTTTGTCCTTTTACAACTCCACATTTATTAAAATAGCTAAACTCCTGCAAATTTGCACTACTATTATACCCATTTTTCTTAGGAATTTCACTTTTTACCAATCCTGCAATTACTGTAAGAATTTAATAAAATACTGTAAATATGGCTAATCAATGGGCACTGTAAATTATTTTGAATGAATTAACATAACATAACATGAATGGCGAGAACAGGCCGTTCAGCCCAACTACGCTCGCCAGTTTCTTTATACTATTGTGAATATATCCCTTCAGATACTCAATGACTCAATGGTATCTAGCTTTAATTCAAGCCTACTTTTGAAAACCCCCAAGGTCTCTGCCTCAACAATATGGTCAGGCAAGCTATTCCACATCAAAATTACTCTTTGGGTGAAGAAATATTTCCGAATATCAGTGCTAAATTTACCTTTGGTCAACTTCCATTTGTGACCCCGAGTTCTACTAACAACACTTGGTCGAAGGAATCGTACATAATTCACTTTGTTAATCCCTTTAACATATTTAAAGACCTCAATCAAATTACCCCTCAGTCTCCTTTTCCTAAGACTAAAGAGATTAAGGATCTTCAGCCTCTTCTCATAGCTTTCATGTTTTATACCTGGAATTAGCTTAGTGGCTCTTCTCTGCACTTTCTCTAGAGCCTCTATATCTTTCTTAAAGTATGGTCCCCAGAACTGTACACAATACTCCAGATGTGGTCTGACATATGTGTTGTTCAAAAGAAGCATCACCTCCTTAGATTTGTACTCAATACTTTTGGCAATGCATCCCAGCATCCGATTGGCTTTTTTAACTGCTACGGCACAATGGCTAGAGCCTGTGAGGGTTTGGTCAACAATCATTCCCTGATCTTTCTCGTGTGGAGCAGATTCCAGTTTTAAACCTCCCTTGAAGTAATCCCGTCTAATGTTTTTATTACCTACATGTACAACTTTACATTTTGCTACATTAAATTTCATTTGCCACATTTCTGCCCAATTCTGGATTCTATCCAAATCATCCTGAATTACTTTAGTGGACTCTAAACTATTTGTCAAACCTCCCAATTTAGTATCATCCGCAAATTTAACTAATCTGCTCTCAATATCCTATCAAGGTCATTAATGTAGATGAGGAATGGCAGGGGTCCCAACACCGATCCCTGGGGGACGCCACTCCCCACCATACCTAGCTCCGATGAGATACCATTGACCATCACTCTTTGTGTTCTGTCCTGTAACCAGTTTTGAATCCACTCCAGAATACCTCCTGTAACTCCAATGGAGCTCATTTTAAAAATTAGTCTCCTATGCGGTACTGTATCAAATGCTTTCTGAAAATCCAAGTAAATGATGTCATAGGCCCTGCTCTGGTCATAAGTCTTGGTGGCCTCTTCAAAAAATTCCAGAAGGTTTGTCAGGCATGACCTTCCCTTACGGAAACCACGTTGGCTATCCCTCAAGATACTGTTACATTCAAGAAATAAGTCCAGCTCATCTTTTATGATAGATTCCAATATTTTGCATGCAATGCAAGTTAAACTGACTGGCCTGTAATTTCCTGGCTCAGTACGGTCCCCTTTCTTATATATTGGTATTATATTGCCCTGTTTCCAATCATTTGGTATTTCTCCAGTTTCTAAAGACCGTCTGAAGATGGCGGATAGCGGCTTAAAGATGATCTCACCAACTTCCCTGAGCACTCTAGGATATAAGCCATCAGGACCCGCCGCCTTATCTGCCTTTAGTTTATGCAACTTGTCTAATACTTCGTTATCCCTAACCTCAATTTCCGCTAAATAATCTTGAGCATTTAACATGCCCTCTGGCCGAATAAAGACCCACTCTGAGGTAAAATTCTCAACAAAGTAGTTGTTTAAGGCATCCGCAATATCCTTGTTATCATATAGCAGCGATCCATTTTTATTCTTTATGCACTTAACCTGCTCTTTGACTTTCCTTTTTCTGCTACAGTACTGAAAGAAGTGCTTAGGGTTAGTTTTTGCCCCCTCTGCAATTTGTCTTTCATACAGTCTTCTAGCTTCTTTTTTGACCACAGCCTGCATTTTACAGTATTCAGCCTTAGTGTTCTCATTGTTATCCTTTATGTACATCTTATAAAGATTCCTCTTTTCCCTCAAAATCCTACGAATACTTTTGGTCATCCACTGAGGATTCTGCTTTTTCAGCTTACTTTTGGACACCTTTGGAATGAATTTGCATTATGAATCAAGTAAAACCCCCTTAAATCTTTCCCACATCTCATTTACAGACTCACAGTCCAGGAGTGTCTCCCATTTTATTTCACTTAGATACGAGCACATCCTGTCAAAGTTTGCTCGCCTAAAATTGAACATTTTTGTTTTTGAATACGCCTTTTTAACTTCCCATGAAACATCAAAATTAACAGCCGAGTGATCACTTGTCCCAAGTGGCTCCAGTACCTCAACATTGTTAATTCTATCTGGGTCATTACAGAGCACTAAGTCTAAAATTGCCTTCTCTCTTGTCGTTTTATGAACATACTGCACCAAAAAATTATCATTTATAACGTCTAGAAATTCTTCCTCCCCCCTACCCTGTCCTTTCACCATTTCCCAATCGATACCAGGATAATTTAAGTCTCCCATAATAATAGTCCCTCCACCTCTACAAGCTTGCGTAATCCTCTTAGAAAGCATTTCATTGACTGTACTGTCCAAAGCTGGTGGTCGATAGCATACTCCTGTGTTTAAACCTGTCTCGTGTTTGCCAATGAGCCTGACCCAGATATCTTCACAGGGTAAGGAATGTTCAATTTCAGGAATTTCCTGTACATTTATGTTTTCGTTCACATAGATTGCTACGCCCCCTCCTCGCCTATTACATCTATACTTCCTAAAGAGCTTATAACCTTCTATATTATATTCATCTCCATCCACTTCACTAAGCCATGTCTCTGTAATCCCAACTATGTCATAGCCCTCACTAATCATAACGGCCTCAAGCTCTGGAAATTTATTTTTTATGCTTCTTGCATTTAAATAAAAACATTTCAGGTTATTACTAATGCTCTTCCCCCTTGATTTCCCATGTGGCTGCTGCTTCAAGCCCCCCACTTTGTTGCTTTGTTGCTTTGAAAGTATATCGTCAATAGTGCATGTAACGCTGTCAGCTTCCATCCGGGCAGTCTGCATTTCCCTATGTGTAACACTCACTAACCTCCCTGCCCCCCAAGTCCCTAGTTTAAATAATCCTGTACTACCCTCAACATACGCTGATCCAGTGCAAAGGTACCCCTCCGGTTCAGGTGCAGCCCGTCAGGCTTGAACAGGTCACCCCTGTCCCAGAAAAAGTTCCAGTGCCCCATAAACCTGTACCCCTCTTTCCTACACCAGGTTCGTAGCCACGTGTTAAACCTCCAGATAAAATTCTGCTTTCCTCTGCTTGCACGTGGTACTGGTAGAATCCCGGAGAACACTACTGTTGGGGATCTGCTCCTAAGCTTCTCAGCTAATTCCACAAATTTGCCTTGCAGAACCTCAAACCTACCCTTACCTATGTCATTTGTCCCAACATGGACCATGACAACTGGATCCCCTCCCCCGCTCTGGCAAGGAGCTTGTCCGACGCTCCAGGAGGTCTCCTACCTGGGCACCAGGCAGGCAACACACCGTACGAGACTCCTTGTCACGCGAACAGACTAAGCTAACTATTCCTCTAAGTATTGAGTCCCCCACTATCACTAACTCTCTTTTCTGACGGGTAGAGGCTAACAGGGTGCCCTGCTGCTCATCAGTCCCCTCACTCTCAGGGTCAGGGGCCAATTCGAGTTCCTGCAAGGGCCGGAATCGGTTGGACACCTCAACCACTGGAGGAGCTGCCGCTGTACGGCGTGCACGCCCTTTCCTGCGCTGTCGACCTACAGTCACCCAACTTTCTCTCCCTGCCTGCTCTGGGATCCCTGCACCACCCTGCTTTGGCGTACACACTATTTCTCTAAACGACATACTATTTAGTTCCTCTAGGAACTCTACTGATTAAGAACTATGTCGTGTCAAAACTGGCCCTGAAGATCAAGGATCTTGCTCTCCAGATGCTCAATTAGCTGGCACCAGTGACAGACAAACCCACCCTGGAAATCTCTTTCCAAAAGCGTGATCATCCTGCAACCGTCACATAGTTTTGGCCACATTTTGAACCCCCTACCTAATGACCTCACTCACCCTAGATAAAAGAAAATTACTAATGCCGAGACAGAAACTGAGGAGCCACAATTTATTAATTTATTAACCTAAGAAGCCCTAAGCAGCAGTCACAATAGAAACCGTGGGGAAACTATGTAGATGGATTATAAGCCTCTTTTAACAGGGGCTTAGTTTCAGTTAACAGAGATGAAATACCAATTGTTAGTATTTTGATTAACGCTAATTTCATTGTGGACATCTATATAAGGCCCTTCATGGAATTAAATGGCAACTGTATTCAATCTAACAAAGACCGAACTAGCAAATATGCCAGCCATGTGGTTGTTTACAGACACTCACAGAGTTAGGTTTGTTCACATAGATTTCCACAAACACAATCTGAGCTCAGAATACATACACACACATACACACCGCCCCCCCCCCCCCCACACACACACACCTCAGTGCACTTTCCTCTCCCACATTCATTCATATCGGAAAAGATCCAAGGCTCTAATTTTTGTATGACCTGCTTAGATAACATACGCAGACAACACTCTATTTCAGTAGCAATCAATCGGTAACTTGTTACAAATGGTTAAAACCACGCGCGGAACGCCTGGTATCCCTGTTATGGATGAGGACATCTCTCCATTGCTTCACGCATATCACCCACTGCCCACGCGCGGTATACCCACTGTGTTTCGCCACCACCCGCGGACACCTCGATTTGCGGCCAGCAGTCTCATAGATTCAACTTCATCCCACTACCACCGGACGTATGAGTGTGCCGCAGATGTTCTGCATTATGAACCATTATAAAGCATTATACTGACGCTCTACACACTCATCAGTCCAACAGTCAAAGTCACAAAGTCACGTCATCTGTCCCACAACAGTACAACAACACTGTCCCCCTTTACTGTTAGTCTGTCCTTTAGTTTTAGTGTTACTTTCTCTGTCTCACATTAATAAAACCGAATTCAGGAAAATCCCGTCACTCAGCTGCGCCCTACTTCCTTTTATAGAGAATCTCCCAGCTGGCCTCACTATACACTCAAAGAACCTCCACAATCGGTCCGAGTTGAGGACTTTCCCTATGTCTCCCAGATGACCGTGCATGGTTTTCAGTCGGCGCCAATTCTCCAGGGAGCGCAGGTGAGATATTGGGATTCCGGACTGAACACCCAATGTTGTGGGAATTTTAATTTGTATTCCTGTAAGAAAACACTCAGAGACAGAGAAATAGTAAAACGGATCCAGTCTTTACTACGTGCATGTAGGGTCCCCGTTACAAAGAACAAAGACCCCAAATTCCTCTTTTGCTTGAGTATTTGTATGAGCAGAAAGTCATAATCCCCTCCCCTTGGGACTGATTCATTACGGCTGTGTGCGCATCCCACGCAGGTTCTGGCTCCATGAATCTCTTCGGTCCGGGGAGAAGGAGTTTCTCCCCCTGCAGTGATTTACGTTTCCTTTGGTCTTATCTAGGTCCAGCAAGCTACACAGGAACAAACTGTACAGAGATAAACAGTCTGGCCTTGCAGGTTCCCTAGGCTTCAGAGGGAATACGCACATCTCATCTCATACACTTACAGAAAGCACATTTCATTTCGTGCAATGATTGTTAATCATTGCAATGATTAACAATTATGCAGACCCAGGTCACAGCCTAGGTCAATCAAGGATAAGCAATTTATAACTAAATAAGCAATTTATGACTAAATTTCTTTCACAGGTAGACCCCCTAATAACATGTTTGGTTAGCCTGGGCCTGGCCAGGGCCTGTCTGGCTGGCTGGCAGGTGGCTGGTTAGGTTCCAAAAACAAACTTTCGACAGTGTTATGTTGTGGTACGCTAACCCTAATCTTTTGCCGTTTCTCGGCAGCTGCTCTATGAATTGTAGATGTACTTGCCCTCTTTGGGGGACAAGTTGAAGGCTCCACACTCCTGATGTTTAGGATTGCATCGGGCTTCAGTCACCTAGGCCCCCTCTTGATGTTGAATGCTGCATACAATCCATCGTCAATGAAATCCTCCGATGAGAAATGTGCGCTGCATATTGCGCTGGTGTCAGTGGGTCCTGCCCAGCTCCCCCGGGTGAGCTTCACTCGACCCATATTCTCCTCATTCTGTCGTCTCGAGGGAAGAAATGGAGACTAACTCCATCTTTAGATGTATTACTATGTATTAACCTCTTCGTTGATTTTGTCAAGTCATTCGCTGAAATGAACGACCGCTCCCTTGTGAATTCCGCAGACTCAAATTTCAAACGAGATGCGACGTGAATTCAGAAAGGCCTACATAAAATGTTGCAAATCCAACGGGTTGCCAAGCTAGGTACTTGGGTGACTAGCCGAGTCAGTCGCAAATCCAGTGGATTGCCATGCTAGGTATGAAGGTGACCAGCCTAGGTACGTGAGTGACTGGCTGAGTCAATGGCAAATCCAGTTGATTGCCTCATTCGGTCTGTGGGTTACCAGCCGAGGTACGCGAGTGACTAGCCAAGGCAATGACAAATCCAATGGATTACCATGCTAGGTATGTGGCTTACCAGCCTAGGTACGTGAATGACTAGCCGAGTCTGTCACAAATTAAATGAGCTGCTACCGAGGTTTGCTATTGGCCAGCGGAGGAATGCCAGTGACCAGCCAAGCTGATAGCAAGTCAAATGAGTTACAAGCCTCGGCGAATTAATAGCCGGCTTCTCATTTACCACCGCTGACCTCTCATTTAGGCTACAACTGCCGGCCTCTCATTTACCAACACTGGCTTATCAGTCACTAGATTGTTTGCTGGCTGCGAACTGGACGTAGCCGCCACCGGCCTCTCAGTGGTCCGATTTTTGGCAATTATCCCACGCCATACATATTGGCATTAATTAGTTTGTGACCCTTATTGTAATTAAAGCCTTTAATGCCAGAAAATTTTGTTTGGTTCGATACTCCTATGATTTCTTCCTCTTCAGTTTTATTCTTTTGAATGCTAAAAACACTCTGAAGAAATCAAGCAACATCTTATGATGAACTATCATCATCATCTTTCATCTGGTCCTCTTGCACGGTGTGCGTAGAGATGACCATGTTGACCACACGTCTCCATCCAGGCCAGTTTTGTGCAAGCTGCTGCGTCTGGCACAGCGCAACACCGCCAAGCTCCAGGTCACGGGATACGAAATCCAGCCAGTGGGTGCGGGAGCCTCTCTAGGACACCTCCAGTCGGCGAGCTGGGGATTGAAGTCCAGGATGGCTCTGGTGGGATGTTCAGGGGGAAGTCGCAGGACATGGCCGTACCAGTGGACTCGACGCATTGCTGCTATATGGGAGGCAGGTGGCTGTTGGGTACGCTCTCTGAGCTCTTCATTGGGCATGTGGTCGTACCAACGAGTGCCGATTATCCTCCTGAGAAATCTGATATGATAAACTATGCTGCAGAAGAATTGCTAGAAGGAGAAGTAGGAGAGAGTTTTGAAATTTTGAAATTGGTCAGATTATTGCCATTCATACAATATACCATCCACTGTGTAGCAAACAGACAGTCTGTGCAAAATCATTTCATAATGATTATAGGCCGAATACTGGTGTTGATTATTCAGTAAATAAATTCTTTTACTGATAATCAAGCAAACTTAAGCAGGAGCAGCTAGAGAGCAATCATGCATTAAAAGGTGAGGTCACTGAAGGGCTTGTATACCTTGGATGGGACAGCATTTCTGTAACCCTCTGATGGGACACCACTTCTGTAACCCTCTGATGGTAATGTGTTCTGTCTGAGATTGACAAGGGCAGGGATCCCCAAATCTAGACCTCAATTTCAAATCCAGCTGTGGTTTTCTCTCCTTCCAGGCAATATAAGTGTGCAATTATTCCCACTGATTTACCTGACTGTCTTTACATCTGACTACCAAGTTAAAGGAAGGTGGAAAACCAGCAGTTCTCAGCTCTCGATGATTGTGATTTGGTGAGTCCTGGACTGGGGTGTGAAAGTTGGTCAAATCCTTGCAGATTCAAGGAATTGTGAGGTTACTAGAAACAAGCCTCCTTGATTCTGGAATATACTGCCAAAAAACACTGAACATGAATGATTTAAGGATGATATTCTTATAAGCATTATTATATTGATTCCTATGTTGATCAGAGATCAGCAAATTGCAGTGCTAAAGATCTGAGAACTGCTGCTTTTTCACCCTGAAAATCAGATTTAAAGACAGCTGTAGCAATCAGAAGCACTGATTGGTCAGATAATCAGTGAATAACCAGGAAGAAAGAAAAGGAAACCAGGGCTGTGTTTGGATTCAGGTCCCAGATTTGAGGATCCCTGATACAGATTATTTGATGCAGGTTACAGACCACAGTGACCAGTGTGAAGAGATACAGGAAACCAAGCCAAGTGCTGCCCTCTCACTGACTCCAGCTGCGGCCAATTTTATTCTCCATCATGAGGCTGCTTTAAACACCCAGCACTGGCCAGATCTGACTGAAATACCAGCCTGCAGTTTCCTCACTCTTATTCTACTTACAGGGGCATTATCCCGGTCAAGCGTGCGGAGTACTCTTTGGAAAAAAATGGAAAATTTTTCCCCCATTTGTCACTGGTGAAAATGACTAGTTACCCCTCAGCCTCGACTAAGGGGCAGAGGGGTATTTTCGTCCCCTTCACAGACGGGCGGACGGGCGTCCAGCCATTGTCCAGTCCATTTCTCTGTAACTGCTTGGGTTAGGAACTTGATTTTGCGTATGTGGACTTGCCTTGGTGGGTAGCCGTGCCTCGTCCAGGTTTTGTACCACAATGACCTTTCACTCTGGCTCAGACACCTTCACCTTTGTTTCAGTGTGTTGGGGCTGAGGGGTATTGCCCTCACCCCTGCGAAGACATTTTTTTTTTTTTTTTTTTACAGTATATTGCAGTTAATCATCGCTGTTCTTTCCAAAGCAAATTATTTACTTCAGGACAGGACATACATCCGTTTTGCTTGTGTGAATATTGAGGTGTTTGTTTGTGAGCTGCTATGTCTGGCCTTGGAAACCGGCCGGGCGCAGACATGCCCCTGACACAAGCCCATTTACTGCCTGAACTGTACTGAGCTCATTCTGCTCTGGCTCCCGTCCCTTCTAGCCATTACTGCATTCCTACCAATAAATGCCTCCATTGGAGTCTGACTCTGCATCAGGTTCCTTGTCCGGAACATAATGGCCAAAATAAAAAGACTGAGGATGAGTGGCTTCTAGCTTAGTTTTTGAATATATTACATTTTAGTGAGCAATTTTGTCTTTAAAATTTTGCTCAAACTCAGAGCCGAATAAAGTTTTGTCTGTCAATCACTCCGGCTGCATCAGCTGATGCTCCGGTGAGTCAGATTGCTAATCAGTCCTCTGGCATAACAGTAGGTCTGTTGCACTTGGTCTCCCTCCAAAGATCCCCAAATGTGTCCCTCAAATACAAATCCAGCCCTGGGTTTTCTTTCCTTCCCAGCAATTAAGGTAAAAATCGTTGTTTCTGATTGGCCAGCCTGTTATCACACCTGACTCCCAAGTAAAGGGAGTATGGAAAACCAGCAGTTCTCGTCTCTTGAGGACCATGATTTGGGAATCAGGGGTTTATCCCCTTTGGGGGGGGGAGGGTTGAGCTGCTGGCCTCCCTGCCTTCTTCAAACATGCTTGTGGAGGGCGGTAGGGCTTGGAGACGAGTGCAGCTGTTTCACAATTTTGGTCATAAAATCCTATTTTGATGAAAATTCTCTTCAACAAATGATAGGTTGGCCTCATGATAATTACCTCCGGCAAGGAGGTTATGTTTTCACCCCTTTTGTTTGTTTGTCTGTCTGTTAACAGGATAACTCAAAAAAGTTATTAATGGATCGGGAGGAAATTTGGTAGGATGGTAGTAGTTGAAGGATGAGTTGATTCAATTTTGGCAGTGATCTGGAAGATATTCTGGACTCTAGATCAGGAAGAAATTAAGATGTATGAGCCCAGTCTCATGCCAGCGTGTCACATAGTGACACTACCTGACCAAGCGTTGATATACGACGCAAAAGGAGGTTTTTGGCGTCCTTATTTGATGCCAGTTTAGAAGGAACCCCGCCCCCTAACCCCAAACCCTTAACCTGAGCATTAACCATAAGGGTCAAATAAACACGCCAAACGCCAAAAGCCTCCTTTTTCGTTGCATATTTTGTACTCATTAGCATTCATGCCAAACAATGCTATGTGTATCTGCTTTCTGTATACCTACTCCTGTCAGTGTTGTTACTCTGTTAGTTGTGTTTTGTTATGTTTTGGTTATATGATGTTTATTTGAGTATGTTTCATTGCTCTGTTTATTTCATTTAGTTTGCATTGTGTTTTTACAACCCCAGTTCTGAAATAGTTGGGACAAAGTGTAAATTGTGAATAAAATCAAAACGCAATGACTTTCAAATCACACCAGCAAGTATTTTATTCACAATAGAACAGAGATAACATAGCAAATGTTGAAACTGAAAAATTCTACAATTTTATCCACAAAATGAGCTTGTTTCAAATTTGATGGCTAGAACAGGTCTCAAAAAAGTTGGGACAGGGGCCTGTTTATCATGGTGTAGCATCCCCTCTTCTTTTTAACACAGAGTGGAGGCGTCTGGGCATTGAGGAGCCAAGTTTCTTGAGTTTAGCCATTGGAATTTGATCCCACTCTTGTTTAATACGGCTTCCAGCTGCTGGAGTGTTTTGGGTCTCATTTGACGGACTTTTCGTTTAATTATGCACCAAATGTTCTCAATCGGTGAAAGATCAGGACTGCAGGCAGGCCAGTTCTGCACAAGGACTCTTCTACTACGAAGCCATGCTGTTGTAATAGCAGCAGTATGTGGTTTTGCATTGTCTTGCTGAAATACACAAGGCCTTGCCTGGTATAGATGTCGTCTGGAGGGGAGCATATGTCGCTCTAAAACCTTTATATACCTTTCAGCATTCATGGTGCTTTTTAAAACATGTAAGTGTCCCATACCATATGCACTAATACATCACCATACCATCAGAGATGCTGGCTTTTGAACTGAACACTGATAACAGGAGGGGTGGTCTTTCTCCTCTTTCGCCCGAAGGACACGACGCCCATGATTTCCAACAAGAATGTCAAATTTGGACTCGTCTGACCACAGGACACTTTGCCACTTTGCTACAGTCCATTTTAAAATAGCCTTGGCCCACAGAACAAGGCGGCGCTTCTGGATCATGCTCAACAATGGCTTCCTTTTTGCATGATAGAGTTTTAGGTGGCATCTGTGGATGGCACGGCGGACTGTGTTTACAGACAGTGATTTCTTGAAGTATTCCTGGGCCCATTTAGTAATGTCAATGACAGAATCATGCCGGTGAGTGATGCAGTGGCGTCTGAGGATTTTTCCAGTTTCTCTTAATCTTTTGATGATGTTATGCACTGTTGATGATGAGACCTTCAAAGGCTTTGCAGTTTGACGTTGAGTAACATTGTTTTTAAAGTATTCCACAATTTTTTTACGCAAGCCTTCACAGGTTGGAGAGCCTCTGGCCATCTTTACTTCTGAGAGACTCAGCCTCTCTAAGACATCCCTTTCATATCCAATCATGTTACACACCTGATGCCAGTTAACTTAATTACTTGCTAAATGTTCTTTCAGCTGATTCTCTTATATATTAATATATTATCCATTTTGTGGATAAAAATGCAAAATGTCTCAGTTTCAACATTTGAAATGTTGTCTATGTTCTATTGTAAATAATACAGCGCCCTCAATAATTATTGGCACCCCCAGTTAAGATGTGTTCTTTAGCTTCTAATTAATTCAGTTTTTTTCTAAATAATATAGGACCACAATGAAAAAAAGAGGAAAATCCAACCTTTAATTTAAGTGCATTTATTCAGTGGGAAAAAAATCCCATATTAAGAAAGAATTCTTTTACATCAAATCATGTGTGCCACAATTATTAGCACCCCTGATGTTAATACTTTGTACAACCCCCTTTTGCCAACAAAACAGCACCTAATCTTTTCCTATAATGTTTCACAAGATGGGAGAATACAGAAAGAGGGATTTTCGACCATTCCTCTTTGCACAATCTCTCTGTCATCCAGCGACCTGGGTCCTCTCCTCTGCACTCTCCTCTTCAGCTCACTCCACAGGTTTTCAATGGGGTTGAGGTCTGGGGACTGAGATGGCCATGGGAGGAGCTTGATTCTGTGTCTGGTGAACCATTTCTGTGTAGATTTGGCCACATATTTAGGGTCATTATCTTGCTGAAAGACCCAGTGATGACCCATCTTCAGCTTTCGGGCAGAGGCCACCAGATTTTGATTTAAAATGTCCTGGTATTTCAAAGCGTTCATGATGCCATGCACCCTAACAAGGTTCCCAGGGCCTCTGGAAGAGAAACGGGCCCTCAGCATCACCGATCCTCCCCCATACTTCACATTGGGCATGAGGTGCTTTTCTGCATACTCATATTTTGTGTTCCGCCAGACCCACTTAGAGTGTTTGTTGCCAAATAGCTCTATCTTGGTCTCATCTGACCAAAGCACACGGTCCCAGTTGAAGTCCCAGTACCGCTTAGCGAACTCCAGACATTTGCGTTTATGATTGTGAGTGAGAAAAGGTTTTTTCCGTGCATGCCTCTCAAACAGCTTGTTGGCATGTAGATAGCGCCTGATGGTTGTTTTGGAGACTTTGTGACCCCAAGATGCTACCATTTGTTGCAATTCTTTAACAGTGAGCTTTGGAGAACTTTTTATTTCTCTTACCATCCTCCTCACTGTGCGTGGTGGCAAAATAACCTTGCGTCCTCGTCCAGGCTTGTTTACCACTGTTCCAGTTGTTTTAAACTTCTGAATGATTCCTCTGACAGTAGATATGGGTAGGTGCAGGCGAGTGGCTATTTTCTTGTAGCCATTGCCTGACTTGTGAAGGTCGACACACATCTGCCTTACTTGAATGGTGTGTTCCTTTGTCTTTCCCATGTTGAAGAATGGATAAGAGAAATGGCCTCTGTGTCACGTCATATTTATACCCCAGGGAAACAGGAAGTGATGAATTACTAATTAAATGTTCCTAGATACTCTGATCAACTTTGTAAACTACTGTAGAAATGACAGAAATACTTCAATTACATTTATTTCCTAGGAATTGTTAAGGGTGCCAATAATTGTGGAACAGGTGATTTTATGAAAAATTATTATTTCTTAGTCAGGGATTTTTTTTTTCCCTTAAAATTCACTTGAGTTGAAGGTCACATTTTTCTACAATTTTCAGTGTGAGAGTATGCTTCTGCAATAAAAATTGAATTTATTTTAAGGCTTTTAACACATCTTAACCAGGGATGCCAATAATTATGGAGGGCGCTGTATATTGGCTCATGTGATCTGATAGTCATTGCATTTTGATTTTATTCACAATTTACACTTCGTCCCAACTATTTCGGAATTGGGGTTGTATATTCCCTCTTCTTTGCCCTCCCTGCCGTTATTTTGATTGTTCCCATTTGTTACCTCACCCTCTTGTGCTCTGTTCCCCTGTGTCTCACCCTCTTGTGCTCTGTTCCCCGGTGTCTCACCCTCTTGTGCTCTGTTCCGCTGTGTCTCACCCTCTTGTGCTCTGTTCCCCTGTGTCTCACCCTCTTGTGCTCTGTTCCTCTGTGTCTCACCCTCTTGTGCTCTGTTCCCCTGTGTCTCATCCTCTTGTGCTCTGTTCCCCTGTGTCTCACCCTCTTGTGCTCTGTTCCCCTGTGTCTCACCCACGTTATGTTGCCTTGATCAGCTCCCTTCCTGCCTCCTCACCTGCCTGGTATTTCCTTGTTAATTCACCTCTTTATAACAACACTCTGAGTTAAGTTTCCCTGTTTCCATGCATATGTCCTGAGTTCTCCCTCGTGATTTGTCTGTTGCAGAAGTTCTCAGTTTTCTTTATCCAGTACTTGTCTGTCTCTGTTTTCCCGGAGTTACCCACAAGCTTCTTTGCTGGTTTTTTCTTCCTGTGTTTCATTTTCTTTTACACCCGGTTTATGAGTTCAGGATTGGCCTTGGTCACAGATTGCTTCTGGTCACGACTTCATACCAGCTTCCCTATTTATGTATTGGCTTCTCCCTTTGTACTGCTGTCTTACTGATTGGTTTTTGGATTTCTGCTTGGACAACAACATCAATTCTGCCAGCTGTAATTGTGCTGCATTTTGCCTGCCTGTGGCCAAACTGGACCGACTCTCCCTGATTTTCTGATCAAATCTGTTTTTGTCATTTCTCTCCTGTCTGAACTCAGGGTCACCGCTCTGACATCTTCCCTCCCCTGTTACATTTGGCTCCTTTTTTCCCTCCTTATTCCCCTTTGTCTTCTTTCTCCTTCCCTTCTCTCCTCATTTCTCCTGGACTAACCTCAGGCAGATGGGTTTGCTTCTGTTGAGCTGGGTTCTGCCCAGGGTTTCTTTCCATCAGGGAGTTTTTTCTTACCCCTGTAATCATTGGCTGGTTCCTTGGGGTTTCAGGCCCTGTCATATGTAAAGGGCTGTGAGTCGTTCTCAGCTGTGAAAAGCACAAGAGAAGTTAAGTGGAATGGAGCTGAACAAGGTGTTTAGGAGAGAGCAGGGGGAGCCCTGGCAGAGAGTGGAAGAGCATTCCTCCCTCCCTCTGTCTTTATCAGTGCAGATCACATCTGGATTAAACTCCATTTAAGTGTTACGGGTACAAAAATCCCAAATGTGCAAAACATCACAAATTCTAAAGTCATCCTTTTTAGACCTTCACTAAGCAGGTGTATTATATTTATGAAAATCTCCTTTTTTGACACCAAGCGTCAGTAAACTTTCTGTTGCAGTAAATTTACATCACAATTCATGACTTCCGTGTTCCTCTGTTAAATACTCTTCATCTTTACTGTAAGAGCAGCAAAAGTGCTACTCCCATTATAAAATCTGTAACATTGCAGTGAAAAAAAAAAATATTTGGACCAATATATGTGTCTTCATTTTGTTCTTTAAATTATCAAAAAAAATAGTAATAATTTATTTTCAGCAGATCATCTGGATACACTTGCATTACCATATCCAGAGTTTGTATTACAATTGAAAATCTGAGTTATTATTGTGTAAAGGTGCTCAGTGTTTAGAGCAGAGCCTCTCAGTGTTTCAGATCAGTGGCTCCCCCCTCAGCACCTGCAGTAGGTCCCAGCTGCAGCAGTGCAGTCTCTGTGCCGTCTGACTGAGGGAGGTTTTTGTACGGCTCTCTGACACTGTGTGAACACAGCACTGCCACTGATAGCATGGTAACTCTGACAGTAATAATCTCCTGCATCTTCAGCCTGGACTCCAGTGATTTTCAGTGTAAACTGAGTCCCAGATCCACTCCCACTGAAACGATCAGGAATCCCAGACTGGCGAGTTGTGGCATAATATATCAGGAGTTTAGGAGCCTGACCAGGTTTCTGCTGGTACCAGTGGAGGTAGTGGTAGGAGCCACTGCTGTAAACACTTTGACTGACAGTACAGCTGATAGTGACAGTGTCTCCCTGCTGAACAGCCTGAGCTGATGGAGACTGAGTCACAACTATATCTGCCATTGATCCTTGAAAAGATAAACAACGAAATAGATGCCAGTTCAGATAAATTATTTCAATCTATGTGCATTATTGCAACATATGTGATTATAAAATAATGTCAACAATTTGGGGGAAAAATGTAAATTTAAAAATCATAAAATGAATCCATGTTTCTCACCCTGTTCAAGGAGTCCCAGCATCACCAGCAGTATAAACTCTGTCATCATCATAATGCTGCTTGTGTCAGTGTCTGTGAAAGGACTGGACAGTCACTGATCAGTACTGGGGGTCTTAAAGTGTGTGGAGCAGTGAGGCAGGACAGGTATGCAAAGCCCCTTCCTCTATACAAATCCTGTCACACACAGTTAGAGGAGCTCTGATGTGTGAACAGCAGTGGGTCTATAGAGGGCTGGGACATGTCTGCTGTCCACTGCTATTTTCTAAATAATTTATGGCATTTATCGAATCTTTTTGCAAATTCTATGCACTTTTAAATAGGTGGATTTGATTCAGTTTGCGTGGATTGAGACTCAAAGACTTGGGTGTTTTTTTTTAATTAAATTAATCAATGACGTATATTCAGATCAAAGTTTCAATATCAGTGATGACTGAGTCTGTAATATCAAACGTTAATAGTTACAGAGTTGTTTATATCCAGTTCACTAGCAGTGAACCACACAAGCAAACCACTAACTGAATGCAGCAGTCATATTTACTGAGCAGTTGTTTGCAAATGAACAAATTAAATAGTAGATAGACATTCACTATGGACGATGGCATAATGAGTCTCTGGTTTGGGCAATGGATTCACTGAAGCTCCTGGGCTACTTAATCCTTCCAGGAACTTCTAGAGGAGAGAGGGGGAAGAGAGAGACAGAGGTGGGAGGGTGGTGTAGGAGTAAACTTTTACTCATTTTAAAAATATTGAAATGGAACTGGCACTGTCGGCAGGAAGGCTTCACAGGGAAGAGCAGAAGGGGAGAGTTTGAGGTGTGATTCTGCTCCTGAACCTCTGCTGTGTGCCTCTGTTATGTACATCAGAACATGGGAGTGAAGTTAAACCCTTTTATGTTCAGTTTTTCCTGCACCATCATGAACAGGTCCTGCTTTCTCTTTTTACACTGTAGTCTTCAGATGTTAAGAGAGAGATACTCCTGTGCAAACAGCAGATACAGGGCTGACACCCTCTCACAGTGAGGAGAGTGTCAAAGAACGTTTTATCACGAGACACAGGCTGCCCAAGCAATTACATTCACCCAATCGTTACCATCGGTCCTCTGTAAAAATGCCCATAACGTGTTTCTGTTTGCGGTTTGCAGAGATTTCGCATCACCCACCATCACCAGCTCCTGACTCCAGCCTCTTCAGCATCAAACCCATCATCTCCCAGCTGACCAGAGGACCCCTCCCTCCACATGGGGGACGGCTTCACCACTGCCTGCTACGCTGGCAGATCTGCACCCCACCTTGCTGAAGGGTCCTCGAGGACGGAGTCATTGCCAAAGATATTGTTGAATTTACATCCCCAATTCCGAAATAGTTGGGACAAAGTGTAAATTGTGAATAAAATCAAAACGCAATGACTTTCAAATCACACCAGCCAGTATTTTATTCACAATAGAACAGAGATAACATAGCAAATGTTGAAACTGAGAAATTTGACAATTTTATCCACAAAATGAGCTAATTTCAAATTTGATGGCTGCTTCAGTTCTCAAAAAAGTTGGGACAGGGGCCTGTTTACCATGGTGTCGCATCCCCTCTTCTTTTTAACACAGAGTGGAGGGATCTGGGCATCGAGGAGACAAGTTTCTTGAGTTTAGCCATTGGAATTTGATCCCACTCTTGTTTAATACAGGTTTCCAACTGCTGGAGAGTTTTGGGTCTCCTTTGACGGACTTTTCATTTTTTAATTATGTGCCAAATGTTCTCAATCGGTGAATGATCAGGACTGCAGGCAGGCCAGTTCAGCACAAGGACTCTTCTGCTATGAAGCCGTGCTGTTGTAATAGCTGCAGTATGTGGTTTGGCATTGTCCTGCTGAAATACACAAGGCCTTCCCTGGAATTGATGTCGTCTGGAGGGGAGCATATGTTGTTCTAAAACCTTTATATACCTTTCAGCAGTCATGGTGCTTTTTAAAACATGCAAGTGTCCCACACCATATGCACTAATGCATCCCCATACCATCAGAGATGCTGGCTTTTGAACTGAACGCTGATAACAGGAGGGGTGGTCTTTGTCCTCTTTAAAAATGAGGACACGACGCCCATGATTTCCAACAAGAATGTCAAATTTGGACTCGTCTGACCACAGGACACTTTGCCACTTTGCTACAGTCCATTTTAAATGAGCCTTGGCCCACAGAACACGGTGGCGCTTCTGGATCATGCTCAGCAATGGCTTCCTTTTTGCTCGATAGAGTTTTAGGTGGCATCTGTGGATAGCTCGGCGAACTGTGTTTACAGACAGTGGTTTCTTGAAGTATTCCTAGGCCCATTTAGTAATGTCAATGACAGAATCATGCCAGTGAGTGATGCAGTGGCGTCTGAGGGCCTGAAGATCACGGGCATCCAGTAAAGGTCTTCGGCCTTGTCCCTTACACACAGAGATTTTTCCAGTTTCTCTGAATCTTTTGATGATGTTATGCACTCTTGATGATGAGACCTTCAAAGCCTTAAATTTGACATTGAGGAACATCGTTTTTAAAGTATTCCACAATTTTTTTACGCAAGCCTTCACAGGTTGGAGAGCCTCCGGCCATCTTTACTTCTGAGAGACTCAGCCTCTCTAAGACATCCCTTTTATGGCCAATCATGTTACACATCTGATGCCAGTTAACTTAATTACTAGCTAAATGTTCTTTCAGCTGATTCTCTTATATATTAATGGCTTTTTCAGCCCTTTTTTGCCTGTGTCCCAACTTTTTTGAGACCGGTTGCAGCCAGAAAATTTGAAATAAGCTCATTTTGTGGATAAAAATGCAAAATGCCTCAGTTTCAACAATTGAAATGTTATCTATGTTCTATTGTAAATAACATATTGGCTCATGTGATCTTAAAGTCATTGCATTTTGATTTTATTCACAATTTACACTTCGTCCCAACTATTTCAGAATTGGGGTTGTAAATAAATGACTAGCTAGCTAGCTAT
The DNA here is from genome assembly GCA_029692085.1 of Gymnothorax javanicus. Taxonomy (NCBI): domain Eukaryota; kingdom Metazoa; phylum Chordata; class Actinopteri; order Anguilliformes; family Muraenidae; genus Gymnothorax; species Gymnothorax javanicus. The sequence continues at coordinate 130,295,736 of CM056197.1, read as the reverse complement.
GCGGTATGCGGATCGAATTTGCACTTTTGTATGAATGTGCACACATATGTACACATTTGGTATTAATTGGCAAGCAACAATACTAGCGCTAATATATTCAGCAGCAGACACATTACTGAAAATTGGTGTAAGATATTCCAGGTAATGGAAACATGCAACTCAGTTTAGATTCATCTCGAATATGTTTGCTATTCAAAGGTGGTGGTGGTGTTGATAGCAGTCCTGTTGGTGCTTCAGAAAAAGAGGCCAGTGCACAACCATTGGCGGAAGGTACAGAACAATGTCTACAGTAGGGCATGTGACTGGTGGTACATGAGATATTTGCATGTTCCTTGGGATTGCATTATAAGAATGGTATTTATTCTTTATTATTAATCACCGGCCTGTAACAAGTTGCAGACATATGAAAACCAGGCGCTGGCAGTTGACATAAATGTCTCTCATGTAGTTGTAATAATGGCCTTTTGGGCACTACAGTGTTATTGTCGTTGAATTTTCCTGTCTGTTGTGGTACTGTTGTGTATGCCAGCCCAAACATGAAAGCTGTTGTATATTTCAACCTTGGATTTAGGTTGAGGTTCATTAATATTCCCTGCTATGATAATCAGATCCTTAAAAAATATTAGTCAATATTATGTGATTGTTTATTAGAAACTACTGTATGCTCTCGAACTGTATAATACATTGCGTATGTGTGTCTGTCTGTGTGTGCGTGCATGTGTTCTGTGAACATGCGTTCTGAGGCTGTCCCCTCATAGTTGATTAATTGTGTGGTTTGGACTTAGTTGTCTTTGTTGATTCGACTATATTGTACCCATAACAAATATGTGCCTTTGAGAAATGAAACATTATCTATGGACTATGGCCAACATGTACTACTGAGTGTGTGTGTGTGTTTGTGTGTGCGTACGTGCGTGCGTGTGTGTGTGTGTGTGTGCGTGCGTCCGCATGCATGCATGCATGCATGCATGCGTGTATGTTTGTGCGTGAACGTGCGTGTGTGGGCAGGGTGGCCTGGTTACATGACTGACTCCTGGCCTGAAAAAGTCTACCATTCCGGCCCTGCTCAGAACTCAAGCACAGCTGAGAGCTCCTGATCGACTGGGGCTGATCTGCTCTCGCAACAAAGCAACTTAATTGTCGTTCCAAGATTCCCCAGCAGGGGGCTGACACAACACAGTCAGGAAGCCTCTGTCTGTGCAGCAGGCAGGTTTTTGTACAGCCAGTATATGTAACTCAATCACTGTGGTGGACTTTCGGTGGCGGGACTAAACTGGAAATTGGAAGTAAGTGGCAAGTAAACAAGATTATCAGCATTTAGCCTACTTTCAAAACATTCGAATAAGTTCTGAAAGGTTTTTGAAACATAACATTTGTACAAATTTTTAGCACTTTGTTTCTATCATAGGCTACCCTACAGATTCTCTTTCAGAACCGAATCGCTGTTAATGGACGGCAGACAAGAGGAACTAAAAAGCTTTGAATTACAATATTTTGACAAGGATACAACCCAGTTAAAGGACATTTTTTTTTCGCAATTTAATGACTCTGTGTTTATTGTGAAATAATGAAAGACAATAGAGGACGGCTGCGTGTCTTTCGCATTGGTCTTTCGTCAGAGGTTTTTGTACGGCGGGTTAATGAGTCTGTATCACTGTGGTACACTTTCGGTGGCGGAACGAAACTGTCAGTTGGCCGTAAGTATTTTATCTTTGAGCGACATCCCTATCGACGTTTTTGCTTTGTTTCTTAATTTCATGAAATTTCCCGAACTTAACTATGCATAAAATGTTAATATTCTTTTTAATTATGAACAAACAAAACAGAATGGATATTTTTAAAATAGAAAAATGATTTCAAATCATGTTAATGTAGACCTCGTTGACGCAAGCAATCTATTTTATCTTACTGATTTTAGGATAAGTAACCGACTGCATGATTTCACCTCACACTCCAGACATATGAATGTTAAATAAATTGTGGGCTATTGACTGACTTTGTTACGACGGGATCGCAGGATGTTTGAGGGCTTAAAACTGTTGACAAGTCTTAACAGTTTTCTGAAATTCATACAGTCTTTTCTCATTCATGTGAAATAAAATGAGTTTTCTCAATAATTAAGAATTGGTAGACCTACGTAGAATTGGTATGTAATCGAACGCTATACATTTTCTGATATCCATCGCCATTCGCCATGTAATTTAAGCGAATATTTCAACCAGGTCTTACTTATATTGCATGAAGTATGGGCTACAGATTATTGTTTTTTTTTTTTTTTTTTTTTGACATAAGCACCATATGAACAAAATGCTGAATGCATTACAAACGTCTCTTCTGTTGTACCGGCCCCACTTCTTGCTGTCGACAGCGTGTCTGAATCCTCTGGAAGTGGGGAATTTCCGAATAGGATTAAGTTGGTGGCTAAATCAATTAGTCTATGTTTACAAACGTTTTCATTTTTTTCTATTGTTTTTTAATGTTAAATGAGAAGGAACTCTGTAGACAGATCATAACATGTAATTTATTCAGATTTTTAACGTAAATAAATATTTGTGAACAATTGTAAATGTTCAGTTACAACAATGAAATATTTGACAGTTCAAGCGAGGTACAGCAAAATGTGAGCGCAACCATTAAACAAAAAAAACAAACAAAAAAAAAAATCGTGCTGTGTGAGCTGTCCTCGCGAACTGTCACATATTCAGGGATGTAAAATGCCTGCATTTTTTGCGGGAAATTGCGATTTTTAAACTTAATTACCGAGCTGAAAAAGTCATTTTTGCGTGTTTGTCCGAAAAAAATCATTTCTTTCGCACACATAGGCGCGGGAAATTGCGGAGATTTTGATACAAACCGGATAGCCTACTGTTAACTCGATGCAGGCTCCGAACAGTGTTCCTGCTGTATAAATTGACTGCGCGGAGGTGTAGCTTAGTTTACACGCCCTGCCTTCAACAAAGTTAAATTAAAGTTTGAGCGACATCATCAATCATGGTCACTTGACTGCCGCTTAGTTCTTGTGTGTCCTTTATGGAAAACTGAACTATAAGTTATGTGAGCAAACTGACTTTCTAAATATTTCTGTGAACATAATGGATATGATATGTGATCCCCTGGCTTTATTCAAGATTGGAAAATGCTGTATGAGACACTGGCATTGGAATTTTTCTTCCCCTGATTGTAAACACCCGAGCGAGACTTGTTCATTTATTTATTTATTTAATTTATTATTATTATTATTTCTTTTTTTTTTTTTTTTTTGCAATGATAAGGAGTTTGTTTGGTGTGAAAATGCCCCAGATTGCATGAAATGCTATTCCAATTTAAAAAAAAAAAAAAGGTTTCTGGGTTTGGATGCCCAGAACCTTTTAGTAATCCTGACCCTGAAGGGTTTACACTGCAGTACCTCGAGCTGCAGGTATATTTTACTCTTTTTTCCAAACACTGTTCACAGCCCTGCATATTTGGAAAATATTTGGTCACAGAATAGAAACCTAAAAAATGTCAGTGTCCGGTGTAATGTTCATTATAAAGCCATTAATGATAATGAGTCTCTTTAGCCTCTGTAAATTACTGACGCTGGACTTTCTAAATATGACTGTATCACATTCATGTCTAACCATAAGAACAGAATGATTGACACATGGGGGCGTGTCCACTGTCTGACCTCACGTCTCTGCTGCGTCTCCCAGGTGACACAGTTCCCGCCCTCACAGTCCTGCCCCCCCTCCAGTGAGGAGCTGAAGCAGGGAAAGGCCACACTGGTGTGTCTGGCCAACAAGGGCTTCCCCTCAGACTGGACTCTGCGCTGGAAAGTGGACGGTACCAGTAGGAGCTCGGGCGTGGCCGGGAGCGTGGGGGTCCTGGGGAAGGACGGCCTGTACAGCTGGAGCAGCTCCCTGACTCTCAGTGCGGGCGACTGGATGAAGGCGGGGTCACTGACCTGTGAGGCCACAAAGGGCTCCCTGTCTGCCCCCCCTCAGACACTGAGGAGAGACCACTGTACTGAGTAGCTCACACACTCTGATCACACTGTTTTTACCCTGTTCTGCTCCTTACTGCTGTCACACTGAGCTGAGCCTGTGTGTGAATCCTTCCTCCAGCCTGAGCTTTCAGTGCTAATATCTTACATGTGCTCTGCTTGTGCTCTTCAACACATATGCACACACACCTTCTTATCTGTGTTTGTGTGTGACTGTGGGAAATAGCTGTTAGACCAATATGATCAATATCATTGACTTAATAAAGATTCTCTGAAGAGTTTAAAGTTGTCCTGTCTCTCCTTGTAAAAACAGCCTCTGGTGCTTCCTGTGAAGTCTTTGTTGAGTACTCCAATGCAGAGGCCCTTTACAGATAAAATCACAATATTATTAATGTCGGAAAAAAAAATAAACCCAAAAATTCAAGAGTTGAAAAAGATAAGTAGCACTGAAAACTATGTTAATATTTAAAGAAGTTTTCAGTGGTTTCATTGTAAACAGATATTTCTCTCCAGATCTGCACAGTGTAGTTGAGATAAGAGTGAGGAGAAACAGACATAAATCTGATCTTTGTGTTCTAGTCATTGACACATACTTTGCAAATGAGAAATATTTTCAGCAGAATAAAGTTACAATGGAACTCTTTTCAGTACAGTGCAAATCTTCACTACATATTATATTTGCATAACTGGATTCAGAATTAGATTTCCAGTAAAAATGGGGTCTGAAGAGAGGAGCAGTGATGTGTGCAGTAACTGATCTGGGATCAGTAAACGAGGGGTCTGAAGAGAGGAGCAGTGATGTGTGCACTGTACTCAGAACAGTTCTGTACGGCAGGATGTGAGCTCAGCTCACACTAACCCCCTGGGGTCGGCCCAGACACCTGGCCACAGTGCTGCTCTATTCTGAGATTGAGTCAGTCCCACTGAGGGACAGCAGAACCAGCCTGTCCCACCCTGCAGATGCAAATCTGAGTTTCAGCCCCACAGCTCACAGTTTCTCAGCCCAAAATACCCCAGCACTGAGACAGCTGTGTGAACATGAGGAGGTGGAGGGTTTATTTCTGTAGTGGGTGAGAGAGGGAGGGGTGAACCTTACTCCTGCTTCAGCATCAATGTCTGATTACATGATTCCTGCTTCTCAGCATCAATGTTCCTGTCATTACATTTTGTTGTGTCACAAAATAATCAAACCTGTAAAAATCATACAGTCATTGCAGTCCTGCAATCATAATTAGCCATTTTCCTGAAGTCAATACAGTATAAATGGGTTAAGCTTGTGTTTAAGGTAATGATTACATATACATGCATTTTATAGTTTGCAAAACTTCTTGACAAATTATTTAATTCCCTATTTAAGTATTTACAAAAGCTGCCACAGAAGTGCATATCTGTTGCAGGCATGTTACAGCTCTGATTCATCCTATCCATTCCACCTCTCAGAGATGCATGTTTACAGCTTTTTTTCCAGAAAAGGTCCATTAGAAAGATTTACACCAAAGAGTAAAATCTAGTATTCACTCCAGTGCAACTGTAAAACCCACTGGATCCCCACATATTAACTGAGCTGATACACCCTTCTGAAAGTTCACTTTAATCCCACTCATTCCTCTTCTGGGAGACACACGCATCCTCTGCTTTTGGCTGAACTCAGAGCACCTGGGATTCCTGCTCCTTATGACCTGATACACAATGAAATGCTGTGATGTTGTGGTACGGAAGTGTGTGTGTGTGTGTGTGTGTGTGTGTGTGGTTCAGCAGCAGCTCTGCTTTGGGTTCTGTATCTGACACAGAGTAGCTCCTCTTCAGCACAGAGAGGTGTGTATTCAGGACTGTGGCTCATCATCGCCCCCTACAGTCCTGCTGGTAATATTGGTGTCAGAGATCAGTGGCTCCCCCCTCAGCACCTGCAGTAGGTCCCAGCTGCAGCAGTGCAGTCTCTGTGCAGTCTGACTGAGGGAGGTTTTTGTACAGCTCTCTAACATTGTGTGAACCCGCTATAACCCTGCTGACAGTAATAATCTCCTGCATCTTCAGCCTGGACTCCAGTGATTTTCAGTGTAAACTGAGTCCCAGATCCACTCCCACTGAAACGATCAGGAATCTCAGATTGACCAAGTCTGTCCCAATAAATCAGAAGTTTAGGAGCCGGACCAGGTTTCTGCTGGTACTAGCTGACAGCGTAGTCACCATCACTATCTTTATAAACACACTGGCTGTACAGCTGATAGTGAAAGTGTCTCCCTGCTGAACAGCCTGAGCTGCTGGAGACTGAGTCACAACTGTTTCTGCCATAGATCCTGGAAAATTAAAGAGAAATAAATGTCAATAAATGCAAATAAATACAAGTATACTGCCAGCAAAAGTATACATAATTGTGTTACTTCATAGAGGCAACAATAGCAAAAAGTACAGACATTTGTACATGTATTAAAAAGGTAAAATTACAAATTATAAAATGGATCCATATTTCTCACCCTGTATAAGGAGTCCCAGCATCACCAGCAGTAGAAAGTCTGACATCATCATAATGCTGCCTGTGTCAGTGTCTGTGAAAGGACTGGACAGTCACTGATCAGTACTGGGGGTCTTAAAGTGTCTGGAGCAGTGAGGCAGGACAGGTATGCAAAGCCCCTTCCTCTATACAAATCCTGTCACACACAGTTAGAGGAGCCCTGATGTGTGAACAGCAGTGGGTTTGTAGAGGATTGGGGCATCTACCCTCGTTATAGTTCTTTCTGACCTATAACGAAGTCAATGCAAACATTTAACTCTTTTGAAATTGCTTTTTTGTATATTTGAAACTAATAATGGATATCTGCCTATGGGCTGAGTTTTCCCCAATATGTATGTTATATTTAATCCTCTGAGTTCTAATAGAAGTTTCAATGTAAAATGCTAACGTTAGTGATAGTAAACAACATAGGAACGGATTCAGACCCAGTTTGACCATGGAAATAAAACAAGTGAATGTTTTGTAGAAGATTTACTTATGTCACTATGAGCTGGTCCTGTATTCACATTTGGAACTGTATACTTTTCATAGTTTTAAAATGAGAATCCTTCTGACAGTCGGTGATATAGGGCTGACTATGGAACCACACATTATACTTCAACCCTCTGATGGCAGTCTGTTCAGATGGAGAAAGACTTGGGTATTATAGTTGATCAAAGCCTTTTAGTCTCAGAGCACTGTCTAGTAACTGGAAAAAAGGCCAAACAAATTCTGAGATATGAGCCAAAAAATGCTGAATATTAATCTGAGGATATTAAACTTATAAACACTTGTTTTACAGTTGACTATATACGTTATTTAATGCAGTTTTCAGACCACAGATTATTATGTGACATGATGTAGGAAACCATTCCAATTGCAACCCTGCCACTGATTCCAGCTCTGGGGCGCGTTTGCCTAAAGCATAGTTGCTAACTAAGTTAGCAGCTTGCATAGTGTCCATTCACAGTTAACGGCTCCAACTGTGTAAGTTAGCATCTGTGCTTTGGAGAAACGCACCCCTGGCCAGTTTTGCGCGAACCTGTGCCACCGCTTTAAGCAGTCAGCACCACAGATTTGAATGCAATCCCAACTTGTGATGTCCTTTCCCTTATTCTACTTTAGTGCTTTAAATATAGGTGATATCAGCACTCTGTCTTCTTCCTGAGATTGAAGAATGTAATTGTTGCTTGAATAACATCAGAGAGAGCGCTCTTCAAACGCAATCCACAATGTCATGTAAAGACATAGAAGTCTAATGAGTACAGGGTCAATTCTGCTGTAGCATTTTATAAGTGTAAAAAAACAAAATAAAATATTTTAATTCCAGATGATAAATACAGAACTGTGATTTTCTTCATCCTACATTAAGAAGAAACAGTGAATTTTTTGGTGATTTAGTGTGTCCGTGTCATCCAGAATGAACATGTAGTTTCTTGTGAATATTTTCCTGAATGAGGAGTAAGGGAGAGCGCAGGGGGAGCACTGGCAGAGAGTGAAAGAGCATTCCTCCCTCCCTCTGTCTTTATCAGATCAGATCTAGCTCCATGTAAAGGTTCCATATTAAGCTGATCCTTATTTTAATACAAACTTATAGGGCTCTATCTCTCACACTGCCCTACCCGTTGCCACTACCCGCTACCTGTGAATTACGCATTTAGCTGCTTCCACTATCCCTAAACGGTATCTTGCGGCCACACTACCCGCTATGCATTATGCCAACTCCCTTATTTGCGACTGGAGGTGTGCCCGTGAGCGTGTTTATGCGCTTTCCCTACAATTGCTATCTTGACCACACACGTTAGGGAAAGCATATAGCGGGTCCTCAAACCACCCGCTACCCATTTGGGCTTTTACAAGAGCGCGCCCAGGCGGCTTCAATGCGCATCCACTTGGACACATGTGGACTTGCACATGCGGCTCCACTTCCCGAATTAACTCGCCTATAAAAAGCCACCTTGCTTTAGCCTCAGTTGAACCCTGAGAAAATGGCAGAGATGGTACTAAATCGCCTTGATCGCCAGTTAAATAATAGAAGACACCCAGAACGCGTGTACGGCCAGCACACCAGCTACCTGGGCCTTTCAGGTCTACATTGTTGGTATTTTGTATCAATCATTTTTTCAGCTTTTATAATAGTATATAATTATTATATATAATATATATTAATGATATATATTATATATAATATCAGGGCTGGCGCTAGACCTGAAAATTTGGGGGAAAATATCCATCCCTTTATTGACTACAATTAGTCCTGGCTAATTCTAGATGGTTTTCCTTTATTAACACGTTTTCCAATTCAAGACTAATCAAGTGGCAATTGAAGACACGGCTTCTCTGCCCCATGCGATCTAACAGCGACAAAATAATGGGCTACATTCAGTACAGAAAATTAATTTAATTATAAATAGGTCTATGCACTGGCACTCAGCAACGGTAATTTTTTTTCCAGCGAGAGCGGCATTTCAGAAATCTTTTGTGAATGAGGGTAATTTCAGCGACAAGTACGTACACCTATTTTTGCAGCACGGTCACGCAACTTGCTGTAAAAAATAGACAGCTGTCCAATTGGAAAATGTCAACAGACGAAACCAAGTACTTGTCACCAGAATTACCTTCATTCGCTGAACAGTTCTGGAATGCCGCTCTCACTGGAAAAAAAAGTTACGTCGCTGAGTGCCAGTGCATAGACCTAATTTTATTTTTCTAAAATGGGATTTTGTTCTATGCTTCATTTCAGACGGGAGAGGGAGTTGGAAGTGCATGGCAAACGCATTTTTTTCTTTTTTTTTTTTTTTTTTTGAAGTTTCCATCACAAAAGGGGTAGGCTTGATGTTTTTTTTTTTATTACATACCAAACATTAAACAATATGTCAATGTCAAATAATAATAATAAATATAATAATAATAATAATAATAATACAATTCATGATTAACTTAACAAAAACAGATCCTCCCTGTCTGGATTTGACCTCATGCACGAAAGCAATTTAACTTCGTCTTCGGAGAAACGTGGCGACCTTCCTCTCTCCATCTCGGGTTTCGGTTTGAGGATTTGGGATAGCGCAGCCTGCTCCGAAAGGCAATGGCACCTGGCACACTGATTGGTTTAACTGGTGTAATGCCCAAACGATGCCTATGCATAATATAACAGGTAGCGCAGGTGTTTTAGGGATATAGGCAGGTGTGCAAGATAGCAACTTTTGCGGGGGAACGCCTCTTACGCAATGCTAAATCCCCAAATAACGGGTTTAGGGACTCTGGCGTAAGATAGGGCCCATATGTTTTAATGTTGGATGTCCATACTCAACCTCTGCAAAGTTTCTCAATATAAAATACAGGGGTTGTGCTGTAATCCGTGAACGTTATTTCCTGCCTCTCTGAACGAGACTGAACAGCTTCTCCCGAGATCTCCACGAGATTTTGGCAAAACCTGACGTCAGGTTATGGCGTCCAATCAGGACAGACATGGCCAGAGCCAATAACAGTGCTGGACCTGCCCACCCCGGAATCTATTCTCTCAGGCACGAACGGGCAAAAATCATGTAAAGTTTAGTTTTATCAGTATGTCTCCCAAAGCTGTTTGTATGTGTTTTTTTTTTGTTTTTTTTGGATGTGAAAAAAGGCACAAATATTTTTCTCTTCCAAAAGACAATGCCACCAGAAATCAGTGGGTAGCTTTTTTGTATGCCCGCAGCCAACAGCCGCTCTCAAAGGAAACGTTAGTTGTTTGTGCTTGGCATTTCACAGAAGACCGCTTTGTCAATAATGGACAATTCCACACTGGATATGCATCTGAGCTGCTTCTCTAACCTGGAGCAGCTCCATCGATCAAGAGCTGATGTCAAGCGAGCCATTAGCCCTTTTTTCTTTTTTCTTCTTCTTCTTATTTAACCTTGTGTTTATTGGCAGTCAACACAGCATTACTGTCACTTAGTGGATTTGAAGCGCATTACACCCAAACTGGGCTTTAAATGAGACAAATAGCTCAAGTGCGATCCCCAGTGGTAAAATTCAGTATCCGGTTCAGTTTGATATTTGGCATTAAATCAAACCGGCACTTTCAAATTTTTCAAACCGGCACAAGCCTAGTTTATGCCTCCACACTAGCAATAGCTGTGTGAATGACCACCGAGCTCCCTAGTGCTACTACCAGATTATGTTTGGGTGAGTTTATGTATGAACGCGGCAATGTTTCCTGCGGAGTTTACACAGCTGAGCAAGTGGGCATCAGCTGAGCTACCTGTACATTTCCATCGCAGAATTATTTATTTACCTACAACTCTCTGCAAAACAGACAATCTTTTTTCTATTCTCTCACACGATGTCTTTTTCTGCTTGCTTTTTCGCTGTGAATCAGCGCACTGCTGCCTTGTGTTTTCATGACAAAACTTGATTTGGAAACAGACAGAATCGTCCCAGTCGCCAGTCAGTGTGATGTGCAAACCACAATGGCATCAAGACTCCTGACTACAAGACAAAAAGTGGTTTAATATGAACAGTACAGCGCTCTGACCACTTTAAATGTAGTATAATGTGTCCGTGGCATAAGCTGCATTGTTTTGACTGGACCCAAGTGCTGTGAAGCTGAGAGTAATGGGAGAGAGGACTACCTGTGATTTCTTGTAAAGTGAAAGCCTTTTACTTCTGGTAACTTCTACTTTTTATCACTGTCTTCAATAAAAAACTGAAAAAAGAAGTCATGTGTTCTTCAATGTCAAATACTATTTATTGACTACTGTACTTCACAATCAACATCAACAATAACATAAATGTATCATGGAATTTTGGTTTGGTTGGAGAATTGTCCTTTATTAAAAAAAAAAAAAAAACATGTCAACATTCTAATCAACAAAGCCATGTCAAAACAAGGAAGATCTGTTGCTGAAATACAATTACTCCCAGTCTGTAGAAAAGGAAGGCAAACATACAGAATCTAAGCTTTCAGCCATTATAGTGTATCCCATCTTATTCCTGATTGGTAAAATATGCATTATCTAAATTATTTTTTTACATTGTAAAATATTTGGGGAAGACATTTTCCCATCTGTAACTCAGTTCACCTTTGATTGCAATAATGAAACTTATTATTGTAACTATTCCTTAACATAATGTTGCAACTATGTTGCAGGACAAAACCAAATACAATCCCAATTCCGAAATAGTTGGGACAAAGTGTTAATTGTGAATAAAATCAAAATGCAATGACTTTCAAATCACACCAGCCAGTATTTTATTCACAATAGAACAGAGTTAACATAGCAAATGTTGAAACTGAGAAATTTGACAATTTTATCCACAAAATGAGCTCATTTCAAATTTGATGGCTGCTACAGGTCTCAAAAAAGTTGGGACAGGGCCCTGTTTACCATGGTGTAGCATCCCCTCTTCTTTTTAACACAGAGTGGAGGCGTCTGTGCATCGAGGAGACAAGTTTCTTGAGTTTATCCATTGGAATTTGATCCCACTCTTGTTTAATACAGGCTTCCAGCTGCTGGAGAGTTTTGGGTTTCCTTTGATGGACTTTTCATTTAATAATGGGCCAAATGTTCTCAATCGGTGAAAGATCAGGACTGCAGGCAGGCCATTTCAGTACACGGACTCTTCTACTACGAAGCCATGCTGTTGTAATAGCTGCAGTATGTGGTTTTGCATTGTCCTGCTGAAATACACAAGGCCTTCCTTGGAATTGATGTCGTCTGGAGGGGAGCATATGTTGCTCTAAAACCTTTATATACCTTTCAGCAGTCATCCCAAACCATATGTACTAATGCATCCCCATACCATCAGAGATGCTGGCTTTTGAACCGAACGCTGATAACAGGAGGGGTGGTCTTTCTCCTCTTTAGCCCAGAGGACACAACGCCCATGATTTCCAACAAGAATGTCAAATTTGGACTTGTCTGACAACAGGACACTTTGCCACTTTGCTACAGTCCATTTTAAATGAGCCTTGGCCCACCGAACATGGCGGCGCTTCTGGATCATGCTCAACATGGCTTCCTTTTTGCATGATAGAGTTTTAGGTGGCATCTGTGGATGGCACGGCGGACTGTGTTCACAGACAGTGGTTTCCTGAAGTATTCCTGGGCCCATTTAGCAATATCAATGACAGAATCATGCCGGTGAGTGATGCAGTGGCGTCTGAGGGCCCAAAGATCACGGGCATCCAGTAAAGGCCTTCGGCCTTGTCCCTTACGCACAGAGATTTTTCCACTTCCTGAATCTTTTGATGATATTATGCAGGGTCGATGATAAGACCTTCAAAGCCTTTGCAATTTGACGTTGAGGAACATTGTTTTTAAAGTATTCCACAATTTTTTTACGCAAGCCTTCACAGGTTGGAGAGCCTCTGGCCATCTTCACTTCTGATAGACTCAGCCTCTCTAAGACATCCCTTTTATAGCCAATCATGTCACACGCATGTCCCAGACATGCTCGATGGGGGAAAGGTCCGGACTGAGTGCTGGCCATGGTAATGTGGTGATATTCTGCTGCTGGAGGTAATCTGTAACGATCCTGGCCCTATGACATCTGGCATTGTCATCTTGGAAAATGAAACGGCGGCCATAACGACGTGCAAACAGCACAACATGGGGTGCCAAGATGTTGTCACGGTAGTACTGCCCTGTGACACGTCCAGCAACAACATGCAAGTCTGTTCTGCCGGCAGCAGTGATGCCTCCCCACACCATTACAGATCCACCCCCATACGGATCATGTCTAATGACGTTAACGCCATGGAAACGTTTTGTTACGCCGGGCGCCAAACCCTCCTCGCCTGTCAAGGAAGTCCACAGTGAACCTCGACTCATCTGAGAACATTACGTTGTTCCATCGGGCGATTATCCCAGCGTTGATGATGACGACACCATTGGAGTCTGGCCCTAATGTGACGATCCCTCAAACAGGGAATGACACGAGGACGTCCGGGCGTGTAAGTGAAATCTGTGCAGACGATTCCTGATGGTCTGGCCACTCACTACCAAGCCAGTATCCCTTTGAAGTTGAGACCTTATCTGATTTGCTGTTACCATACGATTTCTCAAGACGATAGTGCGGATGAATCTGTCCTGAGCCTGAGTTGTTGCCCTTGATCGACCGGATCGTGGTCTATCCTGAACAGACCCTGTAGCACGATGTCTGGACCATAATCTGCTGATGACAGACTGGGAAACATTCATTGCCCTTGCCACAACGACCTGTCTTGTGCCAACCTGTCGCATGCCAAGGGCACGTAACCTCTCCTCCTGTGTTAGACGGCGCATGGTCTCTGTTTAATTAACGACTTCAACCACTGATAATCTGATGCTTTCTCTTCAAAATCTTCCTTTACAGTGGCTCTAACCTTCCAATTCAGAGTCATGCAAATTTGTGGCACAACCCCCTTGATCATCAATAGCATCCCGTGCAGATCGTGAGAGTGTCATTGATGTGTTTGGGTGATGAATTTCTTTGGAAATGCTTCCTCAGTAAGGAACTATACAACATGGTTTCGTATCCCTTTGTATATGTGAAAATTTTGATCTCAAAATAAAATATCCCCTACTTTTTTTGAATAGTATATATTAATTGATTTTTCAGCCCTTTGTTGCCTGTGTTCAAACTTTTTTGAGACCTGTTGCAGCCAGAAAATTTGAAATAAGCTCATTTTGTGGGTAAAAATGTAAAATGTCTCAGTTTCAAAATTTGAAATGTTATCTATGTTCTGTTGCAAGTAACATATTGGCTCATGTGATCTGAAAGTCATTGCATTTAGATTTTATTCACAATTTACACTTTGTACCAACTATTTCGGAATTGGGGTTGTACATCATTGGAAAGGTCTTCTAGCGAAAGACGTGACAGTCTGAAGAATCTGGGTGGTCCCTATGCTGAGATTTTGACACTTAAACTTTGCAAATGTTTAGTATTTTTAAGGAAACACTTGCTGATTTGAATATGTAAGTAACAAAATATTGATAACTAATAATACCGAAAATGTTTGCATTAGTGTCCACATTGTTAATGTGAAATTTCATTATGGAAAGAGTGAAAGGAATTCCCCACCTTCTATTCATCTATCTCCTATTGAGATTCAGTCATTTCTGAAAAACAGCTTTAAATGTCAAATCAGGTTCACCTTTAGAGATACCTGTATAAAAATGAAACTATACGCACAGGCTTATTTGTACTACAGTCTCCCACGGGAGGTGTTCTGGGCATGTCCTGCTGGGAGGAGACCACGGGGCAGACCCAGGACATGCTGGCGGGATTATATCTCTCGGCTGGCCTGGGAAAGCCTCAGGTTTCCCCAGAGGAACTGGCGGAAGTGGCTGGGGAGAGGGCGGCCTGGACTTCCTTGCTGAGGCTGCTGCCCCCGTGACCCGACCTTGGATAAGCGGGAGACGGCGGATGGACGGATGGACAGTTTAATGCAATCCAGGACATAAAGGAACATTCTAGAGGATTGGGGGAAGGGTTAAATTGAGAATGTCATTTATGGACTATATGCATCTCCCTTCCTCATGCATAGCATGTTGTTGTGTGGCACCTGATGTTTTTATATCTGGACAGAGAATCCAAACTGTAAATGAATCTAAATATCTAGGTATTATGTTAGACAGTAACCTCACTTTTAAACTTCATGTTCAAAAAGTGAGCAAAATTCTCAAATCTACACTCGCAAATTTCAGGCATCTCAGACATCATATGTCTACAGAAGCTGCAAAAATGTACATGTTTTCTCTCATAATATCTCATATTAAATACTGTCTACCCACTTGGGCCACTGTAAACTCCGCTACTTTAAATCCGGTTATATCCTTATACAAACAAGCACTCAAAATCCTGGATAAAAAACCAAGATCCTTCCATCATTGTACAATCCTTAATAAATATAGGCTTCTGAGTTGGAACAATCTTATTATTTTCAAAAACTGCTGCCTCATATACAAAATCCGTCACAGCTTAGCTCCACCTCCACTCTGTAGCCTTATACAATTTAGATCGCCTGCAACAAGTGTTACCAGAGGAGCTGCTAAAGGAGACTGTGAGATCCCTTTTAGGAAAACAACATTTGGTCAATCAGTTTTTACTTATAGGGCAGCTAATGAGTGGAATACAATCCCACAAAACATAAGAGAGTCCATATCATACTGCTCATTCAAAAAAAAAATTAAAGAAATGGCTAATCGGCAACCAAATTTGTCAACACTAGTCACTAGTCCTTGGTTTATATGTTTATTGATGTAAAATAATTGATGTAAAATACCTTCCACGGTCGACTGGAGAAACTGAATTGCCTTTTTTAGGACAAATAAAGTCGTCTGATTCTGATTCTGAATTTGTTGTTGTTGTTGAGGATGAATACTTGCCTTGTCTCATTGAGGATGTATAGTCATTCTTGTGCTGCTGAGGGGTAACAAGATCGTGTGTGTAAATGAGTGTGAGGGCTCTAAATTCGTAGACCAGGCGCCGGCGCGGCGAATGGGGGGTGCGCCGCGCCAACGGGGTGTGTCCAGGCAGATGTTGAAATTTCGTGCTCGGCGTAGCCTGGCGCAAGTACTCCTCTGTCCCGCCTCGGTCCCTCCTGCCGGCGCAAGTGGCAAAGAGGGAGGAGAAAATGCGTGTTTGGGTATAACACAGCCGAATCAAATCTTCACCAATCAAATGAGCTCCTCTCCTCACCTTTAATGTGTTGGAATATAGAAGCCTCTGTCCTATATCTGCATGATGTGTTAATGTTGCATTTTACTTTGCTGCTTCAGGCATGTTTTCTGCACCGCTTACGTCTATATTAAGCATTACGAATATGAGTTAGCTGGCTAGCTAGGGCATTCGCGAATTATTACCATTAGTGAACTTGAATGAAATTTTAAAACGAAACTACGTCAGATCATTCAAACTTATGAAGTTGGAATGAAATACGACGGTTGCTCATTTATTTCTTCTGCCTGTATCATTGGGAGGAGAAACGATGGATAGCGTGTTCCTATTATTACACCCTGTTGCTGCTTAAAATTTTGGGATTAACATGCATGAACAACAATGCAAGATACGTTACACATTTATTTTCAAAATGTGATCTTAACTCAGTACGAGATCATAGCAATCAGGCTGTATTCCTTTCCCCCACTAAAAACGATAAAACATAAGTGACTATAATAGTATTAAGCCGCTTGCACACTGGACGCGAAACAAATTTTTCGCACGACAGATTGCGTTGAACGCAGTGTCTACGTGTCCGAAAGTCTGACAAGGTTTTGATATATCTCAGTGTCCGACAGTCGGATGGTTTCAATATAACTCCGTGTCCGACAGTCAATTATTGTTTTTAATTTCTTCAAATCTACTGAATGTTTTAGATATTAAACGTGCATGTTTTGATAAGAGGGCTCAGTTCTTCGAGATGAGTACCGAGAATTTCAATCAATGTTTCTGTTTAAGCTCTGCTCAATAAAGTGAGTCCACATTGGCGCGGGACAATGTACAATGCCTGTCGGACATTAAATGCAAAATACTCCGTGTCTGACAGCCAAAAAAAAGAGGACGATTAGAACAGATTGATAACGAAATGAAGAATAAAAAGAAACATTTTAACAACAAACAGAACATCCAATGAGCACTGCGATTTATTTATTTGCGGGCCATCTTTTTTGGATGCTCTGTTTGTTGGTGATATATTTTTATTCTTTATTTCGTTATAAATCTGTTCTCATACCAATACTTTTACTTTTTTGCTGGCTGCGGACATGGAGTATTCTGCATTTCCCTCGACAGTCTTGATCGTGCATGCGATAATTTATTCACACTGTCAATGGTCATGGAATTGATTTGCTCACTGACTACAAGCACTATTTTATCTCTGGTGTGGAAATAAAGCGTGAATCTGTTCAATCCATCTGACTAATTTTCAAAAGAGAGACCGAATAAAGACTGTTGTCTATCTTCAACGGAAGAAAACACACGAATAAAAAGACCAAGAAAAGTCGATAGCTATCAATTTGCATTTTGTGAAGGTCGAACACAAACATGGCCAAGTTTGCACGTCTAATAATTCCTGGAATCCTGAAAAATTTGAACTTTTATGACTTTCTGACACAGAGATATATTAAAACCCTGTCCGACTCTCGCGTCTTTGCATTGACTTTGACTGTAATCAGTCGTGCGAAAAATTCATTTCGCGTCCAGTGTGCAAGCGGCTTTACTGAGCATAGAACGCAAGCATATATAGGCAGTTTGTGGTTGGCTGAGAAGGATGTGAAGTCGTTAATTTGCATCACAGATTCAGCTGCGTTGATTAAGCCAGGTGGAGTTTCCATTACGCGTGCCAACCGCCTTTAATCTGACATCAGGACAATCGATATAGATACTATAATTTATGTCCTGATTCAGATAGTTACATTAAATAGTGGTTGCTGTAATTATTTATTGCATTGAAATGTGCCTGACATTCTGGAAACCTACCTGTGAGGTTTCGGTGACGTGTGCGACTGTGCGCCGGGTCAGCCAAATTACCACTGCACAGAAAGTAAACCAGGTTGGAGCTGGCGAGCTTTCTGCGCAACTTCAGCGAAGACTTTTTCTACTAAAATTGTCACTGCGCCCTGATGAATATGTGACACCTCCCCTACTACGCCGCCACACCAATCTCGGCGCCGTCCGTCTACCAAATTGCCAAAGTGGCTGCGCACGGTGTTGCAATCCGACAAAATTACCACTGCGCGGGCTGCACCGACGAATTACCACTGCGTGGGCTGCGCCACGTTACGCCACGCTGCGCCACCCTGCGCTGCGCCAAGAAATTAGAGCCCTGAGTGTTTGTGTATGTGTGTGTGTGTGTGTGTGTGGGGGGGGGGAAAAAAAAAAAAACTGTGGGTTTGGAAATTAAATATTACTCATTCAGGCAATTAAGGTGTACTTTTTACATTCCAAAATAGTCAAGAGTCAGGTCAATTTTATTTACATAGCACCCAATCACAACAAAATTGTGAGCTTTGTCAAAAAGGAAAGTTTTAAGCCTACTCTTAAATGTAGAGAGGGTGTCTGCCCCCCGGACCGAAATTGGGAGATGATTCCACAGGAGAGGAGCCTGGCAGTAGAAAGCTCTGCCTCTCATTCTACTTTTGGAGATTGTAGGAACCACTAGTAAGCCTGCATTCTGGGAGCGCAGTGTTCGAGTGGGCTGATAGGGTACTATGAGCTCTTTAAGATATGATGGTGCCTGACTATCAAGGGCTTTATAAGTAAGGAGAAGGACTTCAAATTCTATTCTAGATTTTACAAGGAGCCAGTGCAGAGAAGCTAATACAGGAGAAATATGATCACTTATGCTGGTTCTAGTCAGTACGTGTGGTGGTGCAGCCTGATACAGGGTTCCCACACGTTTTCCAAAGTCAAATTCAAGCTCTTCAAAGGTACATTTTCAAGCTTTTCCAGCACCTTACCGATTAGGTACATTACACATTTATATCCATGTTTATTCAAAATGATTATTCATTTCTTCATCTCATTAAATCGGATCTTACTAACAACAACACAAATCATGTTTTGTGACAGCAACACTGTAACCATTATGTAGAGGCCATTAATACTAGAGAGAGTGTAAGTAGAAATAAACAGGATGATACCAGCTCTTCAGTTTGTAACGCTTGTAAAGAAGGTGTGTTTCTTATAGGAATATAATAGCTGGTTTGAAGGTTTGGAGCTGTAACCAGTCAGCTGGTGAAAATATGTCTCAGAAATAAAACACTGCAAGTGCTAATCAAGATTTGAAGAGAAGAAATAAAAGAGAAAATAGTTCAATACTACATGAACTTGGAGAAAAACAAGGCAGGTGTTAGAGGGTAAATCTAGATACATGTATTGCGTGTTATAGATTTGAATGTTCTGACACATTTCTTTTGTAATGAGGTGTTCGATCTATCCAGATTTGCATTCAGGATACAGTTAATTTTGGTTGTTTATAGCAAAATAACATTTGATTTAATGTGATGAAGTAAAATAACCATTCTAAATATATGAAGAAAGTCACACAGCGAGGTTTGAATGGATTTGTCTTCATTTTGGGCAGAAGGCAAAAGCAATTAAGCTCCCTCTGACTTACTTGTAATGCCATTACAATTTCAAGCACTTTCAAGCACTTAATTCAAAATTCAAGCACCTTCCAAACCTTAAAAATACCACATTAAAATTCAAGCATTTTCAAGGATTTCCTCTGGGAACCCTGTTGATAATAAAGAGATGCAGTAATCCAGCCTAGAAGTAGTGTCTGAGGTCCTGACGGACATATTCAACATCTTGCTGTCCCTTGCCAGAGTCCCATCATGCCTCAAGTCACCCATAATCATTCTTGTGCCAAAGACCTCCGCAGCATCGTGCCTCACTGTGTGGTATGGAGGCTGCACTGTGGCAGAGAGGGAGGCGTTGTAGAGGGTGGTAAAGTCTGCACAGAGGACCATCGAGTGCAGCTTACCACCCATCAGGGACATCTACACCACCAGGTGCAGGGAGACAGCCACTTGCATCCTCAATGACCCCACCCACCCTGCACACAAATTGTTCACCCCCCTGCCCTCTGGTAGGAGGCTGCGCTGCATCCGGGCAAAAACATACAGACTGAAAAACAGATTCTACCTGGATGCAGTCAGATTGCTGAACTGCTCCGCCCCCCATATATTGTCCACCTTGCACCTTAACAACTTGCCTTGATGCTGCTACATTACACGGTCACTTTATCACTTTATCTCCACCTGTGATCTGTTGTTGCTGCCCTGTTGCTGCTGTACTTGCACTATTGCACTACCACCTTAGCAGCTGCTGCTGCTGTACATTGTGCAATACTGTATATAGATTTATTTTTACTCTATTTTTCATTCTATTTATTGTATTTTATCATAGTTTATTCTATTTTGCTCTTATTTATTTTTTTTATTTATTCTATTCACGCTACACACACCGAGACCTGGAGTAACTGTATTTCGTTCTTAACATGTCACATGGTTTGTATGACAATAAAGCGGAGTCTGAGTCTGGCTGACAGGAAGTTCGCTGTGGAGATAAGCCTTCTATTGGGCGTCCTGTGGACTAGTTTTTCTGCATCCTTTAGAGATGGGATGTGCCTGATTTTTGCAATGTTACACAGGTGAAAAAGGCAGTCCTTGAAATGTGTTTAATGTGGGAGTCAAAGGACAGACCCTGATGAAAGATACCTCTCAGACTCCTTAAGGTGGTGCAGGCAGCCAGGGTAATGCCATTAAGAGTAGCTATATCATTAGATAATGAATCTTTGTGTCTAGGTTCAGACTGGAGGTCTTAGTGCTCAATTCAGATTTTTGCTCAGATCCAATTTTTTTGTTTGGCTGTTCACATTATTTTTTAAGAATGTGGCCTTTATCAGATTCTAGCGTGAACTGACCATGGTTCTGAACTGACCCACATGTGCTGAAGAACAGCAACAGTACGTGGCTATACAGTGGCTTAGCAACACACAGAAGTAAACATGCAAACATGGGGGTACTGGAGTCCATGTTTACAGTTAAGTTATGAGCAAATGATAGAATGAGGAGAAAGAGAGCCAAGCTTTTTATTCTAGCTTTTTGTAGAATAATGGCTGCTGCGTCTGTACGGAGGTGTGCGTGGATGCAGTCGGAGCCAGGAGCCAAATTTCAGGATGTCAAGGGCCACTTTTAACTACATCAGTCAGC
This sequence comes from Gymnothorax javanicus, assembly GCA_029692085.1. NCBI lineage: Eukaryota > Metazoa > Chordata > Actinopteri > Anguilliformes > Muraenidae > Gymnothorax > Gymnothorax javanicus. The sequence goes on along the minus strand of CM056197.1, from coordinate 130,274,573 downwards.
GCCTCTCCACAAGACTCATGTCAAGACTCCCCTCTCCTTGAGAAAGTGATGCAAGTGACATAAAAGTCGCATGAATTCCGATTCGACTGTTCAGACTGAGGGCGTATTGCAAAACATACCACATACTTAAGTGGCCCAAATCTGATTTGAAAAGATCGGATTCCATGTGTTTTGTGCTGTTCACACCTGTTATGAAACAGACATATCTGAGTCACACATGATTGATATGATTTGGGTCACTTTTGCATGCAGTCTGGATATAGTCAAAGGTGTTTAGGGCCAAGACGTTGGATGAGTTTAGAAGCAGAAAACTGCAGGTCATCCATGTTTTTATGTTCTTAAGATACACGGAAGTTTTCTTTGTGTGACACGTACAGTGGTACCATGCACCCTTTGATTGAAAAATCTTTTCTACTTACCTGGCCCTTCCTTGTCCAGGGGTGACTCCACCTCCACCCACGCCTCCACTTCCTCCACCTGCAGCTCCACCTCCTCCACCTGCCTCTCCATCTCCTTCACTTGTCCCTCCACCTCCTCCACCTGTGCTATGTCCATCGCCATCGAAGATGACATAAGATAACACTAACTCCTTGGGAAAATTCATGTCTCACAGCTCCAGAAATAAAACAGTGCAAGAGTAAGTTCAGCTTAAAAAAAAGATCATATCAAGACCAATACACAACTATAAACAAACATGAAAAAAGATTAGTACTTATGCAGCTGATTAGTAATTACTATATTGTAATTTGTAGCATAATATATTAAAAAATATATGTTGTATAGCGATATATTCCAGTACATCTTCACCTGTGTGGTCCCCCTGTTATCCTCCAGCACCTCAGTGGCCACAGAGGGTCCCACATGACTGCTGGGGTCGCAGGGAATAAGATGGAGCGTTATCATCTCCTCACTCTCCGCCCCGGCGGCAGAAGGGGTCCAGCCTGTGCAGGTTTGAAGAGTGTTGCTCACTAAAAGCCCTGGGTAATTGCAAATGGCAACAAAGTCACAATGGCAATAGCTCCACACTGAACATGAATATGGTAGAAAAATAACAAGATGCAATTAGTATTTTGGTAACTAAACAAAGGTGAGGGTATGTGGAATCTATAAAAAGTCAAAAATCATACCTTTACACACATATTCATGAATGGAGCCCATTTTTTTAATGGACTCCATAGCAATCGGAGCCAAGGTGCAACGAGGTGTAAAAACCTGCACCTTGTGCTTCGTTTTAGCTGCTTTGCCCAGAAGGAGGACAGGCTTATATCCAGCAGCCTGACGTTTTTCAAGCTGCAATGACATTACAGTATGTTAATGTATTGACTGTTGTATTCAATAAAGAAGCTACAACTATTACATGCAACAGTGACTGTGGCAGTTAGATGTTAAACAGAGGTAGTTTCAATTGTCTACATACCATGACAACCATCTCGTCCTTTATCTGGGACGTACTGTGGTTTTTTTTTCCGGGAAGACACCCACTCCTCCCGCTTCTCATCAAACTTTTCCAATGCCTTTCTGAGGCGTGGCTTAGTGGGCTGATCCTTGTGGCAATGTGTGCAGATTTTTTTTGCACAGGGCGGAATGCCCTCACAACGAGGACACTTTTTGGTAGTGCTCCCCGCAGGCATTACTACAGCAGACTAACACAGACAAAAACACCAATGAGAAAGCCTTATTTGAAGCTGCTGGGAGAAAAAAGGTAAATCACTAAAAACAAACTATTTTAAATTATATTATTATTATCAAACTATTACACATTAACTATAGTAACCTAGATTACATAAATTGCTTTTCAAAATGGATAAAATCATGCTGTGTATGATACTATTTTTAGCCTATTTTCATGTTTAGTTAGTATTATTATTCGTTATTCGTTATTAGATTATTATTCGTTAGTAATTAGACAGTCTAATTCAGTGGTGGAAGAAGTATTCTGATTGTTTCTTAAGCAAAAGTACCAATACAGCAATGTAAAAATACACCATTACAACTTAAATTCTTCCAAGAAAAATCCTATTACAGTAAAAGTACATAAATATTGTGAGCTTAATGTAGTTAAAGTATTGCAGCAAAAGTAGTGGTTTGATATACACTATTATTATATTTGACATTATTAGATTATTAATAGTGAAGCATCAGTGTTAGAGCAGCATGTTACTGTTGTAGCTGCTGGAAGTGGAGCTAGTTTCCAACAATTACTTTATATACAGTTATCTAGTTTAGTCCAGTGGTTCCCAGCCTAGGGGTTGGGCCCCTCCAATGGTTCAGCAGATAAATCTGAGAAGTGGTGAGATGATTAATGGGAGAGGAAAGAAGAAAAAACAAAGTTCTGATACACAAATCTGTTTTCACTTTTTGGACTGTTTCTCTCATCTTTGATTTTGAGTGAAATATTGGATCATTAAAACATTTATTGAAATGAAAGCATGTGTTTCAGTTCAGGGAGAAAATCAGTATTTGGTGGAGCAGTTAACAACTCATAGACATCTGAAATGTGTGCCAGGCTACACACTGCTTTTTGTAAGACGTCAAAAGCCAAAAAGGTTGGAAACCACTGGTTTCATCCTTAACAATGTGTTGTAGTTTAAAAGCTTGTTTAATTATCCTTTGTGTCAAATCTGCATCTGAAAAGTAACTAAAGCTGTCAGATAAATGTAAGGTTAGTGCAGTAGAAAGTACAATATTTCCCTCTGAAATGTAGTGGAGTGGAAGTATGAAATAGCACCACATGGAAATACTCAAGTGCAAGTTCAATTACCTGAAAATTGTACTTAAATACAATATTTGAGTAAATTTACTTATTTACTCTCCACCACTGGTCTAATTACTAACAAACTACCCAGATCGCAAGCACCTCCAGCTGATCCGGCTCAGAGCCGGGGCAGATCCGGAGCGGAGGTGCTTGCTACCTGGGTAGCTAGCCCCCCAGAGGAACAGCGAAGGACTGGGAACAGCCTATAGAGACGACCGGCACATTCGGGTACTTTGCCAAACGTCAAGGCCGCGCCCCTTTTTGGGGGATAAAAAACCTCAGATGCCATTGAACCTAATGTAATTTGATGCGTTTTCAGGTGTAAAATTTATCTGATTTATTTAATTAAATTTCCTTCTTATATTCATTTATTGATATGTCTAGCGATTGTTTGCTATCCTGACCGAACCTAAACGTTCGCGTTATCTTAATAAATTAAGGTTGATTGGTCCGCCCTCTTGCCCTTTCAGTACCGCGAATTTCGAAGTCTGTGTCAGTTAGGGGTTAAGAATAACTAACAAATGCACGTAAAGTTAGACCGCAAACCTGACTCGGTTTACGTTAGCTAGTTAAGCAATTGAAGAATAAATAATGACACGAGACAAAAATCGTAGCGAATAAACCTATTAAAGTATAGTACCAAGTCTTACATATTTGACAGTGGGTATTCTTACGTGATTGTAATCCATTGCAGGCAGGCTATTCTTCCGCGACTCCCGTTGGGGCATGCGCAGATTGAAACTGTATGACTTCATTGCGCAATTTTGGTCAATCAGGTCAATTTGGCGGCCGAGCATACCATACAAGGTGCCGAAGGGTTAAGCCCGTAACCATGGCACCGGTAAACTGAAATCTCGTCCCCGGGGCTTCTATACTGAGCAACAAAAGAAACGCTAATTAGCTAGTTAGTTAATGTAGTACTCTTATGATTACTCAGTAAAGTGACCGCAAAACAAAGAAATGTTTTATGAAACGAGTGTAAATGTGCACGCGCTAGAAATAAATTTGATTTTCTATAATAATTACGCGCAAATTACTTTCCAATCTGTCTTTAATTAACTTGCGTTTCTTTTGTTGCTCAGTATACTTGCTTCACCAAGGTTGCGCAATCTCGTGGTAGCATCTGGAACAAGGCCGTTAATCCAATAGGAGAACTCCAGTAAAAATAGTTATGCATATCCACATTACGTGAGCATCAGTCACGCAAAGCATCAACGTGTCTAGCTATTCTTACGGGAGAACAAGGTAAGAAAATTATCGAAGTCCGGCAATTTCAATCTGCGCATGTCTGACCGAAAGTCACGTAAGAATAGCCTGCCTGCAATGGATTACAGTCACGTAAGAATAGCCACTGTCTTTATAGCCACTGTCATATTAAAGGGGACTTACGTTACTTTCTTAGTTTAAAAAAGAGTGGCATGGCCTGTTATGAAGCGTTTCCCACACATATAAACATGGGAAAACACTGGATACATAGCTTTTACTCTTCATCTTCTCTTAACTCTCCTTTTCGGATTCTACCCTTTTCCAGGTAGGATGGGGAACCTGAGGTCCGGACTGGTCATTTTATTGAAGGTGCAACCCGGCAGCTGCGCTGAGCTCTTGATGACGTTGAACCGGTCGTCTCTATGATATCATGTTTTTGATCTGTCTGTAACTGTTATCTATTAATAACTGATAATATTTTATTTGCCAACTCCAAGAAAAGTCTTTGCACTATCAACTTCATATCAGAACTATGCAAATAAAGGAAAATAACTGTACAAATCATAGTGTTTTGAGCAAAACTTTCAGTGTTTACTTGCAAGAAGTTATCCGCCAAAATCCGTCCGAAGCGCCAAACTAAAGCAGGTACGCAGCGTGGTTGCACTTGGGGGCGTGACTTGTGATTGACAAGCGTTGTCGCTACTATGGCGATAACGTAGGTTACGTAACGTAACCATGGCGTAACCGGAGATTCACAGAATATAGTCGTAGCTGTCAATATTTTTAGTGTGTTTTCATTTAATGAAAGTTAATTGTAACATTTTGGTCCCCTAAAACGTCTCGATCGGCATTTGATTGTACTAAGCGACCCTCCAAGGAGTCGGGTCTTCAGTTTACCATTAAAACACATGTTGTTTTTGTGGTTTTAAGTCTGTTTTATATCAGCGAAATTAGCATTAGCAGCTTGCCTCGTCCAAATATGCTCATTTTCGACTGTCAGACATGAGCAGGATTTAAAATACATGGGTTTAAACTTCGTTCTGTCCAGCACGAAAAAAGTCGGACAATCGTGCTCCGGGACACGATTCAACAGATTAAATTTCGTGATGATGAGCACGAAACAGTGTGATACTGGGTTGCCCGTGGCGGTAATACACTCAATTTGATGTTAGTGAACAAACACAATTACAGAAGAAGTATTCGATCCGCGTCATCAACGTTTGATGCGGCCATATTGTTGACATCCCAACTAACATTCCTGACGCGGCTCTATCGAGAGGCTTCTACCTCACATTCTTTAGCGATCGTATCAACCCTGGTTGGTTCAACATGGTTTGCTGTGTGGTTCACGGCTGTTCTAATAACAGCAAAAAAAAAAAAAAAAAAACTACGTTAGATTTTTTGCAATACCCACTGTGAGGAATAGAGAGGAGTTGAGCCAGCGGAGGAGAGACCTGTGGCTAGCTATAATCAATAGGAGAGACTTCCAGGCTACTCCTTACAGCAAAGTCTGTTCCGATCATTTTACCTCAGGTAACGTTCGAGTTAGATAAGCCACTTTCCCCAGTAAAGTGTGTGCACAGCATTTAATCACTGGTAGATAACGGTTATATTAGTCAGAGATCGTTTTGTTAGACAGTGAATGTTGCTTGATGTGATAAAAGATGCAAGGTGCTAGCTACCGGCGCCTGACATCGTTTTGGTAGGAGGCGACGTCAAGACAGCTGATATGACAGTCGATATTATTGACTTAGGAGATTCACGGAGAGCTACTGTTGAATGGAGTTAATGGCTGCATCCAAAAGCGCCGAAATTAAATCCTCGCTCTGTAGCTACACTTGCATCATTTCCGTTCTATGGAACACAGTTTTATCCAGAACGTCGGTTTTGGCGTCAGCATTAAGATTTTGTATTTGTGTTTTAAGACGTCATAAAATGCCCGGTTAGCACTCTCTTATTGTACAATAGAAATTGCCAGTTAAGACGCCATTAAATGCCCGGTTAAGACATAGAAATACAAAATATGAATGTTGACACAAAAACCGACGTTTTGGACCAAAATGCAAGTTTACAGAACGAGGATTTAATTTAGGCGCTTTGGGGGGCAGCCAATGTTAGCTCCTCCCTACTTAGCTCGCTGCCGTTTCTGACGAGTGTAGGCGGACACTGTGGATTAAATAGTGGCAAATATCGGGGTAATCCACGGCTGGCAGCAAAGATATATCTCGGCTAAATGCTGCTGAGTCCAATTTATATGGATCGACGCCAATCAAACAAGTTTTCTCGTCATAGCGCGATGAGGATGCCATGACGGCTCGTTTAACTCAATTGAAATCTTCGCTCTGCTCCTCAGCGGTATGTCAACAATATGGCCGCCGTGACGTCAGAAGTCTGTCTGCGAATACCATCAATTAAAAATTGCATACCTGCGGAAATAGCTTGAGCCGCATGCTTTTTATAGCCTATTTCACTGCTGAGTGCCACTTTTTTTCACTCAATACCGAGAGTAATTTTGAATAACGTTGATTTAAATTAAGCAAATACGCGTCCAGATGAATGATTGTCGTCTTACCTAATCGGGGAGAACAAGCAATACCTGTTAAGTGAGGAGTGCTCTCGGAGTGAACCTTTTGTTAATCATGAAAATGACTGAGAGCAGGTCAGGACTAATAATTGTTGAAAACGGATGTTTTGTCCACCCCAATTCTCAGTTATACTGAATTTACCCCATGATTTCATCGCTGTTAGATCGCATATGGAGAGAAACCGCGTCTTCGGTTGCCAATTACGAAAATTGAAAAACGCGTCAATGTAGGAAAATAATTGAGAACTAGCCAGGACTATCCTAATTGTCATTAAGGGACGTGTCTGTGCCCCCCCAGTTCCCTGTTCTAGCGCCGGGCCTGTTTGTGCAGATGTGCCGGCCAGCGGACACGGAGCTGCAAATATATGCACGCAGTTACAATATTCTATCACTAGATGGCACTCTCGGATCAGTTATTGAATATTCACAAACAAGCCGAGCTCGTGGTTTAGAATATGGACGAGTTTACTCCAATCGCTGTTTTTCAGGAGTTACCTGAATAACACTCCAAAGCCACCCTATTCAATATACCCTATTCAAGTGTATAACATGCTTTTCATATGTTTTCCTTACTCAAGACCCCCTCCCCCCCACCTCCCACTCCCTCACACACTCACTCCCTCACTCACACGCTCTCACTCTTGCACGCTCTCACACTCCCACAATCTCACTCTCCCACTCCCACACTCTTGCACTCTCCCCACCCACTTTGTAAATAATTTATCAGCTCCAGCTCATTACTAAACTTGCACTTCATTTAACTGCGTGAGCTTTGCCTCACTTACCACCCTTTTCTTGGGCCCAAATTCTCATGCAGCACTTGGCGGCCCAGCCATATACTAGGTTGCACCTAGTCTGGTTGAGGGACATCCCTGCTTATTTCAGCAAGACAATGCCAAGCAACATTTTACATGTGTTACAACAGCGTGGCTTTGTAGGAAAAGAGTGCAGGTAATTGACTGGCCTGCCTACAGTCCAGACCAATCTCCCATTGAAAATGTGTGGCGCATTATGAAGTGCAAATTACGGCAACGGAGACTCTGGACTGTTGACCAACTGTAGTTGTACGTTAAGCAAGAATGGTAAAGAATTACATCTATAAAGCTTCTACAATTAGTGTCCTCAGTTCCCAAACGCTTATTGAGTGTCGTTAAAAGGAAAGGTAATGTGACACAGTGGTAAACGTGCCCCCGTCCCAGCTTTTTTGGAATGGAGTTGTTATGGCCCCAATTTGTTATGGCGTCAATTTGTTATGACGTCACGGACAGCAAGGGATGACAGACAAAATTCTTAAACTTCAACAGATTTAATTAAACAAAACTAATCTACTCTCTACCCTACTGACCAAGATTGAAATAATAATTAAAAAAATAGTTACAGTCCCTTGGTAATTGAGATGGGCTGCTATGTTGCGATGTCCTGGGACAGGAAAATGCTCCAACACAGGCAAAAAATCCCACAAAAGCTTCACAGGTCTTGAAAAGAGTGACAGGTCTGGTCAAATGTATCCTTCCACTATTTCTCCTTGCAATTTCTCCAACTACTACACTCTCTCAATTTTTCTCCTTATATACTCATTTCCAGCCCCTCTGAGGCATGCCCGGGACATGCCCAAACCTAGCTTTAGATTGCTTAACAAAAAAAAAAAAGTCAATACTGCCATCTAGTGGCTTTTTACCACATTACACCTCCATTCCAAAAGGGAAAAATTTTGACTTATAAAGGCAAAATTTTTCTTTTCAATACAAAAATGGTTAAGTAGACACTTGTGTATATATACATATAATACAATATGCTAATAAACACGTGATATATATACACATACTCAAACACGGGATAAGCAATCAGCAATTACATTGTCAGTACCGTTTACATGCTTAATTTCCAAGTCAAACTCTTGTAAAATCAAACTCTAATTCAACAATCTCCGATTCTTGTTTTTCATCTTACTCAAAAACATTAACGGATTGTGGTCAGTTTACACAATCATTGGCTTTTGCCCTGTACAAACATAAACCTCAAAGTGTTGTAAGGATAGAACCAGAGCCAACAGCTCCTTTTCAATTGTGGAATAGTTCTTTTGGTGGCGATTGAACTTCCTGGAGAAGTATGCCACGGGATGCTCAATGTCATCAGAGTCACTTCTCTGTAGGAGCACAGATCCACAAGCTTGGTCGCTAGCATCGACCGCTATGGAGAACGGTTTGTTAAAGTCAGGAGATTTGAGCACGGGGAAGTGACATAGCAGGGACTTCAGGCGATCGAAGGCTCTTTGGTATGCTTCATCCCAAGTGAACTTTACGCCTTTCTTCAGTTGGTTGGTGAGACTGAGAGCAATCTCAGCAAAGTTCTTGCAGAATTTGCGGTAGTACCCGATCATTCCAAGGAAGCGGCGCAAAGCTTTTTTGTTGTCAGGAACTGGAAAGTCCATGATGGCTTGGACTTTAGCATTTATGGGTGCCACCTTACCTTAGCCTATGACGTAGCCAAGATACGTGACAGTAGCACAACCAAAGTCACTCTTGTTCAGGTTAACAGTCAGGTTAGCCTGGGTCAAGTGCTGGAACAACGTCTCTACATCTTTCAGATGTTCTTCCCAGGAGTCACTCCATGTGATCAGGTTGTCGATATACGCACCCGTGTGTGGCAATCCGGCGATTGTAGACTGTATCATCCTTTGGAACGTGGCTGGGGCATTTTTCATGCCAAAGGGTAGGACTTCATACTGGTATAACCCAGATGGTGTGGCAAAAGCAGAGATGCTCTTGGCCCTCACAGTTAAAGGGACACACCAATAACCCTTCAATAAATCAATCTTGGTCAGAAACTTTGCTTGCCCTACTCTATCGATACAATCATCAATCCTAGGTATTGGAAACACATCAGTTCTAGTTACAGCATTGACTTTGCGATAATCTGTACAGAATCTAGTACTTCCATCAGGTTTTGGAACTAGAACACAGGGTGAACTCCAATCTGAGTTAGAGGGTCTGATAATATCATGTTTTAACAAGTACTCAACCTCTTTCTCAGCAATCTTTCTTTTTTCAGGATTCATCCGTACGGATGCTGTTTTATTGGTTTGGCATCACCAACATCTACATCATGAGAGGCTGTAGAAACTCTCTTTGGAACATCAGGAAATAGATCTTTATATTTCTGGATCAACCTCTCAAACTGATCTTTCTGTGAGGGTTCTAAGTGCTGGAGTTTTACATCAAGATTTAGCAACACTTCAGAATTTGACAATTTACATGAAAGAACTTCAGCTTTAATTCTAGGTTCATCATCTTGAAACTCCCCCTCATCTTCACAAGTCTCGGCCATAGGAGGATCTGAAGTGACAGCTGCAACCCTAGCATTCCTATCATGATAAGGCTTCCACATGTTAATGTAACACAACTGTTTTGGCTTTCTCCTATCTGGAGTCTTCACAATGTAATTGAGATCATTGAGTTTTGTCAGAATTTCATAAGGACCATGAAATCTAGCCTGCAATGGATTGGATTGCAAGGGAAACAACACAAGGACCTTGTCTCCTGGTTTAAACTCACGGCTTCTAGCCTTATGATCATACCCAGTTTTCATTTTTCCCTGACTTGATTTCAAGTTCTCTTTGGCTAGGTCACAAGCTGCATGCAGTCTTTCCTTGAACTTGCTAACATAGTCTAACAGACTGATATGCGGCTCTTTCTCTTGCCATTGTTCACTCAACAATAGCAAAGGTCCTCTCACTTCATGGCCAAACACTAGCTCAAATGGACTGAATCCAGTAGACTCCTGCACTGCTTCTCTAGCTGCAAACAACAGCAAATGAACACCTTCATCCCAGTCCCTCTCATGGTCATAACAATAAGTCCTCGTCATTGTCTTGAGAGTGGAATGAAACCGCTCTAGGGCACCCTGACTCTCTGGATGATAGGCACTGGAAAGAATCTGCTTCGCACCTAGTTCATACACAACCTGCTGAAACAATCCGGAAGTGAAATTGCTACCTTGATCTGACTGAATTTCCCTGGGAAGGCCAAACAACGTGAAAAACTTTATCAAAGACTTCGAAATTGCAGTTGCCTTGATGTTGCATAGAGGGATGGCTTCAGGGAATCTGGTAGATGCACACATGATTGTCAACAAGTACTGATTTCCAGATCTAGTCTTGGGTAATGGACCAACAAAATCAACAATGACCTTGGAGAAGCGCTCCCCAAATGCTGGGATAGGCTGCAGTGGAGCTACAGGTGTGTCTAACTGGTGTTTTCCAACTACCTGACAAGTGTGACAGGTTTTGCAAAAGTTGGAAACATCTTTCCGAAGTCCATCCAGAAGAAGTGTTTCATAATCTTGTCAACAGTCTTGTTAACACCAAGATGACCTCCTAAAGGCAAACTATGAGCCATTGTTAAGATCTCATTCCTGTAGACCTTCGGAACAACAATTTCCTTGACCACTGCCCAATCTGCATTAGCAGGGATATCAGGAGGGCACCACTTCCGCATCAACACTCCATCCTTGAGATAATACCCAACTGGAACTGCGTCTATTTCTTCATTAGGAAGGGCTCTCTTCTTTAGTACACAAATTTCAGGATCATTGGTTTGCTCCTGAATCAACCGCTTTCTGGACAGAGACAAGTCTCCAGACACATCAGAATCACCAGACCCATCTGCCTGGCTGAATAGAGAACAGATAAAAGTGTCTGATAAGTCCTCAAACGGAGAAACCATAGTAGGCTGAACAGAGTCATGAGGCTAACCACCTGAGTCATGACTATTCAAGGTGCTGGACGGCACCACATCATCTTCTTCTTGAGCCTTCTTGACCATAGCATGAGTCACTGCACAGGAAGGATACAGAGATGGGTCTTCATCGCCATCTTCAGTGCTCGGCTGTGAAGTAAGATGAACAGGGGGAACTACATTGCCCCCAGCCAGGTCATTACCTCGCAACAGAGAAACACCCTTGATAGGTAGACTTGACATAAGTCCCACCTTTACGTGTCCTGTAACTAAATCTGACTTCAAGAATACAGAGCGCAGGGGTACAGATACAGTCCTCCCTTCAATACCTTGTACAAGTATGAAATCCACAGAAGCGGTCTCATCACGTAACTCCAAGGAGTCCATCAACAAAAGTGACTGAGAAGCTCCGGTATCCCTTAGAATATATATGGGGACAGGAGGAGAATGCTCATTCAGAGCCACAAATCCCTCTGACACAAATGGAAGTAATTCCTCCCTCACAAAGTCAGCAGTATCAGGCTTCTTAGCCTCACAAGGAGCAGGCAATTTAGCAGATCGGTCATCTACTACAGGGGTTTCTAACCTTGTCTTCACAAAGGCATTGGGTTTGGTATCCTTTTCTTTTTCTTTCTTAGCTTTAAGGAACCAACAGTTAGTTGTAACATGACCAGATTTCTTGCAATAATTGCAAACTAGACCACTTTTGTCACTGTCAGCTTTCACACTTTGATCAGACCTTTGACTGGATTTCTGAGCACCGTCACCAGATTTGTCTTTGTCTTTGGGTGAGGAATCTTGGGTATCACCGTTACCTTTCTTCTGAAATTGGGACCATCTATTGTTACTGCTAGACTGAAATTTGGACTTATGTGTGAGAACATATTCGTCTGCAAATTTGGCAGCTGATTGCAAATTCAGTGCTTACTTCTCATTAAGGTAGGTCTTAATATCATCCTTGACACAGTTCTTGAATTCTTCAACTAACACTATCTTTTTAGTGAGTTGAAATCATCCTTGACCTCCATAAAAGTACACCAGCGCTCAAAGCAAACCTTCTTCTCATTAGCAAATTCCACATAAGTCTGATTGTCAGATTTCTTCAGACCTCTGAATTTCTGTCGGTAAGCCTCTGGAACCAACTCATAAGCTGTCAAAATAACCTTTTTGACCACCTCATAATCAGAGGAATCATCTGCAGACAAAGCCGAATAGGCTTGTTGAGCTTTACCCTTGAGGACAGTTTGCAATAACAGAGGCCAGTGTTCCTTTGGCCACTGACAACTCTTAGCTACCTTCTCGAAGCACTGGTGTAATGTGGTAAATAGCCACTAGATGGCAGTATTGACTTTTTTTTGTGAAGCCCAGTCTGAAGCTAGGTTGGGCATGTCCAGGGCATGCCCAGAGAGGGAAAGTCCCAGAAATGGGAGGGGGCTGTACAAGAGTATATAAGGAGAAAAATTGAGAGAGTAGAGTAGTAGGAGAAATTGCAAGAAGGATACATTTGACCAGACCTGTCACTCTTTTCAAGACCTGTTAAGCTTTTTGTGGATTTTTGCCTGTGTTGGAGCATTTTTCTGTCCCAGGACATCACAACATAGCAGCCCATCTCCATTACAGGGAATTGTAAATATCTCATTTTTTTATTTTCTTTTCAATCTTGGTCAGTAGTGTAGGGTGTAGATTCGCTCTATGTGTTTGTTTAATTAAATCTGTTGAACTTAAAGGATTTTGTCTGTCATCCCTTGCTGTCCGTGACGCCATAACAAATTGGGGCCATCACAAATTGGGGGCTCGGGTCCGGGGTAGACCATTGTGCGAGTCATAGAAATATGCAGACAGTTAGAGCTGACAGATGTAAAACCAGCCATGCGAAAAGCAAGACTGGCGAGAGAGATTGTTGAACATTACATTGATGAAAATGTGTTTGCACCAGGAGATCTGGAACAGTTTCCGGTGGAAAATCCGAATGTAGAATTGGAACTTAAATTAAAAATGCTAGAAATTGAGGAAAAAGAAAAACAAAGAGAGTTTGAGAGAGCAGAAAGAGAGAAAGAAAGGCAGTTTGAGTTAGAAAAATTAGCAAGAGAAGAGGAAAGAGCAGAAAGAGAGAGACAGAGACAGAGAGATTTCGATTTAGAAAAATTAGAGAAAAAAGGCTCCAAATGGAGCTACTAAAAATCAAAATGCAAGGGGAAAACAAATTTTGGGCTAGCCAGGAGGTAAAGCTGGTGCCTCCATTCTCAGAGAAGGAGGTTGATAAATATTTCCAGTGCTTCGAGAAGGTAGCTAAGAGTAGTCAGTGGCCAAAGGAACACTGGCCTCTGATGTTGCAAACTGTCCTCAAGGGTAAAGCTCAACAAGCCTATTCGGCTTTGTCTGCAGATGATTCCTCTGATTATGAGGTTGTCAAAAAGGTTATTTTGACAGCTTATGAGTTGGTTCCAGAGGCTTACCGACAGAAATTCAGAGGTCTGAAGAAATCTGACAATCAGACTTATGTTGAATTTGCTAACGAGAAGAAGGTTTGCTTTGAGCGCTGGTGTACTTCTATGGAGGTCAAGGATGATTTCAACTCACTAAAAGAGATGGTGTTAGTTGAAGAATTCAAGAACTGTGTCAAGGATGATATCAAGACCTACCTTAATGAGAAGCAAGCACTGAATTTGCAATCAGCGGCCAAGTTTGCAGACGAATATGTTCTCACACATAAGTCCAAATTTCAGTCTAGCAGTAACAATAGATGGTCCCAATTTCAGAAGAAAGGTAACGGTGATACCCAAGATTCCTCACCCAAAGACAAAGCCAAATCTGGTGATGGTGCTCAGAAATCCAGTCAAAGGTCTGATCAAAGTGTGAAAGCTGACAGTGACAAAAGTGGTCTAGTTTGCAATTATTGCAAGAAATCTGGTCATGTTACAACTAACTGATGGTTCCTTAAAGCTAAGAAAGAAAAAAATAAAAGGATACCAAACCCAATGCCTTTGTGAAGACAAGGTTAGAAACCCCTGTAGTAGATCACCGATCTGCTAAATTGCCTGCTCCTTGTGAGGCTAAGAAGCCTGATACTGCTGACTTTGTAAGGGAGGAATTTCTTCCATTTGTGTCAGAGGGATTTGTGGCTCTGAATGAGCATTCTCCTCCTGTCCCCATATATATCCTAAGGGATACCGGAGCTTCTCAGTCACTTTTGTTGATGGACTCCTTGGAGTTACGTGATGAGACCGCTTCTGGGGATTTCATACTTGTACAAGATATTGAAGGGAGGACTGTATCTTTACCCCTGCGCTCTGTATTCTTGAAGTCAGATTTAGTTACAGGACACGTAAAGGTGGGACTTATGTCAAGTCTACCTATCAAGGGTGTTTCTCTGTTGCTAGGCAATGACCTGGCTGGGGGCAATGTAGTTCCCCCTGTTCATCTTACTTCACAGCCGAGCACTGAAGATGGCGATGAAGACCCATCTCTGTATCCTTCCTGTGCAGTGACTCGTGCTATGGCCAAGAAGGCTCAAGAAGAAGATGATGTGGTGCCGTCCAGCACCTTGAATAGTCATGACTCAGGTGGTTCGCCTCATGACTCTGTTCAGCCTACTATGGTTTCTCCGTTTGAGGACTTATCAGACACTTTTATCAGTTCTCTATTCAGCCAGCCAGATGGGTCTGGTGATTCTGATGTGTCTGGAGACTTGTCTCTGTCCAGAAAGCGGTTCATTCAGGAGCAAACCAATGATCCTGAAATTTGTGTACTAAAGAAGAGAGCCCTTCCTAATGAAGAAATAGACGCAGTTCCAGTTGGGTATTATCTCAGGGATGGAGTGTTGATGCGGAAGTGGCACCCTCCTGATATCCCTGCCAATGCAGATTGGGCAGTGGTCAAGCAAATTGTTGTTCCGAAGGTATACAGGAATGAGATCTTAACAATGGCTCATAGTTTGCCTTTAGGAGGTCATCTTAGTGTTAACAAGACTTTTGACAAGATCATGAAACACTTCTTCTGGCCTGGACTTCGGAAAGATGTTTCCAACTTTTGCAAAACCTGTCACACTTGTCAGGTAGTTGGAAAACACCAGTTAGACCCACCTGTAGCTCCATTGCAGCCTATCCCAGCATTTGGGGAGCCCTTCTCCAAGGTCATTGTTGATTTTGTTGGTCCATTACCCAAGACTAGATCTGGAAATCAGTACTTGTTGACAATCATGTGTGCATCTACCAGATTCCCTGAAGCCATACCTCTACGCAACATCAAGGCAACTGCAATTTCGAAGTCTTTGATAAAGTTCTTCACGTTGTTTGGCCTTCCCAGGGAAATTCAGTCAGATCAAGGTAGCAATTTCACTTCCGGATTGTTTCAGCAGGTTGTGTATGAACTAGGTGCGAAGCAGATTCTTTCCAGTGCCTATCATCCAGAGAATCAGGGTGCCTTAGAGCGGTTTCATTCCACTCTCAAGACAATGATGAGGACTTATTGTTATGACCATGAGAAAGACTGGGATGAAGGTGTTCATTTGCTGTTGTTTGCAGCTAGAGAAGCAGTGCAGGAGTCTACTGGATTCAGTCTGTTTGAGCTAGTGTTTGGCTATGAAGTGAGAGGACCTTTGCTATTGTTGAGTGAACAATGGCAAGAGAAAGAGCCGCATATCAGTCTGTTAGACTATGTTAGCAAGTTCAAGAAAAGACTGTGTGCAGCTTGTGACCTAGCCAAAGAGAACTTGAAATCAAGTCAGGGAAAAATGAAAACTTGGTATGATCATAAGGCAGAAGCCGTGAGTTTAAACCAGGAGACAAGGTCCTTGTGTTGTTTCCCATGCAGTCCAATCCATTGCAGGCTAGATTTCATGGTCCTTATGAAATTCTGACAAAACTCAATGATCTCACTTACATTGTGAAGACTCCAGATAGGAGAAAGCCAAAACCATTGTGTCACATTAACATGCTGAAGCCTTATCATGATAGAAATGCTAGGGTTGCAGCTGTCACTTCAGATCCTCCTATGGCCGAGACTTGTGAAGATGAGGGGGAGTGTCAAGATGATGAACCTAGAATTAAAGCTGAAGTTCTTTCATGTAAATTGTCAAATTCTGAAGTGTTGCAAAATCTTGATGTAAAACTCCAGCACTTAGAACCCTCACAGAGAGATCAGTTTGAGAAGTTGATCAAGAAATATAAAGATCTATTTCCTGATGTTCCAAAGAGATTTTCTATAGCCTCTCATGATGTAGATGTTGGTGATGCCAAACCAATAAAACAGCATCCGTACCGGATGAATCCTGAAAAGAGAAAGATTGCTGAGAAAGAGGTTGAGTACATGTTAGAACATGATATTATCAGACCCTCTAACTCAGATTGGAGTTCACGCTGTGTTCTAGTTCCAAAACCTGATGGAAGTACTAGATTCTGTACAGATTATCGCAAAGTCAATGCTGTAACTAGAACTGATGTGTTTCCAATACCTAGGATTGATGATTGTATCGATAGAGTAGGGCAAGCAAAGTTTCTGACCAAGATTGATTTATTGAAGGGTTATTGGTGTGTGCCTTTAACTGAGAGGGCAAAGAGCATCTCTAATTTTGCCACACCATCTGGGTTATACCAGTATGAAGTCCTACCCTTTGGCATGAAAAATGCCCCAGCCACGTTCCAAAGGATGATACAGTCTACAATCGCCGGATTGCCACACACGGGTGCGTACATCGACGACCTGATCACATGGAGTGACTCCTGGGAAGAACATCTGAAAGATGTAGAGACGTTGTTCCAGCGCTTGACCCAGGCTAACCTGACTGTTAACCTGAACAAGAGTGACTTTGGTTGTGCTACTGTCACGTATCTTGGCTACGTTATAGGCCAGGGTAAGGTGGCACCCATAAATGCTAAAGTCCAAGACATCATGGACTTTCCAGTTCCTGACAACAAAAAAGCTTTGCGCCGCTTCCTTGGAATGATCGGGTACTACCGCAAGTTCTGCAAGAACTTTGCTGAGATTGCTCTCAGTCTCACCAACTAACTGAAGAAAGGCGTAAAGTTCACTTGGGATCAAGCATGCCAAAGAGCCTTTGATCGCCTGAAGTCTCTGCTGTGTCACTTCCCCGTGCTCAAATCTCCTGACTTTAACAAACCGCTCTCCATAGCGGTCGATGCTAGCGACCAAGCTTGTGGATCTGTGCTCCTACAGAGAAGTGACTCTGATGACATTGAGCATCCCGTGGCATACTTCTCCAGGAAGTTCAATCGCCACCAAAAGAACTATTCCACAATTGAGAAGGAGCCGTTGGCTCTGGTTCTATCCTTCCAACACTTTGAGGTCTATGTTTGTACGGGGCAAAAGCCAATGATTGTGTATACTGACCACAATCCGTTAATGTTTTTGAGTAAGATGAAAAACAAGAATCGGAGATTGTTGAATTGGAGTTTGATTTTACAAGAGTTTCACTTGGAAATTAAGCATGTAAAGGGTGCTGACAATGTAATTGCCGATTGCTTATCCCGTGTTTGAATATGTGTATATATATCACCTGTGTTTATTAGCATATTGTATTATATGTATATATATATATATATATATATTTATATATATATATACAAGTGTCTACTTTACCATTTTTGTATTGACAAGGAAAATTTTGCCTTTATGAGTCAAAATTTTCCCCTTTTGGAATGGAGGTGTAATGTGGTAAATAGCCACTAGATGGCAGTATTGACTTTTTTTTGTGAAGCCCAGTCTGAAGCTTGGTTGGGCATGTCCAGGGCGTGCCCAGAGAGGGAAAGTCCCAGAAATGGGAGGGGGCTGTACAAGAGTATATAAGGAGAAAAATTGAGAGAGTAGAGTAGTAGGCGAAATTGCAAGAAGGATACATTTGACCAGACCTGTCACTCTTTTCAAGACCTGTTAAGCTTTTTGTGGATTTTTGCCTGTGTTGGAGCATTTTCCTGTCCCAGGACATCACAACATAGCAGCCCATCTCCATTACAGGGAATTGTAAATATCTCATTTTTTATTTTTTTTTCAATCTTGGTCAGTAGTGTAGGGTGTAGATTAGTTCTATGTGTTTGTTTAATTAAATCTGTTGAACTTAAAGGATTTTGTCTGTCATCCCTTGCTGTCCGTGACGCCATAACAAATTGGGGCCATAACACTGGAAACACTTATCAACCTCCTTCTCTGAGAATGGAGGCACCAGCTTTACCTCCTGGCTAGCCCGAAATTTGTTTTCAGCTTGAATTTTGATTTTTAGTAGCTCCATTTGGAGCCTTTCTTCTCTATCTAATTTTTCTAAATCGAAATCTCTCTGTCTCTGTCTCTCTCTTTCTGCTCTTTCCTCTTTCTCTCTCTCTTTTTTCTCTTCTCTTGCTGATTTTTCTAACTCAAACTGCCTTTGTTTTTCTTTTTTTTCCTCCCTTTCTTTTTCTCTTTCTCTCAAACTCTCATTGTTTTTTTTTTTTCTTCCTTTCAATCTCTAGCATTTTTAATTTAAGTTCCAATTCTACATTTGGATTTTCCATCGGAAACTGTTCCAGATCTCCTGGTGCAAACGCATTTTCATCAATGTAATATTCAACAATCTCTCTAGCCAGTCTTGCTTTTCGCATGGCTGGTTTTACATCTGTCAGCTCTAACTGTCTGCATATTTCTAGCAGTTCTGTCTTTTTAAAAGACTTCAAAACCTCTACGGTTGGTGATGCCAAGAAATCATCCATTGCTGTTGATCTGCCAATATATATCTAGGAAAATTCAAAAAAACAATTTCACTATTTGAAATTTTAGATTTTCAATAAATGACTCGCACAATGGTCTATCCCGGACCCGAGCCCCCAATTTGTTATGGCCCCAATTTGTTATGGTGTCACGGACAGCAAGGGATGACAGACAAAATTCTTAAACTTCAACAGATTTAATTAAACAAACAAAACTAATCTACTCTCTACCCTACTGACCAAGATTGAAATAATAATAAAAAATAAATACAGTCCCTTGGTAATTGAGATGGGCTGCTATGTTGCGATGTCCTGGGACAGGAAAATGCTCCAACACAGGCAAAAATCCACAAAAAGCTTCACAGGTCTTGAAAAGAGTGACAGGTCTGGTCAAATGTATCCTTCCACTATTTCTCCTTGCAATTTCTCCAACTACTACACTCTCTCAATTTTTCTCCTTATATACTCTTTTCCAGCCCCCTCTGAGGCATGCCCGGGACATGCCCAAACCTAGCTTTAGATTGCTTAACAAAAAAAAATGTCAACACTGCCATCTAGTGGCTTTTTACCACATTACAGAGTGTATTGCAGGCATCAAATTCAAAATGAGTGAATGTTTCAAAAAAAAAAAAAAAACAGTAAAGTTTATCAGTTTGAACATTGAATATCTTGTCTTTGTAGTGTACTCAACTGAATTTAGATCAAAAAGGATTTGCAAATCATGGTATTGTTTTATTTACATTTTAAACAATGACAGATGTGGTTAGAAAAAGAAATACACTGTGCCCCTGCGTGTTTTTCATGTTCTTAAAATTTAAGATATTAGAATGATAAAGTAACATTTAATTCTCAGAGAAATGTTTGGGCAGAGGTGTGCTATGAGTTTGAGGGTTACTATTGTACAAGAAATTCAGTCAATTAGAACAGATCAGTGGCTCCCCCCTCAGCACCTGCAGTAGGTCCCAGCTGCAGCAGTGCAGTCTCTGTGCAGTCTGACTGAGGGAGGTTTTTGTACGGCTCTCGAATACTGTGTGAACGGAGTGCTATAATCCTGCTGACAGTAATAATCTCCTGCATCTTCAGCCTGGACTCCAGTGATTTTCAATGCATATTGAGCGCCAGATCCACTCCCACTGAAACGATCAGGAATCCCAGACTGGCGACTTGTGGCATCATATATGAGGAATTTAGGAGCCTGACCAGGTTTCTGCTGATACCACTGGAGGCGGTTGCCCACATCCTGACTGACTGTGCAGCTGATAGTGACAGTGTCTCCCTGCTGAACAGCCTGAGCTGCTGGAGACTGAGTCACAACTATATCTGCCATTGATTCTGAAAATAAAAAAAAGGAAATTGATCCTGATTAAGTCTGCCGAACAAAACAAATTTCCACAGCATATTTGATAATAGAAATTGAGAACTCCACTGAAAAAGTTGAATAAAATTTCAGTTATAAAATATTAAGATGGTATCATCTTTCTCACCCTGTACAAGGAGTCCCAGCATGACCAGCAGTAGAAAGTCTGACATCATCGTAATGCTGCCTGTGTCAGTGTCTGTGAAAGGACTGGACAGTCACTGATCAGTACTGGGGGTCTTAAAGTGTGTGGAGCAGTGAGGCAGGACAGGTATGCAAAGCCCCTTCCTCTATACAAATCCTGTCACACACAGTTAGAGGAGCTCTGATGTGTGAACAGCAGTGGGTCTATAGAGGGCAGGGTTATGTGTACTGTATGCTGCAATTGATTATAAATTTATTCCCTTATTTGAACCTTTTTCTGAACTTGTCCAGGAGTTACAGCACATGGGCTGTGATTCTCTGAAATATGTGTTTAAAACTTTGCTTGATTTTGTATTCTCATGCACTTATCATGCTCAGTTTATGGATATAAAATGAATCAAATTAATGTCTCTCTTGGTGAGTTTTTCCTTTTATCATCACAGGCAGCACCTGTCATCATGTCTGACACAGTGGTTTTCTGACACAGTGTTTAGAATAAGAATCCTTGTGCTAACAGGTAATACAGGACTGACTGTGAAAGGAAACTCTCTCCTTCATCTCCTGTACTGATCACTGTGATGTTTTAACCAGGGCAGTAGTGGAGGTTTTTCACCAGACCGATATATCCTGTCTCTGATTGTTCCAGTTATTCTAACTTAGTTTGATAGGTCATGTTTGCAGACCTGGCAGCACAGTAGCACAGTGGGTAGCACTACTGCCTCACAGCAAGAAGGTTGTGGGTTCTGTGTGGAGTTTGTATGTTCTCCCCGTGTTCACGTGGGTTTCCTCCGGGTACTCTGCTTTCCTCCCACAGTCCAAAGACATGCATGTCAGGCTAATTGGAGACTCCAAATTGCACATCGGTGTGAGTGTGTACATGAATGGTGTGTGTGCCATTGGCGAGATTGTGTCCCTGCTTTTCGCCCATAGTCAGGTGGGATAGGCTCCAGCTCCCCTGCCCTCGACCCTTGTGAGGAAGAAGCCGGTGTATAGAATGGATGGGTGGATGTCTGGAGAGCTTTTGGACTTCCATGCTTATGTAAATAGTCTAAATGAAAGGTCATTCATAGCATGACGACTTGCTGGAATCATGAGCAGATCTCTGAAACAGAATGAATGGAATGGAGTTGGTTTCAAGTCTCTAGCTGTAATAGTAGCGAAGTTATGAACCAAAATGTGTTTTTGACCTTTCTGGTGAGCTTGACCTTGACCTTTGACCTTTGACCTCGAAAAGAGAACGGTCTCCAGCCACAAGGGTAGTCAATGTTGTCAGCAAGTTTGGTGAAGATAATGTGAAAATAGTGGCCTGTAGAGTGCACACAAACAGACAGACAGACAGACGAAAAAAGAAACCAAAATAGAGCGCTGCTTAGGTGACCTTGACCTTTGGCCTAGATTCACCAAAATAGTGCAGTACCTAGGTCAAGTAAGATAGACCTTTTGTTTATCAACAATATGCACTTGGTTTGAAGTCTCTATGACAATTAGAACCGAAGATATGGCTTCTTATGTGTTTTTGACCTTTTGTTTGCCCCTGACCTTGACCTTTGACCTAAATGCCTTGGTCAAGTAAGATAGACCTTTCGCTTATGAGCAATGTGCACTTGGTTTGAAGTCTCTACAACGATTAAGCCCAACGCCCACTGGCCGCGAAGCGTCGCGTCAAACTCCGAATGTTGCCTTGACGCTTTTAAACGCCCACTGAAAGCGTCAGCCGCATAAACATTGACACCTGTCAACACGACCGAGAAGCCATGAGTGTCAATCTCAAAATATTAAACAAGACAACGTTTAATTTTGAAAAAAAAAAAAAAAAAACCCTACCGATCAAGCTTATTTTAAGTAATGGCAAAGTGCGACGGTCGGGTTACTATGCACTATACGTTATATACAGGCATAATTTTCCTCCTAAATTTAGCCGTCTCGTAAATTATGATTATGATTCATTTTACTTCACCCAGCAGCGAATTAGCTAGCTAGCTAACTTAGCAGTGTTAAGTTCTTACCAGTGTTCCCTGAGTTAGGTACTGTCTAACTGTACATCGCTTGATAACTTAAATGCTCGCAAAATAACGGATTTCCTCTCAAAAAGCAGGTATATCGGTTTTGACAACTGCATGTGAGGTTGCCGCTAAATGTGTTGCCACCAATCATGACTAGGCGAAATAGTTAAATAACCTGAAAGACAAATGCGTTTCTATTGAGTTGACGTCTCAGAAAATTGAGCAGTGGCGAATAGTAAAAATTGAGCAGTGGCGAAAAGTAAAAATCTGACGCGTCGACGCGCGTCACACGCTGCCAGTGGGCGTTGCTCCATTGAAATTAATGTAACCAATTTTTTGACGCGCATCTCACGCTTCCAGTGGGCGTTGGGCTTTAGAACCGAAGATATGGCTTCTTATGAAGCTTTAGCGAAAGTTCAGTCAGGAAGACTCTCTTGCACACTTCAACTCCATTTATTTTCTTTTCATTCACTCTCATGCTCACTCAAATCTCCGCAGTCAATCTCTGCGGCTGTCAACTGAGCAGTCAGCTGATGTAGCAGCCGATCTCTTCTATCCAACCATGGCACACCACAGTTGCATCGCTAGCCAATCGTTATGTTGTTGTCATTTTAAAAAATGTCATTTTTCTCTGCCCTTGTTTGTTCATGCTGCCGTTCGTTGACCCTCCTCTTCCCCAACGCCACCCAACTCTCGTCACACCTTCTGTCCTGCCGCTTCAGCTTCATCAGCCTTCAGCCACCACCGCCACCAGTGTCTGGACTCTTCGGGGGATTTTCCAGCTGCTGCTCTGAGCAGTGCTCCTGCTCTACGAGTCTTCCCGAAGAGTCCAAGCGCCAATGACTTGTCTGATTTTAAGCATGTTAATTCTGACTGCTGTCTTCCTGCTGTCCTGATCCTCTCATCCCTAATTTACAATCAATTAATAAGCCAGCCAGCGGAGGATGGGCTTCCCCACAATAGGCAGGGGGCTGTTTCAATAAACACGACAGACCGTCCGACCCAGCGACGGACTACCCCCGACTGGACCGGACGGTCCGTCTTTTTCTGAGTGTTTCAATAAACGGTCTGTCGTCCTCCGACCCAGTCGGACTGTCCGACTTCCTAGGAATACTCGAGAGTTGTCCTAAAACCCGGTCGGACAAAAAAATATAATGCCAAAATATGGTTTGATGTTGTCTGGAAGCGCAGACAGCCCAAAATATTTAGAGAATGGAAAGACAGTTAGCCAATGCCCTCGAAACCAACATAGCCTACACCTAGAAATGGGGCTCTGTTAAATCCGTGAATGAATTTTTCTAACAACTACATATAATTTATAAACCACGCGATAAGATTTCACTTTTAAATCATTGGTACCGTTATCCGCAAGGGCGACAAAAAGTTGTGTTTTTATGCATGCTATGTGAACACTAATGGGACATTGCCTATAAGGAGAGGTCTCGGCATGGTTCTCAGTGGTTAAACATCGTATTCATGGTGCTTAGTGTGACCGAGAGTGGAGCTCTGCTTATCGCCCGTCTGCTTAACTCAATTCTGCAAAATTAGCGATCGTGACGATATGAATGTTTTAATGTACTATTTTGTGTGATGAATAGCTTTGTTGTGTGTTATGTTGCCAATCATAGTTTTAGCACAGAGTGCACAGTGAGCAAAGACTGCTTTTAATCAGCTGGACTGTATTCAGTTTATAGCCTACTGAAAATGAACGTTACGTGACATCCTACATCGATGTGCGCAGTTAATTTACGTCTGAATAGTAGTTAATGATCTATCTAATCAGAATTGCTTATTTTTTCTTTTTTTAATTTAACGTTAAATTATTTCGAATATTTGAACGCCAAGTAGCGAAGCAGTGCATCGCTGAGGTTTAAATTCTCATGCAACTTCGAACGAACAGTGACGAACCGTCCGTCCGCGTGGGACCATGGTCGGACATAATACTATTGTTTTATTGAAACACCTGATGGACATGGTCTGTCGAAGGTCCAACTTTTCAGTCGACAGATAGTTTGACTCGCTCGGACAAGTAAAGTTCATTGAAACAGCCCCCAGGTTCCTCCTGAGATTCTTCTCACCGAGGAGTTTTATTCTCACCAGGGTCATTCTACACACAACCAACAATTTGGCTAGGGTACTGAACAAAAATTAAGATGTAGTCTAGACAATTGATTTCAAAGTATTTTATTGCTAACATATCAAGGGTCAACCAGACAGAGTATGCAAGCTTAATCAAGTTCATAATATATAATATTTATTACAACAGGACAGATAAATTTGACATAAAGTAACTTCTGTTACTGGACAAATACTCCTGTTATGCTATAATATAATCATCAAATATTATACACCTTAACTCCTTCATGTGTCCTAAAAGTAATTTGAATAAAATATACCAATTTGTTTTGAAGTGGTAACATTCAGCAAAAAAAATATACTTATCACTAAACTCAATTGTTCCTTGAGATTCAGAAAATATGGCATAATGTAACAATCTGACCTTTAAATCTGACCCTCAGGTGCTCTGAGGGGTGGGGATAAAAGTTGTCAAATTGGCTGACATTTTCAAACTCTTCTTCTCCAGACCCACATATGCTGGAAAACAATACTCTTCATAGGTGGAAGGGTCTTCAGGTGCTTTATCAAAATTGTTCATTTCATGGCCCCCAGGCTTCATGTTTGCCCTTGGGGAGGGGATGAAATTCACTATACTTTATATAGGAAAATGATGGGTTTATTTGGTTCATTCACATCAATAACATCAGTTTTCATACAACTCATGTGACCGTTAAGGCCCATGGGCCTCTTGTTCTCAGGGAGTTCTTTGCCTGCTATTTGGGGTTTAGGGACTAGTCTGGCCTCTGCCCTTTTCTCTCAGTAAAGCATCTCTGTGACAGCCTGTCTAAGAAAAGCCCTATAAATAAAATTGAATTGAATTCTACTCATGCTCAACGCATAATAAATTGTTCCTGATTTCACTCAAGTCTTTCCTGATTGAAATGTGTTTTTGACCTTTTGTGTGACCTTGACCTTTGATCTAGATTCACCAAAATAGTGCAGTACCTGGGTCAAGTAAGATAGACCTTTCGTTTATCAACAATATGCACTTGGTTTGAAGTGTCTACAACGATTAGAACCGAAGATATGGCTTCTTATGTGTTTTTGACCTTTTGTGTGACCTTGACCTTTGATCTAGATTCACCAAAATAGTGCAGTACCTAGGTCAAATAATATAGACCTTTTGTTTATCAACAATATGCACTTGGTTTGAAGTCTCTATGACGATTAGAACCGAAGATATGGCTTCTTATGAGTTTTTGACCTTTTCTGTGACCTTGCCCTTGACCTTTTACCTAGATGCCTAGGTCAAGTAAGATAGACCTTCCGTTAATCAACAATATGCACTTGGCTTGAAGTGTCTACGACGATTAGATCCGGATATAGCTTCTTATGTGTTTTTGACCTTTTGTGTGACCTTGACCTTGACCTTTGACGTAGATTCACCAAAATAGTGCAGTGCCTGCCCAGTGCCTGTCCTATGTTGCTCATGAAATATGAGCTAAATTGAGCTGAAACTGTGGACACCACAGTACAAACAAACAAACAAACAAACAGAGTAATAAACTTGCGGAATCCGAGATTCCGGCAAGTAATGTATTGACTATGATTACAATGTCATTGACTTTTTGGATTTGCGAATTAGAAAAAAGATGATTAGGGGTATTTCCACACTATTTTACATCACTTTTCCTAATGTGTGTCGAGAGTGGCCAGATACCAACTATATGGAAGACATCTACCATAATCCCTGTTCCAAAAATCAATAATCCAAGGGAGTTAAATGAGTTCAGGCCAGTCACTTTAACGTCCCTTATGATGAAAGTCTTTGAAAAAATATTGCAAGAGGAAATTGTCTCTTTGATTAATGGCAAACTTGATTCTCTCCAATTTGCTTATCAGTCTGGGAAAAGTTTAGACGATGCTAAGATTTTTATCTTGGACAGGTTGTACAAACACCTTGAAAGGGTTTTATTTGCTGATTTTTCCTCAGCTTTTAAGAAGATGCAGCCTCAAATTTTAATTGAGCAGCTTTCGTCTTATTTTAATCTACCAGATCAGATTTTATTGTTGCTCTTAAACTTTTTAACTGACGGAATTCAGCGAGTATTTGTTAATGGCAGCATGTCCACCGTCATCACCTCAAATAGAGGTTCTCCACAGGGCTGTGTCCTCTCTCCTGTGTTATTTATCATGTACACAGACAGCTGTAGGTCTTTGCGAGGGGACAGCTATCTTGTGAAATTCTCGGACAACTCTGTCCTTGTATCACTTCTTCAGGGGGCCCAATTGGACCACGGCTGTGCACTTTCTTCATTTGTGAACTGGTGTGACGATAACTTCCTGGATCTAAGTATGAAAAAAACTAAGGAGTTAGTGATTGATTTCAGGAGGAATTGCCCTAAGCCAGTAGCGAGCACCATCCATGGAGATGCTGTTGAGCTCGTTGAAACATATAAGTACCTAGGAACCATGTTTGACTCCAAACTTATGTTTGATATAAACACAGAGTCAATTGTCAAAAGGGGTCAACAAAGGATATACTTGTTGCGTAAGCTAAGTTCTTTTAATGTTTCTAGGAGCATTTTGTGTAGCTTTTATCATTCATTTATCAAAAGTCTTTTGACTTTTTCTTTTATTTGTTGGTTTTATGGATTGTCAGTAAAGGAGAAGAATAGTCTCAGCAGCATTGGTTAAAGGGGACCTATGATGCTGATCCTTCTTTTAATACATATTAGTAATGTTATAATGTTAGTTGTCCATACTCAACCACTGAAAAGTTTCTAAACATAAGATACAGGGGTTTTGCCGTAATCCAAGAACGTGATTTCGTGAACGTGATTTCCTCTCTGAACAGCTCCTCCCGAGATCTTCGCGAGATCTGGGCAACACCTGACGTCAGGTTGTGCCGTCCAATTAGTATAGACCTAGCCAGAGCCAATCACGGCGCTGGACCTGCCCACACCGGACACAATTCTAGCAGGCACTAACAACGGCAGATCATACTAGGCCTTAGTAGCCTTGTCACTTTTGGAAATACAAAAGAAGAACCAAATATCATTTGAGGTGCAGTTTTGACAGTATCTCTCCCAAAGCTGCTTGTCCGTTTACTTTTGGACGCGAAGAAAAACACTTATTTCTCTTCCAAAGAGGATGCCACCAGAAATCAATGGGTAGCTTTTTTTGTTTGCTGGCAGCAAACAGCCACGACAAAGGGCGTTAGCTGATTGTGCTCAGCATTTCACCAAAGACAGCTTTATCAATAAAGGATAATTCGACACAGGATAAGCGTTTCAGCTGCTTCTAAAACCTGAAGCAGCTGCATCAATCAAGCGCTCGGAGCCACAAGCTGTAAGTAACGATATAACAGCAAATAATGTAAGTGAAGCTAACGTGTTACGGGTGGCTAGCAGGACTGCTAGCGATAGTTAGCACTAACAACTGTCCTCAAACGCAGGCTTGGTAAAATATCTGAAGATAAAGCCTGTATCGGTCGCGACTGTCCCTGACTCACAGACGCAGAAGCTGTAAGTTGCTTTTACTGCATAAGCCAACCTGACGTGATAGCCAGTTGACTGTGGCTGTAGCACAGCGGCTAACGTAGCCAAGTTACTGTTGCTACTGTTTGTGTCCTAAATATGCAAGAGTGATATCGGGAAATTCTACAGAAGGCGTGTGATCATAAACCTCATTTGAAGCTAACTTTTAATACTTGTTTGTAATTTGGATGCTTGGTACAACTGTTCACAGTAACAGAACTTGCCGTCTGTTAAAACCTGTATTGCAAGGGGTTTGTCTTTGTGGTTGTTATGACCGCTCGGTTACCAGCTACCGCATGTTAGTTTGCGTGCTGTGCTAATTATAAATGCTCCTGGTTAACTTAGATGCAGTAATTCTGATCGGTATGCTTGTATTACTTCGGTAAGCATCAATGTGGCAGTTTCATCATAACGTTGCCCGATTGTAGCTACTACAGTTAGTGATCACTTCACTTATCCATGACCGGGATCAGCCAGATGCTTCACAAATGTCTGAGCAAGCTCTCTGGTGCTACCGAGAAAGCAATGCGAAACGCAGAAGCTCTACCGGTTTACAAATGATTTCTCTGCACTACCGTGACACAATTTCATCCCCCTTTAGAAATTGTTGTGGCTAATAAAAAGCCGAAAAAGGCGGAGATCAAATAGGTAATTCTTTCCTGTAGAAGTGATCGATTCGCTGGCTCCACATAAGCAACTTGTCCACGCTAACGGAACTTACGATCTGCAAAACATGTATTATGTTCATAACATAACTGAACTCTCTCTAGCTGTCGCGTACTATCCATACAGCTGCTTTCACATCGGACACGAAACGAATTATTCGCGGGACAGATAAGCCTACATTCAAAGTCAATGCAAAGACGCGAATAGGGCTCGTTAAGCAGCTTTCACACCGGACACGAAACAAATTTTTTGCGTGACAGATTACATTCAAAGTCATGACCGCTTATCAGCTACTGCATGTTAGTTTGTGTGCTCTGCTAATTAAAAATGCTCCTGGTTAACTCATATGCAATAATTCTGATCGGTATGCTTGTGTTACTTCGGTAAGCATCAATGTGAGAGTTTCATCATAACGTTGCCTGATTGTAGCCACTACAGTTGAAGCTAACCGGAGAGGTGCTGTATGTGTCTGCCGAGTTGGGCTGCAGTTAGACCAGACGTAGGTTTTGCAGAGCTTGGGGTGCGTTTTTGTGTGCTTGTGGAACGATTGCTTTACTTATCAATGACCGAGGTCAGCCTGATGGATTCGCTAGCTCCACATTAGCAACTTGTCTGCGCTAACGGAACTTAGGGTCTGTAAAACCTGTATTACGTTCATGACATAACTGGAGCTCTATCTCGCTCTCGGCACAATTCATAACTCGCCCATTTTCCGCGAGGAAAAGCTGGTCATTCCGAAGCAATAAGTAAACCATTACCATGGGCAATTTCCGAAAAGGCCGTTTAGCCTGGAGCTTTCGCTCCTCCGTCATATACCAGCGCAGAAGCTGTTAGTTTCTCCACGCTAACAACACACCACAGCTATGCACACGAACCAGCAGGTCCTAATACACACTGAAGCAGTCCATAAGCTGTTGGTCCACTTTTAGCTGCTCCTCACTGTCCATGTTTCCCTCTGAACTCAGACCCACCGGATTTCTACGGTCTCCGGTCTACACTTAGGCATGTCAACCCGTTCTACAAATGTGTCTAAATAAGGTGGATTCTAGCTTTCCCTGCATCCTAGCTAGAGTAAAAGAACCGCTGTAACTCACCACTGTCGGCGTAGCAAACTGTAGCCGATAGCAAATTCATGCTTGAGCTGCCAGACTTTTGCAGTGCGTCCTCCACTTTCGGCGCTGCGTTTATTAGAACAAATTCATTTCATTAGATCTATACACATGTACTGCGTTAGATTGCGGAATTTGCCCGCCGTTTCCTTATCAGATGGCACCCGTGTCTCAAGTTTCACTCTGGGGAGAGGGAGACGGAAAACTGCGTTCTGCTGCCTCGTCCCGCCCAACTCCGCCCTCCACAGAGCTGGCCAGTCAGAAGAAAGTGGGCACACGGGGAGTGGGGGCTATAGCGGAAGAGCCACCCCAGTGAGGTGTTTCAGGCAGAGACCACTATGGACTACAAATGGGGTTTTTTGAGGATGGCAGTATGAGCGAAATAAGAACCCTTTTTTTACTTTGCGCGATCAGGAGTACTCTGTGGGAGTCAAAGACCAAAATATAAACTTGGAAAAATGGCATAATAGGTAACCTTTAAGTTTGCTCCAAGATCATCGGAGTTCAACTGACAGACCTGAGCTCCCTCTGGAAAGAACGAGTAGTCCAGAAAGCCAGACAGGTCATGGGCCATCCTGACCATATTCTTAGTCAGGAGTTTTGTTTAATGCCCTCAGGACGGCGGTATCTTGTCCCCCCAAGGAAAACAAATGGATACGTCAGTTCTTTTATTCCTTCAGCTATCAAGCTGTTAAATGCTGCTGATAGCAGCAATTAGACACAGACCAGACATTGTAAACCCAGCCATAATGTGTAAAATGTATTTATTATCATTCTCTTTATTTATTCTCGTGTGATTTATTGCACTGTGGTCCATACGGGACTGGATATTGCTGCTATCTCCATACTAATTTGTTACCACTGACAGAATGAATTGTTTGGTTGATACGTGTTGTCCTTTTTTTTTTTTTTTTTGTGCGTGTTATTTGACTGGAGACTGCAAACTGAATTGCTCTATTTGGGATAAATAAAGTTCGTTGAATTGAATTGAATTGAATTATTTTTAGAAAAGCTACCGATCAAAACACTATATTGCATGCCATTAGTTTTCACCCTCTGTGGCTCATTAAAAATATTCTTTATGGCCAAATCCTGAGGCTAAGACAAATATGATGTGATTCTGATCAGGATTTCCATAGTTAATCTCTGGATATGCAGCAGCATTTTTTACAGCGAGGATATTCATTACAGTCCCTCACTCAGGCTCACAACAGCTCTGTCACTGGAGAGGAGCACACTGCTCAGTCCTAAACATAAACTAGAGCAAACTCAGCAACCTTACTCTGTCACAACATATAGCAAAGAAGCTCTTCAGATCAAACACATCATAAAGAAAAACTGGGGCATCACTGAGAGCGATGGTTCCCTGCGTGAGGTATTCACTGAACCTCCAGGCATCAGTTACAGAAAGGCCCCATCAATTAAGGATAAACTAGTCAGAAGTTACCTTTCTGCTCCTAAACCAGACAATTTGGATTCAAAGGCCTAAGGGCAATTTTTGTCACGGTAAATGTAGTTATTGAGAGAATATGGTGAAAACTGACACTTTTAAAGATGTGTTTAGTAACAAAAGCTTTCCCATTGCCAGCTTCATAAATTTCAATACCACCCATGTCGTGTATCGACTTGAATGTGTTCGCGGTTGTTTCTATATTGGCCTCACTAAAAGGAGGCAGAGGGACAGACTGACTGAACATAGATATGCTGTTCAGACTAGAAATTTCAATTACCCAATGGCCAAATGCTACATGGAAGCCCAACATGGTAGTGTTGCAACTCTAAAAGTGCCAGGCATTGAAGTCATCAGCTTTGATGAACAGGGTGGGGACAAAATTAAACGCCTCCAACAAAGAGAGGCACACTGGATCAATGCCCTTAATATCACCAGATACCCTGTCTTAATGACGATTTGGACCTTTCATCCTTTTT
Organism: Gymnothorax javanicus; assembly: GCA_029692085.1. Classification (NCBI taxonomy): domain Eukaryota; kingdom Metazoa; phylum Chordata; class Actinopteri; order Anguilliformes; family Muraenidae; genus Gymnothorax; species Gymnothorax javanicus. Next base: position 130,242,793 of record CM056197.1, on the reverse strand, counting down.
ATATGAAATCTTTTCACTATTGTTTTTTCACTCTGTTGTTGATTATCTTTTGGTATGATGTGAATTACAGCGCCCTCCATAATTATTGGCACCCCCGGTTAAGATGTGTTCTTTAGCTTCTAATAATTTCAGTTTTTTTCTAAATAATATAGGACCACAATGAAAAAAAGAGGAAAATCCAACCTTTAATTCAAGTGCATTTATTCAGTGGGAAAAAAATCCCACATTAAGGAATAATTCTTTTACATCAAATCATGTGTGCCACAATTATTGGCACCTCTGATGTTAATACTTTTGACAACAAAACAGCACCTAATCTTCTCCTATAATGTTTCACTAGATGGGAGAATACAGAAAGAGGGATCTTTGACCATTCCTCTTTGCACAATCTCTCTAAATCATCCAGCGACCTGGGTCCTCTCCTCTGCACTCTCCTCTTCAGCTCACTCCACAGGTTTTCAATGGGGTTGAGGTCTGGGGACTGAGATGGCCATGGGAGGAGCTTGATTCTGTGTCTAGTGAACCATTTCTGTGTAGATTTGGCCACATGTTTAGGGTCATTATCTTGCTGAAAGACCCAGTGACGACCCATCTTCAGCTTTTGGGCAAAGGCCACCAGATTTTGATTTAAAATGTCCTGGTATTTCAAAGCGTTCATGATGCCATGCACCCTAACAAGGTTCCCAGGGCCTCTGGAAGAGAAACAGGCCCACAGCATCACCGATCCCCCCATACTTCACAGTGGGCATGAGGTGCTTTTCTGCATACTCATCTTTTGTGTTCCGCCAGACCCACTTAGAGTGTTTGTTGCCAAAAAGCTCTATCTTGGTCTCGTCTGACCAAAGCACACGGTCCCAGTTGAATTCCCAGTACCGCTTGGCGAACTCGAGACGTTTGCATTTATGATTGTGAGTGAGAAAAGGTTTTTTTCCGTGCATGCCTCCCAAACAGCTTGTTGGCATATAGATAGCGCCTGATAGTTGTTTTTTTTTATTTTTTATTAACCTTTATTTATACAGGTGAAAATCTCATTGTGACCCAGGGTCTCATTTACAAGAGAGACCTGTTCAGGGTAGGCAGCAGCAAAACACTAAGTTACAAACTAACTGAACATACAAGAGACAAAACACAAAACATTAAAATAATTGATGCAAAACTGCAAAAGTGCGACAAGAAGAATAAAACTAGTGAGTACATGTGCAGACCCCCACAGACTTTCTCACCAGCCTTCCTACAAGTAGTTTGAAGTCCCCTGGTGGAATAAAGCTCGACAGCTTCAGCTTCTGCTGAAGCATGTTCCAGGTTGCAGGGGCAGAGTAGGAGAACGCCTTTTTGCCAAGTTCAGTACGGACTGAGGGGATGGCAAAAGTGATGTAGTCCAGGGACTGGAGGCCACAATCTGACTGTTTTTGTGTCATATACATGGACAGACAGGAGGGGAGCACACTGATGATGGATTTGTAAATAAAAAGATACCAGTGAGTGATTCTGCGCATGGAAAGTGATGACCAGTTTGTGAGAGAGTACAAAGAACAATGATGTGTGAGGGGTTTACAACCAGTAATGAATCTCAAAGCTCCGTGATATGCAGCATCCAACAGATGTAAGGAGTGAGCAGAGACATTCATATACACAACATCACCGTAATCCAGGACCGGCAAGAAAGTGGCCGCAACAATACGTTTTCTGATGTTAAATGAAAAACAAGCTCTATTTCTGAAGAAAAACCCCAGCTTCAATTTTAATTTCCTCAGCAATTGGTCAACATGGCATTTAAAAGAAAGGTTATCGTCCACTGTGATGCCTAGGTATTTATAAGTGGCCACAGACTCAATAGGGGTACCCTGAGCAGACATAATACAGGGCAGAACAGCAGGCACCTTCTTTTTATTTGAAAAGAACATAAACTTAGTTTTACCTGCATTTAAAACTAGCCTGAGATGAGACAGTTGCACCTGAATGGTGTCAAATGCAGACTGCAGATCTTTAAACACCTGGGCAAGAGAAGATGCACAACAATAGATGACAGTGTCGTCAGCATAAAGATGCACGGATGCATTAATATTTTGGCCCGCCTCGTTCATATAAATAGTAAAAAGAGTGGGTCCTAAAACGGAACCCTGCGGCAGACCATTTGTAGTGTTTAGGAACCCGGAGCAAAGACCATTGGACTGCACGCACTGCTTATGGTTGGAGAGGTAGTTAGAAAACCAGCCAACAGCATGGTCTGACATTCCAATGGTAGACAGTCGCTGACATAAAATGCTGTGGTCAGCTGTGTCGAATGCCTTTGAGAGATCAATAAAAAGGGCAGCGCAGTATTTCTTGGCATCCATGGCTTCCACAATATCATTTATCACCTTAGTGGCAGCTGTTGCTGTACTATGCTGCTTCCTAAAGCCAGATTGAAATGGAGATAAAATATTGTTCAGACTCAGGTAATCCTTGACCTGGTCATTCACCAGCCTTTCAAGAACTTTCGCTAAAATAGAGAGCTTAGAAATAGGTCTGTAATTATTCAATAATGTGGGGTCACCTCCTTTCAAGAGAGGGAGGACATGGGCGGTTTTCCACACATCAGGAATAACGTTGCTCTGGATAGAAAGATTAAAAATGTGGGATACAGGCTGAGCTATAATATGCGCAGCCAGACGTAAGAAGTAAGGGGGAAGATTATCAGGGCCTACTGATTTTCGAGGGTCTAGGTCCTTTAAGGCCATATGAACCTCTTTAACAGAGAAAGGGGTGAAAGAGAAAGAGAAATTTTGGTTACCTGCTAGACTGACAAGGGGTACAGTGGGTGAATTACCATCACATGAAGAGTCAAACAAGGAGTTGGAGGCTATAAAATGTTTGTTAAAATAGTTTAGCATCTCAGATTTGTCTGATATAGGGGTGGAGTCGACAACAATATTAGGAGGCAGCTCTGAGGAGCAGGTATTGGCTGAAAGAGACTTTATGGTATGCCAAAATTTCCTAAGGTCGTTTAAGTTGTCAGTGGTCTGTGATAAGTTATAGTCACGCTTAGCTTCCCTAATGGTGGCAGTGCAACTGTTACGTGCTTGCCGAAAAAGTAGCCAGTCAGCCTCACGGCCCGACTTCCTTGCATTGGCCCAGAGCTGATTTCTCTCATGTAGGAGATCTGTCAGTCCAGCAGTGAACCAGGGGCTCTCTCGTCCCTTCACCCTGAACCGACGAAGAGGAGCATGTTTGTCCATAAAATAGCTAAAACTGTCATAAAAATATTCCCATGCAATATTTACATCACCATTTAGTAAAATACAGTCCCAGTTAAAATGAAAAAGATCATGAAGAAAAGCTTGCTCAACAAAGTGCTTCAGACTTCTTTTATGAACAATACGGGGCGTAGTGCGGGGGATTTTAGTGTCCCTAACAGCACCTATCACACAATGATCACTCAGATCATTAGCAAAAACTGCTGTGGCAGAATATTTATGGAGCATGTTGGTAATTAAAAGATCGATAAGAGATGATTTATCTAGGCATTTGGGATTAAGACGTGTTGGGCTTTCAATGATTTGAGTAAGGTTAAAAGACAAACACTGGGTTTTAAAAGGATCAGACACTGGTAAAAGCCAGTCCCAATTAAAATCGCCTACCAGAACGATTTCCTCAAATTTCAGTTGAGATAACAGCTGCATTACAGAGGATAATGTCTCAGCATTAGCAGAAGGGGGCCTATAGCAACCAACAATAGTTAGGTATTCTGCCCTACAAAGCCTAAGTGCAGTAACTACACATTGGATAAAATTTGAGTTGTGCACTTTTCAGCCCGAAAGTAAATGGAGGTGTAATGGGGGAAAAAAAAAAAAAAAAAGCCACTAGATGGCAGTATTGACCATTTTTTTTGTTAAGCCCAGTCTTGAGCTAGGTTGGGCATGTCCTGGGCATGCCTCAGAGGGCGCTGGACAAGAGTATATAAGGAGAAAAATTGAGAAAGTGGAAGAGTAGTTGGAGAAATTGTGGAAGGATACATTTGACCAGACCTGTCACTCTTTTCAAGACCTGTGAAGCTTTTTGTGGATTTTTGCCTGTGTTGGAGCATTTTCCTGTCCCAGGACATCGCAACATAGCAGCCCATCTCAATTACCAAGGGACTGTAACTATCCTTTTTCTTATTTCAATCTTGGTCAGTAGGGTAGAGTGTAGATTAGTTCTAAGTGTTTGTTTAATTAAATCAGTTGAAGTTGAAGAATTTTGTCTGTCATACCTTGCTGTCCGTGACACCATAACTAATTGGGGCCATAACAAATAGGCGGCTCGGGTCCAGGATAGACCATTGTGCGAGTCATTTATTGAAAATCTAAAATTTCAAATTGTGAAATTTTTTTTTGAATTTTCCTAGATATATATTGGCAGATCAACAGCAATGGATGATTTCTTGGCATCACCAACCATAGAGGTTTTGAAGTCTTTTAAAAAGACAGAACTGCTGGAAATATGCAGACAGTTAGAGCTGACAGATGTAAAACCAGCCATGCGAAAAGCAAGACTGGCTAGAGAGATTGTTGAATATTACATTGATGAAAATGTGTTTGTACCAGGAGATCTGGAACAGTTTCCAGTTGAAAATCCAAATGTAGAAATGGAACTTAAATTAAAAATGCTAGAGATAGAAAGGGAGGAAAAAGAAAAACAAAGGCAGTTTGAGTTAGAAAAATTAGCAAGAGAAGAGAAAAAAGAGAGAGAGAAAGAGGAAAGAGCAGAAAGAGAGAGACAGAGACAGAGAGATTTCGATTTAGAAAAAATTAGATAGAGAAGAAAGGCTCCAAATGGAGCTACTAAAAATCAAAATGCAAGCTGAAAACAAATTTCGGGCTAGCCAGGAGGTAAAGCTGGTGCCTCCATTCTCAGAGGAGGAGGTTGATAAGTATTTCCAGTGCTTCGAGAAGGTAGCTAAGAGTTGTCAGTGGCCAAAGGAACACTGGCCTCTGATGTTGCAAACTGTCCTCAAGGGTAAAGCTCAACAAACCTATTCGGCTTTGTCTGCAGATGATTCCTCTGATTATGAGGTTGTCAAAAAGGTTATTTTGACAGCTTATGAGTTGGTTCCAGAGGCTTACCGACAGAAATTCAGAGGTCTGAAGAAATCTGACAATCAGACTTATGTGGAATTTGCTAACGAGAAGAAGGTTTGCTTTGAGCGCTGGTGTACTTCTATGGAGGTCAAGGATGATTTCAACTCGCGAAAAGAGATGGTGTTAGTTGAAGAATTCAAGAACTGTGTCAAGGATGATATTAAGACCTACCTTAATGAGAAGCAAGCACTGAATTTGCAATCAGCTGCCAAATTTGCAGACGAATATGTTCTCACACATAAGTCCAAATTTCAGTCTAGCTGTAACAATAGATGGTCCCAATTTCAGAAGAAAGGTAACGGTGATACCCAAGATTCCTCACCCAAAGACAAATACAAATCTGGTGATGGTGCTCAGAAATCCAGTCAAAGGTCTGATCAAAGTGTGAAAGCTGACAGTGACAAAAGTGGTCTAGTTTGCTATTATTGCAAGAAATCTGGTCATGTTACAACTAACTGTTGGTTCCTTAAAGCTAAGAAAGAAAAAGAAAAAGATTCCAAACCCAATTCCTTTGTGAAGACAAGGTTAGAAACCCCTGTAGTAGATGACCGATCTGCTAAATTGCCTGCTCCTTGTGAGGCTAAGAAGCCTGATACTGCTGACTTTGTGAGGGAGGAATTTCTTCCATTTGTGTCAGAGGGATTTGTGGCTCTGAATGAGCATTCTCCTCCTGTACCCATATATATCCTAAGGGATACCGGAGCTTCTCAGTCACTTTTGTTGATGGACTCCTTGGAGTTACGTGATGAGACCGCTTCTGGGGATTTCATACTTGTACAAGGTATTGAAGGGAGGACTGTATCTGTACCCCTGCGCTCTGTATTCTTGAAGTCAGATTTAGTTACAGGACAGGTAAAGGTGGGACTTATGTCAAGTCTACCTATCAAGGGTGTTTCTCTGTTGCTAGGCAATGACCTGGCTGGGGGCAATGTAGTTCCCCCTGTTCATCTTACTTCACAGCCGAGCACTGAAGATGGCGATGAAGACCCATCTCTGTATCCTTCCTGTGCAGTGACTTGTGCTATGGCCAAGAAGGCTCAAGAAGAAGATGATGTGGTGCCGTCCAGCACCTTGAATAGTCATGACTCAGGTGGTTTGCCTCATGACTCTGTCCAGCCTACTATGGTTTCTCCGTTTGAGGACTTATCAGACACTTTTATCAGTTCTCTATTCAGCCAGCCAGATGGGTCTGGTGATTCTGATGTGTCTGGAGACTTGTCTCTGTCCAGAAAGCGGTTGATTCAGGAGCAAACCAATGATCCTGAAATTTGTGTACTAAAGAAGAGAGCCTTCCTGATGAAGAAATAGACGCAGTTCCAGTTGGGTATTATCTCAAGGATGGAGTGTTGATGCGGAAGTGGCGCCCTCCTGATATCCCTGCCAATGCAGATTGGGCAGTGGTCAAGGAAATTGTTGTTCCGAAGGTCTACAGGAATGAGATCTTAACAATGGCTCATAGTTTGCCTTTAGGAGGTCATCTTGGTGTGAACAAGACTGTTGACGAGATCATGAAACACTTCTTCTGGCCTGGACTTCGGAAAGATGTTTCCAACTTTTGCAAAACCTGTCACACTTGTCAGGTAGTTGGAAAACACCAGTTAGACCCACCTGTAGCTCCATTGCAGCCTATCCCAGCATTTGGGGAGCCCTTCTCTAAGGTCATCGTTGATTGTGTTGGTCCATTACCCAAGACTAGATCTGAAAATCAGTACTTATTGACAATCATGTGTGCATCTACCAGATTCCCTGAAGCCATACCTCTACGCAACATCAAGGCAACTGCAATCTCGAAGGCTTTGATAAAGTTCTTCACGTTGTTTGGCCTTCCCAGGGAAAATATAGTCAGATCAAGGTAGCAATTTCACTTCCGGATTGTGTCAGCAGGTTGTGTATGAACTAGGTGCGAAGCAGATTCTTTCCAGTGCCTATCATCCAGAGAGTCAGGGTGCCTTAGAGCAGTTTCATTCCACTCTCAAGACAATGATGAGGACTTATTGTTATGACCATGAGAGGGACTGGGATGAAGGTGTTCATTTGCTGTTGTTTGCAGCTAGAGAAGCAGTGCAGGAGTCTACTGGATTCAGTCCGTTTGAGCTAGTGTTTGGCCATGAAGTGAGAGGACCTTTGCTATTGTTGAGTGAACAATGGCAAGAGAAAGAGCTGCATATCAGTCTGTTAGACTATGTTAGCAAGTTCAAGGAAAGACTGCGTGCAGCTTGTGACCTAGCCAGAGAACTTGAAATCAAGTCAGGGAAAAATGAAAACTTGGTATGATCATAAGGCTAGAAGCCGTGAGTTTAAACCAGGAGACAAGGCCCATGTGTTGTTTCCCTTGCAGTCCAATCCATTGCAGGCTAGATTTCATGGTCCTAATGAAATTCTGACAAAACTCAATGATCTCAATTACATTGTGAAGACTCCAGATAGGAGAAAGCCAAAACAGTTGTGTCACATTAACATGCTGAAGCCTTATCATGATAGAAATGCTAGGGTTGCAGCTGTCACTTCAGATCCTCCTATGGCCGAGACTTGTGAAGATGAGGGGGAGTTTCAAGATGATGAACCTAGAATTAAAGCTGAAGTTCTTTCATGTAAATTGTCAAATTCTGAAGTGTTGCAAAATCTTGATGTAAAACTCCAGCACTTAGAATCCTCACAGAAAGATCAGTTTGAGAGGTTGATCAAGAAATATAAAGATCTATTTCCTGATGTTCCAAAGAGAGTTTCTATAGCCTCTCATGATGTAGATGTTGGTGATGCCAAACCAATAAAACAGCATCCGTACCGGATGAATCCTGAAAAGAGAAAGATTGCTGAGAAAGAGTTTGAGTACATGTTAGAACATGATATTATCAGACCCTCTATCTCCGATTGGAGTTCACGCTGTGTTCTAGTTCCAAAACCTGATGGAAGTACTAGATTCTGTGCAGATTATCGCAAAGTCAATGCTGTAACTAGAACTGATGTGTTTCCAATACCTAGGATTGATGATTGTATCGATAGAGTAGGGCAAGCAAAGTTTCTGACCAAGATTGATTTATTGAAGGGTTACTGGTGTGTGCCTTTAACTGAGAGGGCCAAGAGCATCTCTGCTTTTGCCACACCATCTGGGTTATACCAGTATGAAGTCCTACCCTTTGGCATGAAAAATGCCCCAGCCACATTCCAAAGGATGATACAGTCTACACTCGCCGGATTGCCACACACGGGTGCGTACATCGACGACCTGATCACATGGAGTGACTCCTGGGAAGAACATCTGAAAGATGTAGAGACGTTGTTCCAGCGCTTGACCCAGGCTAACCTGACTGTTAACCTGAACAAGAGTGACTTTGGTTGTGCTACTGTCACGTATCTTAGCTACGTCATAGGCCAGGGTAAGGTGGCACCCATAAATGCTAAAGTCCAAGCCATCATGGACTTTCCAGTTCCTGACAACAAAAAAGCTTTGCGCCGCTTCCTTGGAATGATCGGGTACTACCGCAAGTTCTGCAAGAACTTTGCTGAGATTGCTCTCAGTCTCACCAACTAACTGAAGAAAGGCGTAAAGTTAACTTGGGATGAAGCATGCCAAAGAGCCTTCGATCGCCTGAAGTCTCTGCTATGTCACTTCCCCGTGCTCAAATCTCCTGACTTCAACAAACCGTTCTCCATGGCGGTCGATGCTAGCGACCAAGCTTGTGGATCTGTGCTCCTACAGAGAAGTGACTCTGATGACATTGAGCATCCCGTGGCATACTTCTCCAGGAAGTTAAATCGCCACCAAAAGAACTATTCCACAATTGAAAAGGAGCTGTTGGCTCTGGTTCTATCCTTACAACACTTTGAGGTTTCTGTTCGTACAGGGCAAAAGCCAATGATTGTATATACTGACCACAATCCGTTAATGTTTTTGAGTAAGATGAAAAACAAGAATCGGAGATTGTTGAATTGGAGTTTGATTTTACAGGAGTTTGATTTGGAAATTAAGCATGTAAAGGGTACTGACAATGTAATTGCTGATTGCTTATCCCATGTTTGAGTATGTGTATATATATCACATGTGTTTATTAGCATATTGTATTATACGTATATGTACACAAGTGTCTACTTAACCATTTTGAATTGAAAAGAAAAATTTTGCTTTTATGAGTCAAAATTTTTCCCTTTTGGAATGGATGTGTAATGGGGGAAAAAAAAGCCACTAGATGGCAGTATTTACCAATTTTTTTGTTAAGCCCAGTCTGGAGCTAGGTTGGGCTTGTCCTGGGCATGCCTCAGAGGGGGCTGGAAAAGAGTATAGATGGAGAAAAATTGAGAGAGTGGAAGAGTAGTTGGAGAAATTGTGGAAGGATACATTTGACCAGACCTGTCACTCTTTTCAAGACCTGTGAAGCTTTTTGTGGATTTTTGCCTGTGTTGGAGCATTTTCCTATCCCAGGACATCGCAACATAGCAGCCCATCTCAATTACCAAGGGACTGTAACTATCCTTTTTTTTATTTCAATCTTGGTCAGTAGGGTAGAGTGTAGATTAGTTCTAAGTGTTTGTTTAATTAAATCTGTTGAAGTTGAAGAATTTTGTCTGTCATCCCTTGCTGTCCGTGACACCATAACAAATTGGGGCCATAACAGAGGTCAGGATTTATTTCGATAGAAATTATACCATAGAAAGTCAGTTAACCATAATCTATCATAGATGTGCCAACTATTCATTTGTTGGAACAGCAAACAAACTCTGAAGCCATTTTTTACTGCTTAAATTAATTTGTAGTTACTGCACTTTGCCTTTGAAGGGCAGTATTGACCCCCAGACAAATCAATACTTAAAGCTAATACCCTCATTCCACACAACCGTTCTAGCTACTGTTCCTATACCGATCAAGGAATGGTACCGGAACGGGAGAGGTCGGGAGGGAACCTTAATGGAGCCTTATTGGAACGGCACTGGACGTTAACGGAACTCCTTCGAAAGGTAGGAACGGTAGGGACGGCAACGGAAGACATGTTTGATATGTATCTCGCTTTTATAACCTCTGTAGATCGTTACGGCAATGGTAACATAACGTTACTGGATCGTTAATGTTAGGAATGAGGTCAGGTGGACACCAGGCGCAGGATCCAGGAGGTTTTATTTGGAACCCAGACACAGGAAAAGTGGCACACAGGCCAAAAAGAAACACCGTGCACATGCACTGAACCAGGAGAACCAAGGTACTCTGCCAAAGGCAGGGAAGGGGGGAAACTGATATACACACTCCACGAGTGGCTAGAATAAAACTGAAACAAGCTGGCGGGAACACGGGGACTTAGACAAGGGGAAGACACTGGACTTAAAAATACAACGGAAATGCTCAGAAGGAACAGAGATCTTCAATGCCGCACAGACTCAGGTGAAAACGCGCGAAGTCCCATCTGACATCTCTTCCCTCTTCCCAGTTTAAATACACTAGGGAGGAGGTGGGGATAAGGCAGGCAATCTCAAGGGGAAACAGAAACACATGGGATTAATAAACAATTTCACGAGGACCGGGTCGACAATGATGACTCGACACAAGACGCTAAGACGATCAATCAAACTGGACAGTTTAGATTGAGGTAATCTAAACGTGACGAGTAAAAAGCACGAAAACAGCAAAGGAAAGCTTATGGGCAAGGCTCATGAAAATGACTCCACCCCAGACCTCATTTGAAAAAATATTGCTTTGCTAGTATCAAATTATTAGTTTCTATGTGTAAATTAGAGATGTTTACAGTTTATGTGCAAAAAAATTATCATCAAATCACCAATACTTATCCTGCAATGCATCATGAAAAGAACGGCATGTCTGAATCCATTTTCGCACGGGTTAAATCGTTATCCACTGACACACCTCTCTTCAGAGTAGTCTGGTGCATACTAAATCTCTTTTTAATCAATTCTAGCTCCTTTTTTATACTTTATGATGTTTTGAGAAAGGAATTCATACCCCAAAAAAGATGTCCACCTATTTTTTGACCTTTGGCAGGCTTGTGAAAAAAGTCTTGAAAATGAGCATCAGGATTTTAAGTGAAACATGGATTAAATGTATACTTTCATTTCATGAGGCAGTTCCCCACTCAGTTTAAATGAATTTTCTAATACTTTACCACAATCCTCATTATTTTCTGCACATTTTGGTGTATAATGATCCATGTAATAATAAAAAATGGTGGGAGCAGGAGTCCAATTTGCAAAGCCTGTCAGCGGATAACGTACACAACACAAAATGCTGTCTTAATGAATCTGCATAAACAAAGCTTTTTCTGATAATTCCAAGTGTCCAGAGGCCCAAGCCAGTGGCGTCACCAAGGGGGGGGGGCACATGCCCCCCACGGACATCTCGTGCCCCCTCATTTAGGATACGTAAATAAATAAATAACGCAGTGTCTACGTGTCCGATAGTCGGATGGTTTCAATTTAGCTCCGCGTCCGACAGTCTATTCTTGTTTTTAATTTCTTCGAATCTACTGAATCTTTTAGATATTAAACGTGAATGTTTTGATAAGAGGGCTCAGTTCTTCAAGATGAGTACCGAGAATTTCAATCAATGTTTCTGTTTAAGCTCTGCTCAATAAAGTGAAGCGACATTGGCGCGGGACTTTGGGCATTTATGAAGAATTAGCGACTGTCGGACAGAGATCCTAAAATACTCCGCGTCCGAAAGTCTTAAAAGTTCTTATTTTTCGAGTATTCCAGCAATTATTAGGCGTGCAAACTTGGCCATGTTTTTGTTCGACCTTCACAAAATGCAAATTGATAGCTATCGACTTTTCTTGGTCTTTTATTCGTCTGTTTTCTTCCGTTGAAGATAGACAACAGTCTTTATTCGGTCTCTCTTGAAAATTAGTCAGATGGATCGAACAGATTCACGCTTTATTTCCACACCAGAGATAAAATAGTGCTCGTAGTCAGTCAGCAAATCAATTCCATGACCATTGACATTGTGAATTAAACATTGCGTGGACGATCAAGACTGTCGAACGCGAAATGCAAAATACTCCATGCCCGGTAGCCAGCAGAAAGTAAAAGTATTGATGTGAGAGCAGATTTATAACGAAATAAAGAATAAAATATATCACCAACTATCAGAACATCCAATGGGCTCTGCAATCAATTTATTTGGGCCATTTTTATAAATACAGCGAAGTCCGTACAATGCCGGTCGGACATTAAATGCTCCGCGTCCGACAGCCAAAAAAAAAAAGAGTACGATTAGAACAGATTTATAACGAAATAAAGAATTAAAAAAAAAAACATTTTAACAACTAACAGAACGTCCAATGAACACAGTGATTTATTTATTTGCGGGCCATCTTTTTTGGATGTTCTGTTTGTGCCCCCCTTGTGCACCCCCAGAATAAAAAGTCTGGTGACGCCACTGGCCCAAGCTAAAAGTTTTTCTCCTCCACACAAATTATTTCATTGACAGGTACCCCTACCTTTATCTTCCCAGCCTCCATATATTATTTTCCAACCTTAAATCTAAGAAATCAAAGAAAAAACAGCTTGGATTTCATGATAAGCAACACCTAATTTATTTAAAAGCAGTAAATCCCCCCAGAATGATCACAAATACCTGAAAAGAAGAGATATCAGTTAAAATAAATCTTTAGTTTAAGTTAAATAGTGGAAAAAACAGAGCGGATAACGTACACAACATCGATAACGTACACAACGCACGCCGCATAAAACAACACAAAATGGAGATTTCACTTAATAATTTCAAAAAGGGTTCATATAATTATGTCTTTCACACTTTTTTCAAACTAGTTTGGATGTATTTTTAAGGATTTTACAAACTAGAAGTGCGTGATTCATTGTGTCTCGCCATGACACCGATAACGGACACAACAAGCTTAAACCATGCGGCAAGGAAGTTTATGTTTGTGTGAGTGTGAAGGTCAGGGAGCCAACAATAGGGGAGAGCTGGTACGAAAGTTACATTTTTCACATGGACGTCATTGTAAAAGATAACGTTACAGACCGAAAAAAAATTCGGAGCGATTAACTACTTTCGTGTGTGCTCTGTCAATATCAGGTGCTAAATCATCACCATATACATTGACTTCGGCATAGTTTGACGTCGAACGGAAGTTGCAGATTGCTTCTTTCGACCCATCCAGCCGGGATGAAAGTAATGCACGGGCAGGGCAAAAGTAACGTGATCAAATTTACTGGAATCTTTTTAAATTTCTCGTTAAAACAGAAGCAAAAACAGCCAGACATTTGTTTTAAACATTTTAATTGGCTTCAAATGTTCCAAAAGTGAACGTGAACATGTTTAATGTGCAAGGTCTATTTATAAAATTATCCCAGATAGCAAGCACCTCCGCTCCGGATCTGCCCCGGCTCTGTGCCGACTCCAGCTGATCCGGCTCAGAGCCGGGGCAGATCCGGAGCAGAGGAGCTTGCTATCTGGGATGAAATTACTCATCACAGTTGTGACAGATATAATGAGTGGCACCCTCAGTGCATGCCTCATGTAACCACAGCAGACAAAAGATGCACCGCACCCACACTTCTCCAGGCAAAGATGAGGCAAATGTCTCCCCACAAACAAGACATTCCTCATCCTTGCCCCGAGAAACTGTGGTTGCAGTGTGTCCACTAAGCCTCGTTTTCTTTGGGAGTTTTGAAGAGGACTGTTTTCTCTGGCCCCTCTGCCGACTCTCCTCCTCCAAAGCAGCTTTCACCGGGGTGTCGGTCAGTATTGCTGTTGTCCTGCAACATTCAATGAGATTATAGTCAGAATCAGCTTGTTTTTATACAAGCAAGAGAACCAAGACGAGTTAAAAATGACACTATGCTCACCTCTTTCGGCCTCTCCTTTTATTTTTTTCTTTCCTCGAGCCAGCCTTTGGATATGGGCGAACCTTTTCTGGGCTGAACCTCTGTTCTGGCGTGCCACTAGATGTTCCTGGAACCACTAGCATACCTGGATAGATGGTATCGCTGGCGATGGAGCTGGCGCTGGTGATGAAGGGGCGCTGGTGATGGAGCTGGCCCTGGCACTGGGGATGGAGCTGGTGCTGGTGCAGGATGGTTGGTCACATAAGCTGGAGCAAAGTCTGCCTCACTGAAAATATCTGGATTCAAGGGCCAGATACCGTACACCTCGAACCCAGACGAAATGCTGCTTGGTGTCGCAGCTTGAGGCAGAGCTTTAGCCACAAGACTCGGGATGTTGTAGATGGTCAAAGTTCTTCCAGGGTTCACTCGCATCCAATTGTCTGCTGCACTGTTAATGTAGTGCTTCAGAGGGCCAAAAACGCTCAACCGTCTAGCGGCTGAAGACGGTGGGATCAGTGGGGTGGAAATGACAGGAGTACAATGCCCTGTGACTTGCAAAAGTCAATAGCTACCACAGAGAGGTGTGATGCATGATTGTCTAAGAGTAGCAGCAACTTTGACTCGGGGTCACGCGGTGTGTCTTGCAAAATGCTGTAAAAAGGCCAAAAAATCTGTCTCCTCCATCGACCCGATCCATTGGCAGAACCAGTGGAGCCAGGAGGACCATCCCGGATGAAGTGGTCATGGAACTTCTTCCTTGGGAAGATAAAGTAAGGGGGAACAAAGTTGCCTTGCGCGTTGGTGGCAATGACTTTGTCTGGCACTTGAACCGTTGTGGTACCTGAAATAATCAGTGAAATGAATTATTGCTGGTGCAAATCACTGTTGCTTTTAAATTTATCATCTAAATATAAATTTTTACCTGTTTCATCCATGTTCGGATGTCATTTGCCTCAAAATTATAGCGGGTGAGGACAGTCTTTAGGTTGTTAAAAAACGCGGTCACGTTGGTCTTGTTGAAGCTGGTGGAACGGGACATGCTGGTGGCTTGAGGTCGACGGATGGACAGGGTTCTATTGCGCTTGAGGAAGGAGGTGAGCCAATCCTTCCCTGCCATCTGGTTTTTCTTCCATGAACATGGAGTTTTGAGGCCAATATTTTCGGCCAGCTCATATGCAAACTTTCGCACCTAAAAAGCATAAAAAGAGGTTAATTCCCAGATAGCAAGCACCTCCGCTCGAATCTGCCCCGGATCTGCCCGGCTCCAGCTGATCCGGCTCAGATCCGTGGCAGATCCGGGCGGAGGTGCTTGCTATATATGTCGGTAGTGGTGTAGCTCTGTCTGCGGTGTTACTCACACCTCTTTAGGACTCAGGCCAAAATATATATCGGCTGCTCTCTTTATATATGCCTGCAGTCTCTTCTCCTGTTCTTCTGTGAAGACTTTGTTGTGAGCCCTGTACCCCGGGGCCCTGGTCTGCTGCCCTCTTGCCTCTGCCCTCCTCTTGCAGTACCTGAACAGGGTGACATGACAAACGCCATGCACCTCTGCTGCCCTCCTTATACTCTCTCCTCTTCGGACATCAAAAAGGCCCTTGCGTAAACCTCCGGGTCAACTGTTCCTCTCTGGGTAGTTCTGACCCTAACTCTGGGCATTTTCTGTCGGTAAAACATAACACACATTTTTATGGAGCTTTTAAACACAAAATGCGGCCGCATTAGCAGAGAGGGACGAACGTAACTGTTGCTACTTCAGTCCCGACGGTGACTCCTGATATTTGAACGAGGATTACTTCCAAAGTGGAAAAATTCTGACATTTCAAACTGCACCATATGTTACGGAACTAAATCACCGATCATTTCATCATAAATATGACACATGGAGCGATAAAGACAATCTTTAAATCGAAAAAGTTTAGCATTTGTCTGAATTTACTCACCGCTGTGGAAAACAGTCTTCTCGGTCTTGTGCCGCGAGGAAGACTGGACGCCTCAAGAATGTTCGCGGTTCTGGAGAGGGGCGCGAGCTGCACATGCTGACCTAGTATGACGCATCGAAGTGCGGATGGCTGTGAGTAAATCGCCGTGTTACTTTCGTCCAGAGTTACTTTCGCACTGGCGCTCCCCTAAATGAAAAATGGTTTCATTTTGTCAAAATATGAATATTTTTGGGTGGTGTGGACCCTTAATAGTTCCTTAGATGCTAAATAATTATTTATTTATGACTGGTCGTAACTTGGATCACGTACACAACGGTTTTAGGGACAAGTTGTTGATGCCTGTATGACATGGATCAAGTGAGATGCACAATGACTTGGCTCCCAAATAATAGTTCAGTGTGCGTTTTATACATTTAAAAAGTAGTTTAGACTTTTAGATTTTAATTTATTCTATGAAACATAATTCAAAATTCATGTATCTGTTTTGGACATACCAAAATGTGGGAAATTTTAAGGTTTGCAAGATTTTAGGTGCCCATAATGTGGTCAAAAAATGGTAAGAGACCCATAAAAGTATACATTCCTGTGTAGCTCTCATCATGCTCTTTATGATGAGACTGTAATAATAAAAAAAATTCCCAATATTAAAAATATTATAGGCATTGGACAAACAAAAAGGGGGTGGAGTCATTTTCGTGAGCCTTGCCCATATAGCTTTAAAAGCAGTTAATCAGGGAAAGCTTAGGAAGGAATTCACAAAAGGTAGAAACACTCGCACTCGCTAATGAGTTAATTAGGTTAGTACTATGTGACAATATATACACACACCCTTAAATAAGTGCTGGTTAGTATGGTTAGTAATAGCCCTATCAGAACGCATTCACTCAGTTTTACGAGCCATTCACTCAGAGTTTTGCGAGACCCAGAATAAGCACAGGTGGAAGCAATGAATGAAATACCAAAGCCAAAACTGAAAGAGGAGATGTGATTGGACAACGGGACTCCGGCATGCAGGCTGTCACACGACATCACAAGAACCAGGTCGAGGGGGAATAGATGGACAGGCCGCGGGAACGGAGCTGAAACACAAATCAAGAGGGACACGGGGAAAAACGCACAAGCACAAACAAGCACACAAGGCAGAACCATAACAGTTAATGGATTGCTAACAGCACGCTACGGTCGCTTTGAAATCGGTAATGAACGGTAGAGGACGGTGCAGTCGGTACAGCAACGGTGTGAGATCTGAAAGGAACATTGCTGGAACGCTAGTGATCGGTACTAAAACGGTAAAGATCGTTATGGACATGCCGTACGGACCGTACATGGTCGGTACGTGAACTGTATTAGAACTCTACAGTATCGTTACGGTCATTAACAGATCGCTACTGGAACGCAAGAATGCCAAAAATGGCCGTTCTCCTAGCGTCTGATCGGTAGAGGCAGCCGTCCTGGAGGACGGCTTAGAACGGCTGAGAACGGTAGCTAGAACGGTTGTGTGGAATGGGGGTATAAGATTTCAAACTGTTTAGCGACAGATTTGGAAAGCAGGACTTGCGCGTCAAGACTGGATCTGACATAGATCGCCACGCCACCGGCTTTTTTAGGCCGATCAGAACGAAAAATATTGAAACCCTCAATTGCTACAACTTTGTCCAAAACGGATTTGGAAAGCCTGGTCTCAGAGATAACAATTACATCTGCACCAGTCAACTCAAACCAAATTTTCAGCATATCCATTTTCATGTTAGAAATGTCATGTTTCATGTCTTGTGAATTGCTGGTATGTTGTGTGAATTGCTGGTGTGTTGTGATGAATTGCTGGTGTGTTGTGCGAATTGCTGGTGTGTTGTGTGAATTGCTGGCGTGTTGTTATGAATTGCTGGTGTGTTGTGTGAATTGCTGTTGTGTTGTGCTGAATTGCTGGTGTGTTTTGTGAATTGCTGGTGTGTTGTGTGAATTGCTGTTGTGGTTTGCACTTCAGGGCCACCGTACAATCGCTTACCATACAGCCGAAGCATAAAGCGAGATCGAGAACGAGCAAAGTAATTGTCCAGTTCTTGCCTTCGATGAGGAAAGGACTGGGGGATTGTGTCTCGGTAGAGTGGGACGGCGGATGACGAACTCATTTCGCGTGGGCTCCCCGGAACGAGCGGGGTTCGGGTGCCTGAGCTGTGCAGGGTCGATGATGGCTAAAATTAATTTTGTTTTTTAATATGCGAAGAAAGTATGAATGTGGAAACGTGGGCAAAATGTATATGGTATGGTCAATATTTGCGCTGTTGAAACGATCAGCGAGATCAAGCACTAGTGTAAATTAATCGTCCGTATCTGCCGCTGACGAGGTCAGTGTTGATGGATTGTGTCGGTTGAGTGAAATGGGGAGTGACACCCCGCGTCGCATGTATTTTCTGCAATGAGCGGGGGTCGGGTGCTTGAGCTGTGCAAGGTCAATGACGGTTTGGATCTTTTTTTTTTCTCACAACTAAAATATGAATGCGGAAATAGGATGGTTGAATGAGCTGGGCCAGGTCGACGTGCATACCCGATAAAATCTGTTGTCTAAGTGTGGGGGATAATAGCGAAGAGTTTGGAATAGGCTACGAGGGGCGTATGGGAAGTAAGGCGGTGGCTAGTGTGTGCTGAAACTGTGGTGTGGGGAAACTGCTCGGAGCAGAAGTAGTTGATGGGAGGGGCGGGCCTGTAGGAGGAAGCACAGAATTAGTGACATGGGAAACGGGGAAGGGGAGGGGGGCGGGTAAAGATAGTGCGGGAGGGAAGAGACGAGCAGATGAGGTAACAGCTTGTGCTTGTTCGGCGGGTGTAGGTGGGTTAACACCGGAACTGCTGGAGCCTTGGAGAATTCGGTTGTGGGCAGCCGGAGCGTAGAAGCTGGGTTTCGTCTAGCGGAAGTGATGGGGGGAGAACGGGATGCATGAGCACGGGACAAAAGTGCAGCCTGCGAACACAGGGACAAAAATAGACTGAAGAGGTCGTAAACGGAGTGAGCAGGCATGGTGGGGGGGAAACTGGCTGGTTTCATCATGGACCTATAAGGAGAATTGGACAGACAACGAAGGCTGGAAGGTACGCCGACATGGGCGTAGCGGTCAAGCTGATATTGCAGGTCACGCGATGCCATGGGGGCCAAAAAGAAATTTCTCCATAGAGAATAATAGAAAAAGACATGCTGATAAATCCGTGAATAAATTTTTTTGACAGCCACAAATTATCGATACCGAAACTGTTTATTTTTCTCTTTTAAATCATTGATGCCTCATTTCTCGGCAAAGACAAAATGTTTTATTTATATTCAGGCTATGCGAACCCCAACGGGTCCTCATATGTAAGCGCGTTCTGGTCTCCTCCGAATTTAGCACTGCAGCGGAGTGGGTGGAGCAATGGGCATTCCTTGCCGTCTGTCTGTGTTCAACATTAAAGACGTAGCTAAGTCGGTAAAGTGAGCCGGCGACGTTACGGTGCAAATATATTGAGCAACAAAAGAAACGCAAGTTAATTAAAGACAGACCGGAAAATAAGTTTGCGCGTAATTATCATAGAAAATCAGATTTACTTATTGCGAGCAGATCTGGGCTGATCAGAACCGCGAGGTCCTCGAGGCTTTACCCGGGGTCTGTCATGCTTGCTATTATGCTGCCCAGATTTACGATGCTGATGTTGATGTGATTGCTTATAAGATGTTTCTGGGTCCGTAGCGGGTTAAATACTGCTACTAAGGGTTGCTGGCTCTGTGCTGTGGGCAAGCAGGCTGCCCTCTTCCGTACTTGCGTTCCTCAGTGGGTAGCTTCTGGAGTGGAATCATATAGAAACACAAATCACCAGTACTAACACCAGAGAGGCTATCTTGAAAGGACCAGTGGGCTAACCCAAGCAGGGGCTGATCCTGATTTTTTTCAGGGTTTACTCCCATAGATCCGCTGCATTTTGCAATACTCGGGGCGGCGCCAAGAGCCACAGCATGCGGTCTTCGGCATGTGAGAGGCTAGGTAGTGCGGCCACTTGCTAATGATAAGCCGTATGTTGCGCATTACATGCCGCTGGATATGGGGGAGACCAGAAATGGGCATTCTTTGCCGTCCGTCTGTGATCAACATTATAGACGTAGCCAAGCCGGTAAAGTGAGCTGGCGTTACGGTGCAAATATACTGAGCAACAAAAAAAACATAAGTTAATTAAAGGCAGACCGGAGAATAAGTTTGCACGTAATTATTGAAAATCAAATTTATTACTAGCGCGTGCACATTTACACTCGTTTCTTCAAACTTTTCTTTGTTTTGTGGTCACTTTGAGTAACCATAAGAGCACATTAACTAACTGGCTAATTTGCGTTGCTTTTGTTGCTCAGTATATTTTTGCCATTTTATTTTAAATGATGAATGGCCGTACTACGTAGCATCTCGATTGCCACACTTCATGTAGCGCGGCAAAATGTACAGTAAGCTAAGGCCGCTGTTGTGACATCCTAGAACCATGTACGCAGCCAACACTCACCTTACTTTTTCATATAAAAATAATATGGATATCTCCTTGAACTGAGTTGTATATTTCCATTACTTTGAATAGCACCAATTCACGTTACTCTGTTTTGATGCGTTGTGCATAATGTGTCAGCTGAGTAGCATCTAATGTAATGTGAGTGCATTTATAGCACTACATAAATTCAGTTGGAACACTGCTTAGCGAACCATTTATTTACCATTCTTCATTGTTAAATTACTTACAGACCTTCATACATGATGACGAAACTTTTCAGCAACTTGACAGATGAGATCCAAAATGATAACTATTTTTTTTGTGCATGATCCGAACCGAGTGGGTGGAACAATGGGCATCCTTGCCGTCCGTCTGTGATCAACATTATACACGTGGCCAAGTCGGTAAAGCAAGCTGGCGTTACGGTGCAAATATTTTAGCCATTTTATTTTAATTGATGAATGGCCGTAATATACTCGATTGCCACACTTCATTATGTAGCGCGGCAAAATGTACAGTAAGCTAAGGCCGCTGTTGTGATATCCTAGAACCATGTACGCAGCGGCAGCCAACACTCACCATACTTTTTCGTATTAAAATGATATGGATATATCCATGAACTGAGTTGTATAATTCCATTACTTTGAATAGCACCAATTCACATTATTGTATTTAGATGCGTTATGCATAATGTGTCAGCTGAGTAGCATCTAACGTAATGTCCATGAATGCACTTACAGCACTATATAAATTCAGTTCGAACACTGCTTAGCAAACCATTTATTAACCATTCTTTATTCTTACATTAGTTACAGACCTTCATACTTGATGACAAAACTTTTCAGCAACTTGACAGATGAGATCCAAAATGATAACTTTTTTGTGCATGATCAGAACAAGCACTGAACATACATATTCATTATTTGTGGTACAGCCTTTATTAGATCAAAGTTTTTGGTGGGTGGAAACGTCAGAGTATATGAAATCCGAACATCTAATGTTCGTGAGCAGCATCTGAGATCAACCAGAGTGATGCAGGTAGATTCGACGGTGTGGCTGATTTTCATCTGAACGAAGATAATGCGAGTCCTAAAAAATGCAACAGTTGAGCATGAGACGAAGATTGAACAGATGTACAACCCCAATTCCGATATAGTTGGGACGAAGTGTAAATTGTGAATAAAATCAAAATGTAATGACTTTCAATGACTTACATTTTTATCCACAAAATGAGCTTCTTTCAAATTTTCTGGCTGCAACGGGTCTCAAAAAAGTTGGGACCAGGCAAAAAAAAAAGGCCTGAAAAGGCTAGCCTAAATTACGCAGAGCCGGCCACCATCATAAAATTGAGTACCACAACAACAATCGATGTTAACTCGCACTTAGAAATGTAATGAGACAATATTCAAATTATAATCAAGACAGACTTTATTGGAAAGGGAATTGGGGGGGGGGGGGGATAGAAAGGCACGGCCTCCAGTTCGCTGACATGCAGAAATTCATGGATGAACTGTTCAATGCACTCCAAGAGGCTCAGATATCTCTGGGGAAAGACAGAAAAAATGAACGTTAAATCAAAGGTAAAAATAACGCAGTACAATGTGTGTAACATTTCATGGTAGACCCATATTTTACTATACTCCACGGAATAGTTACGTGTTAGCTAAAAGTAAATTAGCTTGCCTGAATTGACAAAAGTTTAAGGCACGTGCAGTGCGTTGTGTGTTCGGTTTATTGTCTTGAATCCGGAGCAGATAATGGAATTCGCACGCAGACGAGCAAGAATCGTCTGACTCCATTAATGTAGTTATTCATCGTTGAACTCAAGAGGACACAAGCCTGGGGCGCGTTTCCCAAAAGCGTAGTTGCAACAACTTACGTAGTTCGTCCATTCACAGTCAATGGTTCCAACTATGGAAGTTAGCATCTGTGATTTCGGGAAACGCACCCCTGAGCAATGTCACGTTACACAACAGCAAGTCAACTATTTTGCCGACATTTTTGAGTTGAAATCAATAGTATTACATCCCTGTTAAATAACAATCGTTCTAAACATTTGATATTGCATTTGTGTTTTAAAATTGTATCTCAAACTATGATTGAACCTTTACCGGCGGCTATGTTTTTTTTTTGTTTGTTTTGTTTTTTTTTCATTCCGCTCATACTTACATCAAGGGTGCAGTCTGCAGTGGTCAGAATTCCATTTCCGGAGAAAAATGATCGTGAACACGCACCCTGGGTCGGAGTTCCAGGAGCGCGAGCCGTTGTCATGGACACCTCGGATACCAGCGCGTTCATGAGCCCCACACTACGCATGTGTGAGCAAAAAGTCACACAGCGCTTGTCCGCGTGGGTCCGGAAGCTTGGCCCCCATGTCGACGTGCTGCACCATTGAGCAATTTCCATTGAAATGAATAGGCGGCCATTTTCCAATTGTATATCCAGTGAAATATAAAACATCCTAGCTCATTATCCGTGAGGATTTTGTGAAACGCAAACACATCCTCCTGCCTCATCTATTGTTGTCCTGTTTACAGGTTAGTCGCGGGTATAAAAACTGAATGTCAAGCAGAACTAAGTTAGTGGTGTGTAAAATGCATTTTAGCTACGACATGTGCGCAAGGATTTATTGTTTTGATTGTGTTTATGTCACGAGAAAAGTACCGCTCGCCCAGAGTGCAGAATGGCGGCGGTGCTCTGTTTTATTTCTGCAAAGCTCTTGCAGTAGTATCGGCTCCTGTACATTTTATTTCTTTAGAGTAATGCGCGAACCGGATGTATAGGAAAGTTAATGAGGTGCATGTGCTTGAATGCGTTAGCTGCCACGTGTGTTAGCTGCTACATGTTCGCTCAGGTTTAGCCTGCTACGGTATTTGCGTATTCAGCTGTGTAAGTATAGTATGCAGTTTAACAGCAGGCATTACAGACGTTAATGTTTTTCTTTTTTTGGGGTTTCACTAAGATTTATCAGTTGTTACTCTGCTCAGGGAATGTTCTATGTGTTATTAAGCAGTAGACATGTTACTGTCTTTCTTGTTCAGCACTTAGAAGTGCACCTATATATATATATATATATATATATATATATATACTGGGGTATTGCCATCTGAAGTAGCTAGATAGTTTCAGTCATTGTATAAGGGACAATTTGAACTAAAAGTGAGTATGTGTCAGCTAGGGAATATAAGGCACCAATGGAAACTGTTACTGGTGAAGAGTACAATTGTGAGCAGTAGATATTATGTGGTGTGAAATTGGATGACGGACAGAATGCCATGTGGACATTGAATATGCAATTTGAAAAGAGAAATGATGAAAGACAAATGACAATGCTATTGGAACAGTGCAATAAAAATAGCAGTATCTGTGAGGATTTTGTGAAACGCAAACACATTCTCCTGCCTCATCTGTTGTTGTCCTGTTTACAGGGAAATTATAAATCTGTCATCGCTGCACCCACCCGGGGGCGCGCAACAGATTCTTGGGGGCTCGTCCGAGATCGGCGCCACTTACAGGCTGGTAGCCAATCCAGTATCACATGATAGCTGGGACCAGAGCTGAGCCAATGCTGCTGTCCGAGACGTCTGCAGAAGAAGACAGGCTGATGTGAGCGGCGACCGGTGATCTGGAGAAGGGACAGTGACGTTGATGGACTGTGTGGCGGTACGTGTGGAAGAGGGAACGCGCTCCAATGGTGGACAGTGGGAGGAAAAGCCTAGTGTGGGACATTAGGAAGTGTCTTCTCACCTTACCAGCGAATGAACTCTTTCACATCGCAAAAAGCGTAGGACCAGTGCCAGGCAGAGAAACGTCTCAGCTGGAGGAGGGAGATCAAGAGGGTTGCTTCGAGCACATCAATGCCTTCATGTACAGTGAGTCTCTTCTTAAGGCAGAGGACAGAGGTATAGTGGAATTGTTGATGTTACAGGATAATATTGAAGCTATTGTACGGAAAATGACACATGTTGAAAACACTGTCGAAGTTGATGCTGATGTTGATGTGAGCCCACTTGAGACCCTCACTGCTATTCAACCCACTGGTGTGACTGATGTATCTGCAGTTAGTTCTGGGGTCGCTCAGGGTAATAACGCAACTGAAACAGTGCCAGTAAAAACAAGCTATGTTTCTCCAGTAGTTGAGAGTACCAGTACTGTTTTAGCTAGCCCAGTTAATGCCGCGCCAAATGGCGAGCTACAGAAAATACTGTTAAGCTATGATGAGGTCAGTAAGAAGCTTAGGCAGTGCATCACCACACCTACTGCACAGCCAGTTCCTGCACAGCCATCAATGACACAGGCACTTGCACAGAACAAAAACACAACATACAGTCATGACCAGTCCGATACACACACTAGCCAAACAGATGACAAGCTGGTTTCCATCAGAGAACTCTCATATCTCCACCGAAGGGAATTCAAGATCCAAGGGGGTCAAATTGGTGATCACTCGTCGGACATCACGTACAGTAATGTGTGCAGACAAATTGACGAGGGGATTCAAGAGAACTTTACTGATTCAGAGATAGTCAGGGGCGTTCTCAGGATAATTAAACCCGGCAATTTTAAAGACATGCTCATGAATAAAGACGATGTGATTGTGGTAGAACTCAAGGGATTCTTACAGTCCCATTTAAGAGAAAAAAATAGCGCAGAACTATTTCAGGAGTTGATGTGCGCTAAACAGCATGATACTGAAATGCCACAACAGTTCCTCTATAGGGTGATGGGACTCAAACAGAGAATACTGTTTACATCCAACCTCCCTGATGCAAACATTAAGTACAGTAGGGCCACAGTCCAAGACGTTTTCTTACACACGGTGTATCAGGGGCTGGGCCATCGACATAATGATATTCGCAGGGAACTGAAATCCCTCCTCTCCGACCCTGAGGTGAAAGATGAGACAATTCTCAGACATGTGATGAGAATAACGAGTGAGGAGAGTGAGAGGCAGCGGAGGTTGGGCCCCACACACCGTCAAAGCCAAGCCAATGTGCGCGGTGCACAACTGGAGGCAAATGCACTGCAAGAGCAGCCCAGTAAACAAAAAGCCACTGAGCACACAGTCAGAATGGACACTATGCAACAACTCACACAAAAAGTTGAGGCGCTTACCAAAATGGTGGACTCAATGAAACAAAAAATACAGCAACAACAGTCAGAACAGGTGTGTCAGTGCTCCCCAAGAAAAATGGCCACTACTAGAAGGGAGAGGACTAACAGCTGCCCGAGGTGTGTTGAGCAGGGCCTGTCCAATTGCAGCCATTGTTTCATCTGTGGCGAGGAAGGACACCGGGCCGTGGGCTGTCTCAAGAAGTCCAAGCCCCAGGGAAACTGGAACCGGTCTCTGCAGGGGGGCAACCAGTGACCGGGCATCAACCGCCCCAGCCCAGTAGTGTTGGTGGCAGCCAGACTAATAAGGGAGGCACCGTCAACACACTCGCCGCCCTAGGTGGTCCTTCATCCAAAGCCTGTCCAGAAGAGATGTGTGGAACGAAGGGGACCTCCTCTGAGTTGCCATCAGGACCGCCCAACCCAAAACATGAATACATCGCCAGACTAATGGGCAGAAAATCTCTAATCCAGTGTTACTTGGATGGCCTAGCGGTGAATGCCTTGCTGGATACCGGAGCCCAAGTAAGTATCATCAGCTGTGCTTGGAGGGATCAGCACTTACCACACCTTGAGACCCGGCCACTCACTGGACTCCTACAGGATGATGATGAACTGAAAGTTTATGCCGTGAATGGAGACCTCATCCTGTTTGATGGTTGGGTCGCAGTGACGGTAATGAGGACCCAAACCTCCTGATTAGCGTCTCTTTTTTAGTGAGTGGTCTGTCCCTAGAGAGGCCGCTGATTGGCTTCAATGTAGTGGAGGAGCTAATTCGAGGGCAACCAGAGAAACTCATTCCAACACTGGTTACCTTGCTCTGTGGAGCCACCTCCATCTCTGCTGACCAAGCTGAGGCCATAGTGAGCTGCGTATCTACAACAAAGCCAAGCTTTGTACAGCATGAACGTATGCGGACCGGCCAGCATGATACAGTCATCCCTGCTGGCCAGGTTGCGTGGATGAAGTGCAAAGTTCCACCCAACGTGGATACTTCCGACTGCCTTGTCCTGTTTGAGCCAAATCAGAACGGTGCACCACTGGGGGACCTAGATGTTGGTGAGGGTTTGCTCGAAATTCATAACCAGATGCGACCATACGTAGCAGTGCCATTAGGGAATAATACCAGACGTGACATCATTCTGCCACGAAAGACAGCCCTCGGCTATATTCAGCCGATCGCAAAAGTGGTAAAGACTTACTCACCTGATCAGGAGGCCCAAGACCATTTCGAGCCAAACGCAAAGGTCAACATTGTCACTACTTCATCGGTTGATGGAGGTGTATTATTGTGGCACCCCCCAGTTGATATCAGCCACCTGGAAGAGAAGCAGCAGGAGGTGGTAAAACAAATGCTGCACCAGGAGTCAGCTGCCTTCGCACGGGATGGCAATGATATCGGCTGTATCCCAAGCTTACAAATGTTGATCAACCTCAAAGATGATATTCCAGTCCAGAGAGCGTATTCCGCTGTTCCCAAGCCACTACTCAGGGAAGTTAAGGAGTACATCCAGGACCTTCTGGCGAAGGGGTGGATTTTGAAATCGAAGTCTCCTTATTCAGCGCCAGTGGTTTGCGTCCGAAAAAAAGACGGAACGTTGCGGCTCTGTATAGACTATCGTCTGTTGAACCAAAAGACCGTTCCTGATCGACATCCACTACCCAGGATCCGGGACCTGACGGATACCCTTGGAGGTTATTCCTGGTTCAGTATTTTGGACCAGGGAAAAGCCTACCACCAGGGTTTTGTCGACTCGGGCTCCAGACATCTCACGGCTTTTGTGACACCCTGGGGACTGTATGAATGGGTCCGGATTCCATTCGGCCTGTCCAACGCGCCCGCCGCTTTCCAGAGGAGCATGGAGGAGATGCTGGGCTCCCTTAGGGATGAGTGCTGTATCCCCTACCTCGACAATGTCCTCTGCTACGCAAGATCATTCGAGGAGCATGTGGAGGGAGTTTGCAGGGTCCTCCAGGCGCTCCAGCGCCATGGGGTGAAACTAATGCCGGAGAAATGTGAGTTGTTTCGGCGAGAGGTCCGGTACGTGGGATGATTGGTGTCTGCTGAAGGGGTGAGAATTGACCCAAGGGACTTAGAGGCAGTGTCATCCTTGAAGACTAAGACACCGTGCACGGTTGGTGATGTCAGGAGGGTGCTTGGTTTCCTCAGCTATTACCGATCTTTTATGCAGGATTCCTCGCGGATTGCAAGGCCTCTTTATGAGCTGCTGCAAGTCAAGCCTGGTATGTCAGGGACCCTGACACGCCGAGGGAAATCCAAGGGACACCAACTGGCCTCCACGACGCCTGTGACCTGGACAAAAGAACATCAAGCGACACTTCAGCAGCTCGTGGACATGCTCATGAGCCCACCTGTGTTGGCATATCCGGACTTCGATCTCCCGTTTGTATTGCATATGGATGCCTCAGAGCAGGGTCTAGGGGCCACCCTGTACCAGCAGCAGAATGGGAAGTTGAGAGCCATCGTGCTCGGGTCGAGAACCCTTACACCTGCTGAGAGGAGCTATAACCTACACAGTGGGAAGTTGGAGTTTCTCGCCTTGAAATGGGCAGTCTGCGAGAAGTTCAGGGACTACCTGTACTATGCCCCGCACTTCACGGTCTATACAGACAACAACCCCCTCACCTACATCATGAGCACGGCAAAGCTCAATGCGGTTGGCCATCGTTGGGTAGGGGAATTGTCCGATTTCCATTTTGACCTGAAGTATCGGCCGGGGCAGGTCAACATAGATGCAGACACCCTGTCCAGGATCCCACTGGATATCAACAGCTACATGACAACATGCACGGAGGAGCTGTCTCAAGATTTTGTGCGTGCAACCTGGGAGGGAAACAAAGCAGCACAGGGCAAAGATGTGGCCTGGATTGCCGCTTTACACATCTCTTCCCTTGATGCAGGCCCGCAGCCGCATACACCCCTGCCGACAAGCCACAATGAGCTTGTGAGAGCACAGCATGAAGATTCAGTCATCGGGGATGTTGTGAGGCTCAAGGAGGCAGGTGCAGCACCTACTGAGGAGGCCCGAAAGGCTGCAAGTGTGCCTACCAGAAAACTGCTACATGAGTGGAAGAAACTGCGCCTAGAGGATGGGCTCCTATATCAACGGACTGAGGAAAGACGGCAGCAAGTCTTACCTGCTAAATACAGACCTGAAGCGTTGAAGCATCTCCACGACGAAATGGGACATGTCGGCACGGAGAGGGTGCTACACCTAGCTAGGGACCGGTTTTACTGGCCCTACATGAAAAAAGAGATAGAGGATTATGTTACCAGAATGTGTACATGTCTAATGCAGAAGAAACCTATCACCCACATGCGTGCTCCCATGGGCAGCATCACGACAAACTCTCCCTTAGAGCTTGTCTGCGTTGACTATCTACATCTTGAGACCGGTGAAGGAGGATACCAATACATCCTCATGGTAGTCGACCACTTCACAAGATTTGCGCAGGCATACGCTACAAAGAATAAATCTGGGCGTACTGCTGCGGAGCGCATCTATCATGACTTCATACCCCGCTTCGGGTACCCATCAAGACTACATCACGACCAGGGTCATGAATTTGAGAATGAGCTGTTCCGGGCCCTGCAGCAGCTGTCAGGTGTCGGTCATTCCAGAACATCACCATATCGCCCTCAAGGCAACCCGGCCGAGAGATTTAACCGAACCCTGCTGCAGATGCTGAGAACCCTGGCAGACAAGGAAAAGGAGCATTGGAAGGACTACCTCCCACAAATTGTACATGCGTACAATTGTACCCGACATGAGGCGATGGGATACTCGCCTTATTATCTGCTCTACGGCCATCATCCGCGTCTGCCAGTTGACTTGTTATTTGGGCTGATGAGAAACTCAGAGGCGGTCACCCCCAAAGGTTACGCACAGAAGTGGGCGGAAAGAATGTCGGAGGCTTACCAGATTGCAAATGAGAACAGCAAGCAATCAAGTGCTCGGGGCAAGGCCTACTATGACCAGAAAGTGAAAGGGGCAGTCCTGCGGCCTGGCGACAGAGTGTTGATGAGGAACCTAGGTGAGCGGGGAGGACCTGGGAAGTTGAGATCGTACTGGGAGAAGGTCATTTACATCATTAAGGAACAAATGTCAGACAACCCAGTCTATGTGGTGTATCCAGAGAATGGAGACCACCTGAAAACAAGAACGCTTCATCGTAACCTGTTGTTACTGGTGAGTGACCTACCCGTGGAAACCCCCTCCTCTCCAGCGAAGACATCACTTGGAAAACGGCAGAGAAAAAGGCGGTTGAGAGTACGTGAGTTGGGAGAAGCAGACCCATGAGAGCAATGGTTCAGAGGGGTCAGAGGATGAGCAGAGCACTGGGGGCTATTGGGTAAGAATCCCCATGGACAGAACAGAAAAGAGAGTCCAAGTACCTGACCGATCTCCTGCAGCCCAGAGGAAACCAGCCCAACAAACTACAAGACAGGAAAGACATAGTAGAGAATACCTACCTGGTTCAGACTCCGCACCTGAAGGGGAAGAACAAGAGCAAACCAACAGAGACTACTTACCTGCTCCAGCCTTCACTCCTGAAAGAGAGGAACTAAGACAAACATGAAGGACAAGTGAACAAGAACATTTACCTAGTCCAGTCCAATCCGAGACAGAGGGTGGGTGTGGAGAGCGACCTGTGACACCACCAGCAACAAACATGCACACAGGCATGAGGCGATCTACCCGGGAAAGAAAGCTAAGGCACATGTTGACTTATGAAACACTTGGTCAGCCTTCATTACAAATCCACCCCACAGTGAACACAGTAGGGATGTACAGCGCACCTTACCTGCCATTATGGGGCACACCATACATCACGCTGCCATATCAACTTGCACCCCACGTACCTCCAACTTGCATTTCATACATGACACCTGTTTATTGAGTTAGAAGGAAGTTTTAATGTGAAAAGAAACTGATTTATGAGTATTTGAGGGATGTGAGCGTTAGAATATTTGAACTTGAGAATTGTCAGGAGCCAATTTTATTTGTCAGGGAGAGTGTGACATGCACAAAAAAAAGGATCTTTTGTGGAAATGAGTTTTCTTTTAATTGGATTGATTGATTTATTAATCAATTTTGTTTGTTACGCGGTTCATATAATGTGGCATTCAATCAACGGGGGAAAAAAAAAACAACTTAGTGTTTGTAATAGAAAACATGCTAACAGTTTCACCTGTTATGGCCCCAATTTGTTACGGCATCAATTACAGCAAGGGATGACAGACAAAATTCTTCAACTTCAACAGATTTAATTAAACAAAACTTAGAACTAATCTATACTCTACCCTACTGACCAAGATTGAAATAAAAAAAAGGATAGTTACAGTCCCTTGGTAATTGAGATGGGCTGCTATGTTGCGATGTCCTGGGACAGGAAAATGCTCCAACACAGGCAAAAATCCACAAAAAGCTTCACAGGTCTTGAAAAGAGTGATAGGTCTGGTCAAATGTATCCTTCCACAATTTCTCCTTGCAATTTCTCCAACTACAACTACTCTCTCAATTTTTCTCCTTATATACTCTTTTCCAGCCCCCTCTGAGGCATGCCCAGGACATGCCCAAACCTAGCTTTAGATTGGGCTTAACAAAAAAAAAAATGTCAATACTGCCATCTGGTGGCTTTTTTTTTTCCCATTACACCTCCATTCCAAAAGGGAAAAATTTTGACTCATAAAAGCAAAATTTTTCTTTTCAATACAAAAATGGTTAAGTAGACACTTGTGTATATATGCATATAATACAATATGCTAATAAACACATGTGATATATATACACATACACAAACACGGGATAAGCAATCAGCAATTACATTGTCAGTACCCTTTACATACTTAATTTCCAAGTCAAACTCCTGTAAAATCAAACTGTAATTCAACAATCTCTGATTCTTGTTTTTCATCCTACTCAAAAACATTAACGGATTGTGGTCAGTATATACAATCATTGGCTTTTGCCCTGTACAAACATAAACCTCAAAGTGTTGTAAGGATAGAACCAGAGCCAACAGCTCCTTCTCAATTGTGGAATAGTTCTTTTGGTGGCGATTGAATTTCCTGGAGAAGTATGCCACGGGATGCTCAATGTCATCAGAGTCACTTCTCTGTAGGAGCACAGATCCACAAGCTTGGTCGCTAGCATCGACCGCCATGGAGAACGGTTTGTTGAAGTCAGGAGATTTGAGCACGGGGAAGTGACATAGCAGAGACTTCAGGCGATTGAAGGCTCTTTGGCATGCTTCATCCCAAGTGAACTTTTACGCCTTTCTTCAGTTGGTTGGTGAGACTGAGAGCAATCTCAGCAAAGTTCTTGCAGAACTTGCGGTGGTACCCGATCATTCCAAGGAAGCGGCGCAAAGCTTTTTTATTGTCAGGAACTGGAAAGTCCATGATGGCTTGGACTTTAGCATTTATGGGTGCCACCTTACCCTAGCCGATGACGAGCCAAGATACGTGACAGTAGCACAACCAAAAGTCACTCTTGTTCAGGTTAACAGTCAGGTTAGCCTGGGTTAAGCTCTACATCTTTCAGATGTTCTTCCCAGGAGTCACTCCATGTGATCAGGTCGTCGATGTATGCACCCGTGTGTGGCAATCCGGCAGTGTAGACTGTATCATCCTTTGGAGCGTGGCTGGGGCATTTTTTCATGCCAAAGGGGAGGACTTCATACTGGTATAACCCAGATGGTGTGGCAAAAGCAGAGATGCTCTTGGCCCTCTCAGTTAAAGGCACACACCAATAACCCTTCAATAAATCAATCTTGGTCAGAAACTTTGCTTGCCCTACTCTATCGATACAATCATCAATCCTAGGTATTTGAAACACATCAGTTCTAGTTACAGCATTGACTTTGCGATAATCTGTACAGAATCTAGTACTTCCATCAGGTTTTGGAACTAGAACACAGGGTGAACTCCAATCTGAGTTAGAGGGTCTGATAATATCATGTTCTAACATGTACTCAACCTCTTTCTCAGCAATTTTTCTCTTTTCAGGATTCATCCGTTATGGATGCTGTTTTATTGGTTTGGCATCACCAACATCGACATCATGAGAGGCTATAGAAACCCTCTTTGGAACATCAGGAAAAAGATCTTTATATTTCTTGATCAACCTCTCAAACTGATCTTTCTATGAGGGTTCTAAGTGCTGGAGTTTTACATCAAGATTTTGCAACACTTCAGAATTTGACAATTTACATGAAAGAACTTCAGCTTTAATTCTAGGTTCATCATCTTGAAACTCCCCCTCATCTTCACAAGTCTCGGCCATAGGAGGATCTGAATGACAGCTGCAACCCTAGCATTCCTATCATGATAAGGCTTCAGCATGTTAATGTGACACAACTGTTTTGGCTTTCTCCTATCTGGAGTCTTCACAATGTAATTGAGATCATTGAGTTTTGTCAGAATTTCATAAGGACCATGAAATCTAGCTTGCAATGGATTGGATTGCAAGGGAAACAACAAAAGGACTTTGTCTCCTGGTTTAAACTCACGGCTTCTAGCCTTATGATCATACCAAGTTTTCATTTTTCCCTGACTTGATTTCAAGTTCTCTTTGGCTAGGTCACAAGCTGCACGCAGTCTTTCCTTGAACTTGCTAACATAGTCTAACAGACTGATATGCGGCTCTTTCTCTTGCCATTGTTCACTCAACAATAGCAAAGGTCCTCTCACTTCATGGCCAAACACTAGCTCAAACGGACTGAATCCAGTAGACTCCTGCACTGCTTCTCTAGCTGCAAACAACAGCAAATGAACACCTTCATCCCAGTCTTTCTCATGTTCATAACAATAAGTCCTCATCATTGTCTTGAGAGTGGAATGAAACCGCTCTAAGGCACCCTGACTCTCTGGATGATAGGCACTGGAAAGAATCTCCTTCGCACCTAGTTCATACACAACCTGCTGAAACAATCCGGAAGTGAAATTGTTACCTTGATCTGACTGAATTTCCCTGGGAAGGCCAAACAACGTGAAAAAACTTTATCAAAGCCTTCGAAATTGCAGTTGCCTTGATGTTGCGTAGAGTATGGCTTCAGGGAATCTGGTAGATGCACACATGATTGTCAACAAGTACTGATTTCTAGATCTAGTCTTGGGTAATGGACCAACAAAATCAACAATGACCTTGGAGAAGGGCTCCCCAAATGCTGGGATAGGCTGCAATGGAGCTACAGGTGGGTCGAACTGGTGTTTTCCAACTACCTGACAAGTGTGACAGGTTTTGCAAAAGTTGGAAACATCTTTCCGAAGTCCAGGCCAGAAGAAGTGTTTCATGATCTTGTCAACAGTCTTGTTAACACTAAGATGACCTCCTAAAGGCAAACTATGAGCCATTGTTAAGATCTCATTCCTGTAGACCTTCGAACAACAATTTGCTTGACCACTGCCCAATCTGCATTGGCAGGGATATCAGGAGGGCGCCACTTCCGCATCAACACTCCATCCTTGAGATAATACCCAACTGGAACTGCGTCTATTTCTTCATCAGGAAGGGCTCTCTTCTTTAGTACACAAATTTCAGGATCATTGGTTTGCTCCTGAATCAACCGCTTTCTGGACAGAGACAAGTCTCCAGACACATCAGAATCACCAGACCCATCTGGCTGGCTGAATAGAGAACTGATAAAAGTGTCTGATAAGTCCTCAAACAGAGAAACCATAGTAGGCTGAACAGAGTCATGAGGCGAACCACCTGAGTCATGACTATTCAAGGTGCTGGACGGCACCACATCATCTTCTTCTTGAGCCTTCTTGGCCATAGCACGAGTCACTGCACAGGAAGGATACAGAGATGGGTCTTCATCGCCATCTTCAGTGCTCGGCTGTGAAGTAAGATGAACAGGGGGAACTACATTGCCCCCAGCCAGGTCATTGCCTAGCAACAGAGAAACACCCTTGATAGGTAGACTTAACATAAGTCCCACCTTTACCTGTCCTGTAACTAAATCTGACCTCAAGAATACAGAGCGCAGGGGTATAGATACAGTCCTCCCTTCAATACCTTGCACAAGTATGAAATCCCCAGAAGCGGTCTCATCACCTAACTCCAAGGAGTCCATCAACAAAAGTGACTGAGAAGCTCCGGTATCCCTTAGGATATATATGGGTACAGGAGGAGAATGCTCATTCAGAGCCACAAATCCCTCTGACACAAATGGAAGAAATTCCTCCCTCACAAAGTCAGCAGTATCAGGCTTCTTAGCCTCACAAGGAGCAGGCAGTTTAGCAGATCGGTCATCTACTACAGGGGTTTCTGACCTTGTCTTCACAAAGGCATTGGGTTTGGTATCCTTTTCTTTTTCTTTCTTAGCTTTAAGGAACCATCAGTTAGTTGTAACATGACCAGATTTCTTGCAATAATTGCAAACTAGACCACTTTTGTCACTGTCAGCTTTCACATTTTGATCAGACCTTTGACTGGATTTCTGAGCACCATCACCAGATTTGTCTTTGTGTGAGGAATCTTGGGTATCACCGTTACCTTTCCTCTGAAATTTTGACCATCTATTGTTACTGCTAGACTGAAATTTGGACTTATGTGTGAGAACATATTCGTCTGCAAATTTGGCAGCTGATGCAAATTCAGTGCTTGCTTCTCATTAAGGTAGATCTTAATATCATCCTTGACACAGTTCTTGAATTCTTCAACTAACACCATCTCTTTTAGTGAGTTGAAATCATCCTTGACCTCCATAGAAGTACACCAGCGCTCAAAGCAAACCTTCTTCTCGTTAGCAAATTCCACATAAGTCTGATTGTCAGATTTCTTCAGACCTCTGAATTTCTGTCGGTAAGCCTCTGGAACTCATAAGCTGTCAAAATAACCTTTTTGACAACCTCATAATCAGAGGAATCATCTGCAGACAAAGCCGAATAGGCTTGTTGAGCTTTACCCTTGAGGACAGTTTGCAACATCAGAGGCCAGTGTTCCTTTGGCCACTGACTACTCTTAGCTACCTTCTCGAAGCACTGGAAATATCTATCAACCTCCTTCTCTGAGAATGGAGGCACCAGCTTTTCCTCCTGGCTTGCCCGAAATTTGTTTTCAGCTTGAATTTTGATTTTTAGTAGCTCCATTTGGAGCCTTTCTTCTCTATCTAATTTTTCTAAATCGAAATCTCTCTGTCTCTGTCTCTCTCTTTCTGCTCTTTCCTCTTTCTCTCTCTCAAATTCTCTTTGTTTTTCTTTTCCTCCCTTTCTTTTTTCTCTTTCTCTCTCTCAAATTCTCTTTGTTTTTCTTTTTCCTCCCTTTCTTTTTTCTCTTTCTCTCAAACTCTCGTTGTTTTTCTTTTTCTTCTCTTTCAATCTTTAGCATTTTTAATTTAAGTTCCAATTCTACATTTGGATTTTCCACCGGAAACTGTTCCAGATCTCCTGGTGCAAACACATTTTCATCAATGTAATATTCAACAATCTCTCTAGCCAGTCTTGCTTTTCGCATGGCTGGTTTTACATCTGTCAGCTCTAACTGTCTGCATATTTCTAGCAGTTCTGTCTTTTTAGAAGACTTCAAAACCTCTACGGTTGGTGATGCCAAGAAATCATCCGTTGCTGTTGATCTGCCAATATATATCTAGGAAAATTCAAAAAAACAATTTCACTATTTGAAATTTTAGATTTTCCATAAATGACTCGCACAATGGTCTATCCCCGGACCCGAGCCCCCAATTTGTTATGGCCCCAATTTGTTCTGGCGTCAATTACAGCAAGGGATGACAGACAAAATTCTTCAACTTCAACAGATTTAATTAAACAAAACTTAGAACTAATCTACACTCTACCCTACTGACCAAGATTGAAATAATAATAAAAAAATAGTTACAGTCCCTTGGTAATTGAGATGGGCTGCTATGTTGCGATGTCCTGGGACAGGAAAATGCTCCAACACATGCAAAAATCCACAAAAAGCTTCACAGGTCTTGAAAAGAGTGACAGGTCTGGTCAAATGTATCCTTCCACAATTTCTCCTTGCAATTTCTCCAACTACAACTACTCTCTCAATTTTTCTCCTTATATACTCTTTTCCAGCCCCCTCTGAGGCATGCCCAGGACATGCCCAAACCTAGCTTTAGATTGGGCTTAACAAAAAAAAAAAAATGTCAATACTGCCATCTAGTGGCTTTTTTTTCCCCATTATACACCCGTGTACAGCAGGGGGCAAAACAGGATTGTTGTTTCGCTATGAATGGGGGCGCATTTCCGGATCTCCTCATTATCCGTGAGGATTTTGTGAAACGCAAACACATTCTCCTGCCTCATCTGTTGTTGTTCTGTTTACAGGTTAGTCGCGGGTATAAAAACTGAATGTCAAGCAGAACTAAGTTAGTGGTGTATAAAATGCATTTTAGCTACAACATGTGCGCAAGGATTTATTGTTTTGATTGTGTTTATGTCACGAGAAAAGTACCGCTCGCCCAGAGTGCAGAATGGCGGCGGTACAGTGTTTTATTTCTGCAAAGCTCTTGCAGTAGTATTGGCTCCTGTACATTTTATTTCTTTAGAGTAATGCGCGAACCGGATGTATAGGAAAGTTAATGAGGTGCATGTGCTTGAATGCGTTAGCTGCTACGTGTGTTACCTGCTACATGTTCGCTCAGGTTTAGCCTGCTACGGTATTTGCATATTCAGCTGTGTAAGTATAGTATGCAGTTTAACAGCAGGCATTACAAACGTTAATGTTTTTATTTTTTGGGGGTTTCTCTAAGATTTATCAGTTGTTACTGGGTCATTCCATGCCAAATCACCTAATGGTCCCCAGGTGACCCTCTTAGATTTTGCTGAAACTCCATGAAAATGTTCATATATGCAAATAACGAACACACAGAAAATTTCAGGCCAAAAGTCCAAGCCGTTTTGAAATTACGGCCGTCCGAAGACCCCCTCTTTTATTGTCATTGGCCAAGGCGTCATGGATTTTTTTTTTTTTCATTTTCAAATGATCATATTTTTGGATTTGAAAAAGCTACAAAGCTGAAAATTGCTACCTGGGGTAATTTGCACACAAGCTTTCAGAATCTGCAATCAAAAACAGTGTATCTTGCTTCCTTTTGAAGATATGGGCACCTGAAAATGAAAGTTTTTTCTAGCGGAAATTATTTTTGCGATTTTTAGGCTTACCTGGTGCCCGAACCATTGATCTGAGGATACCCAAATTGCTGATACATAATCTCTACATACAGCTAAATAACTGCCTGCAAGCATAGACTTATAAAACAATCAGTAAAGGTATGGCTAAGGTCCAAAGTCGACTTTCACAAAAAAATCTCAAAAATCACCCCTTTTCGGGGGGTCGGTTGACCTTGTGAACAGTTACTCAGGGTAATGAAATTTTCACCACAGAATTATATGTATCTGACCTTTATATGTACCAAATTTCATTGATGTGACTTAACTCCTTCATAGTTAGGCAGTGTTTCAAAGAAACCCACTAATTTGATCAAATTATGCTACTTTACGGTATATAACAACATCCTCGAGCTCTGGTAAATTGACAATTACAATAATTTGTAAAAGCAAATTGAAGCAAACCTACTTGAAATACGTTTCTTGTGCATTTTGAATGGATCACTGCAATATTTCTGAGTATATTCATATCGAGAGATGTACATCCTCTCATGGTGAAAACACACTGTGCTGTCATCACGTGGCAGTACCCCCACTTCTCCATTCCAATAGCTTCTTATCATCCTGTGACAAGTCAGAGGCTGCAAGAATGCCAACATTTCTGCCATATATTTTTCTTATGGCATTCCTCCTCCAGTGCAATTCCAATACTGCATCCCGATCTTGATGCTTCAAATTCCATGTTTTAAATCTTGATTTTTACAGAGCTCACAAAATGTACACTTCATCTGCTGAACATTGCAGTTGAAATGAATTGTGAGGAGTGGATGTGAGCTGAAAAGTGAACACACTGTTCAATTATTCTGTAAACAATACGGCCACAACAGTGAGGTAATTGATCCAGCTATTTTAAATAAACAGTTGTGGTTTGGAGTTAAGTAGACTAGGATGAACCTAGATAAACAATGTTTTAACACCTAATTAGACGAGGTCACCTGGACTAGGATGAATCTTAATAAACAGTTTCCAACAGCTATGACCTCATGCAAATAATGTAAGTAGATCCCACTGAAAATCAGTAAGTTGAATCCACTTAAATAAAAGCAGTTTTGTATTAGTAACATCAATGTACAATATGTACAATGTATGGTACTATGGAAAACTTTGTTTTAAAACAAGCCATATGATACTATTCCTGATGTACAAAGTCATGAATTTTACAACTTTCTAAGAATTATTATATGTAAAAAGGTTATCAAAGATTACTTATTCTCACTTTTTGCCCTTTGACATCTACCGAAGACATTGTAATGTACAGCAAAATGGTGTAATTTGATCAAATTAGTGGGTTTCTTTGAAACACTGCCTAACTATGAAGGAGTTAAGTCACATCAATGAAATTTGGTACATATAAAGGTCAGATACATATAATTCTGTGGTGAAAATTTCATTACCCTGAGTAACTGTTCACAAGGTCAACCGACCCCCGAAAAGGGGTGATTTTTGAGATTTTTTGTGAAAGTCGACTTTGGACCCTAGCCATACCTTTTACTGATTGTTTTATAAGTCTATGCTTGCAGGCAGTTATTTAGCTGTATGTAGAGATTATGTATCAGCAATTTGGGTATCCTCAGATCAATGGTTCGGGCACCAGGTAAGCCTAAAAATCGCAAAAAATAATTTCCGCTAGAAAAAACTTTCATTTTCAGGTGCCCATATCTTCAAAAAAGGAAGCAAGATACACTGTTTTTTGATTGCAGATTCTGAAAGCTTGTGTGCAAATTACCCCAGGTAGCAATTTTCAGCTTTGTAGCTTTTTCAAATCCAAAAATACGATCATTTGAAAATGAAAAAAATCCGCGACGCAGCGCGCGACGGTGAAAGAGGGGGGGTCTTCGGACAGCCATAATTTCAAAACGGCTTGGACTTTTGGCCTGAAAGTTTCTGTGTGTTCGTTATTTGCATATATGAACATTTTCATGGAGTTTCAGCAAAATCTAAGAGGGTCACCTGGGGACTTTCCTGAAAATTAGGTGATTTGGCATGGAATGACCCTACTCTGGGAATGGTTGCGAGGGAATGTTCTATGTGTTATTAAGCAGTAGACATGTTACTGTCTTTCTTGTTCAGCACTTAGAAGTGCAAGTAGCTGGATAGTTTCAGTCATTGTATAAGGGACAATTTGAACTAAAAGTGAGTATGTGTCAGCTAGGGAATATAAGGCACCAATGGAAACTGTTACTGGTGAAGAGTACAATTGTGAGCAGTAGATATTATGTGGTGTGAAATCGGATGATGGACAGAATGCCATGTGGACATTGAATATGCAATTTGAAAAGAGAAAAGAAGAAAGACAAATGACAATGCTATTGGAACAGTGCAATAAAAATAGCGTTATCCTTGAGGATTTTGTGAAACGCAAACACATTCTCCCGCCTCATCTGTTGTTGTCCTGTTTACAGGGAAAATATAAATCTGTCATCGCCGCACCCGCCCGGGAGCGTGCAACACATACAACTCCTAATAAGATAAATCCAAAATTTTAGGTCTCACCTCCTCGCAGTTTTGTCATGAAAAAATATTTTTGCAACTAAGTTCCGGCCCTTTTTGAATGGCGATTTCTGAGGAGCCACTTTCACATGGTTATATCTAGGAAAAAATTTCAGCTAGGTCCTTCAAATTTTCAGGGGTGAAAATGTGCTACTATAACTTGAGGAATATGGACTTATAAAGGTGTCCCTTTATTTTATCATATATTTTTGGGTGCTTAAATTTGCTCGAAATTTTTACTCTTTTCCCATATATGTTGTGTATTTTGTAATTTAACTCTGCCCCTCTCTTATAAATAATCTAGAAAATATTAAGACTTGAAAATGAGAAAAAAAAAATTGTGCTATTTTTTTACATTTTATACCAATAAAAAGACACCATCCACTAAC
Source organism: Gymnothorax javanicus (assembly GCA_029692085.1). NCBI lineage: Eukaryota > Metazoa > Chordata > Actinopteri > Anguilliformes > Muraenidae > Gymnothorax > Gymnothorax javanicus. The sequence goes on along the minus strand of CM056197.1, from coordinate 130,202,310 downwards.
ATAAAATTGACTGTTTTAGAAAAATTAGATGCCTGTTATTAACATATCCAAAATTAGGGATAGTGTTCTGCATTATTCTCTCAAAATAAATTTTTGAAAATATGGAAGTTCCCGATAACGTAGGTTAATGAACAGGACCACTCCCAAAGCGCCTTCCTATTCGTCCATACGTCTATATATACCGCCTAGATTCCCACAATCCCCTCTCGTCTTGTTTCTACGTAGATCACTCGCAACCAGACAGCCTCAGCGCAGACGTAAGACTTAATCTTACCCGAAGCATGGAATCCAAAATCCTACTGAGTCCCTCGGATGCAGAATTATTCCAAGACTCCAATGCTCCAGAGGAATCTTCCCAATCTGTTCCCGCAACTCCCATTTCTCCTCCAAGCACCAACCTGTGCTCCGCCATCTTCGTACCTCCACCGCGAAGCCCCACTCGCTTGCCCTAACCGAGGTGCTAATATTCCGGACCACGCTCTCCCCGCGATGACAACCGTGGCCGTTCGCCTGTTCGGGCTCCGCACCGCAGGAATTCCAGCCAGCGGTCTCCAGTGCCGTCTCGCAGGAGCAATGCCCTTCGTCAACCGCGGCGCGCTGGAGCAAGATCCCACGGCTCACACTCCAGGCTCATCCGAAGCTCCACGTAGGACCATTGCCAGACTCCATCGGGCACTCAAGCAGAAGAAAATCCCCTTCCTCCACTCCGACAACAAGGCCAGACTACTAAAAAATTATACAACACAAGGCTTTCAAAAATATATTAGACTCTCATCGGTTCTACCCATTAGTCTGAGCAACTGATGCTAATCGGGAGAGGTAAACTTCAGAGAGATGTAAGTCATTAAGCAGTGAAAGATGAGGTTATTGCTGGCCCTGTGTTTCTGCCCGACGGACCAAGCTGATTCGCGTTTTAGTACTTTCTTTATTTTATTATATTTTGATATCATGTGATTGATTTTTTTTTTTTAAGATTTTTTTTGGGAATTTTTCCTTTATTTGATAGTTATAGTGTAGAGAGACAGGAAGGTGGGGAGAAGAATGGGGGATGACATGCAGCAAATTACCCGAGCCGGATTTGAACTCAGGTCGCTGCGGGAAGGACACAGCCTTTATGGTACGCGCATTTAGACCGATGAGCCACCGGGGCGCCCCGTGTGATTGATTTTTATGTTGGTTTCCTAGTTAGAACTTTGATAGTGCGTGAGAGGTCCTGCTTTTGCATTTTTTATCTTGTATTTGTTGCATGTTTTCATCTGGTCACACCTGTGTTCATTTCAGATATAATTGCTCTCTTTATCTTTGTATCATTACACCCTGAAGAAGACATAAGCTGATATACATTTTTGTATTATATTATTATAGCAAAAAAAAAAAAAAATTTCCAGCTTGCATTACATATGTCCCCACCAACTCTCAGTTTAAATCTATGGCCTTGGACTAGGAGTATTGCTACTCCCTCTGGATGAGAGGGAGTTCAAGTTCATTGCAGGTTACCCCCGAACTCTTGGTTAGATTTCCCCAAGCATTTTCTGGTACCCAATTATACACCTGGGTGGAGTGGAGTACTGTGGGAGTAAAGTGTTTTTCCTCAAGAGCACGCCACACAGGCTATGATAAGGACTTGAACTCAGGACCTATAAATTCCAAGTCAAGCACACTTAACCACTGCACAACCACATCCCCCTTTCTACTACTGTAGTGCTTTTAAATACAGGCGGTATCAGCACTCTGTCCTCCTCCTGAGCTCTGAGAATGTTACTGTAGTTTGGGTGACATCAGATAGAGTGCTCTTCAAACACAACCCACACCAATGTCCGGTAAAAACACAGAAGTCGTCCACTCACAGGCTCAATGCTGCTTTACTTCTTTGGATTCAATAAGAGTCATACCATAGTTAGTATTTAACAAGAGCAAAAAATTAAAAACCTTTAAATTCAAGATGAGAAAGAAACAGTGAATAAATTTTCCTGTGATTAGTTATGTCAGTGTTTTTGCAAAGAAAGCGATGTTTCTGGAGAACATGGTCCTGAATGAGGAGTTTATTTTTTTTTTTTTTTTTAGGAGCACTGGTAGAGCGTGGAAGAGCATTCCTCCCTCCCTCTGTGTCTGTCAATCTGGCTGCAGGGGCTGTAACATTTTGTGTACTGTACTGTCCTGTAACACGGACTACTGGAATTACTGTCCTGCTCCACTAGGGGGCTGGTCCCGACCACTGGTCTTTGGAGCACGGACCACTGCAGTAACTGTCCTGCTCCACTAGGGGACTGGTCCGCAGTGTCTCGAGACAGTGAAATTGCAGTCTTTGCTGGCCTTACACAGTGGTAAGGTCTCGGAACCACTGACTGAGCAGTCCATTCTCGGAATACTGTGATTAGATGGTAAATGCCTACCTTACCCTCAGCATAACTGTTGGCCTAACTATTTTTCAAGCCTGCCATTTTCATGATTAAATTGTAATGAAAGTGATTGTTCAAAATGTTTGAAGCCGGTAGTCTAGCAATAAACAGCTTGCCGCTTTTTCTATACTGCACTAATCTGGCATATTAATTAAGCAGCTAGTGACACCTCACTAAACTCGATGAATATAAAGTGAATAAACTGTATTGCATCATCTTATTCTCGAAAATATGAATGCTCTGAACAGATTATTTTTATCTAGCCTATAGCTAGAAAACGATGAAAATGATTGGCAGGTTTGGAAAGTTGTGTCAATAAATTGCAGCCAGTTCACACATTGCTTTTGGCTGTTAATCTCGTTTGAGTACTGTGCTTTCTTTCTGTACCATAAAAGCAAAATTTTAAATAGAAGGCTATAGCTAAGGCTACTCAGGCAGAGGGGTATGATACAGCCTATGATGAAATACGCGAAATGGGGTTTTGATTACGTGGAGCTGTAATTCATTTGAAAATGCGGTGACCGTTTCTGACAAGTAAATTGGCTTCACAGAAAACACTAGAAAATGACTTCATGGTTTTACCATTCAATCCTTCCGAGCAAAGGATAAAAGTGTTTAGTCTGTCAAGGGGGATAAATGTTTTACCCATGCAAAGGGCTATTGCCGCTGTCCATCAGGAACGGGACTGAAATCACCCCGCGACTGTAATGGGCAATAACCGATTTTAATTGTTAAAGCCGATCGTAGTACAGTACAGCAGCATCGGCCGAGATAAGCTAGTTGTAATCCTAACTCAATTTTAATGATGAAATCAGACTATAGTTCACTCTTCTTGCCTTCTACCTAAAATTATGTCTATCTGCTGAATAAAAGCACCATGATCTATAGCCTATACTGATATAATCGCCGACTGAAAAGAGTTGGGCTACTAGAATCCATCAACCTAATGTACTTTCGAGAATGACTTTTGGTATAACTCGATGAATATAATAACTCAAATTGTGTTGGCTTATCATAATGTTTTGAATAGATTTATTTATGTAGGCTATATATATATATATATATATATATATATATATTTGTGTGTGTGTGTGTATGTATATATATATGTGTGTGTGTGTGTGTGTATATGTCATATATATGTGTGTGTGTGTGTGTGTGTGTGTGTATGTTATATATATGTGTGTGTGTATCGGCAAGTTATTATCAGTAACGGTAAAGAATTCTAATCGCACGTTTTCCAGCTTAGATTACCTCAGTATAGGCGCTTCTTTTTACCCCAAAGAGAAATGTTTTATTAAAGGAGGCCATGACTACGCCTATCAGAAATGTACTACAAATGTAATAGAAAAATATATTAAAGTCGAAATTTCCTCTTAACACGGCTGGTGTTTCACCTGCGCCAGAATTACCTCACTCCCGTGCGATCTAACAGTGACAATATAATGGGCTACATTCAGTTCATAAATATAATTTAATTATAATTAGGTCTATGCACTGTCACTAATGGACAATTTTTTTTTCTCCAGCGAGAGCGACATTTCAGAATTCTTCTGCGAATGAAGATAATTTCGGTGTCAAGTGTGGTGTCCTCCATTTATGTTTTCTAATCAGACAGCTGTTCCAATCGGACAGCTGACAGCGCAGTAAAAAACGGCGAGCTGCATATTGTCAGGCCACATTGATTGTTACTGGCTTATTTTACTGGCTTCAAATATTTTGAACAATTAGACCTACAGTTCTAACGATTTAATTATCCAAATAGCAGCCAAAAAAATGATTTGGCCAACAGTAATGCTGAGGGTAAAACAGCCATTTACAATGTAATTGGAATATTCCTTGCATGGATTGTACAGTCAGTGGTTCCGAGACGTACCTCTGCAAGGCCACTGAAAGCAAAATTTCACTGTCTCGAGACACCCCGGACCAGTGGTCCGGACCAGTCCCCTAGTAGAGCAGGACAGTTACTGCAGTGGTCCGTGCTCCAAAGACCAGTGGTCCGGACCAGTCCCGTAGTGGAGCAGGACAGTTACTGCAGTGGTCCGTGCTCCAAAGACCAGTGGTCCGGACCAGTGCCCCAGTGGAGTAGGACAGTTACTGCAGCGGTCCGTGCTCCAAAGACCAGTGGTCCGGACCAGTCCCCTAGTGGAGCAGGACAGTTACTGCAGTGGTCCGTGCTCCAAAGACCAGTGGTCCGGATCAGTCCCCTAGTGGAGCAGGACAGTTACTGCAGTAATCCGTGCTCCAAAGACCAGTGGTCCGGACCAGCCCCCTAGTGGAGCAGGACAGTAATTACAGTGGTCCATGTTACAGGACAGTACAGTACACAAAATGTTACAGCCCCCTCTCCAATCTGGACCATATTTGGATTAAACTCCATTTAAATTGGAAAACAAACTGATCTCTTATTGTTTAATTATAACACTTCTCTGCATCCTCACCTACTCCCAATCCCCAATACTCAAACAAATTATATCACAAGTACAGAACTCTGACATCTCTGACAGCTCTCCCTAATCTCTGAACACTCTTTAGAGTCCTGCTAATTGATTCCTTTTACTAAATTCCAAAAATTCCGTGCAATTACAGGGAATGCATTATCCAGGCAATCCTCTGTATTATTTCATTTAAACTATGGTCATATTGACAAATGTGAAAAATCCTAAGCAAGATAAAGATCCTACATCATGACATACCCCATGTCAGAGCTGTTATATGTACAAAGGGTGAACTCAAGATATGCCTCTGTTTTGTTCCAAAAATTAATGGCCCACTTCTGTTCCAGTGAACTCAATTTTAATTCCGTCTATAATTGTATGTGTGTGTTTTTTATGTGCTCACTTTCTTTTTGAGTTTATTCAGAAATAAGGTCAAGTCTTTCTCCGAGAATGAAATCTATTTTACTGTGATAATCAATAATACTCTGACTAGTGTCTTTATCTCCATAGTGTTCTTTTGATCAAGTTTCTAAATGATTGTAACGCCACGCCTCCAGCCGTCCAGCTCACCGGTCTACTAAGACCTGGATTGCATTGCTTCACGCCACTGCATCATTGTTTGCATCTGTGTTTAATTGCCACTGGGTGGTAGCAGCGTGTATTTAAGACTGAGCTTCACTCAGTTTCATTGGTTAAGTCTTGTAAATCCACACCTGTGCGGCATTGTAGTCTTGTAGAGGCATATCCTCCATACTCGCCAGTGCTGTTTTCGTTTAAGCCAGCATGATATTATTAAAAGGAACCTTGTTTTCTTTTTGTTTTCCTATTTGTGATACATTGTAACTGTACCCAGAGCCCAGATTCTGTATTACTCATTGTGCTCATTTTAGGAACCTCTATTCGTTATTATTTTGCATTGCAGCGGTTGTGCCTTCTGTAGTGCAGTTGGCATAATAAATAAAACCAAGTCCATCCTTGCACCTGAGTCCAGTCCTCATCTTTCTGTCCTCAGTGGATCTGAACTCTGCACGCAGCACAAATGTTACAATTGTCATAAAAAACACTTAATTTTCACAAGACATATGGATAGACTTGTCTTACCATATACAAATACAGCATTACATTTGTAAATATCCACGCAATTATTGTACAGACTGTTTGAGAGCTGAACCGCTTAGTGTCTCAGATCAGTGACTCCCCCCTCAGCACCTGCAGTAGGTCCCAGCTGCAGCAGTGCAGTCTCTGTGCAGTCTGACTGAGGGAGGTTTTTGTACGGCTCTCTAACACTGTGTGAACCCGCTATAACCCTGCTGACAGTAATAATCTCCTGCATCATCAGCCTGGACTCCAGTGATTTTCAGTGTAAACTGAGTCCCAGATCCACTCCCACTGAAACGATCAGGAATCCCAGACTGTCGGTTTGTGGCTTCATATATCAGGAGTTTAGGAGCCTGACCAGGTTTCAGCAGGTACCAGCTGAGGCCATCGTCTATATCCTCGCTGGCCGTACAGCTGATAGTGACAGTGTCTCCCTGCTGAACAGCCTGAGCCGTTGGAGACTGAGTCACAACTATATCTGCCATTGATTCTAGAGAAAAAAAAAAACAGATATATCTCAGTCAATGCAGTTCAATACGGGAAACAACTTTCTTTTGAAGTATGCTGTAACTCAGCTAAAATGTTGTGTTGTGAGAGTCTTTATATTGTGAAATGTAAGCAAAGAAAATGTAAAACATAAACAAACTGATTGAAAATGGATTTAATTTTTCTCACCCTGTACAATGAGTCCCAGCATCACCAGCAGTAGAAAGTCTGACATCATCATAATGCTGCCTGTGTCAGTGTCTGTGAAAGGACTGGACAGTCACTGATCAGTACTGGGGGTCTTAAAGTGTGTGGAGCAGTGAGGCAGGACAGGTATGCAAAGCCCCTTCCTCTATACAAATCCTGTCACACACAGTTAGAGGAGCTCTGATGTGTAAACAGCAGTGGGTCTATAGAGGGCTGGTACATGTGTGCTGTCTACTGCTATTTTTTTCCCCCCCTGTAAATAATTAATGGCATTAATTGAATCTTTTTGCTAATTCTATTGCACTTTTAAATAGGTGGATTTGATTTACTTTGTATGAGTTGAGATTCAATAAATTGGGTGTTTTTTTTTTAAATTAAATTCATCAATGATGTTTATTCAGATCAAAGTTTCAATATCAGCAATGACTGAGTCCAAAATATCAAACATTTATGGTTCCTCAGTTGTTTATATCCAGTTCATTAGCAGCGAACCACACAAGCTAACCATGAACTGCATGCAGCAATGATATTTACTGGGCAGTTGTTTGCAATTGAACAAATTAAACTGTAGATAGACCTTCACTATGGACAATGGCATAATGAGCAGGCGATGGGTTTACTGTAGCTTCTGAGCAGCTTAATCCTTCCAGGAAGTTCTAGAGGAGAGAGAGAGAGAAAGTGAGAGACTGAGAGAGACACAGACAGACAGACAGAGAGAGAGAGAGACAGAGAAAGTGAGAGACAGACAGAGAGAGAGAGAGAGAGAGAGAGAGAGAGAGAGAGAGAGAGAGAGTTGAGACCAAACTGCACTTCCTAACACATTGCAACCAATGCAAAAACCTTCCGGAAAAATATTTTGAAAAAATAACAAAAATAACCCCAGAGTTCCCCTGTCTAAATAACGGGGAAAAACTACCGATCCTCCTGGGAGAGAGAGAGGACTGCAGTAGTCTGGCGGCGAGATATGCAGCAGCCAGCCATGAGCTCTACAACTCAGTGAGCCCCCTGTCCCACACAACAAATAATTAATCTTTATTAAGTTATCACCCTATCTGTTCAATGTTCACGTGTAATTTTACCCACTGCCCACAGCCCCTCATGTTTCACATGCTATTTTGTATATTTATTTTATATAGTTTTGTAATGGCCGGTGTAATACGGAGGCCAGGTGCAACGACCAGAGAGAGCAGCACGGACACAGAACAAACACAAAGAATAATACAGACCAAACGAAAGTACTCGCCCTTCCAAGGGACCTATTATAGTCCTAACAACGGAAGCAAAGAGAGATGGAAAGAGGGAGACGAAACTCCAATAATAAGAAGATAGAAAGTCAAACAAAGCCTGACTGCGAATAGCTTCAGCTATAGTGCTTAGCTACAAACAGACACTCTAGCGAAGGAGGCGTGCCGGACCTCCTGCTTATATAGATTCTGGGGAAGCGCTGCCCCAGCCCAATCAGCCAGCTGGGCAAAGAATTCGATAGCCCAGGAAACGATACCGTCCCGGGACGAGAGCCACAAAGAAAAGCCCAAAACACACGCACAAACATCCAGAACCATGACAGGACCCCCCTCCAAGGGACGGCCCCAGACGGTCCCAAAAAACCTTGAGCAGGGGCCCAACACCGCTCCTCAGGACGCCAAAACCCTCCGGCCACCCTGATAAGCCGGTGCAAAACGGTGCCTCCTATCAGCGGCAGCCTTCCGTTTATGCACCGCCATGTGGACAAACAAACAGCCAGAGGGCTCCCCACCAGAGCCAGGGTCGGGCCGCAAGGCCTCCTGCACAACAGACTCAGTATCCCCCTGTATGGGAGCCACAAGTCGAGCCGCTGGAACAACCGGCCCAGAAACAGGATCACGGCTCGAGCGGTCATAAAACCATCCAAAAGCTTTGATCGAGTGTGAATTTGAGAGAGAGTGGATGGGAATGGAATGTTTTCTAGCCCACTCCGCATCCATAAAACAATCAACAGCCCCCGAATCCAAAAAGGCTTTAACCCATATTTTCTTTTTCCCCATAGTCAACTTTACTGAAATAAGAGTTCGAACGGGAGATCGGGTCTGTCCTCTAGTGCCCCCCTACCGCCAGAGGGGCTTCCCATCTCCCTTTAAGCTCGAGCAACTAGGATGGATATGTCCCGGTTCTCTGCAATGATGACAAATTATTTGTCTGTGAACAGGCTTACGAGCCCAGTTCTCATATGAGCCATCAACCTGCATGGGCTCACTAGAGCTGGGCATTTCAATGGGCGGAGTTAGGGCTGTATGCCTGTTGCACGGAACATTAGCCTCGTTGCTATTAAGAGCCAATGCAGTACGTTTCTCCTTGTTTCGTTCACAGATGCGATTATCAACTCGCACCGCAGTACGAACCAACGAATCTAAAGAAACGCAAGGCTCTAGTGTAGCCAGAGCGTCCTTAACCTCCTCCGCCAAAGCATGAACAAAAACTGTCATAAGAGGTGCTTCTGGCCACCCTGTCTCTGTGGCTAAGGAGCGAAATGAGATAGAGAAATCAGCGACGCTATCAGAACCCTGCTTCAAGTGCATTAGACGCGTAGTTGCATCTTGACTGTATACATCCTGATCAAAAACTTTATCATTTCTCTCACGAGAGTTTCCACTGAATTTACTACCGGCGATCTACCTCGAATGAGTGGCCCCACCCAAGTGAGAGCTGTGCTGGTCAACAGTGATAAAATAAAGAAACCCGTGATTCTTCATTCGAGAACCGTGAGGATTGCGCTTCAAAAAATATTTCACATTGCGCAATGAAATCTTTACATTTTGCTGCCTCGCCTCCATATCTTAGGGGTAACTGGAGTTTAGGCTCTCATGGAAGGTGTACTAATTGTGCTTGTGAAACATTTTGTGTTATCTGAGCAGACAATGCTCTAATACTCTCGGAGAGAAGACTTTCCTGTGTCTGCATAGCCTGCTCCTGAAGGCGAATTCTCTCAGTCAGCTCCGCCTGTCGACTCTCTAAGCTAGAAAGACCCTGGCTATACGCTGTAAGGACAGACTGCTGGTCAGCGACAATGCTCTCTAGCCTAGCCACTGCTGGCGACTCCATGTCTGGCTAGAGTGTTCTGTAATGGCCGGTGTAATACGGAGGCCAGGTGCAACGACCAGAGAGAGTAGCATGGACACAGAACAAACACAGAGAATAATACAGGCCAAACGAAAGTACTCGCACAAACTCTCTTTTTCAAGCATGCTCCACACAGTGAAAAGTCCACGGTAAAAAGCAGGAAGTGCACTTGTATTAACCTGCTTTAAATCCATCAGGAATAGTGATCGGTTCAGTCCTAGACCACCCAGCTGGCTCAGAATGGTGCAGGCTAGTGGCCGCCACACCAGATCCGCAGGACCACACAGGAACCTCTGAATAAACTGATAATGGAAGGTTGCCCCCCTGCTGCCCAGGTGGATCAGGCCTTGTCCTCCTTCATCTTTTGGCAGGTATAACACTCCTTGAGGCATCCAGTGCAGCCGGTCCCAGAAAAAATCAACGAGAAGAGCCTGAACCTTTGATAATAAATCTGCCGGGGGGTCGACACAAGCCAAGCGGTGCCATAATGTGGATGAGATCAAATTATTTGTAATGAGGACTCTCCCTCTATTGGACGTTTTTTTTAATTCCAATTCCACCTAGTGAGCCGACCTTTTACCTTTTCGAGAACATTCTCCCAGTTTTTTAAAACAAAAGCTTCATCGCCTAAAAACACTCCCAAGTACTTAATTCCTCCCGTCTTCCAAAACAACCCTGTAGGCAACCTGAGTCTCCTTTCTAATGCCCCTCCAATACTGAGAGCTTCACTCTTGTCCCAGTTTACTTTAGCTGAGGAAATTAAACCAAACTGAGCAATATCGTTTTCTAAAACATCAAGATCTTGTTGACTATCAACTAAAATAACCAGATCATCTGCATAGGCCAACAGCTTTACAGGTGAAATACAACCTGGTATATTTAAGCCTCGGAGATTAGCTCTAAGTTGGTGTAACAAAGGCTCAAAGGACAAAGAGAAAAACATACCAGATAGGGCTCAACCTTGTCTAACTCCCCTTTGAACCTGAAAAGGAGCGCTCAAACCACCATTTATCTTCAACAGACTCTGAATGTCACAATATAAAACCTTAATTTTGTTGATAAAACCAGGAGCAAAACCAAATGCAGTCAAAGTTTGCCACCAATAATTGTGTTCAATGCGATCAAAAGCTTTCTCTTGATCGATTGATATAATTCCTATTTTGAGACCAAATAGTTTAGAGATTTCTAACAAATCTCAAATCAGAACAATATTATCATAAATTAAACTGCCAGATATACAGTACGTCTGATCAGGATGAACCACTTGTTCCATCACTTTACTCAGTCTAGTTGCCAGCACTTTAGAGAGAAGTTTGTAATCCAAATAGAGTAGTGAAACAGGTCTCCAGTTTTTAATTAACTGCAAGTCACCTTTTTTGGGCAGTAAAGTGAGGACTGCTCTCCTGCAGCTAAGTGGCAGATGCCCCTTGACAAGACTGTCACTAAGTATTTCCAGCAGATCCCCGATGATCACAGACCAGAGAGACTTATAAAAGTCCACAGGCAGGCCATCCATTCTCAGTGCTTTAACTCTCTGCATACTCTGTAAAGCAGCATACAGCTCATCAATGAAGAGAGCTGCTTTCAGTGCAGCATTACTCTCCTGCTTAACCTGTGGAACACCACTATAAAACCTTTGAGCCATGTCCTGGTCCTCTTGATGCTCACATTTAAAAAGATCGCTGTAGAAGGTAACAGCATGTTTCCTGATTGTTGCATGATCTGTCAACACCTGTCCAGAGTCAGATTTTAAACTGTGGATAAACCTTCTTTGGCAATTTTTACGCTCTAGGCCAAAGAAAAAGTGTGACGGAACATCCATTAGAGCTATGTTTTGAAAGCGAGATCTGACCAGTCCTCCCTGACTTGAAACCTCTAGCAGATTTCCTAAAACAGATTTTTTTACTTCAAGTGTCTCTGTATACTGTTGGTCTCTTGTGACTTCAACTAAATTCTGAAGTTCCTTGACTTCAGACTCCAGAGTTTTTATTGAACTCATTAAGGTTTTGTGATATTCTGAGGGTACTGCTAACAGAATTGTTTTATTTTAACTTTTCCAAAGTCCCACCACTGTTGTATAAATGTGAAGTCACATTTTATACTTTGGTGATTTTTCCAAAAGTACACAAAACGTTCTTTGAAATTTTTATCTTCAAGTAAAGCTGTGTTAAAATGCCAGTAAGCACTACTGGGCTTTACACATTTTATAAACACAGAAGCTACAACAAGTGAGTGATCAGAGAAACCAACAGGACTAATGGAACAATTTCTAAATACATTAAAATGATGTTTAAAACCATAAAAACGATCAAGCCTGGCCATAGATACCAAGTTGTCTTAACAATGTGTCCAGGTATATTGCCTTCGATTGCCGTGGAAAGCTCTCCACATATCGCACAACTCATGAGTCTCTAACAGACGAAGAAGACACGTGCGAGAAGCAGGCTGAGGTTCTGCATGGTTCCTGTCTAATCTGCTGTCCTCAGTACAATTCCAGTCTCCACCAATAAATAAATATTCCTCACTGTTACAGTTCTTAATCGCATCATTCAGAGCATCAAGGAAAACCAATCTCTCCATTCCAACAACTGGAGCATAAATAGTCATGAAAACCAATTTCATACTTTCAAATTCTGCTCTTATTTTTAATATACGACCTTTGATATCTTCCTCACAATTAATTGAGTGGGGAACAAAATTTCTCAAAAACAAAATTCCAACCCCACAGCTGTTACTGGTTTTATGGCTTAAAAATATGTCACCAGTCCATTCTCTCTTCCAATCAACTTCATTATCAATAGTACTGTGCATTTCCTGCACTAGAATAACATATAGTTTTTTAAGAGAGCATAATCTGAAAAGTGAGGCTCTTTTCCTTTCATCCCTGGCTCAATTTTACTTTAGGCATCCTATTCTAATATCACCCATAACACAGAAGAAGAGATGTAAAACAAAAGAGAACAAGCAAAAATGAAAATAATTACAGAACTTGACTGCCATCTTCTAATTGCTTTTTGTTTTCAAAACTAGTTTCTTAAGACGGTACATCTCTTGATCAGTAAAAGATTTCTCTCCTAAACCTTCAGGGGATTTCTGAAGAATCTTAACTGAATCAATGAAGAGCTTCAAATCTGAGAAGACATCTTCAATTTTAACATTCCTAGCTCCTTTGGTATCTTTAAGGAACTTTTTAATGCTCACTAAAGAGTAACCGCTCCTTTTAGGAACCCAAGACTGAGAGGAAGCTAAAGAATCTACATCAGTGTCTAAATCAGCCTCGCTGTCAGACTCCTGAGGACCTTCACCATGAAGAGGAACTTTTTCTACCTCACTAGATTAGAAGACTCACACACATTTTTAGATCTTGTTTTTCTTTCATTATCATTAGTGAGATCTTCATCGACTAACATTTCACTTTCCTCATTGAAAGAACAATCAGACTCCTTTCTTTCAGCCTGAGCCCTAGTGCTTTTCACCTCAGTATCAATGCGGGTCTCCTGACTCGTCTCTAAATTAGTGTCTCTAATAACAACAGGATCTCGAATTTCTGAAGTCCCTTCATGCTCTAACCCTGGGCCCTGTGTTTCAATCTCTAGCTCTGATTTCTGTGTTTTATTCTGTACTGGTTTCTGTGTTTTAACTTGTTCAGCATTCTGTGATTTACTTTGCTCTGATTTCTGTGCCTTATTTAGATCTTGTTTCTGTGTTTTATTTTGTTCAGGATTCTGTGATTTACTTTGCTCTGGTTTCTGTGCCTTATTTAAATCTGGTTTTTCTGTTTTATTTTGTTCAGGATTCTGTGATATACTTTGCTCTGGTTTCTGGGCCTTAGTTAAATCTGTTTTTTTTCTGTTTTATTTTGTTCAGGATTCTGTGATTTACTTTGCTCTGGTTCCTGGGCCTTATTTAAATCTGGTTTCTGCGTTTTATTTTGCTCTGGGCTTGGTGTCTGGCTTCCGTGTTTCACTCTCATCTGATCTTTGTGCTGCAATTTTAATTTGTTCTGGTCCCGGTGTTGCAGGTTCGCCATCCAAAACCTCAGCAATTAGTTTCTCTGGACATTAACGAATGAGATGACCCTCATTTCCACAGCCAAAACATTTAATCTTCTCTGAAGATAAATAAACAATAAAATCATAATCATCTATTCTGAACTTCAATACCAGATTTAAATCCTCAGAATTACTTTTCAAGATCATAAAAACCTGTCTTCTAAAAGAAACAACGTGTTTCAGATGCGGAGATTTACAAGCAAGAGGAATCATCCCGATTGGTGACATTAATTGACTGTGTCTTGCCAATTCACGTTCTAAAATTTCATTAGGCTACTAATAAACGAAGGAACTTCGGACAAAACAACCTTTTTTGCCAGATTAACCAATGTTACTACTTGAACAAAAATGTCTTATATCACCACACCTCGTTCAACAACTTCACTAACTTTATCAGCGCTATCTAAAAAAAATAACGACACCATTATTCATTCTTGATGCTTACTTTACACTGTCATAACCAACAATTTCACCGACAGCTAAACCGCAATCTTCCACCGAACAACTGACAGCCGGACAGAGTTTAATGCCATGTCGGTGTGTGAGCTTCTCTAGCGCCTAAACCTCCAACTCCGCGAGCCGACATGACTACCGGATAACCGGTTGTCACCGCTCCGAAACAAAACCACTTTAAACCTAAACAACTCAACATCAAAAAATAAAGACAAAACTAATGAAAAATACTGCAAAATGATAGAAAAGATAGAAACCGCACTCACGCTGTGACACGCAGTTGCTCTCACCACCTTCCACTCCCAGCATGCACAAGAGAGAGACAGACAGACAGAGAGAGAGTCAGAGGGAGAGAGACAGACAGACAGTGAGACAGACAGACAGGGAGAGACAGAGAAAGAGAGAGAGAGAGAGACTTTGACTTTTGAGTCCCCTTTATTATAAAAATATCAAAAAGATTCAAAAGAAACATTATCCAACTAAATAAACAGCACAACCATCAAAAAAAAAGAGAAACTAAAAAGAACCAAAAAAAGACTTCTAGAAAAGAAAGATCAGGGCAATTCCACGGTAACGGAATTACGATCAAGAGTAATTTTCATGTTATTTTTATCTGCCATCTATTACTCTAATGCAGTAGCTACTTGTCTGTGCTTTTATCAGTTCCACAGGCATGACTACTGAGCTGTATAACACAAAGTTTGGGGTAATCTATTTTGTAGAAGGCTATACGAAGGTGAAAGTGTCAGTAATGGAATTACAGCAGAAAAAAATGCCATTATTTTTGCCTTTATTTTAACAGGCATTTCTCTAAAATCTGGCAATGATAGGCAGTAGATTTAAGCTTAAGTTGGTGGCCTAGGATGTTGACCAGGCCATGGTAAGTGTATGTTGACTGGCATGTTCACAGATATTTTGTAGGATGCCATTTATGAGAAAGAGACAGCAGTAACGGAATTACAAAATGGAAACGGAATTACATTTTCTGATAATCTACTAAATTTATTATACTCAAAACAACAAAGCAATTGAAAATTTGTATCATAAATGATGTTTGTGTTGCTGACCTCCTGTTGAACCAAAATTTTGATCAACAAGTCTGGGCTAAAGGAAGGCAATACATGATATTGAAAATAACTCATTTCTGAACCAAAATGTGAGCTTATAATGAATATCAGAGGTCACATGCATGAAAATTGTTGTTATTTCACTGACTGGATCCTGAAACATTTGTTTTTACTTTGTAACAGTGTTCCAGCATCATTCAATGGGTAACTAGAGGCACTCGAAGAGTGCAAACCTCCGCCAAGGCAGCACAATCCAAATCTTCATGAGTGGCAGCAAAGTTGAGGTTTCGCGTGTCATACGATTTCAAGATGGCTGCTGTGGCGGCAATATTGTTTCACTGACAGTGAAAATCAATAGGGTCCATCCTTGATGTAATAGCAATGCGCCCACAAAATTTCAGCCAAATCCATCCATTACTTTTTGAGTTATGTTGTTCACAAACAGACAGACAGACAGACAGAGGCGAAAACATAACCTCTGCCCCAATTTCGTTGGCGGAGGTAAATATTGTGAGTAATGAAGTCGGTAGCGGAATTATGGCAACACAGCCAATGTCAAAAGCACTTTGCAAATCTCAAATGTGTCATTGCTTGCAATATCTATATTCTTTTTAACTGTTCTCAGTCATGAGTAGCAGTCTTTTCACACAAAAGAAAATGTATATAATATCAATTACTCAACTCCTGAAACTTGCAAAGCTCAAAATGAACATGTTAACATTAAACACTAGTAAATGAACCATAAGTATTATCCATTATTGGCAGAAGACAAACACTGTTTATACAAATTTAATCCTGTCCCTTCTATCCATCTGTGGCTCTTTGTACTCAGAAGTCCACCGCAGCGTGACGACGGGAGCTGCACAGCTCAGTCGCTGTGTCGAAAATCGCCACTTTGGGTAATTTTTGGGCACCACAGCCACTTGAAAAAGGGCAAGCCAAACTGGCCATTTGGGCAGTCGGCCATGACAGCCACACAGGGGGGCAACCACGGCAATTGCCGCTAGGCCGTGGTATAATTCATGCGCTGGTTATGGAAACTTAACTCACGGGAAGAAACACTCAACTATTGATGTCCAAAACAATGAATCACTATGCTCCATAAAGACCTCATGCCACCTTGTGCTATCTTCTGTTTTTCACTGGCTTTCAGAATAATTCTGTAATTCCGTTACTGGTGTAATGCCATTACCATGTAATTCCATTACCATAAATTTTCCAGGATTACAGCTAAGTATTAAAGATGTTAATGTCTGAAATTCAGTATAGACATAAGAAGGAAGAGAATTCTTAATAACAATAAAATAAATGCAGAAAAAAGATGATGAAGAGAACTATACTGCAATTTCGATAACGGAATTACATTGAAAAATGACAAATTTCACAATGAGCCACTGGAATTGTGTGTTTCAATTTCCTGCAATGACTTACAGTCTCAAACACTTTGGCTACCAATGAATGGAAATACAGTAAATACCAGGAAATAGCTAAATATCTTTTACGAGTCGTCAGCTTTGGAAAAATAACCTTTGATCCTTGTCCTGGAGCTAAAAAAATTACAAAATTCAAATCTAAATTTTGAGAAGACCGTCAAAGATATTTCAAAACGGTTTTCAGTGTCTGATTTGGTAATGAGTCATCTACATGAAAACCTATATGTTTCTAATATAAAACACTTTTTAAAAATTGCCGTTTTAGCAACTCCCATGTGGAATTGCCCATGAACACTTAATAAAGCACAATGACAGATCTACTAAGATCAACATGCAATTTATTTAATTCCCCCCCCCATGGGATACATTCATTGTTCCCCTCCTCTGTGTGCACACACACACACACACACACACACACAAAAACTGCCTCCCCAATAGCCCAGATTCGTTTGAACCCTTCAGGATCGTTTTTCATTTCAGCATGAGCATACTCCACCCTTAGTCATGATGACAAATTGTTTAAAGAGCGTTTCAGCACAAACAGGCCCATTTGACTGAATTTTATTTCTCCTAGTCAGCCAAATTGCTAACTTAGCTTGTCCACATATAAAATTTGCTAGGCAGCATTTCCACCTTTGTTTAACGGAATAACCTGGACCAAAAATGCAGCCATTCGGTGAAAACTCTATTCCCAGTTTTTCACATATCTCTGTCTACAATAAAAACAACTCCCCTAGTCTAGCACATTGCACAAAGACGTGCGCTGTTGTCTCAGTTCCAGAGCAGAAAGGACACTCCCTACTTCTCCCAGGCTCCAGATGTGCCAGTTAAGTATTTGTGGCTATAGCCCCATGAGCTATCCTCCACTGCAAGTCTCCTGTCCTTTTAGGTAATGGCTGTTTATAAAAACATCTCCAAGCCCCCTTTGTGAAACTGTTACTTCTAAGAAGGTCAATCTATTTGCTTTGTTTGATGTGTCTTAATTGTGTCTTCACACACACAGCATACAGCGTTTTTTTCCCCACATGCTCAAATACCCCCATCTCTGGTGATTTAAAAGACAGCAACTGTCCTTCCTCCTCCTGCCAATCCCCAACCTCAGCAGTGACCTGCAGGCCAGGGAAAACCTGCTCATCGCTCCCCTCCTCAGTTGCCAACTTGTTGTCAGCAATACCCCACACTACATCAGGCAAAGCTCCCTTTTTTCCACTTGGCAGTATTTTCTGGATAGTTCTCTCTGAGTGGAACCCTATTGCTCGGCCACAGAACAGCCAGCTATCCATCCCACCGAACCCCAAAGGTGACCCAACTTGCACAGGCCAGCTCTCCAAAAGCAAATCTGCAGGGCATGTGAAAACTCCACTGGGGCCAGTGTTAAATGATTATGGAACAGGGGCTCTTCTTGGACCCACTGCCTTGAGACCATGTCCCATTCACGGCAGTAATGCAGACTCCTCCAAACCTTCAGCGCAGACTTATAGAACGCTGTACACCCACCTGGGTACACATTCTCAGGCTCCATGAGGAACCAGTGATGGTTCAGCCCTCCTTGTGTCATGGTTTTGGAGGTTGGCGTTTGTTTGGAGCTTTCTTTGTTATTCTCGTCCGGGACGATATCGTTTTGCCCACATCAGATTCTTTGGCCAGCTGGCACTAATTGTGGGCGGCGCCCAGACTCTACTTAAGCCCAAGTTCCGCCTCGCCACCTTTGCTAGAGTGTCAGTGTTATGTTTGCACTGTGCCTGTAGGTTCTCTAGCCAGAGAGTTTGCTAGGAATTAGCTGCAAAAAAGGAGAAGTGTTAGTTAGTTTCTTAGGGAGTTTTTTCCTCTTATTCCCTCTCTCCCTTTCGTTGTTCGTGCACCGTTTGGGTGCTTAATCGGTTTGATCTCAGTTTCCGAGATCTTTCCTTTGTTCGTTCTGCCTGGCTCGCCTTGTTTCCTTATTTTCTCACGGACGAGATATGTGTCC
Organism: Gymnothorax javanicus; assembly: GCA_029692085.1. Taxonomy (NCBI): domain Eukaryota; kingdom Metazoa; phylum Chordata; class Actinopteri; order Anguilliformes; family Muraenidae; genus Gymnothorax; species Gymnothorax javanicus. Next base: position 130,183,612 of record CM056197.1, on the reverse strand, counting down.
ATTGGAAGCACAAGCCCCGCTCTCCTGTTCTGTCTGGTTTCTGTGTTTGACTTACTGCTGTGCTTCGTTTCTTGCCGGCCACTGCATTTGGCATCTCAAATAACCAGCCATCACACCTTGTCCCATCCTTCTTAGCAGGATATAAGTTCCTTCCAGCAAACCTTGTCATGATATAGTAGCCTTTGAGCTGCCTGCAGCCGGAAAGCGGTCACTCTGCTCTCCAGGTCTGTAAACACCTCACAGCTATACCAATGACGGAAATGGCCAGAGGGGAAGGCATAGCGCGTTCTTCCTCAGTTGGTGTGAATCGGGATAAAACAGACATTAATTGATCAACTTTCACTGTTCGTAAGAACAGGGCGCATAGCATAGCGGTTACAGCGTATCTGACTCCATATTAAATTCAGAACATAAAATTTAGTTTTAATCAATCGCCGTTACAATTAAACCATGCGTTTTATTAGTTTGATCTGACTCCAATTTATGAATTTAGAGCTTTGTTGTGCGTTGGACTCAGAACTGGTCTATACCTTACGTCCACTGGACCAAAAACATCTGTACAGCCCAACTCGGTGGAGAACTCAGAGGCTGGCGGTCCTATTCTGCCTGGTGGTTTGACATAGAGAATAGCTATGACTAGTGACCACGGGGGCCGGAATTAATGTACAATTAAAACTTTCGAAGTATACCACAAGAGGCGTTCAGTGACTATATAAAAGTATAAAGCAATAAAACAAAAAAAAGAAGGCGTGTAGGGACTCTCAAGTTTAATGACACATACTTGAAACCAATCAGAATAACACCAATCGCAGCATGGAACACCACCGTGTACCTAGCAGGAAGGCCTGGTGATCAGGCAGGCCTCATAGCCCTACATTATACCCCATTGGGTGACAGGATTCCGGGCTGGAAGAATATAAGTTAGTTTGAGCCAGAAAACCACAACAGAATGCAATGAACAATTTATTTTGCCAAGCAAGCACAAGCTTAAATCAGAAAAACCAAATTATAACGTTACAGGAAATATAAAGAATATATCACGTCTATATCACATCTGCATACGGCTGCAAGAGCACATGTGGAAAATCGCATAAGATCTTCCATGACTAGATTAACCCTTTCACTACCGCTTACTGGGAATAAGACAACCCTTGGTTACCGTAAATTTTTGTGCTATCGCAGCATGATATTGCATGTGGATTCTCACCCCCTTTTTCGAACTAAAAACGCCAGAAATGGACAATTTTATGTACAGTAAACATGTTCAAAATACATTTACCTTTCCACTGACACATATCTTCGCTTAGGTTTTCCAAAAATAAAAACAGAAAATGAGGATAAAAACCGTATTTCAGTTTGTCAAGACAAGACGATTTCTCCTTTATGGGATTTATGTACAAACGGAGGTACACAGGCATTTCTGTACAAACGGAGATACACGTGCATTTGTGTACAAACGGAGATACACGTGCTGCAGCACGCACTGCCTGCAATAACCTGTATAAAATAAAATAAAACTGTGCATAACCGGAGGATTGGGAATTACGGGAAGCCTGATGACATCACTAACATGTTGTGCGATACCAGACTCATCCAAAGGGGTGTTTTGTTGCAGAGCTTTGACAGTTTTTGTGAGGGACTTTCTATAGGCGCAAAATAGCGACAATGGTAAGTGATGCGGGATCGGCGCTGTCGCGGAAATGCGACAATGGTAATGAAAGGGTTAAAGCTAACCACGGCATGGAGGTGCGCGTGGGGTAAGTTGAATACAATCTTCCATTGTGATAACGGCTACACACATACAGATGCATGTGTGGGAAGTTGTCTGCAATCTTCCATAACTATAGATTATTGGCTACACACGACATGGAGATGCGCGTGTGGGAAGTCGGTTGCGATCCTCCACGAATAGTTTGTTTTCCCACCTTTTATGCCCGAACTCAAGAAGCGCTTCCTACAGCAGGATCATAAATCATTTGGATAATCAGGAAGGCAACCCCTCCTTAGAGGTAATTTGGGAGGGGAAATTACCACAAGGAGAAGTATATTTCTTTTCATACTTATTAAATGAGGGTTTAGTACAATTTTAATCCCTTCGAAATATGCACCATGCGATTTTGGAATTTTAGTGGAGTAAAATGATTCCAAACACGATATGCTTGCACTACAGTTTGCCATGAAATGTCCGGTACAATACAGAATTACAAGGATAATCCGCATTAATGCTATTAATCAGCTCTTATCCTCCAATATAACAGAAATACACATTATATTTGTAACATTGTGGGTGAATTTGACTAAGAACCACTGTACTGCTTTTAACAAGTCATCGGGGGGGAGGTAATAGTGCCACCTCGTGCCACAGTGTGGCAGCTACTAAATTATTGATTATTAGAGTTCTGACCCTATATAATAACCAGGGCAAGAGCCACTACCATTTCGCTAATTTACTGGAAGCCTTGTCCTCAATGCCCTCCCAGTATTTTTTAATAAACTCATCAGTACCAAAGTAAATCCCTAAAACTTTCATTCCCTGTCGGTTCTATTGGATATTCCCAGGGAGTGTAGGGAGGGTCCTTCCTCTCCAAGCACCACCCAACAAAGCCTCAGTTTTTTCCCAATTAACCTTAGCAGACGTGGCCTGCTCAAAAACCTGCAAGCATTCTCCCATGGTCGTCGCATCTCCCTGGTTTTGTATTAGCTCTGTAACATCATCAGCATAAGCTGACACACTTATGGCTGTATCGGCCCCTGGAATACCCACACCCTTCACTCTTTCACGGAAAAGATTCAGCAATGGCTCGATTGCAAGAGAGTAGAGCTGACCGGACAAAGGGCAACCCTGTCTTATCCCCCTATGCACTGCAACTATGGCGGGGGATAAGTGCCAAAAATAGGCCGGCGGCAGCTACATCCATTTTGCAGCCGGCAAACAATCTAGAGACTGATAAGCCAGCGTTGGTAAATGAGAGGTCGGCGGTAGTAAATGAGAGGCCGGCGGTGGTAAATGAGGAGCCGGCGACTAACTCGCCGAGGTTTGTAACCCATTGGATTTGGTATTGACTAGGCTGGTAACTGGCATGCCTCCACTGGCCACTAGCATTCCTCGGTATGCAACGCACTGGATTTGTGACTGACTCGGCTAGTCACTCACATACCTCGGCTGGTAACCCATGAACCTATCGTGGCAATCCATTGGATTTGCAACTGACTCGGCTAGTCACTCACACCTAGGCTGGTACCCATGTGCGTAGCTTGGCAACCTACTGGATTTGCGACTTTTTTATAGTTTCTAAATTAAAGTGGGATCTCGTTTGCAATTTCAGTCTACCGGCAGTCGTTCAATTCAAGCGAATGACTGGGAAAAAGCAACGAAGAGATTCATAAGTGGCTTGTGTAATTGGAATATGCATGAGTTTAAAAGAAACATTAAACCCATTAAAACCAAAACAAAAATCCGAGTTTATTATTCTTTAAGTAGTCAACTAATTATATTACCACGTTCAATTCTGTCTTAAGATTTGAATGACAAAGCAAAATCAATTAAACAGCTCACAATAGATGGCGCTAATGCTAAAATAATACTCACAGATCAATTTCTTGTTTAGTGTAGGCTACTTTTTGTTGAGGGGCAATGATTAATCAAGATTGATGCAAACCTAATGGTTAACTGTGTCATTTGATGAGGTTTCAAATTTTTATTTGATTTATCCAGTTATTATTATAGGCATGGAAAGAGAGGGAAGCAAACAGCAGTAATATTCTGTCAGAGGTAATGCATTATGTGTACTATGTATATTGCTTTGCTGTCACTCTCAGAAAAGAGGGTTCCAGAGGGGTTCTTCACATTTGGCAAAGAACTCCTTTTCTCTTCACAGTCTTCCAAAGGGGTTCTTAGGGTTGCAAATGGCTACATCAAGATCCTTTTGTCTTTAAAGAACCCTTTTTGGAAGGATTTCTAGAAGGAATTGTTGGAAAGCAAAATAGTTTCATTATTATTATTATTATTATTATTATTATTATTATTATTATTATTTTGGTGATTTCTTTTTGACATTAGCCACAGCTATAGTTTATTCATAAGCAGATATAGATTATGGATGGATGTCAGTGGTTGGTCTGGGATGTCGTACTTAATGAATCAAAACACTATTTGAATATCGTTTGATTTGTGCCATTATCCATTAGAAATGAAAAAAGAAATATCGATGCGTATCCTTGGGTTTAGCATTATTTTCACATTAAATTTACAGATGACAACACAATCAAACAAATACTATGTGGCAGTGCAATTCTCTAGTTTTCAATTGGGAGTAACAAGTTGAGATCAGTTGATAACCGTGTTCATTTTCACAGCTAAAAATCCATTAAAACATTGAACAGCAAGAATGACTATTTTTCATGAGTAATTGGTACTGCTATGATGAGTTACTTTTGTTCTCACGGGAATTGATTCTACATGGACATTTCTACAAGGGTTCGTAAGCATATCTACATGCATGGATGTTGTACTGTCACACGTTAACCATGTCAGGTAGCAACATATTAGCAGCACAGTTTATAAACCAATGTTACCTAACAGTGGGCTGATTGCTGTTAACGTTAGCAAATTAGCTGAGGGCATATCGCCCTGAATGAGTATTTTTTCCTGCCGCCTCTTTGCATTTTGATTCACTTTGACAAGTTTGATAACTTTTCTCTTTAATAGTACATGTATTGTGGTTTTGTTAGAGGGCCCGATCTGATTAATGTTTCTGTTTATGGGGAAGATGAGTTGAAGAAAAACAGTTCGAGGGGGGGGGGGGAGGGTTCAGGGTACGGGAGGGAATTCACCTCAGACACGGGATCGTTCATGTTTTTTCAAATGACTCAAATACTATCAGACTTGCAACAGACTCAAGATTGATATCGGACGATAATGGTTAACTTATCAATACTGTGTTGGAACGTTAAGGGTTTAAATACAAAAACAAAGCGTGTGAAATGTCTGGACTTCATGCGACGACATAGTGTTGACATTGCGTGTATTACGGAGTCCCACCTAAAGCAAGAGGATGTTTCTCGTATGCAAGATAAAACTTACAAAGTGGCTGCTTCCTCGAGTGATGCGTCTAAAACGAAGGGTTTAATGGTTATGATTAGACGGAATTTAGACTTAGTCATTGAGGAAACATTGACATGCCAAAACGACTTAGGCCCAGGTCGATTATCCTTAATCTGCACATCAATTCAAGGGAAGAAAATAGCCCTTGTGTCTGTATATGCGCCTTCAGTGTATTATGCCTCTTTTTTTTCCTTGGCTATCAGCTAAACTATTAACTTTTTTGGAGTATGAGCTGGTTGTTGCAGGCGACATGAATGCTGTGCTTGATGTTAAAGTAGATAGATCCTCACATATGGCATCTGTTGCACAACAACAGGCATCTAATGACCTTAAGGCTTTTTTGACCAATTTAAATCTTTTTGATGCTTGGCGATCACGCCACCCAGATGTCAGGGATTACACTTTCTTCTCCTCAAGCCATAAAACTTTTTCCAGAATTGACCATATTTTCCTGTCACATTCTCTTAACACTGCAGTGGACTCCTGTTCCATTCTACCGATGACAATATCTGATCATAATCCAGTTCAAGTGGGAATAGATGTGGGGATGAAAATTATAAAGTCACCAAGGTGGAGATTTAACACAACTCTTTTACAAAACGAAACACTTCTCACTGAATTTAAAGCAGGACTAATTGACTTCTTAGCCATAAATAAAGGCTCTGTTGGTGATCCCGTATTAGTCTGGATGGCAACAAAAGGCTTTGTAAGGAATTTTTCTCTCTCCTTCTCATCCCACTTAAATAAAGTCAGAATCAGAAAATAAGCATGCTAGGACAACAATGCCAGTCGCTTGAACAGCAACTCAAAATTAACTACAGTCAGTCGGTAGAACGCAGTCTAATGGCAACTAATTTGGAGCTGAATGATTTATTAAGAAGAAAGGCAGAATTCATCATACATAGAGTTAGACAGAAATACTATTTTCACGGTAGTAGACCTATCAAACTCCTTGCACTTAAATTGAAACAGTGTGAAAAATACTCCTCTATAAATTCTATTAGGTCACCTGATAAGGGGCTAGTTTTTGATCCAAAAGAAATAAATAACTTATTTAAATCTTTTTATCAGGACCTGTATTCTTCTTCTGGAGCTTTTGAAATAGAGGGATGCAGCCAGTTTTTGGATGAGCTAGACATTCCTTGTTTAGAACAAACAGAATCTGAGGAATTAGGCAAACCCATTTCTCTAGAAGAGCTCCATATGGCTCTGAAAAGTCTGACCAGAGGCAAAACACCTGGACCTGATGGCATTCCTCCAGAATTTTTGCTACAGTTTTGGGATAGTCTTGGTCCAATGTTGTTGGAAGCTATACACTTGCGGCAGTGGACCAGGGTTACTTTCATGACCGTATGAATACGGCACTGATATCTTTACTACCAAAAAAAGATAAAGATCATACTAAATGTGCTAATTTTTGGCCAATTTCCTTAATTAATTCTGACCTTAAGTTATACTCCAAAGTACTGGCTTCAAGACTGGATAACTATATGGGAAAGTTAATACATTTAGATCAGGCAGGGTTTATGAAGGGACGATTAGCTACGGACAATGTACGCCGTTTGCTTCATATAATTCATCAATCTCATGAGGCAGACACTTCTTCTGCAGCTCTATCACTAGATGCTGAAAAAGCATTCGATAGGATTGAATGGGAATATTTGTGGGTGGTTATGGATAAATTTGGCCTGGGGCGGAAATTTATTGACATGATTAAAGTTTTGTATAGGAATCCCTCTGCAGTGGTATGCACAAATGGCATGCACTCTCATTCATTTTCTGTTTTTAGAGGAACTCGTCAGGGTTCTCCTCTGTCTCCTGCCTTATTTCTTCTATCCATTGAACCACTAGCACTGTATTTCAGACAACATCAAATCATTACGCCTATCAAAATCAAGGAATCAAGGCATGTGATATCTCTGTTTGCTGATGACATTATCTTATATATGTCAGATATACAGAATTCACTCAGCGGTTTACTGACAGTGTTTGATAAATTTGAAACTATATCTGGCTATAAAATTAATTGGAGCAAGTCTGCATTATTGCCGCTTAATAGTAAGGCCAGAAAGGTTGCGATACCCTCAGTAATTCCTGTAAAATCAGATTTAACTTATTTAGGCATAAATGTTAAGACATCATTCCCTGAAATGATAAAGTGCAATTATGAAAAAATATTCAAAAATGTACAGCGGACTTGGCCAACTGGAGTAAAATGCCAGGTTCTTTACAAACTAGAATCTCTGTAATAAAGAAGAATATCCTGCCTCAAATTAATTTTATTAGCATGATGCTCCCTTTGCCACCTCCAACTGACTATTGGAAGAGGGTAGATAGGCTTCTTCGAAAGTTTATATGGGATGGGATGCACCCTAAAATACGTTTATCCACTTTACAACGCTCTAAATCTCATGGGGGACTCTCACTTCTGAATTTCAAACTGTACTATCAAGCCTTTCAATTAAGGCCTTTGAAAACGTGGTTAAATTCCTCATCATTAGCCTCTTGGAGAGAGATTGAGGAAGTCCTCATTCATCCCTTAAGGCTTCAAGATTTGTTATTCTCCACTGTGTCTAAAAAGAAATATATTGTTGAATTTGGTCCTATAATAAATTATACGATGAAAAATTTCAGAATAGTAGAAAAACAGGCTAAATGTGACATGAAAGCACACACTCACACTCCTCTCTGGAATAATCATGGTCTGACATTTGAAAAAAGGCCTTTTCAATCTCAGTCATGGGCCTCTAGTGGTATTCATACTGTTGTAGGAATTTTGATTTTATATTCCTGGTATTACCTTCTCAGAAAGAACTCAGACAGAGACAAAGGAATTAATATTTCCAAGCTAAAGGTCAGTTTACTTTTTCTGCAGAAAAAGGATCCCCGCACACAACAAGTCCAGTCAAACAAGGATACCAACAAGGATTTTGCTGTGGTTTAAGTAAGAATCCATCTTGACATCCTCCTCCCCCTCGAGCTGATTTATGCATCATGGTATCAACAGGAATGTTGCAGATGCACACAGCCCACGTAAAGCCAGCCCCGGAGTATGCATACATCGTATCGTTCGGCATCCCAGGCTCAACTTGTACTGTTCTTCCTGAGAACACATAAACTTGACAGAGAAAGAGAACATCTTGGCCCTGTCAGGACTGCATGGCTCCAGATAAACTATAAGCAATTATGCATTGTTCAAATTTGTGGAAGCTACAGCCATGAAGGCCTAGACTAATCAGAAACAGGCAAGAGTACACTACCATAGCCTAAGAAAAATTGAGCCAGAGCAAGCAAGGATAAACAATTAATAATAATTAAATGAATAAATATAAAAATGATTCCACACATACATTGGGAGATATATATGGCGTAAATGGACTTATGAGTTTTCAGGAACTTTGTCAACTTTTTGATATTCCCAAATCCTCATTTTTTCTCTATCTTCAGTTGCGGTCAGCGTTACGTGCCTATGGAGTACCATGGGAATCGAATGTGCAAATCCACCCAGTTGTTAAAAAGCTACTGATCTCTCCCTATTTTGTCACCTTTTCATATCATTGGCTTTCAGAGGCAAACTACTCTAGCATTCATATAGAGACTAAATGGGAGCGAGATTTAGCAGACGACTCTTTAGACTGGAAGGGGATATGGGATAATGTCTTCAGTGCGTCAAAAAACCCAAATCACCAATTGATTCAATTCAAGTTCTGTCATAGGGCATACTGGACACCCATTGATAGGTTTCATGCCAAGCAAACAACTAGCTTGGATTGTGTTTTATACAATAAAGGTATTCCAGGCACATTTAAACATATGGTTTGGGACTGTGAGGAAGTTCAATCTTTCTGGAGGGAGGTAACTTTTATTTTGTCTGGATTATTACAACTAGAAATTCCTTTACAACCAAGCGTATTGTTGCTTAATGATGACTCACAGATTGAATGTATTGAAAAACAACGAAAAGTGTGGCTGGCAGGCCTAACAGCAGCGAAGAAACTTATTGTACATAGATGGCTACCCCCACATAAACTTCCTATTAAGAAATGGTTGTTATACTTTCAAGATGTTATAATGATGGAGCTATCTACTGCAAGGATCCATGGTGCAAAGTTTTCAACAATACAAATGTGGGAAAGGAGTGCAGGGGTGATTACAGACTTGCTTGCAAGGCATGTGCAATGAAATGTCTCATGTTTTTTTTTTTTTTTATTATTTATTTATTTATTTTTCTGGTCTGTTTTCATTTGTACCTGGAGTCATTGTAACTTAGGCTAAGTAACATGCTTTGAATATTGTAGGTTTTATTTGTTGGGTTTTTTTTTTTTTGTTTGTTTTGTTTCATTTATGTCTTGAGCCATGGGTCAGGTGAATGGTGTCTGAGGCTGGGTTGGAGTGGGCAGGGGTGATTACTGATATGTTGTATTTCATCGTATGAGCTTGGTCTTTATAAATAAAAACAGTGAATTAAAAAAAAAAAGAGGGTATCACCGTGAGAACGGGAGTGTTGCTAACTAACCCCGCAGCCGCCGCCACCCCCCCCAGTTTGTAGAAATGCAGGAAATAAACTTTTCATCGTTCCAAGCAGGCTGTCTCCAAGCCTCTAATTAACAGTCACAACGTTACAATATATACATTACCGGTCAAAAGTTTTAGGACACTCCAATTTTTCCAGTTTTTTAAAAGAAAATTATGCAGTTTAATGTCTCATTGTACTCTGGAATGAAAGCATAGACATGATAGAACAAATTAACAATATAAGTTAAAAAAAAATCATGGAATCAATTTATAAACCAAAATGCATTTTAAACCTTTTGACTCAAAGTAGCCACCTTTGGCAGATATAATGGCTGAACACACTCGTGGCATTTTTTCTACAATGGAAATCAAATATTCTTTAGAAAGGTCTTCCCAAATCTGTTGCAGAAGTTCTTATAAATGTGTGGCACTTGTAGGTTGCTTTGCTTTCACTCATCTGTCCGGTTCATCCCAAACCATCTCGATGGGGTTTAAGTCTGGAGACTGTGCTGGCCACTCCATGTTTTCAAGTTTACCATCTTGTTCTTTTTTCCTATGGTAGTTCTGGCAGAGCTTAGACTTATGTTTTGGGTCATTATCTTGCTGTTGGATGAACCCCTGACCAACTAGGTACCAGAGGGTACTGCATGATGCTGCAGAATGCTGTGGTAGCCGTTTTGGTTCAGGGTGCCTTTCACTCTATAAGTCACTGACCCTGGATCCAGCAAAACAGCCCCAGACCATCACGCTTCCTCCTCCATGTTTGACAGTTGATGTCACACACTGAGGAACCATCCTTTCACCTACTCCACAGCGTACAAAAAACCTTGGTGACTTTACCTTTTGTTTAAAACTTCTGACAGTTCACAACTCATCCTTTTATCATTTCAAGCTATTCATTGGACGGGACCTGCATAATTTGCAATAAAAAAACTGGAAAAATTGGGGTGTCCTAAAACTTTGACCAGTTGTGTATGTGTGTGTGTGTGTGTATAAAGTATTTGCCTTGCCTTGTTTTGCCTTCCAAAGATACCCTGTATAATTCCTTCCAAAAAGGGTTCTTTAAAGACAAAGGGATCTTCATGAAGCCATTTACCACCCTAAGAACCCCTTTGGAAGACTAAAAGAAAAAGGGTGCTTTGGCAAATGGCAGAACCCCATATCTCTGTGAAGAACCCTTCTGGAACCCTCTTTTCTGAGAGTGGCAGCAAAGAAATTTATACTGCACAAAGAAAAAGTAAGGGAACAGTCAAATCATTCATCATAGATCTTGACAAACAAAATATTCAAACAAAAATCTCTATTGATTTCATTCTGCAAATTGTCACACACAAAATAATGTAAGAATGGTAAATGGAAACCAAAATTATCAACCCACTGAGGGCTGGATTCAAAATGCGCTCCAAAATCAAAGTGAAATATCAATATGACTGACTGATCCAACTTCAGTAAATTTCAACATGACAAATGATAATGTCTCTCTGTAGTGTGTATGGCCCCCACATGCCTGTATGCACTCCCGACAACGCCTGGGCATGCTCCTGATGAGACGACTCCACGTGCCTGTATGCACTCCCGACAGCGCCTGGGCATGCTCCTGATGAGACGACTCCACGTGCCTGTATGCACTCCCGACAGCGCCTGGGCATGCTCCTGATGCGACGACTCCACGTGCCTGTATGCACTCCCTACAGCGCCTGGGCATGCTCCTGATGAGACGACTCCATGTGCCTGTATGCACTCCCGTACAGCGCCTGGGCATGCTCCTGATGAGATGGCGAATGGTGTCCTGGGGCATCTCCTCCCAGACCTGGAGCGGAGCATCAGTGAGCTCCTGCACAGTCTGTGGCACTACTTGGCGGCACTGAATGGAATGTAACATAATGTCCCAGAGGTGCTCAACTGGATTCAGGTCAGGGGAATGGGTGGCCAGTCAATGACTTTGATACCTTCATCATCCAGGAAGTGCCCACATACTCTGGTCACATGAGGCCAGGCGTTGTCATGCACCGGGGGAACCCAGAACCCACAGTACGTGCGTAAGGTCTGACAATAGGTTGAGTATTTCATCCCGATTAGCAGATAGCAGTCTTGCTGCTGGGTTGTTACCCTTCTACGGGCCTGTCCAGCTTTGCTCGTGTGATAGCCTGTCTCCTGCCATCTCCTCCATGCTCTTGAGACCGTGCTGGGTGATACATCAAGCCTTCTTTCTAAAGTACGTATGGATGTGCCATCCTGGAGGATTTGGACTACCTGTGCAACCTGAACGGGCTCCAGGTACTGCCTCATGTAACCAGTCATGACAAAGACACTAGAAAAATGCAAAACTAGAAAAATCAGTCAGGAAGGATAAGGAGAGAAAAATGGTCTGTGGTCACCACCTGCAAAACCATCCATTTTGGGGGGTTGTCTTGCTTTTGCCTCTCCTGTCCACCTGTTGTTGCTTTCATTTGAACCAAAGCAGGGGAAATTGATTCCCATTCGCTTATGCTTTCTTACTGAATAGATCAATATCCTAGTAGTTTATTTAACTTGGTGTTATATTGTGAAGTGTTCCCTTAATTTTTGTGTGTAGTGTACATAATACACATAATGCATTACCACCTACAGAATATTACTGCTTCCCTCTCTTTCCATGCCTATAAGAATAACTGGATAAATCAAAGAACAATTTGAAACCTTATCAAATGATACAGTGAATCTGTGAGTTTACATCAATCTTGATTAATCATTGCCCCTCACCAAAATGTAGCCTATAGCGATACTTCTGGTGACGTCAAGAACTTGGTCACGTGGGTTTGTTGACCAGAGTGGTTGGAAAAAAGCCACAGTATGGCAAGAGGTCTTACAGGCGTCGTTAATTTGTCTGCTGCTTTTCATTAGAATATCAGTCAGTTGCTGTGTTCATAAATGTTAACTATTAACTATTCATTATCAAACAAGAAAATACAGGGTAAAAAAATGGTGGGGACCTCTGATTTTCCTGGCTGTAATAACAAAAATGTGTCAGATTCGCCTTATGTACTTCACCGCTTTCCTATCACGGACCATGCTCTACGTCAACTGTGGCTTCATGCCGGAGGTTTGAACACTGAAACAAAGGCAGCAAGTTTAAAAAACTTTGTGTGTGCGGTGCGCATTTCGGCGAGGACAATGTTTCCCATGATGTTTGGGTACAAAGAGAAACATTCCGCAGTGGCAGCTGGTGGACGGAAAAGCAAGGGGGCGAAAAACATCCCTTGAAATGCATGAGATTATTGACCCAAATTCAATCACTGTTCTTGGTTAACATGTTTTCCAACAATGTGAATAATCAATCCATTGGCGGTTAAGTACACAGTTTCTCTTTTAATGAAATGTCAAGGCGAGTGAATAATATTCAATAAAAATGCTTAATTCACTTGCCTTAAAGGTGCACTATGCAAGTTTGTTTGTTTTCTGCGCGATTATATTTTTGTCTCAATTCGCCGACATCTCCCCCGGTCCGCTAGCTGCCTGCCCCTGATTTCACTGTAAAAAAAAATACCTGGGCTCTGGAAACCATAGACTGTATAAAAAGATGGATGAAGCAACCGTGACATCACCCATTGGTTTCAGCGTACCATTTAGGAAGCCTCGATTTTGGCAATTTGACTTGCACCATCTTGTCATTTTGAAACCGGATGTGATTCCTACTGGACAAGAGCGTGAATTGAATATCCAGGGAGGAGCGAGGGTTGGATCTACGGGTGGATCTGACCGTATCAGACAAGGACCTGAGGATAGCCACGCCCCTACAGCATATTCTGGCTTTATCCTTTATTCTAGTCTATTTGGGACCATAATTTACAAAAATGAACATCATGATATATCGAAGAAGACTTGAAACTTGCAATAGATACCATAAAATTATGTGGAAAATCATTATTTAAATATTAAATCAGGTGGGAATTTAGGGTCATTTCCTCATAGACTTCTATAGGATTGAACTTCTTTCTGCAACCACCGACGTCGTCATCTGCTGGCCATTAAATAGAATGCAAATTTTGGAGATTTCCGCATTGGCGTCAGTTTCCAGACCCGAGTGCTGCGTCCATCTTTTTATACAGTCTATGCTGGAGACCACACAGGCGTCACAAACTGCAAATAAACACAAGGGGCAGAGGCCCCAAAACATAACACACCGTTCCGGCCAATCACCGACAAGACTTGACAGTTACAGAAGCATGGGAGGGAGGTAACTATGTGAGGGAGGGGCGAGCTACCTGTGTTTTGTTTGACTCCGCATGTCGACAGAAGTGATGTCAAACAAACTTTCATAGTGCTCCTTTAATAGGCAACTCTTCACGAAAAAACTACCTTGGATTTTCCGCGTTAAAGGTTTCCTGACATAAATTGGGCTCGAAATTAACATTTAGAACTCCCTATAGTAATTTTTAGCGATGAAAACGAAGATGCAAATGCTTTTCCGTGAAAATTTGTGGTTTTTAAATTATTTCGGATTAACGAGGCTGATCGGAAACGCCCCCTTCGAAATGGGTTGAAATGTCTGGAACTGGCCTTATCAATCAACGTGACGTCACGCAAGGAAGGCAGCTGGTCAGATCTCACTCGCTCGACAACGAAATGTATGTACACTACGCTTTATTTACCATAGCCAGCTTACAGACCCTTACAAAAAAAACACTATTGGAATTCCATAAATTCACCACCAAAAAACTATAGTATTACTGTAGTAATTGTATGTTTTTTTGGAACGCACTATAGAGATTTTAGTGTTACTATTGAAATATTGTAGGGCTACAATAGCTTATAAAGTAACACTACAGAAAAACAAGATGTGTTTGTGAAACACTTTGCCCCCGGATATAAGCATAGTTTGGATTTATAATTTGGAAAAGGACCAGATGGAATCGCTTGGACTTGCAAAGGGTTAAATAAACAAATAAATTTTTTAAAACTTTTCCAGGAAACTATTGTAAAATCAAAATCACGCCAAGGAGAAGGTCACAAGGTGAAAAATTATGACCTCATCCGAAAGGTATCATGTCAAGGGATGCACATGTGAAGTATCAAAGGTCTATCACTGACCAATGATAAGTTATGGCCAAGGTTAAGGTTTTCGGAAAATGCATCCTACGCCAAGGTCAAGGTCACAAGGTCAAAAATGATGACCTCATCTGAAAGGTCTTGTGACAAGGGAGACACGTGTCAAGTATCAAAGGCCTATCTCTGACCAATCAAAAGTTACGGCCAAGGTTAAAGTTTTTTTGCAATTATTTTAGTACACTTTTACATACAGACAGATTTGTATGTTTTAGATTTCGACTAACACAAGCATGCATTTCTTAGAGATGTAGAAGTCACTTGTACTCGTTCTTAGTCCTGTTCACTGTTACTATTGTGTATATGGTTTTACATCTAGGAGTGTTCACAGGTAATGCAAATCTAGACTATCTGTACACATACTGGAGCTTTTAGTCACGTTCACTGTTACTATTGCGTTTGGTTTTAGATCTCGATGTACGCAGGAAATGCAAATCAGCAGTACATCATGCAGCTGTACAGGAATATAGTACACTATCAAACTAACTCTTTCGGACCAGTTACACTTTACACTCAACACTTATCAGTTACACATTCATTTAGTTATATCAGGATTAGACATCCAATACAATGCAATGCAATACATGAAAATGAACTTTTTGAGAAAAAGGATGTTTAATTTTTTTTTTTTTACTGCAAACTGCTTCACTGACAGAGTCATTTTTTTTCTATGTTGGAAACTCTTGCAAGTGCCAACATGTTGGAGATGCATGGCCTGTTTCACTAATTGAAATCATCACAATAATGCAGCGTATGTGGGTTTTTTTTTTTTTTTTTTTAAACATGGTTACCATGGGATGTGTTGGTAATAAATATTCCTTATGCTGTAAAAGAATTATCTGGGTTTTTTTTTTTTTTGTGGATTTACTTTGATTCCTTTCAGTTCTTTTTACGGGTTAAAGGATTGTAGTGAAGAAATCAGATAGATGTATTTACACAGGAGTTTGAATGAGTGTGTACAGAGAAGCATGTGTGATGTGAAGCTTCTACAGTGAAATTTTGATACAGTGATACTCTATAAAGAAGTCCTTGGGACCCACTAAATTTCTTCTTTATAATGAAATTTCTTTATATCAGGGTTGCAAAAACAATAAAATACAAAGGAAATCCAAGATATGGGACCAGAGATTTTACTTCTGTATAATGAAATTTTGTTAATATCTGTGTTCTTTATAATGAGAGTGCACTGTATAAAGTCTTTTGGGACCGGAAGGGTTTCATTCATCAGAATTTAGGAACATTTTACAACTTTACAACATGGTGATTCCTTCAAATGTGGACTATAGAATATTTAATGGGCAACCCCCAAGTAAGTACAGTAGACTATGCATGAGTTGAAGCCCTTGGGAGCAAGGAAATTGCTTCGTCAATATTCGGCTTACATGATGTACTATGCAGAGTCTACTGTACATGAATTAGACTTGATTTCTCCTCCTTCGGACAAAAGAAATCTCTTGACCGTATCGAAATTGTTTTAGAAGTATGTCAGGGTTGAAAAATAAATGAATACAAACAGTATTTGAAATTTTGGAACAGAAATGCAATTGCATTACTTCTTTATAAACATATGTTTGTTACATCAGTGTCCTTATACAAGGCTTCGACACTAGCAGTGGCCCAGGGCCACTAAAAATTGGTTTCGAGCCAATAAATTTCAAAATATTTACATGCCAAACATACACTCAGTTGCCTGAATGATAATACAATACTTCAAACACAAAGAAGTTCAGAATTAAGAAACATTGCAAAATCCTGGAAAGGATGGGAATCTACACAACTCAGTGTGTTATGTTTTTTGTATTTGTATTGCTTCCAAACTCTTGGTGTATTCACCAACATTTTCAGAAGGAAAAAAATACATACTCATCTTGGAAGGTCTAGTCTTGCATATCTTCCTCAAAGTTGTAATGTGTTTTGGCACAAATGCTGATTACCAAGGCAATACCTCATGATGATCACACAGACGTTCTTTTCAGGTTTCAGTGAGCCATCCCTCACATCAGAAGTAAATGCTCTTAAAGGTATAACTGAATTTAATTTGAGTCAACTATTTTTCTTCCAATTATGATTTGTTTAATTATTGAAAAAGGTTAACCCTAAATATAAACTTGACTCAAACAGCGGATTGTGCATAATCGTCTTGAGAAAGTTGATTACCCGAGAGTTGGCGAAAATGTAAATGATTTGCCGGCTTCACAGGTAGAGACGTCATCTCAGGAACCATGCATGTATTGCATTGTATTTCATCAATGAAAGACTCCTATGATTCTTCTAGTTCAACTAGCGATTTTAGTTGTTCTTAATACAACCCCCCCAAAAAATATTTGTGCCCCCTTTTAAAATAGTTCTGGCTAAAAAAAAAAGTAGAGGTTGTGTGCGGTAGTCTTGCCCCATGCTGAAAAAGTCCGATTGTAGCGAAGATGTATTTGGTTTTCCAAATGTCAAGTGTCCGGGCATTCTAAATTACCTGGTGCTTCAGACCTCGTAGAAGAAATAAAATACGAGAACAGATTCCGCGCAGAGTAATTTTTTTGCAATAAAGCAGGCATGATAGGAGAAAACAATGTCAGTTACTGACGTACAAGTGCCAGATTCTGCTGAAGGACTTAACACCGAACAGTTGAACGACCTCCTCATTTTGTTGTATGTGGCCTCGTCAATAGCTCTCTGTGTAAAAGTGGTCAAGGCTGTTTCGTTGATTTTGTCTTTTTCAGTTTCTGGCTTCAGAAAGAGAATTTCATTCAATCGAGACTGATTCTTTATATTTCCATGACCGAGATGTAAAGCTGGTGCCCAGTCAGGATTCATCGTGTCAGCTGGTTTCCCAGCATGTAAAAATACCTCCAGTGCTGGCTTAACAACATTAAGTTTCTAATTAAAATTGCGCTAGTTCTTGCAATTATTTATAAGTCTAATGTAGGAACTAGACAAAATTTTATACAAGACGTGTTAGCAGGGGCGATCAATCGACTGATTATCTTTAAGTGGAGCGGTCATCTGCTAGAATTGCAAATTACTTGTGCTGCATCTTCACGTGTAGCCTAGCCATCAAATCATGTTCTGATCGGACGCTAAAGTATCATTTTAAAGGTTTGATAATAGCTTGTTCGCGGTAAACAGACAATTTATTTAAGCCCTAAAATTACAGTTTTAATGACGTATTCATGAAAACGAAAATACTATTAAAAACCAAGTGATCGGCTGCTCCTGATTTATTACCTTTTCGTGTAATGTAATAGGAACTGTTTTGGCCATCTGCATAGCCCTGAATAGTTTCTTCATACATGCTATGAAATGCATACTATACTCAGGACCATACTCCTCCTAATCAACCACCAAAAACTGGGTCCCAAAAAAAAAAAACGACCCATTCTAAAGAAGAAGGAACCTCTGGAAGATATAAAGTCCAGAAATCCTGACTAGAGATATCGCGACAGTGTAAAAAGCCCCTATCAATAATCTGGGGAAGCGCCGCCCCAGTTCAATCAGCCAGCTGGGTAAAAGAATCGGGGGATTCAATCTCGTCCCCGGAACAAAAAAAGTCAAACACATGGTGCCAGGGACGGACCCCCCCAGGGACGCTAACCAGAACCCTTAAGAACTCTGAGACATGAAAATCCCCGAGAGGGCACCGCTCCTGGATACTCCTCCTAATCAACTAAAAACTGGGTCCCAGCTTTAACCGACAGTGACAGGGTTGATCCTCCAGGGCGGCTACTATCTTAAAAGGGACCAATTTAAACAGTGGGGTTGATCCAATCTTCCAATAAAGACTCCACTCTTAAGGGAAGGTCCCGAATGGAAAGGCAAACTCTTTGGCTAAACCGATAAGATGGGGTCAAACGGCGCCCTCTATCCACGGCGGTCTTCTGTTTCCGCCCAGAGCGCAACAGAGAGGAACGGACCCTGGTCCAGACCGACCGACAACGCCGAAAAAGTGATTGACCGAGGGAACTTCTAAATCCCTCTTAGTCTCTGGAAACGGCGGAGGCTGATTACCCAACTGATTCTCAAACGTGGAAAGGCCAACGGAGAAGTTGCAAAGTGAATAGTGGGAATATTCAGCCCATGCCAAAAAACGACGCCATGAAGATGGGTTGTCAGCCGCTGAACACCGAAGAGTATTCTCCAGTAACTCGCTGGTTCGCTCTGTCTGCCCGTTAGTCTCAGGGTGGAAACCAGACGAAAAGCTCACGGTGGCCCCTAACTGGTTGCAAAAAGCATGCCAGAATTTAGCCGTAAATTGTGGGCCCCGGTCAGAAACCACATCTTGAGGGAGACCATGCAGCCGGAACACATGGTCCACAACAAGAAGGGCTGTCTCCTGCGCCGAAGGCAACTTGAGCAGCGCGATAAAGTGGGCGGCCTTAGAAAAGAGGTCGACCACGACTAAGATGACCGTGTTGCCTTCAGAAAAAGGCAGACCCGTAACAAAATCCAGAGCGATATGGCTCCACGGGCGCTTGGGGACAGGCAACAGTCGCAACAGACCAGAAGGGGAGAGATGGGAAACCTTGTTCCTAGCGCAGATACAGCACGCCGCTACAAACTCCCGGATGTCCTCAATCATGCTGGGCCACCAAGGGCTTAGGCTCTGACAGCGAGTATAATGAACCCCTGGGGGGAGTGGTACCCGGGTAGAGATTGATCTCGCAATCGTAGGTGCGATGAGGAGATAAAGTCGAGGCCCGTTGCCTGCTGAAAACCTCCACGAGATCAGCATAATCGTTAGGAACATTAGGAGGCAGACAAAAGTTCAGAGCAGCCCCCAAATTCTCACCCTGTTCGGAACCTGCCCTCTCTATGTCTAATTCCGAGTCAGAGAAATCCTCCGAATAGCAATCTTCCTCTGGCTGCCGCCAGTCAAATTGAGGATCCCACTCCAACCCCTCCTTCGCCCCTTTCTCCAGATTAGGAGGGCTGTGTGAGACAAAATCCTCAGAATCGCTCCAGGCGTCAGCCTCCCCCATTGGCTGATGCCCGGGATGACACGCCAGACTCTCCCTACAGTGTGACCTACAACCAGTCCCCCACTGGACAACCGGGTTATTCTGACTCCCCCAAATGATATGAGGCCAATGTTCCCGTAGCCAAGAGTGTCCTAAAACGACAGGGAAAACAGGAGAACTGATAATAAAAAACCGGACCTCCTCAGAATGACCACCAAAAGGGATGAACATAGTCAATAATTCCGAGACCTCGGTTATAAATCCAGTTCCCAGCGGATGACCGTCCAAAGATCTTACAGTGCGTGAATGTAAAAGAGGGTGGATGGGAATGGAATGTCTCCTAGCCCACTCCGCATCCATAAAACTGTCCACGGCACCAGAGTCCAAAAAAGCCTCAATAAATATTCTCTGTCTCCCCACAGTCAGTTCTACAGGAATTAAAGTTCAGAAGGGAAATTGGGTCTGTCCCTCTAGCGCCCCCCATACCGCTAGAGGGACTTCCCGTTTCCCTGAAGCTCAGGGCAGCGTGGACGGATATGTCCCGGTTTGTTACAATTATTGCAGATTATATGTCTGCGAGCGGGCTTACGAGCCCGGCTCTCATATGAGCCATAAACCTGCATAGGCTCGCCAGGAGTGGAAATTTCAGTGGGCGGAATTTAAGCTGTATGCACGCTGTGAGAAGCATTAACCTCATTGTCAGCAAGAGCCAATGCAGGACGTTTCTCCCTGTTACGTTCGTGGATGCGATTATCAATTTGCACCGCAGTATGAACCAATGAATCCAGAGAAACACAAGGCTCCAATGTAGCCAGAGCGTCCTTAACCTCCTCAGCCAAAGCGTGAACAAAAACTGTCATAAGAGGCGCTTCTGGCCAGCCTGTCTCTGTCGACAAGGAACAAAATGAGATTGAAAACTCCGCGACACTTTCAGAGCCTTGCCTCAGATGCATTAAATGCGTAACTGCGTCCTGACCACAAACATCCTGATCAAACACCGATACCATTTCTCTAACGAGAGTCTCCACTGTATTCACGACCGGTGAATTAGATCGAATAAGTGGCTCGACCCAAGTGAGTGCTGTATCGGTCAACAGGGATAAAATAAATGAAATCCGAAACTCTTCATTCACAAACTGTGAAAGCCGTGCTTTAAAAAATATTTCACATTGGGCAATGAATCTTTACATCTTCCTGCCTCGCCTCCATATCTTGAGGGTAACTGGAGTTTTGGCTCTCGGGGAAGGTATACGGATTGTGCTTGTGCAACATTCTGTGTGATCTGAGTGGACAAGGCTCGAATACTCTCAGTGAAACTTAACAGAACGTTTTCCTGTTTCTGCATAGCATTCTCCTGAAGGCGGACTCTCTCCGCCAACTCTGCCTGCTGATTGTTCAGGCTAGAAAGACCCTTGCCATACCCAGAGAGAACTGCTTGTTGATTAGCCACAACTTTCTCTAATGCAGCCGCCGCTGACGACTCCATGCTGGCTAGAGTGTTCTGTAATGGCTGGTAAAATTGAGAGGCCAAGTGCAGCGGCCAGAGAGAGAACGAGCAGCACGGACACAATACAAACACAGAGAATTATACAGACCACCAGAAAGTACTCGGGCTTCCAAAGGACGTATAATAGTCTGAAAAAAAAAAAAAAAAAAACGGAAGCAACGCGAGAGAGAAAAAAAGTAGAAAAGGGAAAATTCCTAAAGAAGAAGGAACTCCAATAATAACTGGAAGATATAAAGTCACACAAATCCTGACTGGAGATATCTTCAGCTATAGTGCTTAGCTACAAACAGACACTTTAGCAAAGGAGGTGTGGCGGACTTCCGGCTTACATAGAGTCTGGGGAAGCACCACCCCAGTTCAATCAGCCAGCTGGATAAAGAATCCCATTGAAAAGGAATTTGAGGTCATCCCGGGGCGAGAGCCACAAAGAAAAGCCCAAAACACACGCACGCCTCACAAACCACAACAAGGGGTGTAATCGGCCTTTCTGCCTTCTAGCCCCTTTCAGTATGTATTCTATCACCGTCTTTGACGATATTCACTCAGCTGGCGAACTTTCTCTCCTCTGTTATTACCCCTGGAATTCGATAGAACATAAAAAACTAATTTGTTTTCAGTACAGAATTACTACATCTCTTCACTGCACAAATATAAGCCATGGCAATTCAGGTAAAAAAGCAAAGAAACGTAATAAGCCGAGACTTAATTCCCAATTGAACTGCATTGTGAGTACACCAGCAACTTATCTTTATACCAGTGCTCATAAAAACACTTTCAGTCTGAGAAATGGAAGGAGGTACTTCAAAACAGTCATCTTTGAAGTGCTGGGAATATATCACAACCGATATGCTGGAAGGTTTCAAGTAAACGGGTTTCGACTACACGAAGTCGGCCCTCATTGTCTGGACAAAATTCACCCACTGTCGCCTTATGCCACGGACCTTGGGGAACGAATGAGTTGACACACCACTGGCTGCGTTCGCAGTGGCACTACAGCCAAACAACGCATCTATTCACCATTTCCGACGATATTCAGCACAATATAAAAGCGTGTATTCAGATGTAAATCTATTGTATTCGCCATTCATTGTGTACCCGGGATCACTCGAGGTTCCTGAGATGATGTCACCGACAAAAATTTTCGAAGATCTCCGAAGATTTTCATTCTGATGGAATGGGCGTGGTTGGGGAAAGAAAATTTAATATAGAAAATAGTCCATTGCGTAAAGTCGATATTTTTCTATTTATTTATTCAATTCAGACAATAATACACTTTCTCAACCTCAATGTTGACAACATTCAGTTATACCTTTAAGTACATTACGCTGCCAACATGCCGAGGAAAGTTAGTTTTACTCTTTACCGTAACTTCTTCCTACTTCATGTAGAACTTCGTTTGTTCAGCGATACAATGTTATTAACGATGGGCTGACTGTCCCATGTTGTCTGAGACTTGCAGCTCCAGCACTGTAAAGTCACCTGCTCATGCGTCCCTCTGACATTCTTCTGAACGGATGTGGAGCTTGATCCACAGGATGAACAATGCTTAAATAGCTCCATCAAGTTGCTCTCAAACACAATGCATTTGAGCTCCTGGTGCGGAGGGGTGTGTGATCTTTGTTGCCCAAGCCTGTAAATTTGGGTAAGCACAAAATAAAAGAAATGAAGAAAACTTGAATTGCAGTGTGGCATACTGTACTGTGTAAAAATTCTTTTACCATGCAATAACACTGATTCATTGATTAAATCATGCCTTACAAATCTGTTGCGACACACATCCTACAAGTGCAAGAATTATAATAAACTACAGGCAGATATGGTCCACAATTCATAATGAAAATAATTGGTCTACAGGCATTGCTTTGACATCACATTTTCTTACAACCTTTCCATTGATATCTGACTGAGGGTATGATCAAAATACACACACGGACACATCATAACACAATCACACCCACCTTTACATGCTGCACTGAGTTCTGTGGTTCACTTACTAGACTATGATCTAATTTTTTTTTTTTTCAATAACTTCCTACCTTCTTCCCCTTGGTTTCCGAGTTTTCTGGGGGTGCTTTCCTCAGAGGATTGTAGTGAGGCCTCTGGTTTAAAGTCAGAGCCCTTGGAAGGGGGACTGCTGGAGCTGGAGTCGCTGCCAGGACTACTGTCGCTGCCTGTCTCATTTATGAGCCTGCACATCACACCAGCCGATGTTGTTACTGGACGAATATGGTGCAGCAATCCTTCCTCTGTCTGCATAAAGCAGTCCTTCATCTTGAAGCTTTACCCAACACCTGCATTTTCACAATAAACAGTTTGGCCCTCATTTTTAGTTTGATACACTACCAGTAAACAGAATGGAGAAGAAATCTTTTGTTGCTGTAAATCAAAAGAAAAGCATATTTGAAGTGGAATGAAAGGTCACACCCATATGGAAATCTCAATAAAAGACTTTCATGAAAATCATCAACCAGGAACTTCGATTTTTGGGGAGCAAAATGCATTACATTTGGACTGATTTTATTACCCACTGCTTTTTTCAAAATTCTAACATTGCTCTTTCTGACTTTTTGTTGAAAAATATGTAAGGATATGTTTATGTAAAATGTTTTCAAAACATTCCAATTTTGAAACACTCTTATGTCTCTTATCAAAACTATGCATTCCAATCAAATTAACACTTACATATTTCCCTTGTGGCTGTGGATCTCTTGAATAGCCTGGTTTGTGTGCTGGTTGTCCGCTGTGCTGAATGATGAAGCTCCTTAGAACATCCATCCTGTAATACGCAACAAACATGTCGAAGCAAAAAAAATTGTAAATGCAATTGTTTGATTGTGTTGTACATGAACAGAAACTCAAATGTTTGTATTTTCTTTTCAAAGGAATGAATTTACACAGATTTTGAAATACAGTAGACTCTGTATCAGTCAAAGTCACATAAGCCTAACTTCAATTAACTCAAAGTCACTTTCTGGTTCCGAATTGTGAAATTGTGTGTTAATTACATCACAAAAGTCGAATAATTCCAAAGTTGAAGCATTTTTGTTGGGTCCCAAGGGCTTCAACATATATGCGGAGTCTACTGAATTGACAATTCCTCTGACACACTAATTGATCATTATAAAATTCAGTGTTATTGAATGAAAATATTGATTTATGAATAATAAAGGACAACAGTATTTGGAGGTCATACAAAGTGTTCTGCAGTATCATGACACTATGCTCCCACCAAAAACACACAAACAAACAGACTGTAACAGTTTAAAAGCATCCCAAAGGCATTGCAAAATCTCCTGCTTGGATCCAACAGTAAAGTGGACACAGTAGTCTGCGGGTGCCTACAGTGAGGGCCTAGGACACTACTTGCACTCTCTACACTCAGATTGGGTCCAGGTCCAGGGCACTGGCAAGGATATAAAGGGCAACATCTATTGATGCTTCGGGGTGTTACAGAATGTTATTGCTACACATTTTATTTAATATGCATGGGGTCATCGAGTTGACTGCAGTAAAAAAATAAAAAGAATGCAAGTTTAAACAGAACACTGCATTACGAAGAGTTGCAGTATGCATTGTAAGTCGTGCAACAAACAATACAAATCAAAGACAACACAGTACCTGATTAGGGCTTAATTTTCCTTCACATTATTAATGCAAGAAAAAAAGGCTTAATATTTGATTTAATAATGGTACATCATCGGTTCCAACTAGCCCCATGGCCAGTGGATCAGTGCTAGTTTGAGTCATGCAGAGGAACAATCATTTACCTGCAAGTGAAATTGTTCAAGGAGATTGGGATTAACCTGCAGCTCTTGAGCCAGGTCACCATCATCTGATAAAGACATATCAAGTTCCTCATCTGGCTCAGTTGGTAGTTCAGGGGGCACCTGAATGAACAAAAACGACAAGTTTACACAATTTAAAGGAGAGTCATTAAGTAGTAATACTTACACATTTTCTGATCTTGTACCAGTCTTAGCAATCTAGTGCCAGGACTTGTCAAAGTCAGTCATCTTCCACATTTTATCCCGGAATTCTGTTTAACCTGCTGGACAGGTGTAAGTTAATTTGTACTTGCTATCCTATCAGCAATTTACACTTGTCCTGAACAAATAACTGCCTTCGTTGAGCCGTGAAGTAATTTTAATTTAAAGGGATTGTCTGCAGGGTAAGTAGAGCTAAAAAATATAACATTCAAATCGCTGTTTTAGCAGAAGAAAAAAGTATTAGTGAAATTAAAGGAGCACAAGTAGGATAAGGACAGAGCTTTCTTTCAGAAGAGAAAGAAATTCAGTAAAGCCATGAAGTATGAAGAGGAGGTTACGGCAATGGGATGCGTTAACGAGGTAGGGAAAATAATGCTCCATTAAAACACGACAAGAACAAAACCAGTTTACATGTTATCAGGGCTCAACCAATACTTTTTTTTCTTGCTTGCCCTGTTGGGCAGGACAGTTGAAAATGAGCATGACATTCAAAAAACACTTGCTCATGCTTATCAACTTTTTAGAATATTTATTGTTCACATACTTTGCTAGGAGAGTTAAATTTTACTTTTAGCAATTTTAGCAATGTTCACTTGCAGTAGGGTTTCTAGACGCAATCACACACACACACACACCCAAAAAAAGTCACCATGCAATCAGATATTTCACCAACAGTAACCTTAGATTATATTAGAAACAAAGAAATAAATAATCATTCATTGCATTTCTTCGGCCAGGAAAGCTTCCAGACATTTGCTCAACCACAATGCATCGTTCTCTGTTCTCTGATGTCTGCATGTTGACCTTTCACCTATCTGTGCTCCCTTATCTGCTTTGGTCAATAAGGCTCCATTCGCTGTATTGTTTTGACTCTGTGCACTTTTGTTTAAAAACCCATCCAGTCTCTAATCCCACAATAGTTCATTTGATTTTTTTTTTTATTCTTTTATAAATCTAATATGTGCCATTAAATTTCAAAGTATATTTTATATTTATTGGTACTTTTCTGATCACTTAACGGCACGGTTTGGCTGCCGCTCCTCCTACTTGTTTGTTTGTTTGTGGCTATGTTTTAAGTAATTTTTATGCACTGTCAGTGCCATCGCTTTCAGTCATTTTACTGGTGTAGTTGGCAACTTCTGTTGCTCCCATCGTTCGGGATTATGCTGGTTTGATAGCCTACAGGAGTGATCTGATTTGAACTAGCGTATCTCAAATGCTCAGAGGTGAGTCCTCATATACTTGCATACGGAGTGCAGCCATCTCTGAAAGTGACTGCAGCAGCCTGAACTCTCACTAACCATGCTGGCTGGCAAGTCCTACCTCTGGTCTGTATTCATCTGGTTGATTCTGACATCCCTCCATCAACCGGTAACTGGAATCCTCCAGTATTCGGCTGCTGAGCTCCTTCGGCTCCGCTTCCATCTGACTGAACCTCCGCCGGCCATCCGACCCTGCCGGGGATATATCCACAGAGGGTCTCGTCGGATATACCACTCGGACAATTCGAGAACTATCCAGTCCATATGGTCCACGACTCGACTCCCTCCACGAAACACCGGACGGGTTGCTGACCACAGTGTGCTAGCCAGCCTAGCTAGGTTGGCTTACACTACCCTCAACCATTGCATCACCAGCATCAACTTCGGTCTCTTAAACATCCGATCGATTACAAGCAAGGGGCATCTCATCCAGGATCTCCTCTTCGACCGTAAGTTTGACTTTTTATGTTTGAGTGAAACGTGGCAACAGCCCAACGACTATACTTCATTAAATGACTCTCCTCCTCCCGGGTTTGTTTACAACTGTCAACCACGTGACTCTGGCCGGGGAGGGGGTCTTGCAATGTTTTTTCATAAGAACTGGAGTGTCTCGCCGGTGTTTACTCCTGTTTTCCAGTCATTTGAATCGATGGTCTCACAGCTCTCTGGACCTACTCCCACGATTATCGCCCTCCCAAACCCAACAAGGACTTTTTACTGACTTGGCTGCATTTCTGACGCATTTGTCCTCACTCTCACCCTATTTAATACTTCTGGGGGATTTTAATATCCAAATGGACAATGTCAGTAACCCTCTCACCAGAGATTTTACTTCCTGTCTGGACAGTTTTGGTCTACAGCAATATATTAACTTCCCAACACATTCAAAAGGACACACTCTGGATTTAATCTGTTGCTCTGGTCTTGTTCCTTTTAACTGCATATGCTGTTCCCTTCTCTGACCATATGCTGCTATCCTTCAGTGTCAATATACCACATTCTAAAACCAATCTCGCACATACTTTGTCTTTCCGTAACATCAAGAACATTAATTTGGACATACTTTCTGCCAGTATTGCCTGTCTTCCCAGTACAGACAGTCTTTCCACCCCAGATGAACTGGTCTCTCATTATAACAACAATCTTCATAATCTTTTAAACAACCTGGCCCCACTTAAAACTAGATCTGTTACTTTTAATCGCTCTTCACCCTGGTTTACCCCCTCAGACTTCTTAAAGCTAAAGGTCGCCAACTTGAACGTTCATACTGGAAGACTGGTCTTACTGTCCACAGAGAAATGTATTATAATCATATGTCTCATTATAAAGACTGTATCAAGCAGGTTAAATACACCTACTACTCTGGTTTAATTCTAATGAAGCTGACTCTAAAGCTCTTTTCTCTCTGCTCAGAAACATCACACAACCTCCTGATTCCCTCCCTCCACATATGTACTCCACTGCTTTCTGTAACACCCTCATTTCCTTTTTCTCTGCCAAAATCACAAATATCCACCAACAGCTTGTTCCTAATTGCTATTCATCTTCCTTTATTCCTTCTTTGCTTCCTTCTGAGTCACTTTCAGTATTCACACTACCACCTGTTGCTGAAATTTCTGGTTTAATTAAGAAATCCAAAATATCTACCTGCCGACTAGACCCTCTCCCGACTGTTTTTATCAAGGCCACTGCTTCCTTTTTGGCCCCTCTCATCACGCACATAATCCACTCCTCTCAGTACTGGAATTGTTCCCTCACCTCTCAAAACAGCTGATGTTACTCCTATACTTGAGATGCCTGGTGCAGATCCCAATAACCTCAATAATCTCCGTCCTATTTCCGATCTTCCATTTCTCTCAAGAATTCTTGAAAAAACTGTTGCCTCTCAGCTCCATGCCCACCTATCTCGCAATAATCTTTATGAACAATTCCAGTCTGGTTTCCGCCCTTTCCACTCCACTGAAACTGCAATGCTCAAAATCACCAATGATCTCCTCCTGGCAGCTGATTCTGGTCTATTATCCATCCTTATTCTGTTTGATCTGAGTGCGGCCTTCGACACCATCTCACACACCATCCTCCTGGACAGACTTCATGCTATTGGCATCACACACACACACACACACACACACCATGACTGGTTTAAATCTTACCTCTCTGGCCGCACTGAGTTCAATCAGCTGAAATCATTTACCTCACACCCTCTCCCAATCACCACAGGTGTGCCCCAGGGCTCTGTCCTGGGGTCCCTGCTATTCATCATATGTTTACTCCCCCTTGGCCACATTTTTAGTAAATACCACATTAATTTCCATTGCTACGCGGATGACACCCAGCTCTATATCTCCTCCAAACCTAACTCCACCCTCCCGCCTCCATCCCAACCGACTGCCTCCATGAAATAAAGTCCTGATTCACATGCAATTTCTTCAAATTTAACAGTGACCAAACAGAAATGTTGCTGATCGGCACTGAAACCAATCTAGCCAAAGCCCATAGTTTCACCATATCCATTGACAACTCTTTCATCTCTCCCTCCCCTCAGGTAAAGAGTCTGGGTGTCATCCTTGGCAGCACACTTTCCTTTACATCCCACATTAACAACATAACCCGGTCAGCTTACTTTCATCTTCGCAATATCAACCGCCTACGCCCCTCCCTCACACCTCACACTGCTGCCATACTGGTTCACAGTCTTGTCACTTCTGCCTTCGCCCCTCCCTCACACCTCACACCGCTACCATACTGGTTCACAGTCTTGTCACTTCTGCCTACGCCCCTCCCTCACACCTCACACCGCTGCCATACTGGTTCACAGTCTTGTCACTTCTGCCTACGCCCCTCCCTCACACTGCTGCCATACTGGTTCACAGTCTTGTCACTTCTGCCTACGCCCCTCCCTCACACCGCTGCCATACTGGTTCACAGTCTTGTCACTTCTGCCTACGCCCCTCCCTCACACCTCACACCACTGCCATACTGGTTCACAGTCTTGTCACTTCTGCCTACGCCCCTCCCTCACACCTCACACCGCGACCATACTGGTTCACAGTCTTGCCACTTCTGCCGACGCCACCTGCCACCTGTCATATCACACCCATCCTACAGCAGCTCCATTGGCTCCCCATTATTTATTGTATTCACTATAAGATTTTACTTCTGACCTACAAGTCCATCCACAACCTCGCCCCTCCATACCTCTCTGACCTCCTTCCTATCACCATACCTACTCGAACCCTCAGATATTCATCTTCTATTCACCCCACTGTCCCCTCTGTCCGCCTCGCTACCATGGGGGGCAGAGCATTCAGCCGGTCTGCTCCCCATCTCTGGAATTCACCCCTCCCTGACCTCTGAAATACTGACTCACTCCCTCACTTCAAATCCAGGCTCAAAACTCATCTGTTCAGGCTTTCGTACTTTCTTTGATTGGTCCTGAGTGTCTGTTTGTTTGTTTGTTGTTAAATGTTTAATTATTTTACGCTTTTGTATTTCATTTTATTGTGTTTGACCCTGTTTTTATTTGTAAGGTAACCTTGAGTGTCATGAAAGGCGCCCATAAATAAAATGTATTATTATTATTATTATTATTATTAGGGATGCACCGATACCACTTTTTTAAAAACCGATATGAGTACGAGTATTTTATTTTGTGTATTTGCCGATACCGAATACCGATACCGATATTTCTGAAATGTTTTCCAGGAAAATACAATGACAATTTCGGAGTACAGGTTTTATTTTCTTTTTATAACAAGCCTAAAAGAGGCCACTATCAAACGATTCACACATGGCTATTTCCAAAGAAAAAAAAAGACTAGGCCTAACTGCTAAAAATCTTTCTGTATTTAGGCCCGACAAAAAGCCTTTGAACTAGCACTGCCATCAAATGAGGTAAAACATTACTGAAGCTTGACAAATGAAAAGTAAACTCGCTGCATAGGCAAGGGAACACACCCAACTTCATGAAAAGTCAGTAGAACTATTAATTGGCACAGATAGTTTCTACACACATTCATAGGCATTCTCAATCCAACTAAAGTCAATAATGGCTTTCCAAGCAAACAAGGCATCACTTAAAGTGTGTGGTATCGCCATATTTCAATTACACAAATGACAAATGAAAAGGATTTAACTTAACCACAACTAAAATGTTTAAGGTAACCATATGTTACTAATGTATTTGTAGTAAAATAAGAAGTTTCGCAATTCTAAGTCTCTGTGTGTATGATTGTGGGTGTGTGCTTGTGCGAGCTCGGCTTACTTGTAAATATTCAATACCTGATCCGGGTGTGCCATCTAGTGATAGAATATTGTAATTGCGTGCATAAATTTGCAGCTCCATCTCCGCTGGCAGAAACATCTGCGCAAAACGCTTTAGATACCCTGCCGAACACCGTTGTTCTTCTTGAACACGCTGCATCCAGATAATCCTTAAATGATGAATTATATACATATTTTAATTTGTAACGTGAAGTGAAGTGGCCAGTGTCAAAGTAACGAAGAAAAAGTATACTATTTATCTTCTAAATGTAGTAGAGTAGAAGTCCCGAAAAAAAAAAAAAAAAAAAAAAACTCAAGTAAAGTACAAATCCTCAAAAAAACTACTTAAGTACTGTAACGAAGTTGCCTACATGTACTTCTTTACTATACACCTCTTGTGTGTATGCGCGTATGCCTGCATGTGATGTGATGACTATAAAGCTACCTTTCTCGTATTTTTTCTAACTCGCCGTCTCCCCCTAGACATAGAAGTCAGATAATACAAAATACTGTAGCCTATGCGACCGTGTGCAGGCAGTTACGTTGCGTCTTACATTAAGTGGTATCGGTGCGTGGTATCTGCAAATGTGGACGAGTACGAGTACAAGCATACTAACGCGGTATCGGGCAGATACCCGATACTGGTATCGGTATCGGTGCAACACTAGTTAAAACCATGCACAGAATGCCTGGTATCCCTGCTATGGATGAGGACATCCCTCCATTGCTACATGCATATCTCCCGCTGTCCACGCGCGGTATACCTACTGTGTTTGCTGCCACCCGCGGACACCTCTATTTGCGGCCAGCAGTCTCATAGATTCAACTTCATCCCACTACCACCGGACGTATGAGTGCGCCACAGATGCCCTGCATTATGAACCATTATAAACCATTATGCTGATGTTCTACACTCTCTTCACTCCAACAGTCAAAGTCACAAAGTCACGTCATCTGTCCCACAACAGTACAACAACACTGTCCCCCTTTACTGTTAGTCTGTCCCATAGTTTTAGTGTTACTTTCTCTGTCTCACATCAATAAAACCGAATTCAGGAAAATCCCGTCACTCAGCTGCGCCCCACTTCCTTTTATGGAGAATCTCCCAGCTGGCCTCACTACACACTCAAAGAACCTCCACAATCGCTCCAAGTTGAGGACTTTCCCTATGTCTCCCAGACGACCGTGCACGGTTTTCAGTCGGCGCCAATTCTCCAGGGAGCGCAAGTGAGATATTGGGATTCCGGACTGAGCCCCCAATGTTGTGGGAATTTTAATTTGTATTCCTGTAAGAAAACACTCAGAGACAGAGAAATAGTAAAACGGATCCAGTCTTTACTACGTGCATGTAGGGTCCCCGTTACAAAGAACAAAGACCCCGAATTCCTCTTTTGCTTGAGTATTTGTATGAGCAGAAAGTCATAATCCCCTCCCCTTGGGACTGATTCATTACGGCTGTGTGCGCATCCCACGCAGATTCTGGCTCCATGAATCTCTTCGGTCCGGGGAGAAGGAGTTTCTCCCCCCACAGTGATTCACGTTTCCTTAGGTCTTATCTAGGTCCAGCAAGCTACACAGGAACAAACTGTACAGAGATAAACGGTCTGGCTTTGCAGGTTCCCTAGGCTTAAGAGGGAATACACACATCTCATCTCATACAGTTACAGAAAGCACATTTCATTACGTGCAATGATTGTTAATCATTGATTAACAATTATGCAGACCCAGGTCACAGCCTAGGTCAATCAAGGATAAGCAATTTATAACTAAATAAGCAATTTATGACTAAATTTCTTTCACAGGTAGACCCCCTAATAACATGTTTGGTTAGCCTGGGCCTGGCCAGGACCTGTCTGGCTGGCTGGCAGGTGGCTGGTTAGGTTCCAAAAACAAACTTTCGACAGTTTTATGTTGTGGTACGCTTACCCTCATCTCTTGCCGTTTCTCGGCAGCTGCTCTATGAATTGTAGATGTACTTTCCCTCTTTGGGGGACAAGTTGAAGGCTCCACACTCCTGATGTTTAGGATTGCATCGGGGTTCAGTCGCCTAGGCCCCCTCTTGATGTTGAATGTTGCATACAATCCATCGTCAATGAAATCCTCCGGTGAGAAATGTGCGCTGCATATTGCGCTGGTGTCAGTGGGTCCTGCCCAGCTCCCCCGGGTGAGCTTCACTCGACCTATATTCTCCTCATTCTGTCGTCTCGAGGGAAGAAATGGAGACTAACTCCATCTTTAGATGTATTACTATGTATTAACCTCTTCGTTGATTTTGTCAAGTCATTCGTTGAAATGAATGACCGCTCCCTTGTGAATTCCGCAGACTCAAATTTCAAACAAGATGCGACGTGAATTCAGAAAGGCCTACATAAAATGTTGCAAATCCAACGGGTTGCCAAGCTAGGTACTTGGGTGACTAGCCGAGTCAGTCGCAAATCCAGTGGATTGCCACGCTAGGTATGAGGGTGACCAGCCTAGGTACGTGAGTGACTGGCCGAGTCAATGGCAAATCCAATTGATTGCCTCATTCGGTCTGTGGGTTACCAGCCGAGGTACGCGAGTGACTAGCCAAAGCAATGACAAATCCAATGGATTACCATGCTAGGTATGTGGCTTACCAGCCTAGGTACGTGAATGACTAGCCGAGTCTGTCACAAATTTAATGAGCTGCTACCGAGGTTTGCTAGTGGCCAGCGGAGGAATGCCAGTGACCAGCCAAGCCGATAGCAAGTCAAATGAGTTACAAGCCTCGGCGAATTAATAGCCGGCTTCTCATTTACCACCGCCGACCTCTCATTTAGGCTACAACCGCCGGCCTCTCATTTACCAACGCTGGCTTATCAGTCGCTAGATTGTTTGCTGGCTGCAAACTGGATGTAGCCGCCACCGGCCTCTCAGTGGTCCGATTTTTGGCAATTATCCCACGCCATACATATTGGCATTAATTAGTTTGTGACCCTTATTGTAATTAAAGCCTTTAATGCCAGAAAAATTTGTTTGGTTCGATACTCCTATGATTTCTTCCTCTTCAGTTTTATTCTTTTGAATGCTAAAAACACTCTGAAGAAATCAAGCAACATCTTATGATGAATGATCATCATCATCTCTCATCTGGTCCTCTTGCACGGTGTGCGTAGAGCTGACCATGTTGACCACACGGCTCCATCCAGGCCGGTTTTGTGCTAGCTACTGCGTCTGGCACAGCACAACACCGCCAAGCTCCAGGTCACGGGATACGACATCCAGCCAGTGGGTGCGGGAGCCCCTCTAGGACGCTACCAGCCGGCTGGCTGGGGGTTGAAGTCCAGGATGGCTCTGGTGGGATGTTCAGGGGGAAGTTGCTGGACATGGCCGTACCAGTGGACTCGACGCATTGCTGCTTTACGGGAGGCAGGTGGCTGTTGGGTACGCTCTCTGAGCTCTTCATTGGGCATGTGGTCGTACCAACGAGTGCTGATTATCCTCCTGAGAAATCTGATATGAGAAACTATGCTGCAGAAGAATTGCTAGAAGGAGAAGTAGGAGGGAGTTTTGAAATTTTGATATTGGTCAGATTATTGCCATTCATACAATATACCATCCACTGTGTAACAAACAGACAGTCTGTGCAAAATCATTTCATAATGATTATAGGCCAAATACTGGTGTTGATTATTAAGTAAATAAATTCTTTTACTGATAATCAAGCAAACTTAAGCAGGAGCAGCTAGAGAGCAATCATGCATTAAAAGGTGAGGTCACTGAAGGGCTTGTATACCTCGGATGGGACAGCATTTCTTTAACCCTCTGATGGGACACCACTTCTGTAACCCTCTGATGGTAATGTGTTCTGTCTGAGATTGACAAGGGCAGGGATCCCCAAATCTAGACCTCAATTTCAAATCCAGCTGTGATTTTCTCTCCTTCCAGGCAATATAAGTGTGCAATTATTCCCACTGATTGGCCTGACTGTCTTTACATCTGACTACCAAGTTAAAGGAGGGTGGAAAACCAGCAGTTCTCAGCTCTCGAGGATTGTGATTTGGTGAGTCCTGGACTGGGGTCTGAAAGTTGGTCAAATCCTTGCAGATTCAAGGAATTGTGAAGTTACTGGAAACAAGCCTCCTTGATTCTGGAATATACTGCCAAAAAGCACTGAACATGAATGATTTAAGGATGATATTCTTATAAGCATTATTATATTGATTCCTATGTTGATCAGAGATCAGCAAATTGCAGTGGCACAGGTCTGAGAACGGCTGGTTTTTCACCCTGGGAATCAGATTTAAAGACAGCTGTAGCAATCAGAAGCACTGATTGGTCAGATAATCAGTGAATAACCAGGAAGAAAGAAATGGAAACCAGGGCTGGGTTTGGATTCAGGTTCCAGATTTGAGGATCCCTGATACAGATTATTTGATGCAGGTTACAGACCACAGTGAATAGTGTGAAGAGATACAGGAAACCAAGCCAAGTGTTGCCCTCTCACTGACTCCAGCTGCGGCCAATTTTATTCTCCATCATGAGGCTGCTTTAGACACCCAGCACTGGCCAGATCTGACTGAAATACCAGCCTGCAGTTTCCTCACTCTTATTCTACTAAAGGGGCACTGTCCCGGTCAAGCGTGCATACTAAACTTGGGGAAAAAAATTGAAAAATTTTTCCCCATTTGTCACTGGTGAAAATTACTAGTTACCCCACAGCCCGGATTAAGGGGCAGAGGGGTATTTTCGTCCCCTTCACAGATGGGCGGACAGGCATCCAGCCATTGTCCGGGCCATTTCTCTGTAACTGCTTGGGTTAGGAACTTGATTTTGCGTATGTGGACTTGCCTTGGCGGGTAGCCGTGCCTCGTCAACGTTTCGTACCGAATGACCTTTGACCTTGCCCCACTGACTTCCCCCTTTAAAACTTTGTCTGGGCCATTTCTCTCAAACCGCTTGGGTGAGGAACTTGATTTTGCCTATGTGGACTTGCCTTGGTGACCTTTTTTTTTTTTTTTTTTTTACGATATATTGCAGTTAATCATCGCTGTTCTTTCCAAAGCAAATTATTTACTTCAGGACAGGACATACATCCGTTTTGCTTGTGTGAATATTGAGATGTTTGTTTGTGTGCTGCTGTGTCTGGCCTTGGAAACCGGCCGGGCGCAGACATGCCCCTGACA
The DNA here is from genome assembly GCA_029692085.1 of Gymnothorax javanicus. Taxonomy (NCBI): domain Eukaryota; kingdom Metazoa; phylum Chordata; class Actinopteri; order Anguilliformes; family Muraenidae; genus Gymnothorax; species Gymnothorax javanicus. The sequence continues at coordinate 130,147,794 of CM056197.1, read as the reverse complement.
CAAGCCCATTTACTGCTTGAACTGTACTGAGCTCATTCTGCTCTGGCTCCCATCCCTTCTAGCCATTATTGCATTCCTACCAATAAATGCCTCCATTGGAGTCTGACTCTGCATCAGGTTCCTTGTCTGGAACATAATGGCCAAAATCAAAAGACTGAGGATGAGTGGCTTCTAGCTTATTTTTTGAAAACACTATATTTTAGGAAGCAATTTATTTCTTTAAAATTTTACTCAAACTCAGAGCTGAATAAAGTTGTGTCTGTCAATCACTTAGGTTGCATCAGATGATGCTCAGGTGAGTCAGATTGCTAATCAGTCCTCTGGCATAACAGTAGGTCTGTTGCACTTGGTCTGCGTTCAAAGATCCCCAAATGTGTCCCTCAAATACAAATCCAGCCCTGGGTTTTCTTTCCTTCCCAGCAATTAAGGTAAAAATCGTTGTTTCTGATTGGTCAGCCTGTTATCACACCTGACTCCCAGGTAAAGGGAGTATGGAAAACCAGCAGTTCTCGTCTCTTGAGGACCATGATTTGGGAATCAGGGGTTTATCCCCTTTGGTGGGGGAGGGTTGAGCTGCTGACCTCCCTGCCGTCTTCAAACATGCTTGTGGAGGGCGGTAGGGCTTGGAGACGAGTGCAGCTGTATCACATTTTTGGTTATAAAATCTGATTTTGATGAGAGTTGCCTTCAACAAATGATAAGTTGGACTCATGATGATTACCTCCGGCAAGGAGGTTATGTTTTCATTCCTTTTGTTTGTTTGTCTGTCTGTTAACAGGATAACTCAAAAAAGTTACGAATGGATTGGCAGGAAATTTGGTAGGATGGTAAGTGGTAGTTGAAGGATGACTTGATTCAATTTTGGCAGTGATCTGGAAGATATTCTGGTTTCTAGATCCAGAAAAAAATTAAGATGTATGAGCCCAGTCTCATCCCAACGTGTCATATAGTGACACTACCTGACCAAGTGTCGATTTACGACGCAAAAGGAGGCTTTTGGCTTCCTTATTTGATGTCAGTTTAAAAGGAACCCTGCCCCCTAACCCCAAACCCTTAACCCGAGCATTAACCATAAGGGTCAAATAAACACGCCAAAAGCCTCCGTTTTCGTTGCATATTTTGTACTTATTAGCATTCATGCCAAACAATGCTATGTGTATCTGCTTTCTGTGCACCTACTTTTGTCAGTGTTGTTATTCTGTTAGTTGTGTTTTGTTATGTTTTGGTAATATGATGTTTACTTAAGTATGTTTCATTGCTCTGTTTATTTCATTTAGTTTCCTTTGTGTTTTTATATTCCCTCTTCTTTGCCCTCCCCGCTGTTATTTTGATTGTTCCCATTTGTTGCCTCACGCACTTGTGCTCTATTCCCCTGTGTCTCACCCTCTTGTGCTCTGTTCCCCTGTGTCTCACCCACGTTATGTTGTCTCACCCTCTTGTGCTCTGTTCCCCTGTGTCTCACCCACGTTATGTTGCCTCACCCTCTTGTGCTCTGTTCCCCTGTGTCTCACCCACGTTATGTTGCCTCACCCTCTTGTGCTCTGTTCCCCTGTGTCTCACCCACATTATGTTGCCGCACCCTCTTGTGCTCTGTTCCCTTGTGTCTCACCCTCTTGTGCTCTGTTCCCCTGTGTCTCACCCACGTTATGTTGCCTTGATCAGCTCCCTTCCTGCCTCCTCACCTGCCTGGTATTTCCTTGTTAATTCACCTCTTTATAACAACACTCTGAGTTTAGTTTCCCTGTTTCCACGCATATGTCCTGAGTTCTCCCTTGTGATTTGTCTTTTTGCAGCAGTTCCCAGTTTTCTTTATCCAGTACTTGTCTGTATCTCTGTTTTTCCTGAGTTACCCGCAAGATTTTTTTCTGTTTTTTTCTTCTTATGTTTCATTTTCTTTTGCACTCAGTTTATGAGTTTAGGATTGGCCTTGGTCACAGATTGCTTCTGGTCACAACTTCACACCAGCTTCCCTATTTATGATTCGGCTTCTCCCTTTGTACTGCTGTCTTACTGAATGGGTTTTGGATTTCTGCTTTGACAACAACATCAATTCTGCCAGCTGTAATTGTGCTGCATTTTGCCTGCCTGTTGCCAAACTGGACCGTCTCACTCTGATTTTCTGATTAAATCTGTTTTTACGCTCCGGTGGCTCATCAGGTTAATGCGCGCACCATGAACAGAGGCACAGTCCCTCTTGCAGAGACCCGGGTTTGATTCCCGGCCGGGGTCATGGACTGCATGTCATCCCCCCTCTTCTCCCCAATCTTCCTAACTATCTCTCTACTGTACTATTATAATAAAGGAGAAAAACTCCCCCAAAAAAAATAATCTTTAAAAAAAAAAATCTGTTTTTGCTGTTTCTCTCCTGTCTGAGCTCGGGGTCGCCACTCTGACATCTTCCCTCTCCTGTTACATTTGGATCCTTTTTTCCCTCCTTATTCCCATTTGTCTTCTTCTCTCTCCTTCCCCTTCTCTCCTCATTTCTCCTGGACTAACCTCAGGCAGATAGGTTTCCTTCTGTTGAGCTGGGTTCTGCCCAGGGTTTCTTTCCATTAGGGAGTTTTTTCTTACCACTGTAATCATTGGCTGGTTCCTTGGGGTTTCAGGCCCTGTCATATGTAAAGAGCTGTGAGTCATTCTCAGCTGTGAAAAGCACAAGAGAAGTTAAGTGGGATGGAGCTGAACAAGGTGTTTAGGAGAGAGCAGGGGGAGCCCTGGCAGAGAGTGGAAGAGCATTCCTCCCTCCCTCTGTCTTTATCAGTGCAGATCACATCTGCATTAAACTCCATTTAAGTGTTACGGTTATAAAAATCCCAAATGTGCAAAACATCACAAATTCTAAAGTCATCCTTTGTCAACCTTGAGTTAGCAGGGATATTATATTTATGAAATTCTACTTTTTTGACACCAAGGTCAGTCAATTTTCTGTTGCAGTAAATTTACATCACAATTCATGACTTACGTGTTCCTCTGTTAACTACTCTTCATCTTTACTGTAAGAGCAGCAAAAGTGCTACTCCCATCATAAAATGTGTAACATTGCAGTGAAAAAAAAAATTTGGACCAATTAATGTGTCTTCATTTTGTTCTTTAAATTATCAACAAAAAAAAACACTTTATTTTCAGCAGATGATCTGGATACACTTGTATTACCATATCCAGAGTTTGCATTCCAATTGAAAATCTGAGTTATTATTGTGCAAAGTGCTCAGTGTTTAGAGCAGAACCTCTCAGTGTTTCAGATCAGTGGCTCCCCCCTCAGCACCTGCAGTAGGTCCCAGCTGCAGCAGTGCAGTCTCTGTGCAGTCTGACTGAGGTAGTTTTTGTACGGCTCTCTAACACTGTGTGAACACCCAGGTACTACTGATGTAATGTGTACTCTGACAGTAATAATCTCCTGCATCTTCAGCCTGGACTCCAGTGATTTTCAGTGTAAACTTAGTCCCAGATCCACTCCCACTGAAACGATCAGGAATCCCAGACTGGCGTCTTGTGGCACGGTAGATCAGGAGTTTAGGAGGCTGTCCAGGTTTCTGCAGGTACCATTGGAGGAGGTCATAATCACCAACGGAACCGTCAATATTATACCTGCCCGTAACACTCTGACTGGCTGTACAGCTGATAGTGACAGTGTCTCCCTGCTGAACAGCCTGAGCTGCTGGAGACTGAGTCACAACTATATCTGCCATTGATCCTGGAAAAGAAAACAGAAATTGATGTAATTGCAGATGACCATTGTCAAACAAGATGCATAGTTGTATTTCACGACCTTAGAATGAATAGGGTTCCAACTGACATTTTGGTCAAAATTCAGTTAACTATTGCACATGATTGGTAATAAATAGTTCTATTAAATGATAAAGTATGGGTATTCAACTAATTTGTTAAATTGGACTCAGATAAGAATTACGAAGTTCCAGTTCCCTAAGTGCACATTGAGTGGCCAAACTTTGCAAGCAAATTCCTCAAAACTGTATAAATGTTAGTTAGAACCCTGTAATTCTAAGGTCTCGATTTTCATTTGATTGTAAATAATAATTTAAAAAAAAACTCCCAGGAAAACTGTGTAATAAATAGTAAATTCATAAATCATAAGATGAATCCATCTTTCTCACTCTGTACAAATATGCACAACAAATATGATCAGAATTCTACAATTATGGTAAATTCTGACAAGACACAGGCACAGTAGTGAAACCATTTATGTCATAATATGCCAGCAAAGAAAATGCTAAATATTACAAAATCCTACATCAACATGAGTCAATCTTTCTCACCCTGTATAAGGAGTCCCAGCATCACTAGCAGTATAAAGTCTGACATCATCATAATGCTGCCAGTGTCAGTGTCTGTGAAAGGACTGGACAGTCACTGATCAGTACTGGGGGTCTTAAAGTGTGTGGAGCAGTGAGGCAGGACAGGTATGCAAAGCCCCTTCCTCTATACAAATCCTGTCACACACAGTTAGAGGAGCTCTGATGTGTGAACAGCAGTGGGTCTATAGAGGGCTGGGACACGTGTGCTCTATGCTGCAATTTTACCCTAACAATGAAGTAACTGCATTAATTACAGCTTTTATGAAATTTTATCTGACTTTTAACTTGGTAACTGAATATTGCCTTAGATTCTGTAAATTGTGTTTCATGAATTCCTCTAAGTTCAAATTCAAAGTTTCACAGACAGAAATGAGTGAGCCAGTGACCTCACACATTCATGGCCAATCACCCCCATCCATTTTACCAGCTAAGAGCCAAGCTATAAAACTTTGAGATAAACTCAAAGGTCATTTGTTGAGCAGTTGTTTACAATTAAATGAAATAAAAGTGTGTGTGTGTATGTGAGTCTGTGTGAAAGAGAGAAAGAAAGAGAGAGAGAGGGAGATTTTTTTATTTTTAGAAAAATACTTTATTTAAGGTAAAGTAATTGCTCTTTCGTGCGATTCATTTTTTTTAGCCTGTGCCAAAAATGAAACTGGTTTTTGAACTTCCACCAAATAAATGAAAAACCCAAGTTAAAGGAGGAGAACGTACCTCGGCAAAATTATCTTTCAGCAGAATGCTGAATTCTTGAAGTGTCTAAAACGCATAGTTTTATAAATTTTAATTTGGTAATGATCCAGTGCGACGCATTTTAAAACCGGCAAGTCAATACCAGGGGGCAGACATTTTTACTTGGGGAATCTAAGGATGCGTTCGGAATGCACACTTGTCCACTCACTCACGCTCTATATTGTTTTCAATGTAGAACATTCACTACACAGTGCTCTATATAGTGGGTGAGTGTGCATTTCGAACACATTATCCAATCAAACGCCAGTGCCGCGGTGCTTGTGGCATCAGTTATTGTCTTTCGTAACATCACTTGTTCTCTTTCCTTTCATCCAGGCCATGGAGAAGTTCAGAGGGCCTTCAGTAAGCTTCACCCTTTACGGCTTGGCTGCCCGCAAGCTGTTTTTAATTAAGCTGGCCTGATTAACAATCAAACAATTTATGGACTGAGTGACCAAGACCAAAACATGACCTATAATTACAACCCCAATTCCGAAATTGTTGGGACAAAGTGTAAATTGTGAATAAAATCAAAACGCAATTAGTTTCAAATCACACCAGCCAGTATTTTATTCATAATAGAACAGAGATAGCATAGCAAATGTTGAAACTGAGAAATTTTAAAATTTTATCGACAAAATGAGCTCATTTCAAATTTCATAGCTGCTACAGGTCTCAAAAAAGTTGGGACAGGGGCCTGTTTACCATGGTGTAGCATCCCCTCTTCTTTTTAACACAGAGTGGAGGCATCTGGGCATTGAGGAGACAAGTTTCTTGAGCCATTGGAATTTGATCCCACTCTTGTTTAATACAGGCTTCCAGCTGCTGGAGAGTTTTGGGTCGCCTTTAACGGGCTTTTCGTTTAATTATGCACCAAGAAATGGATAGAAGCATCTGTTGCTCCAAAACCTGTATGTACCTTTCAGCATTTATGGTGCCCTCACAGATGTGCAAGTTACCCATACCATGGGCACTAACACATCCCCATACCATCACAGATGCTGGCGTTTGAACTGAACGCTGATAACAGGAGGGGTGGTCTTTCTCCTCTTTAGCCCAGAGGACACGATGCCCATGATTTCCAACAAGAATGTCAAATTTGGACTCATCTGACCTTAGGACACTTTGCCACTTTGCTATAGTCCATTTTTAATGAGCCTTGGCCCACAGAGCACGGCGGCGCTTCTGGATCATGCTCAACAATGGCTTCCTTTTTGCATGATAGAGTTTTAGGTGGCATCTGTGGACGGCACGGCGGACTGTGTTTACAGACAGTGGTTTCTTGAAGTATTCCTGGGCCCATTTAGTAATGTCAATGACAAAATCATGCCGGTGAGTGACGCAGTGGCGTCTGAGGGCCCGACGATCACGGGCATCCAGTAAAGGTCTTCGGCCTTGTCCCTTACGCACAGAGATTTTTCCAGTTTCTCTGAATCTTTTGATGATGTTATACACTGTTGATGATGAAACCTTCAAAGCCTTTGCAATGAGGAACATTGTTTTTAAAGTATTCCACATTTTTTTTTACGCAAGCCTTCACAGGTTGGAGAGCCTCTGGACATCTTTACTTCTGAGAGACTCAGCCTCTCTAAGACATCCCTTTCATAGCCAATCATGTTACACACCTGATGCCAGTTAATGTAATTACTTGCTAAATGTATTTTCAGCTGATTCTCTTATATATTAATTGCTTTTTCAGCCCTTTTTTTGCCTGTGTCCCAGCTTTTTTGAGACCTGTTGCAGCCAGAAAATTTGAAACGAGCTCATTTTGTGGATAAAAATGTAAAATTTCTCAGTTTCAACATTTAAATGTTATCTATGTTCTATTGTAAATAATATATTGGCTCATGTGATCTGAAAGTCATTGCATTTTGATTTTATTCACAATTTATACTTCGTCCCAACTATTTCAAAATTGGGGTTGTAGAAATGATAATGAAAAGGCAAATTCCCATTACCTACATTTATATAATTGATATGGCATTGTAAATCCAAAACTTTCGTTGACTTTGCAGCATTTATTTTCACCGTCCTCAGGATTGTCACAACTGCGCAACTTGCCTGACAGCGCCCTTTAGCCGTGACAACATTCAGAATAAAAAACGGATCCTCTCACCCTCGCAAACTAATTTACGCAAATCTGAGTTGCCTAACGAGCAACACAAGTGCTGAAATTGTAAAGACATATTGATATTTTACATCGTCATTTATGCATAGAAGAAGACGCCTCATAATTTTGTGGTGCAATGCTTAACAATGCTATTAAAAGTAAATTAGACTGTCGTCGGTTTTTACCAATTAGTCTGAGCAACTGTGGCTAATTGGGAGATGTAAACTGGTTTAGGTTATTAAGCATTTTTTAAAGGTGAGGTTTCCGAAGATTCCCCAAGTAAAAATGTCTGCCCCCTGATATCGAAGCCAATTTGAAGACTCGCTGGTTTAAAAATACGTTGCACTGGATTGTTATCAAATTAAAATATGTGTTTTAGACACCTCAAGAATTCTGCTTTCCGCTGAAATATACTCTGCCGAGGTGCGGTCTCATCCTTCAAAAGAGTGAAGAACGCTGTGAGTCTCTTCCACTCAGTAAAAACACAAAAGATGGTCTCACAGAGATCACAAAAAGAACACGTATTGGAAGCAGAAGCATTAAGAACAGAGATAAAAGCATTTGAGGCAATGGCGCCATGTAAAATCCTCCACTGGAGGTCTGCAGTCCGTTTCTTTTGGGGAGGTTCATGTAAAATCCTTCACTGAGGGCTCGGGCCACTGTCTCCGCTCAGGCTACTCATCCACACACTGAGTGGTCGGTGGCTCAGTCCTGTCCTGTTCATAGTTTTCACACTATTAAAATACAAAGTTCTCTTGTCCGCTCTGTGCAGGCTCAGTTTTTCAGGGCAAACAGCAGTCAGCAGAGGTCCACTCAACTCTCCAAACTCAGGGTCCAAGAAAATCTAAGGAAACAGATCTCTATGGTTCGGTAGAGTGGTTCCCTGGCTGTACTCCATTAAGAGGCTCTTCTCCTCCTCAGAAAGCCTCTGCCTCCAGAGCTCCAAGACCCTCTGAGCCACCCGGACAGACCGAACTCCCAGCAGAGAGCTCACAGCCCTGGCATCAGCCAGCGCCGGCCCCACAGCATCTACTAACTGTTATAGGCACACAGTTTTTGTTTGGTACAGTTTCGCCATGAGCCCCGTGACACTATTACATATGACAAGCCTGTCCCCATGGATCAGCAGCCCCTTTCTTTACCAGTGCAGCGAGTTACACTTTTCACATCTTACATGATTAAAAAGTGCCCAGGATTTAAAAACACTCTGGTAAAACTGAGGTAACCCATTTAACTTTAAAAATTTAAAATCGGTTAAGAACAGGGCAGCATCCAACCCCAGGTTATTTATACGTCTGAGAATGCAGCCAGCGACTTCTCTCAACACTAAATCTGATGGACACGTCAAAAACTTTTGAACAAACTGTAGCCTGAAGGTGGTTGTTCTACTGGCTAACTGGATGAGGCCCTGTCCCCCGTCTTCCCTGGATAAAAACAGCATCCCCAGTGGTACCCAGTGTGAACCATTCCAAAAGAAATTGACTATTTTTGCTTGAATGTGGGCTAAGAGACCTGATGGAGGGTCTACACAAGCCAGGTGATGCCAAAGTAAAGAGGCTATGAGATTATTTAGCATAAGCACTTTTCCTCTGTATGACTTCTGAGGGAACAGCCATTTCCATTTAGCTAATTTTCCTTCAATTTTTTTCTATGACGTTCTTTCAATTTTTTTGTACCATCATTTCATTTCCTAAAAGGTTACCAAGGTATTTTAAGCCATCTTTCTATCCAGGCCAAGTTCTGGGGAAGAATTGGGAGACCACAATACCATTTACCTACAGCAAGGGCTTCACTTTTCCTCCAGTTCACCTTTGCTTTGATACAAAAGTAAAATCGTTAGTAATATTCACTAAAATGTCAACATCTCTCTGGTTTTTAATAAAGACAATGACGTCATCTGCATAAGCAGATAAAACAATGTTTTCATTAAAAATGGGTCAAATCAAACTTCAATACTGCGTACTGGGTATTTTTCATAGTCGGGGTTCTAGGGAGAGGGCATAAAGCATACCAGATAACGCGCATCCCTGGCGAATGCCTCTCTGCGCACTTTAAACGGAGCACACAGACTACCATTGAACTTCAGCACATTCTCGACATCACTGTACAGCACCTTTATTTTAGCAATAAACTCAGCCCTGAAACCAAACTTCTCCATCACTTTCCACAGGATGCAGTGCTCAACACAGTCAAAAGCCCTCTCTTGAGCAAGAGAAATCAGGCCAGTATTTATGCCAAAAGAACTGCGGACCTCTAAAGCATCTCAGATTAGGAATGCAGATTTGCTTCCTTCCTGATTTCTTATTTTTTTGCATATTTGTCAAACTTAAATGTTTCAGACAGTCAAACAAATTTTATTTTTAGACAAAGATAACCCGAGTTAACACCAAATGCAGTCTATAAATGATGTTTTCAGTTTTTAAGGGAAAAAAGCAATCCAAAACTACCTGGCCTTTGAGAAAAAGTAATTGCCCCCTCTAGTTAAATCATGAATTAACTGCGATTCACCACATTTTTTTATTTCAATTTCACTTGCCACGCCCGGGCCTGATTACTGCCAGACCTGTTGAATCAAGAAATCACTCAGATAGAACCTGTCTGATAGAAGTAGGCTAAAAGATCTCAAAAACCAACACATCAATCTAAAGAACAATCTAAAGAAATTCAAGAACAGGTGAGAAACAAAGTAACTGACATCTGAATCATTCCTTTTCAAATTTCCGAATTTCACAGAAACTTCCCACTTGACCATCTCAGATTTGGCTGAAAAAAATTTAGTGGGTGCATACAACTCCTAGTAGGATAAATCCTAAATTTTAGCTCTCACCTCCTCACAGTTTTGTCATAAAAAAATGTTTTTGCAACTAAGTTTCGGCCTTTTTCGAACGGCGATTTCTGAGGAGCCACTTTCACATGGTTATATCTAGGAAAGTATTTCAGCGAAGTCCTTCAAATTGTCAGGGGTGTAAATGTGCTACTATAACTTGAGGAATATGGACTTATAAAGGTGTCCCTTTATTTTATCATATATTTCTGGGTGCTTAAATTTGCTTGAAATTTTCACTCTTTTCCCATATATGTTGTGTATTTTGTAATTTAACTCTGCCCCTCTCTTATGAATAATCTAGAAAATATTAAGATTTTAAAATGAGAAAAAAAAATCGTGCTATTTTTTACATTTTATACCAATAAAAAGACACCATCCACTAACATCAAATGGACTGTTTAAGAAAGATTAGATGCCTGTAATTAACATTTCCAAAATTAGGGATGGTGTTCTGCTTTATTCTCTGAAAATAAATTTTTGAAAATATATTTTTGTGTTTTTTAAATATGTAAATAACATATTGGCTCATATGATCTGAAAGTCATTGCATGGTGATTTTATTCACAATTTACACTTTGTCCCAACTATTTTGGAATTGGGATTGTAAATATATATATATATCGGCTCCTGAACTGGCAAAAAGAATGATTGGTCACAACCTGTTTTCAATCGTTCATTTAAATTACCATTACAGAAACTCCAAAAACTCTCAACATTATCTGGTGTGGCCAGTTTTCATTTATAACGTATACCGATTACGACTCCGGACTTCTCACGCTTTTCTGTACTCAGCAGATGGAAGCAATGCATATTTTTCGCGATCGTTTAAATAGTTTAAATGAAATAAGATCATTTGAAAAGTCTTTATGCAGTTCCATTGCTTCCAATAATCTTATTTCATTTAAACAGTTTAAACAATCATGAAAAACAGGCATTTCTTCTAACCCCTGAGTAAAGAAAAGCGTTAGAAGTCCGGAGTCATAATGCAGGTGAAACCTCCATGCACAAAGACTTCAATTCCTGTTGTGTCTTCCTGAATCAAAAGTTTTTATACTTTTGAGGTCCCTTTGTCCGTGAATAATTAGAGAGAGACAAAATCTTCAGAAGTTATCTTTATTCCAGCCTTGAATCGTGCAATAATCCAAACCCGGTGAGTAGTCCTTGCTCATAAGAAGCACTAACCCAGCATTCCCAACAAACTTTGTTCCAATCACAATACATGGGTCGTACACTGATTATCTCTTAAGTTTTTTCTTTCCCCTGTTGGTTGGCAGCTCTCTGTGGGATTCTCTGTAGAAAATTGATGGCGCACAGAAGTATTGGTCTCCTAAAAAATGAAAGAAATAACACTAAAATGGAGAGGAAAAATACAGCCAATGGAATAGGATAAAAATAAATACATCAAATACATCAATGATTCAACTGATTGTGTTTTCAGTCATAACTAATGATTTTACTGAACAAATATAGATCAAAGCTGCAGAAATCAAATACATTGATTGTGTTTTCAGTCATAACTAATGATTTTACTGAACAAATATGGATCGAAGCTATAGAAATCAAATACATTGATTGTGTTTTCAGTCATAACTAATGATTTACTGAACAAATATGGATCAAAGCTGCAGAAATCAAATACATTGATTGTGTTTTCAGTCATAACTAATGATTTTACTGAACAAATATGAATCGAAGCTACAGAAATCAAATGCATTGATTGTGTTTTCAGTCATAACTGATGATTTTACTGAACAAATATGGATCGAAGCTACAGAAATCAAATACATTGATTGTGTTTTCAGTCATAACTAATGATTTTACTGAACATAGATCAAAGCTGCAGAAATCAAATACATTGATTGTGTTTTCAGTCATAACTAATGATTTTACTGAACAAATATAGATCAAAGCTGCAGAAATCAAATACATTGATTGAGTTTTCAGTCATAACTGATGATTTTACTGAACAAATATAGATCAAAGCTACAGAAATCAAATACATTTAAATGTCTCACCTGGTTATGTTTTCAAATCAACTGAACAGAACAGATACTGATCAAAGTTACAGAGCTTGTGCGTGCGTGTGTGTGTGTGTGTGTGTGTAGGTGTGTGTGTTTGGGTGTGTGTGTGTGTGTGTGTGTGTGTGGGTGTGTGTCTGTGTGTCTGTATGTGTGTGTGCATGTGTGTGTGTGTGTGTTTGTGTGTGTGTGTGTGTGTGTGTGTGTGTTTGTGTGTGTGTGTGTGTGTGTGAGAGAGAGCTGCTCATGCGTGTGTGAACTGCTTGTATGTGTGTGTGTTATGTGTTATGTGTTATGTGTGTGTGTGTGTCTGTGTGTCTGTGTATGTGTGCGTGTGTTACTGCTGCTTATATAATCTGGTTATTGATTTACTGATGAATATGACTAGAAATATTGAAATATAATCCTCAACATTCCGGGCGAGAATCTCTTTCATACACGTTTATTGAATAATTGCTGACTACAGCAGAGGAACGTAAATATACCACTAAAACTCACACTGAATGCGTGAAAGTTGACAGGTATGCGCTATTAATGAAAACTGGCCACACCTGATAATGTTGAGAGTTTTCGGAACTTTTGTAATGGTAATTTAAATGAATGCTTGAAAACAGGTCATGACCAATCATTATTTTTAAGGGATGGGTTTGAGCCTCCCCTATCGCCAGTTCACCAGCTGCCACTTATGGTATGAACAAAAGTAATTCATTGTATTCTGAAAGCCTAAATAGATTTTTAATGCAGTCATATAAATGTAATTTACAAAGCTGTTGGGTTACTGCTTGATGACCTGTTAATATAGGTGCGTGCCTCCCTTTGTGTGCTGCAAGTGAGAAAGAAAAAGGTTTTTTTTTATATATAGCAACGAAAAAGCTGTGTTGGAGGCATAAATCAAACAAATATGGATTGGACCAGAATCTTTTATTACATAAAAACATGGTGTAAATATTGGAAATGATTACATCCATCCTTTTTCAAAATATTTGACTTTTCGTCAATGTTACATCGCTCTGTAGTCATTGGAAATGTTTGCATTGCACGAGTCTTCAACAATTCAATGCAGCCACTATGGTATGAAGGGTCATTTGTGTCTTTATTATTCAATCAAAAAAGAAGTTGCTTCAACCAAATAACATATTTTCAATCAAAAAAAACACTTCACTTTAATCAAAAAAACCTTTTCAATCAAAGAAAAAAGTGTTTGAATGCAAAAATAAAATTGAGACCCAAAAAACTGCATTTAAACACTGTTTTTCTTTGATTGAAAAGGTTTTTTTTTGATTGAAGTTTTTTTTTGATTGAAAATATGTTTTTTGGTTGAAGCAACTTTTTTTTTTGTTCCATATTATGGGTAGACATTTGTGTCTTTATTATTCAATCCCAAAAAATATCACTTCAATCAAGAAATGTCTTCAATCAAAAAAAAACAGTGTTCAAATGCAATTTTTTGGGTCTCAATTTTATTTTTGTATTCAAACACTTTTTTTCTTTGATTGAAAAGGTTTTTTTGATTGAAAATATGTTTTTTGGTTGAAGTAACTTTTTTTTGATTGAATAATAAAGACACAAATGTATCTTCATCATATGGTATCTAATTGTAAACTTCAACTGCAACTGTACTGAAATACTGAGTTTAAACAGAATGAATAGACGTTCAAAAAAAAAAAAAAAAAACAAAAGTGCACAGCTTTGACCAGGAGCAGAGACCAAACTCATGCACAGACTTGAACTTCGTTCACTGACTTTACTGAAGGACGTGGGCAGACAGGCTAGATCTTGAAGCACAGAAGGTTATTCCAGAGTTATTGTCATCAGACAGCCCAAAATACAAACAAAGTGATGATCAAAAGGACCGAGCAGAAATCACACATGGGTATGCAATTGTACACAATGGGCAAAGCACGAATCAAATACAAAAAGGACAAAATAGGATTTTAACCAAAGACTCGTAAGAAATATTAAATGCTCTAAGCTAACATAGAGAAATTCTGCTTAGTAAAGTTTATTCACAATTTACACTTCGTTCCCAACTATTTCGGAATTGGGGTTGTATATTTTTTCCCGGAAATCCCCCAAAATTTTGTTGCTTTGGCTTCAGGGGGACTCAAGTGTCAAACAAGGGGTCCCAGACTCCCCAAGACCCCCATACTTTGCAACCTGGCTGGGATGCATCTGAACAGTGACAATGATGTTCTGGGTGACTCCAGTATTTCAGATCTTTCACCATCACACACTGTCCTCCAGGTGATCCAGCTGATCAGACCTCAGTTTGTGCTCAGACAGTAAGTAGGTTACTTGTTCTCCCCAAGCTTACCTTTGTCGAGCCACAGCCATCTAGAGACTCTCTCTGCTGCTTCAGTGGTGTTGTGTGTGACTCTTCTCTTCCTCTCTCCATCTGTACCTAATATACTGAGGGCTCTGGCCAAAGCCCAGGCTGTGAAGCCCCTTCACCTACTTCCACTGAGAGGCACCTTGTGCTCCAGCCACCTCACCTGCATTCACTGACCAGCCCCTCAGATGAGATGTTTTCCTCTCAAAGGCCTCATATGGGAGATCATCCCAAGGCACAAATATCTCCAGCAGGACAGCCTGTTTGATGGACTCTGAGGTGAGGAGAATATTGGGCCTGAAGATGGGGCCCACAGTGAGCTGGTAGAAGTTCAGCTGATTCCCCAGATCCAGCATCAGCTGCCAGTTCCATGCAGAGGCCAGGATCCCTGCAGATCTTTTCTCAGGGAGGGGTGTCAGCTGCTCCCCAGCTTTACTGAGTCTGATGACCTGCTTAGAAGGGTGGGTCCTCTTGCTCCTCTCAAACCCCAGTCCTGCAATGACTTTAAAGCCGGATCTAGAGATGATCATTCATGCTTTTATATCATCCTGTTGTTTTTATGTGTTTTATCAAAAAAGATGTTGCAAGTCTTCAGTCTGTCCAAAATGTGGCAGCAAAGCTTTTGACTGGAACAAAGAAAAGGGAACACATCACCCCGGTTTTATCTTCCCTTCATTGGCTGCCAGTCAAGTTTAGAATTCATTTTAAGATTTTACTGCTGACTTCTAGAGCTCTCCATGGTCAGGCCCCGTCCTACATATGTAACCTCTTGACACCTTACTCCCCTGCGTGATCATTAAGGTCATCAGATCAGAGTCTCTTGGTGGCCCCCCACACACATTTTAAAACCCGGGGAGATCGCTCCTTCCAGGCTGCAGCACCACAGCTATGGAATGAACTTGTTGTGTTCCAGGGTCCTGGGCCTTTGGCCAGGACAGTATTTTTGGGTTTTAACAGTTTCTTGTCTCAGGATTTCACATTTCATAGTTCATGTTTATTGTTCATGTTTTTACTTTTCCATGTTGTGTTTTGCCAGGTCTGCCCAGCCACTCCACCGCTTGTCTGCGTTCCGCCCCATGTCTTCGTTTTCGCACACTTCAGAGCTCTGGTTGGCTTTTGGTATTTCCCCCTTCCTTCTGTGCTGTGCTGGATTCAGGGCTGCCTAAGCTTAATTGACAATTAACTGTTTTTAAGTTACTAACATTTACTAACAGTCATGGGAGGTGTAATTCTTAGACAGGCATATTACTAATACTTCTAATTTAGATAGGGAGTTTATTGTCATGATTCCTGCTTTGCTATTTCAAGATCTTGCTGTGCTTTTCTGTTTTAACATTCATGCTTCCTTCCAATCTGCATGCTTCATTGGTACTTAAGCTGAGCACGCTCATTTTCTTAATGAGCAAGTCATGTCAGCCTATCATTGTCCTTGTCTCATGATCTTGCCTTGCCCCTTGTTTCTTCTCCAGGTGTTGCCCCTCATGTGTGCTGATTTTCCTCCCTTTATCTGGAGTCGGTGGAAGTTGGCTGGTAGACAGAGTCTCCATGCCCTTGTGTCTTGTATTTCACTGCAGTATTTTTGGCTTCTTTATAGCCAAGTCAAGTTCTTGTAGTTTGTATTCTAGCCTGATTATTCTTTTGTGTTCGTGGTTTTCTCCCTGGAGGTTCCAGTGGTTTTTGTTTTTTGTCGTTTGGACTTTTTAGTTTTCAGCTCTGTGAAGCTTACCTTAGTTGGATTTTTGCAACCCTTTGGGCCAAGTTTTCTGTTGGCCCTTGTGCCTGTTTTCTTTTGTTTTAATAAACTCCCTGTTCCCCTGCATCTCGCTGTTGGTGTCTCACTGATCTCGCATCAGAACTTCCACTGCCGCTACGTCATACAGACTCCATTGGTGTTTTTAAAAAAGATCTCAAAACTTATCTTTTTCGACAGGCTTTTAACATGAGTTAAACAGCTCTTTCTTACTGTGATTGTTTTTTGATATTGTTTTATGCTTAACTGTGATTGTTTTCCCTATGTTGTTTTATACTTGTCTTTTAAGTTTGTTCTATTTCATCTTGCTGTGAAGCACTTTGATTTTTATCTGGGAAAAGTGCTATACAAATAAACTTTAGTTACTTACTTTCAGGACTTGATCATGGTCCCACATGTACTTTCCCTCTCCTAGTGCCTTGGAGCAGCTGATTAAGATGAGCTCCAGGATCCATTTCTTGGAGCTTGATTTACAAAATGATTTTTCTGCCTCACTCTGTGTGGAGAGAAAATGAATTGGGGATCACACTGAACCCTGTAATGGCACAGCGAATGGGCTGTTCACCTCAACAATCACTTGGGTAATGACACGGTACCTATAAACTGGCTCCGTATGTGATAGACCAGTTTAGGCCTTCCAAAGGCCACAGCACCAGATCAGGTTTGCTATATTCACCTTGTACATCTGAGCAATTGTTTTAGAACTTCTCCTATACTACCTGGTTACCCATGACCCACCTGTCAGCCACAGGACACAAGACATGTTCTGGAAAGAGGACTTCATGCCCAAAGACCTGAAACAAACCCGACAGACCAGCATTGGCAGCGCCACTTTAACTGGGCCAAACCCCACCTCCACTGGATGCCACATCACTGGAAATTTGTCTCTTTTACTGATGAATCCAGATTCTCCCAGCATAACACAGACGGCCAAGAACAGGCGTGGTGTAGATGTGGTGAAGGTTATACTGTATGCTGCATGAACCAGGTCAACTATTGGGGTGGCGGAAGTGTGATGATCTTGGAGGGCATCTCTTATCTGCAATAAGCTGATCTGGTGGTCATCATTCATAACCTAACTGCATGGCAGTACATTAGCATGGTCTTGATAAATGCAGCAAATCCCTGTCCTGCTGGACCATGATGACCTTGGGGATTTGTCTTATGTTCGCTTGCAGCAGCATGAGTTTCTGTGGCCCAACAGAGAGACCACAATGTGAAGTCACTGCTATGACCTGCATGTGCTGCTGATTTTTCACCCACTCGACACCTGTGGGACCAGTTGGGCAGAGCTGTTGGAACAAGACGCCCCCAGTCAGTGACTTTCCATCAGCTGACCTCTGCGCTCCAGGAAGAATGGGCAGAAATTCCTCAAAAATGAATACCCACCATTAACCCTTATTCAGTCCTTGTGACACCATTTTAAGAGCTCTATCAAGGCCAATGGTGGTCATACTTTCTTCTGAACTTTGCCTTTAAGGGTGTCTTTAATTTTTTTTTTTTTTTGCCTCAGTGAATTTGGAAATTGGTGAAATAGTTCATTTAAAATCTTTAATTGCATTCATGAAATGTCGCAACTTGTTCACAGAAGCTTGTTGGAGCAATATTTTTGTAATTAAAAAAAGAATTCTTACGTGTTGAGTTTCTTTTGTACATGAGTATATGAAGGTGAAGCATTTAATTGCTCTTTGCACCTATTCTAATCTAAACTTTCATCATTTCCTCTGAGTTGATTGGCATTGGTCACCCAGAACTGAAGTACAGCTGAGAGCTCCTAAACGACTTGGGCTGATCTGCTCTCCTAACACAGCAACTTAATTGTGGTTCCAAGATTCCCCAGCAGGGGGCTGACACAACACAGTCAGGCAGCCTCTGTCTGTGCAGCAGGGAGGTTTTTGTACAGTCAGTTAATGTGACTCACTGTGGTGGACCTTCGGTGGCGGGACTAAACTGGAAATTGGAAGTAAGTGGTTACTAAACAAGATTATCAACATTTACTTTCAAAACATTCGAAGAAGTTCTGAAAGTTTTTTGAAACATAAAATTTGTACAAATTTTTAGCACTTTGTTTCCATCATAGGCTACCCTAGATTTTATTTTAGCTGAATCGCTGTTAACGGACGGTAGACAAGAAAAATATGAATCTAAAAAGCTTTAAATTAAAATATTTTGACAAGGATACGACCCCGTTAATGGACACTTTTTTTCGCAATTTGACAACTCTGTATTTATTGGGAAATAATGAAAGACAATAGATGACGGCTGCGTGTCTTTCGCATTGGTCTTTCGTCAGAGGTTTTTGTACGGCGGGTTAATGAGTCTGTATCACTGTGGTACACTTTCGGTGGCGGAACGAAACTGTCAGTTGGCCGTAAGTATTTTATCTTTGAGCGCCATCCCTATCAACGTTTTTGCTTTCTTTCTTAATTTCATGAAATTTCCCGAACTTAGATATGCATAAAATGTTAATATGCGTGTACATTATGAACAAACAAAACAGAATGGATATTTTTAAAATTGAAAATTGATTTCAAATCATGTTAATGTAGACCTTGTTGGCGTGAAGCAATCTATTTTATCTTACTGATTTTAGGATAAGTAACCGACTGCATGATTTCACCTTACACTCGAGACAAAGGAATGTTAAATGAATTGTAGGCTATTGGCTGACTTTGTAACTACGGCATCACAGCGTTTTTGAGGGCTTAAAACTGTTGACACGTCTTAACAGTTTGCTGAAACTCATACATTCCTTTCCCACTCATGTGAAATAAAATTGATTCTCTCAATAATTAAGACGTAGAATTGGTATGTAATCGAACGTTATACATTTTCTGATATCCATCGTCATTCGCCATATAATTTAAGCGAACATTTAAACCAGGTCTTACTTATATTGCATGAAGTATGGGCTACAGATTATTGTTATTTTAACATTAGCATCATATGAGCAAAATGCTGAATGCATTACAAACGTTTCTTCTGTTGTACCGGCCCCACTTCTTAACATTTTGCTGTCGACAGCGTGTCTGTATCCTCTAGTCTAGATGAAGTGGGGAATTTCCGAATGGGATTAAGCTAGTTGCTAAATCAATGAACCTATTGTTTACAAACATTCTTATTTTTTTCTATTGTTTTTTATGTTAAATGAGAAGGAACTCCGAAGAAAGATCATAACATATAATTTATTCAGATTTTTTTCAACGTAAATAAATATTTGTTAGCAATTGTAAATGTTCAATTACAACAATGGAATATTTGACAGTTCAAGCGAGGTACAGCAAAATGTTATCGCAACCATTAAAAAAAAAAAAAAAATACATAAAAAATTCGTGCTGTGTGAGCTGTCCTCGCGAACTGTCATATATTCAGGGATGTAAAATGCCTGCGGAAATGTGGGAAACTGCGATTTTCAAACTTTATTTCCGAGCTGAAAAAGTCATTTTTGCGTGTTCGTCCGAAAAATAATTTCTGCACAAGTATGCGCGCGAAGTTGCCGGGATTTTAATACAAACCGGATACTGATAACTCGAGGCAGACTCCGTGCAGTGATCCTGCTGTATAAATTGACTGCGCGGAGGTGTAGTTTAGTTAACACGCCCTGCCTTCAACAAAGTTAAATTGAAGTTGGAGCGATATCATCAATCATGGTCACTTGACTTACGCTTAGTTCTTGTGTGTCCTTTATGGAAAGCTGATCAACAAGTTATGCAAGTGAACTGACTTTCTAAATAGTTCTGTGAACATGATGGATATGATATGTGACCCCCTGGCTTTATTCAAGATTGGAAAATGCTGTTTGAGACACTGACATTGAAAATTTTCTTCCCCTGCTAGTGATTGTACATACTTAAATGGAAAGCACCCGAGCGAGACTTGCTAATTTTTTTTTGGACAATTATAAGGTGTTTGTATAGTGGGAAAATGCACCAGATTCCATGAAATGCTTTTCCAATTACAAAAAAAAAAAGGTTTCTGGGGTTGGATGCCAAGACCCCCCTAGTAATCCAAACCCTGAAGGGGTTACACTGCAGTACCTCGAGCTGCAGGTATATTTTACTCTTTTTTCCAAACCCAACCCTGCATATTTGGAAAATATCTGGTAACAGAATAGAAACCTAAAAAATGTCAGTGTCCATCGTATGGTTCGATTTGAAGCCATAAGTGATAATGAGTCCCTTTAGCCTCTGTAAATTACTGACGCTGGACTTTCTAAATATGACTGTATCACATTCATGTCTAACTGTAAGAACAGACTGATTGACACATGGGGGCATGTCCACTGTCCACTGTCTGACCTCACGTCTCTGCTGCGTCTCCCAGGTGACACAGTCCCCGCCCTCACAGTCCTGCCCCCCTCCAGTGAGGAGCTGAAGCAGGAAAGGCCACACTGGTGTGTCTGGCCAACAAGGGCTTCCCCTCAGACTGGACTCTGCGCTGGAAAGTGGACGGTACCAGTAGGAGCTCGGGCGTGGCCGGGAGCGTGGGGGTCCTGGGGAAGGACGGCCTGTACAGCTGGAGCAGCTCCCTGACTCTCAGTGCGGGCGACTGGATGAAGGCGGGTCACTGACCTGTGAGGCCACAAAGGGCTCCCTGTCTGCCCCCCTCAGACACTGAGGAGAGACCACTGTACTGAGTAGCTCACACACTCTGATCACACTGTTTTTACCCTGTTCTGCTCCTTACTGCTGTCACACTGAGCTGAGCCTGTGTGTGAATCCTTCCTCCAGCCTGAGCTTTCAGTGCTAATATCTTACATGTGCTCTGCTTGTGCTCTTCAACACATATGCACACACACCTTCTTATCTGTGTTTGTGTGTGACTGTGGGAAATAGCTGTTAGACCAATATGATCAATATCACTGACTTAATAAAGATTCTCTGAAGAGTTTAAAGTTGTCCTGTCTCTCCTTGTAAAAACAGCCTCTGGTGCTTCCTGTGAAGTCTTTGTTAAGTACCCCAATGCAGTGGCCCTTTACAGATAAAATCACAATATCATTAATGCCAGAAAAAATGAACCCGAAAATTCAAGAGTTGATTGATTAGTAGATTAGTCGCTTTGAAAACTTTGTTAATCATCAAAGAAGTTTGCTTTCAGTGGTTTCACTGTAAAGATATTCCTCTCCAGATCTGCACAGTGTAGTTGAGATAAGAGTGAGGAGAAACAGAAATAAATCTGATATTTGTGGTCTAGTCATTGACACATACTTTGGAAATGAGAAATATTTTTCACCAAAATAAAGTAACAATGGAACTCTTTTCAGTAAAGAACAGAGCACATCTTCACTATATACATTGCCCGGCCAAAAAAAAAGTCACCGTTTGGAAATTAATGAACAAATTCTATAATTGCATCATTATTGCGGTTATTAATATGTTTCAGCTGGCAATAATCAATTTAAACCCCGACTGATGAAGCGCGTCGCCACTCATTTCTTAAAAAATCATGTCGGAAGACACATCCCTTGATGGTGGAAAAGATGTTACAGTATTTCAGAACGGGCAAGTCATTGGCCTGTATTTAGCAAAGAAAACCATGAATGACAAAAACAAGTATGAGGAATCATTTTCACAAACAAATTTGCCACCACAAAGTCCTGACCTTAAACACATTAAAAGTTATTGGTATGCGCTCAAGAAAGACCACCGAGTGGTTCAACCATTATGTCGAGAGGACAAGATCTTGGCCAAAAATTATGGCATTTCTGATCGAAAATAAATGTTCTGGCATTGCATATAGTTGTCAAAACAATGACAAGATGAATATTCACTGTAATCAAAGCTACAGGGGTTCCAACTAAATATTTGAGAGTGCAACTTTTTTTTTTTTGGCCGGGCAGTGTATTATATTTGCATAACTTGATTCAGAAATACATATCTAGTAAAGGAGAGTTCTGAAGAGAGGAGCAGTGATGTGTGCAGTAACTGATCTGGGATCAGTAAAGGAGGGGTCTGAAGAGAGGAGCAGTGATGTGTGCAGTAACTGATCTGGGATCAGCACAGGAGGGGTAACTGGAGCATCTGGGATCAGTAAAGGAGGGGTCTGAAGAGAGGAGCAGTGATGTGTGCAGTAACTGATCTGGGATCAGTAAAGGAGGGGTCTGAAGAGAGCAGCAGTGATGTGTGCACTGTGCTCAGATCAGTTCAGTACAGCAGGATGTGAGCTCAGCTCACACCAACCCCCTGGGGTCGGCCCAGACACCTGGCCACAGTGCTGCTCTATTCTGAGATTGAGTCAGTCCCACTGAGGGACAGCAGAACCAGCCTGTCCCGCCCTGCAGATGCAAATCTGAGTTTCAGCCCCACAGCTCACAGTTTCTCAGCCCAAAATACCCCAGCACTGAGACAGCTGTTTGAACATGAGGAGGTGGAGGGTTTATTTCTGTAGTGGGTGAGAGAGGGAGGGGTGAACCTCAAAGAAACATTTTTTTCTTGAAAAATCCCATGAAAGATTTTCAGCAAAGAGTTAATCTGTCGATATCATTCAGTCCAGTGCAGGTGACAAACTGACGGGATCCCCTTATATTAACTGAACTAAAACACCTTTCTGAAAGTTCATTTGTAATCCCTCTTATTCCTCTTCTGCGAGATACACACATCCTCTGCACTATGTGATGCTGAGATGTTGTGGTAAAGAAGTGTGTGTGTGTGTGTGTGTGTGTGTGTGTGTGGTTTAGCAGCAGCTCTGCTTTGGGTTCTGTATCTGACACAGAGCAGCCCCTCTTCAGCACAGAGAGGTGTGTATTCAGGGCTGTGGCTCATCATCGCCCCCTACAGTCCTGCTGGTAATATTGGTGTCAGAGATCAGTGGCTCCCCCCTCAGCACCTGCAGTAGGTCCCAGCTGCAGCAGTGCAGTCTCTGTGCAGTCTGACTGAGGGAGGTTTTTGTACGGCTCTCTAACACTGTGTGAACGGTAAGCTACTACACTGCTGACAGTAATAATCTCCTGCATCTTCAGCCTGGACTCCAGTGATTTTCAGTGTAAACTGAGTCCCAGATCCACTCCCACTGAAACGATCAGGAATCCCAGACTGACGAGTCGTGGCAGCATAAATCAGGAGTTTAGGAGCCTGACCAGGTTTCTGTTGGTACCAGTGGTACCAGCTTACTGGCTGTACAGCTTTGACAGTGTCTCGAACAGCCTGAGCTGCTGGAGACTGAGTCAGAACTTTAACCTATTGATCCTGAAAAAGGTAAGAATGGAAATGGATGTCAATACAGCTAAACCCTGTCAAATGATAGGCATCACAGCAGCAAGTTTGAATGTAAAATAAAGACAACTCCACTAAAAAGTTGAATAAGCATTAAATAATGAAAAAAATGGATCCATTTTTTCTCACCCTGTCCAAGGAGTCCCAGCATCACCAGCAGTAGAAAGTCTGACATCATCATAATGCTGCCTGTGTCAGTGTCTGTGAAAGGGCTGGACAGTCAATCAGTACTGGGGGTCTTAAAGTGTGTGGAGCAGTGAGGCAGGACAGGTATGCAAAGCCCTTCCTCTATACAAAAAGCACACAGTTAGAGGAGCTTTTGTGAACAGCCTTGTTACACGACATGCTGCAATTTTACCAATGAAGTAACTATATTAATTAAAGCTTTTCTGAAATTTTATTTGACTTTTATCTTGTTACTGAATATGCAGATTCTGTAAATTGTTTTCATGAATTCCACTGAGTTCAAATCAAAGTTTCACAGACAGACATGAAGCCAGTGACCTCACACATGCAAATTAAAGTATCCGTTGAACTAGCTTAGAGCCACGCTATCAAACTTTCAGATAAACTCAAAGGTTATTTGTAGAGCAGTTGTTTTTAGTATTTCTCGATTGCTAAAGCACTAAACCTATTGTCTGTACTAAATGCTCAGTGGCCTGAACGCATTTATTGAATCGGTCACTCTTGTGGAAAAACCAAAAGCACTTTTCACCTTATTAGACACAACTTGCAAACACATTCTCGCTCACTAAAACACATTTTGCACAGTAATGCACTTGTGTTGCATAATGGTAAGCACAGGTAGCAAAAGTTCAACTCAATTAAAGTACATCTGTCACAGTTTCAATATAATGGGCTCTAATTTCATGACGCAGGGGTGGCGCAGCTCACGCAGTGGTAATTTCGGGCAACACCATGGTTTGGCAATTTGGTAGAAAGGACGTGCAGAGATGGGTGTGGCGCCACATATTCATCATGAACCTGGTTTAGCTCCAACCTGGTTTACTTTCTGTGCAGTGGTAATTTGGCTGACCAGCGCACAGTGTGCACACGCCACCAAAACCTCATAGGCGGGTTTCCAGAATGTCAGGCACATTTCAATGCAATAAATAATTACAGCAACCACTATTTAATGTAACTATCTGAATCAGCACATAAATTATAGTATCTATATCGATTGTCCTGATGTCAGATCAAAGGCGGTTGGCACATGTAATGGAAACTCGACCTGGCTTAATCAACGCAGCTGAATCTGTGATGCAAACTAACGACTTCACATCTTTCTCAGCCAACCACAAAATGCCTCGGCATCAGGCAGTGCCAATATATATATATATATATATATATTGCTTGCGTTCTATGCTCAGTAAAGCCACTTGCACACTGGACGCGAAACAAATTTTTCGCATGACTGATTACATTCAAAGTCAATGCAAAGACGCGAATACACGCGCGTACTCGTGTCTTTGCATTGACTTTGAATGTGATGTATAGTGCGAAAAATTCGTTTTGCTTCCATTGTGCAAGCGGCTTAATAGCCTACTACTATTATTGTCACTTCAGTTTTATCGTTTTTAGTGGGGGAAAGGAATACAGCCTGATTGCTATGATCTCGTACTGAGTTAAGATCACATATTGAAAATGAATGTGTAACATATCTTGCATTGTTGTCCATGCATGTTAATCCCAAAATTTTAAGCAGCAACAGGGTGTAATAATAGGAATACGCTATCCATCGTTTCTCTTCCCAGTGATGCAGGCAGAAGAAATAAATGAGCAACCGTCGTATTTCATTCCAACTTCATAAGTTTGAATGATCCGACGTAGTTTTGTTTTGAAATTCCATTCAAGTTCGCTAATGGTAATAATTTGCGAATTCCCTAGCTAGCCAGCTAATTCATATTCGTAATGCTTAATATAGACGTAAGCGGTGCAGAAAACATGCCTGAAGCAGCAAAGTAAAATGCAACATTAACGCATCATGCAGATATAGGACAGAGGCTTCTTTATTCCAACACTTTAAAGGTGAGGAGAGGAGCTCATTTGATTGGTGAAGATTTGACTTGGCTGTGTTAAACCCACTCAAGGCTTCTCTCCCTCTTTGCCACTTGCGCCAGCAGGAGGGACAGAGGCGGGACAGAGGAGTACTTGCGCCAGGCACATTATTGCAAAATACGCCTGGATACACCCCGTTGGCGCGGCACTCACCCCATTCACCGCGCCTGCGCCTGGTCAACGAATTTAGAGCCCAATGACTCAAAACTGATCACGCTCATGGCTATTGACGTGAGGAAACTGAGCCAGTTCAGTGAGCACTGGTTGTTGAAGGTTGTACAATAGACAGAAATAATCTGAGAAGCAGAGGAAGAGTGCTTGTAAGAGGTGGTCAAGGAGGAAGCGGAGGGGAGCGAAATCGAGTGAGACAAAGAACGCTAATTTCTGATTAAATCTGAGTTACTGTGATGGACCATGTTCTTGTCCATGGAATGAGAATGAGGGAAACAGGACAGAGTGAACAACCCAACACCAGCAGATTCACCGTGTCCACCATTAATCCAGAGATTCAGATTACTTTTTTTAATCATTATGTAAACATTTACATTCGTTATAATTATAGATAATTATATTATCAGAGAAAAATAGCTTTCCCTCTGATTTCTCTTGAATAGGAGATGGACAAGGAGGAGATGAAGGTGCTCACTCAGGGCCCAGGTCTGTGTCCAGACACTCAGCTGATGGCACACCTGATAGTGCCATCTCTCCGACGATGGCCCTGATGCGCTGGTCCAGCTCAGACAATTCTTTGCCTGCTGTCCCCCCTCCAGTGCTGTGCATCTCTCATCTGAATTTATTTACTTATTTATTTAATTTTATTTATTTTATTTTTGTGTTGGTGTCAGATTTCAAGTCAAAGCATTTCTTTTTAACCTCACCGTTGTGCACCCCTCTGCAGATAAAGCATTCACAGAAAGGGTAACTGCATCCCATGCATCTTTTTTGTGCGTGATTTTATATCCAAAATTAACACCACTAAATAGTTTGTTTGCGGTTCACTTCCTGTAGCAGTACTTCCACTTCAGACCTACTATTTGCGTTTTGATTCTGCTGCTCCGTTTTTATTACCCTTCGGCCAAATTTTGGCCAGAGGGGTATTGTTGTCACCTGAGTGTCTGTCTGTCTGTCTGTCTGTCGTCTGTCCATGATTGTCCAGGTCTGTACTCAGCAACTAATGATGGCAGCTTCACCAAATTTGCTATGGTAGCTCACTATGTCCCTTAAGGCGCTTTTCCAACATGGTACCAGCTCTACTCTACTCTGCTCTACTCTACTCTTGTCATGGTTTAGGCATGCGTTTGTTTGTTAGACCTTTATTTGTTCTATCGTCCGGGACGAAATCGGATTTCTTTTCCACCAGATTCCTGGCCCAGCTGGCTGATTGAGCTGGGGCGGAGATTTCCGGACTCTATATATATGGCCGGGGGTTCGCCACGCCTATCGCTAGAGTGTCTGTTTGTTTCTAGCACTTCGGCCAGAGAAAATCTCTAGTCAGATTTCCTAGTGATTTGTTATATTCCATTTATTGTTAGGAATTGCTTCTTTTAGAAATTTTCTCCTCTCTTGTTGTTTATTCTCTCTCGCACTGCTTCCGTGTTGCAGACTTTTATTCGTCCTTGGAAGCACGAGATTTTACCGGAGGTGTGTACTCTCTTATCTGGGCTGCTCTCAGTTCTTTGTCTCGCTGGTCGCGGCACCTGGCATCCTATCACCACCCATTACAACTCTACTCAGCACCAGGTACTTTTTTGGGGTTGCTTTTCCATTAGAGGATAGTACCGCCTCCGTGGTACCTGCTCGTCGTTGCGAAGCAGCATGTTACTGCCGCGACGGCATCCTCAGTTATATCATGTTTACTTTTATTCCGTCGATTTTGTTAAATATGTATGTGTTTAAATCAGGGGATGCGCACTACCGTCACCACGTTATGGCACTAAAGTCCGCAGGTGTTTAATTGTAATTTCTGTTTGACATTCTCCTGATGCATAGGATAGCAGCTGGTGTTGTGTCCGATTCGGTTGCACATTAAATAAATAAAATTAAATAACGTACCACCTAAAAAGGCATAGCAGTGATATATAAGGCATAGAGAATTCATATTCAGGCTTCATGAAACATTCCACTTTGAAATTGAAGGCAAAACACGTAGCAAATCGCAGGAGATGGCAGAGTATTAAAATTTATCGCTTTACGATGCGTCATCTCATCTGATACCTTTCCTTAGAACAAAATGCTTCATCAGCATCCATAAAGTTATTTTCCATGCAATTTTCGTAAAATAGGGGCAGCACAATAACTTTCTTAGGGGAACAGAATTAGACACAACCCCGTTGCTTCGCTACAAACAGGGTCACAGACGAAGAAACGCATTTCATAAATGCAGCAGCTTCGGTGAACAAACGCAACCTTGTTTGAAAGGTAAGGCAACGCACAGTATATTTATCAAGCTGCCTAAAACAACACCCGTTTCAAAAACACAATTTGAAGACCTGTTTCAATGATGGCAAGTGAAGCCAGTTCCCTAGCGATAATGCGGAAGCGAGTTGTCTTTTGCAGAGACGATTCTCTCTGACCGATTAGTGGGCTGCAATGTTGCACGTCACATTTTAGTACCTTCAAGTACCTGGTCGGCCGTTTTTTGGAACCCCAGGAAAGCAGGTACCAGAAAAAGTACCTACTAGTACCTACTAGTACTAAGTACCAGGTACTTTTTCCTAATGGAAAAGCAAAAAAGGTGAGTAGAGTAGAGCTGGCACCGTGTAGTGGAAAAGCGCCATTAGATGTGCAACGTCAGGTTTTTTCTGGATTTGACCTTGACCTTAGCGCTGTGACCTTCATCGCGGAAATCTTGTCCGGCCAAGAACAAAGTAACTATTGGTCATAGCTTCATCAAATTTGGTATGGTAACTCACTGTGATCCATTGATGTGCAACGTCAGATCTTTGGCTGGATTTGACCTTTGACCTTAGCGCTGTGATCTTGATGCAGGAAATCTTGTCCAGACCAGCACTCAGTAACTATTGATCATAACTTCACCAAATTTGGTATGGTAACTCACTGTGACCCATAGATGTGCACCTTCTGGTTTTTGGCTGGATTTGACCTTTGACCGTAGCGCTGTGACCTTCACCATGGAAATCTTGTCCGGCCCAGTACTCAGTAACTATTGATGGCAGCTTCGTCAATTTTGCTATGGTAACTCTTTGTGACCCATAGATGTGCACAGGCTAAGGGGTATTTAGCAACGCGTTATGTTTAGATTTCTGTTTTGGCATTTCCTCTACTTTCCCTCATGGAATCTCTTTGAGACTTCTGTCTGTGTCTGCACACGGCCCTTCCATTTCATGCTTTTTTAGGGGCATTTGTGGGCGTTGTTGTAGGAAAACAAAACTTAGTCCGAGCAAGTGGACAAAGTGTTTTACTGACCCATGCAAATCTATCTCCAAAAAACAGATCCATTCTCCAGAGTCTGATGTAATTGGGTTTATTGTAAATCCATACAGAGGAAGCACAAAGAAACCCAGGCTGGTCTGCGCAAACCACATAGCATCCACTCTTCATCAATCACCCCACGCCGACTGCCCTCCCGCTGTCCGAACCCTCATATTAATTGGCCTTTTGGCACATTCCTTTAGGTGGGATTAAACATGACTCCTTCTACCTTATCCAATATTATTGACTCTGATTGGTACATTGTCCCACAGCAACCCCCCACCCTTAGTAACAAGTTTGCCATTACATCATAGTCTAAATTAATTTTAAGCCTCCAGGGACGCTCAAAGACCACATGTGAGCCTCCCAAACCTTGGGTTCAGCTAAAGTTCAGTAAACTATCTGGGTCATGGACGGTTCCAGAACACTCAGGTGCACATGCTCAGGTAGTGGGACCAGACTGCCTGATATGGTCATTCTGGAAGGTTTGCTCATTAGGCCGGTCTTGAGGGTTCTGCAGAGTTTGGCTTATCTGGGTTTCTTGACAGATTCATAAGTTTTTGCTTCTTCACTGCTACTCCTTGGACAGCAATTTTTAGAAGGTTTTCTTGTTGAATTGAGATTAGGATTTTACTTTGAATTTAGAATGTTTTAGGATATTTTCTCACCACAGCATTTATTAATGGGACAATGGCATGTGCTTTCAATTTATGAGGAGAATGGCATTCATCAATCTAAGAACACAAGTGCGAACGATTCTGCAGGTTAAGAACATGTTCGTGAATTTAAGGTAGAGTTTTCTTAAAGCTAGTTTCTCACTGAGCGGCGAATGCTTATGAATGTAGCAAATTTTGAGTTTCATCAGACTTCATAAAAGGGCGCAAAGTAGTTCGCTAAAAGTTTTTAGGATCGCAAATAGTTTTTCTTGTCGCAAAGAAATTTTGAGCATGTTCAAAATTTCTTTGCGAATTTATTTTCTCACAAACAGTTGCAGACGTTTGTAAAAGAGTTGTAAGCGTTTGCAAACGGTTGTAACACGTGTCGCTAAAGTTCTTTTTGGTTCGCGAAGTAGTGACCACTATACAACAGAGCTACGAATGCTGACGAATGTAGACGAATATTGGGTTTCGTGAGGATACCATCAAGGTTTCGTCAAGATTGCAAAAGAGTTTGCAGATGGTTTTTAGGGTTGCAAAGAGTTCATTTTCATATTCTAGAAAGCCATTTCCTATTCTTTCGCAAACAGTTACGCGAATGTTGCTAACTGACGCTAAACGTTGCTAAATGTCGCTAATGACACGTAGCTCTATACTGATTTTTGCCAACTTTCGTCAGAAAAATCCAAAATCCAAAATTTGCTACATTCGTAAGCATTCGCCGCTCAGTGAGATACTAGCTTAAGAACTTTCTTAAGAATAATTTAAGAAGGAATTTCAGTAAATTCTTAGGAAGGTATTGGTGAAATGTTCTTAGACATCTGCAGAATTAGTAAACAGAGGATCTCCAATGAGGGAGCTTGAGACACAAAATTTATGCGACGAGTAGCCAATAATTTTTTTTTTATTCCTCGTCAAAGGCTCGGACTAAATGAAAATTACTACTTGAGCTCGTTAATTTGATATCTTGGGCTCACAAATCTGAAATTCTACTTATCCCACAGCATTGTATTATTTGAAAATTGGCAGTCTAGTCAAGTCAATGGGATAAACAATTTGCTAGCTAGCATGCTAACGCTTTTCGCCAATAAATTTATAAATTCAAGCGTCTACGATAACAGTTACACATGTCATTCATTACTTTTTTGGCTAAAAGTGTTAGCATGGTAGCTAACGAATTATTCATCCCATTGACTTGAATAAATAGTCAACTAGAGGCTAACGCAAGTGATGGTGAACGTTTCCAGCAGATTTGGTCGTTACCTTTGGGACCATATTAGTTAACATTTGCCAATGAACGGAATCTGACCAAAGGCAACGCAAAAAAGCTGTATCACACGTGCCATACCAAACCTGCATCTCATGGGTTGTAGCATACCGATTATTTATCATTTATTTGAAAAAAAAAAATTCAGACCTATCTCGAAAACAACTTCATTCAAATCTTAGACAAGTGGGCATCGGACAATACCCACACATGCCAAGGCCTGACTCGGCTACAGCACCATTGTGTAATGCATAGATAATAAGACAGAAGTGCACTGATAGGTCATATGTTCATGAGTTGGTTGGTGTCCGGGACTCGTCCGGGAAAAAATAAAAATTTTCTTCTCGACCCCGTTGTCCAAGGCTCAGTCATAGACTGTATAAAAACATGGACGCAGCACCTGGGTCTGAAAAGTGAAGCCAATGCAGAAATCTCTTAAAATTGTAATCTTTTTAAAGGCCAGCAGATGGCGACATCAGTGGTTGCAGAGAGAAGTTCAATGCTATAGAAGTCCATGAGAAAATGACCCTACTTTCCCAACTGATTTATTATTTCAGTTATGATTTTCCATATTTTTCCAGCTAAAATAACACTGAAATTTGTGTTCTCTAACCATGAAAATTAGCGGTAATTCATTGGTGATGAACCAATGCTTTCCCTCTTGCTAATATCAAAGAAAAGTAACAAAAAAAAAAAACTTTGTTTGATGATTCAAGAATTAAAGTGATGGTTCGAGAGAACATATTCCTGAATCAGGAGTTTGGGGGAGAGCAGGGGGAGCACTGACAGAGAGTGTAAGAGCATTCCTCCCTCCCTCTGTGTTGATCAGTGGAGATTTAAGTCTGTGTTGGAGATTAAGTTTCCGTGGTGAATAACTTTGTTAACCTCACTGAATGCTCTCTCTTATCTCTGAATGCGTTATCTCATATCTGAATACTCTGTCTAATCTCTGATTACATTTTCTAATCTCTGAATGCTCTCTGTAATATCTGAATACTCTCTCTAATCTCTGAATAATCTCTATCATCTCTGAATACTGTCTCTGAATGCTGAATACTCTCTCTGATCTCTCAATGCTCTCTCTAATCTCTGAATGCTAATTTGTTCCTTTCATTAATTTCCAAAGTGCCATGTAATTACTGGGAATGTATTATCCTGGCAATCTGCGGTATCTCTTCATCTAAACTATGGTCATATTGACAAATGTAAACAATTCTTAACAAGAAAAACAACCTACATCATGACGTACCCCTGCATGTCAAAACTGTACTTTATTATACTATATACTATCCGCCATTTAAAACGCAATGCCCTAAGTGGGATCGGTCAGTGACAGCGCCTGTGTTCCATTCTCGGATAGACAGCCGACTGATTGCTGAACGGTGACAGCGCAAATGACGCACCACGTCTCGGCGGCTGAGACCTGCCCGTAACATGCCAATGGCTCTTTTTCTCTCTCCTGTACCACAAGCGGTTACATTTTCTTGATGCAGTAGCATTTTTCTTTTTTTTTTTTTGTTGGCTTTATGTAGGCTATTGACCACACCCAAAAGAACAAGTCAAGTGTCACTGTACACATCACAAACAGCTCAATGTTTGTTATTACTGAAGTGCTTGGCGCGTGCACGTGGCGCGCGTCAGGATTACAATACCACAAACTTTTCTTTATTTACACTCGTGCCTCACTGGAAAAGCAATAAAAATCTATCAATTCTTCAATTTGCTACAAATACATTACATACCTCTCTGTTGCGTTTTTAATGGCGCTAAGTGCATTATATGTACAAAGGGTGAACTGAGGAAATGCCTCTGTTTTGTTCCGAAATTAATAGCCCACTTCTGTTCCATTGAAAATTTTAATTCCAGTCTATAATTGTGTGCTTTGTTTGATGTGCTCACCATCTTTTTGAGTTTATTCAGAAATTAGGACAAGTGTTTCTCTGAGAATTAAATCTGTTTTACTTTGATAAACAATAATATTCTGACCAATGTCTTTACGTCCATCGTGTTCTTTTTGATTAAGTTTCTAAATTATCATAAAAAAACCACTTAATTTTCACGAGACGTATGGATAGACTTGTCTTACCATAAACTAATACAGGATTACATTTGGAAATATGTGCGAAATTATTGGGCAAACTGTTTCAGAGCAGAACCTCTCAATGTTTCAGATCAGTGGCTCCCCCCTCAGCACCTGCAGTAGGTCCCAGCTGCAGCAGTGCAGTCTCTGTGCAGTCTGACTGAGGGAGGTTTTAGTGCGGCTCTCTAACACGGTGTGAACACATTCTTGCTACTGATGTAGTGGTAACTCTGACAGTAATAATCTCCTGCATCTTCAGCCTGGACTCCAGTGATTTTCAGCGTAAACTGATTCTGATATTCACTCCCAGAAAAACGATCAGGAATCCCAGACTGGCGTCTTGTGGCATTATATATCAGGAGTTCAGGAGCCTGACCAGGTTTGTGCAGGTACCAGCTAAGCTCTGATGTGTGAACAGCAGTGAGTCTACGGAGGGCTGAGACATGTGCCCTTGTTATGGTTATTTCTGAACTAAAATAATGGACTAATGATGGACCGGTGCCTGTGGGCTCAGTTTCTGAAATGCAATACTTATTCCTCTGAGTTCTAATGGAAGATACAATGTAAAATGTTTTTGTTAATAATAGTAAACAACATATGAACTGATTCAGACCCAGTTTAACCAAGTGAAATAAATCAAGTGACAGTTTTGAGAGGGTTTTACTTATACGATGGAAAGACGCGCATCAGCTGGCGGACTATAGCCAAAAACTGGTGCCTCACAGAAAGAGGGGGATAGAAATGCAAATATCAAAGGAAGAAGTCCTGGAGCACACAGTTATATAAGGCGATTTATTAAGGTGCAGGTGACTAACGTTTCGACACAAGGTCTTCTTCAGAGTCAAACAGGGGGCCAAGACTAGAATGGACATTTAAATCTCCCTCCACAACGGAGTGGCAATATCCCATTGGATAGAGTGAACACATTCAAATAAAATAGCCAATGACCCGAATACACACACTCACGAGATGAATGAACACGTAAGAGAGCCCCTCCCATTGTCAAGCAAAACATCTCATTGGTGGGAGAAAAAATCTATTGGAAATAAAAAGAAAAACAATGGCACATAGGAATAATCAAAGAAAACAGGACAAATTCATTTCTTCATTTAAACCAAAAGGTTCCACAGTGTTAAGTGTAAATATCCAGAAGGCTTCTCTGCGTAGGAATTTATTCACAATATCCCCGCCTCTTGGCGGTGGGGTGATTTTCTCTATCCCCCAGAATTTAAGGGAAGCCACTGACCCATGTTTAGCCTGTTGATAGTGACGCGCTATGGCATAATCAAGGTTTTTGGTGCGGATAGCAGTCTTATGTTCAGCTATTCTCACTTTGAGAGGACGTTTGGTTTGTCCCACATACACTAATCCGCATGGGCATTTTAACATGTAAACAACATGACAACTTTTACAATTAATAAACGAATTGATTTTATATTTCTTGCCCGTGCGTGGGTGCGTGAATTCTTTAATATCCGAAGAGTTTGAGCAGGGGTGCAATGTCCGCAGCGATAAAAAACCTATGGGGTTGAGGAAGCCAAGAAGAGAGGGGCGGCGTACGAATGTTCGAGTGGACCAGCCGATCTCTAAGATTGCGTGCACGTCTAAAGGTAATGCGAAGGGGTTGAGCAGAAATGGCCTTGAGAGATGGGTCACTTTTGAGGATATTCCAATGTTTAAGGACAATATGTTTAATCCTGCCTGCCATGGCCGTGTACTCTGTGGAAAAACAGAGGCGAGGAGAAGCTTGATCCCTAGATCTTTTTGTCAAAAGGGCGTGTCTTTCCGAGCGCATTGCTCTCTGATAGTCCAAATCAATACACTCGCCAGGATAACCTCTGGCTCGGAAGCGCTCCTTCATGTCAAAAGCTTTAACATGAAAGTCAGTCTCGGAGCTGCAATTTCTGCGCAGTCTAAGAAACTGACCAGTGGGGATGTTCTTAATCAGCCGGCTGGGGTGATTACTGTCGGCTCTTAGGAGAGTATTCTTGCAGAGAGGTTTGCGAAAAATTGTAGTCTGTAATGTGCCGTTTTCCTCTTTGTAGATGGTTAAATCTAAGAAATTGACCTCGGTAAGACTATATTCCTTGGTGAAACTCAAATAATTAGTGGAAGTATTTAGATAACGAAAGAAATCATCAAGTTCATTGTTACTGCCCTTCCAAATAACGAAAATATCATCAATATATCTCTTAAACAGAGCGATCTTAGACAAATAAGGGTTTGAGGAATCAAATATGAATTTTTCTTCCCACAGCCCCATAACAAGACAAGCATAAGACGGGGCAAAGGAACTACCCATTGATGTCCTACGGGATTGAAGATAATATTTTCCGGAGTATTTAAAAAAATTGTTCGACAAGATGATTTTTGACAGTGTCAACAAAAAGTCCTTAGGTGGAAATAAACCATCGGGACGTTTATCTAGATAATATGAAAGAGCTTCAATACCGATCTGATGAGGAATACAGGTGTATAAGCTCTGAACATCAAAAGACACAAACAAGTCGTAACTGTCACATTTCAAATCCTTAACGATGTTGAGGACATCAGTGGTATCTCCTAGAAAGGAAGGCAAGTCAACAACAAATTTCTTAATAAAGAAGTCGACGAATAATGACAGTGGCTCCGTGAGACTACCGATACGACCGAAGTGGACTCTTCTGACACGAGCGACATGGATACTTCACTGCAGCAACCCACTAGGCCTTTTTTAACGCACCACCACACCGGACCAAGAAGACGCGCGGGGCACGCGTTGACGCAGGAGAGCCTTTGACCATCCGCCGCTCTCAATGCAACAGACTGAGGAGACTGTAGTCAATATCTCGGGGGTGAGGCTCACAGATAATGACAAATGTGTTTTGAGTAAAGGCCTCAATTTTTCCCCATCCTGTGCTATGAACCCATTTAAACTTAAGGTTGATACATTCAAATTTTTCAGACATCTACATTTGAAACATTTTTTCTCTGCTAACACTTCTATGACTACCTATAACAATATGGTGAGCAGCGATCCTGCTGTGTCTGATGTTGATGCTTATGCCAGGGAGTCCACTCCCTTTAAAAGAAAATCTTTCTTTTTACCATCTACCAACCTTAATCCTACTATTGTCACATTTAGCCGTCTAGCTGAAAACGATTTAATGAAGTTGTGTCAAAACATGTTCCCTTCCAAATCAAATTTGTCCAAGGCTGAATTGAAAGCGTTAAACGATTTGGAAAAAAGGTCAGACCTCATTATCAAACCAGCCGACAAAGGTGGAGCTACAGTTGTTATGAGTTTTGAGAAATACGACGCTGCTATTAAGTGTCAATTGTCCGATACTAATTACTACTTACCTTTGAGCTCTGACCCCACCGTTGAAATTAAGAAAAAGATTGATGACTTTATTGACACATCTTTTAAGAGTGGTTGGATTACTCAAAACGAGAAAGACTTTCTTAAAACAGAATTTCCAATTTGTCCGGTTTTTTATGGCCTACCGAAAATTCATAAATGTCTTGACAACCCTCCCCTGCGCCCCATTGTTGCTAGTATCGGTAGTCTCACGGAGCCACTGTCATTATTCGTCGACTTCTTTATTAAGAAATTTGTTGTTGACTTGCCTTCCTTTCTAGGAGATACCACTGATGTCCTCAACATCGTTAAGGATTTGAAATGTGACTGTTACGACTTGTTAGTGTCTTTTGATGTTCAGAGCTTATACACCTGTATTCCTCATCAGATCGGTATTGAAGCTCTTTCATATTATCTAGATAAACGTCCCGATGGTTTATTTCCACCTAAGGACTTTTTGTTGACACTGTCAAAAATCATCTTGTCGAACAATTTTTTTAAATACTCCGGAAAATATTATCTTCAATCCCGTGGGACATCAATGGGTAGTTCCTTTGCCCCGTCTTATGCTTGTCTTGTTATGGGGCTGTGGGAAGAAAAAATTCATATTTGATTCCTCAAACCCTTATTTGTCTAAGATCGCTCTGTTTAAGAGATATATTGATGATATTTTCGTTATTTGGAAGGGCAGTAACAATGAACTTGACGATTTCTTTCGTTATCTAAATACTTCCACTAATTATTTGAGCTTCACCAAGGAATATAGTCTTACCGAGATCAATTTCTTAGATTTAACCATCTACAAAGAGGAAAACGGCACATTACAGACTACAATTTTTCGCAAACCTCTCTGCAAGAACACTCTCCTAAGAGCCGACAGTAATCACCCCAGCCGGCTGATTAAGAACATCCCCACTGGTCAGTTTCTTAGACTGCGCAGAAATTGCAGCTCCGAGACTGACTTTCATGTTAAAGCTTTTGACATGAAGGAGCGCTTCCGAGCCAGAGGTTATCCTGGCGAGTGTATTGATTTGGCCTATCAGAGAGCAATGCGCTCGGAAAGACACGCCCTTTGACAAAAAAGATCTAGGGATCAAGCTTCTCCTCGCCTCTGTTTTTCCACAGAGTACACGGCCATGGCAGGCAGGATTAAACATATTGTCCTTAAACATTGGAATATCCTCAAAAGTGACCCATCTCTCAAGGCCATTTCTGCTCAACCCCTTCGCATTACCTTTAGACGTGCACGCAATCTTAGAGATCGGCTGGTCCACTCGAACATTCACACGCCGCCCCTCTCTTCTTGGCTTCCTCAACCCATAGGTTTTTATCGCTGCGGACATTGCACCCACTGCTCAAACTCTTCGGATATTAAAGAATTCACGCACCCACGCACGGGCAAGAAATATAAAATCAATTCGTTTATTAATTGTAAAAGTTGTCATGTTGTTTACATGTTAAAATGCCCATGCGGATTAGTGTATGTGGGACAAACCAAACGTCCTCTCAAAGTGAGAATAGCTGAA
Organism: Gymnothorax javanicus; assembly: GCA_029692085.1. NCBI lineage: Eukaryota > Metazoa > Chordata > Actinopteri > Anguilliformes > Muraenidae > Gymnothorax > Gymnothorax javanicus. The sequence continues at coordinate 130,110,142 of CM056197.1, read as the reverse complement.
CATAAGACTGCTATCCGCACCAAAAACCTTGATTATGCCATAGCGCGTCACTATCAACAGGCTAAACATGGGTCAGTGGTTTCCCTTAAATTCTGGGGGATAGAGAAAATCACCCCACCGCCAAGAGGCGGGGATATTGTGAATAAACTCCTACGCAGAGAAGCCTTCTGGATATTTACACTTAACACTGTGGAACCTTTTGGTTTAAATGAAGAAATGAATTTGTCCTGTTTTCTTTGATTATTCCTATGTGCCATTGTTTTTCTTTTTTTTCCCAATAGATTTTTTTCTCTCACCAATGAGATGTTTTGCTTGACAATGGGAGGGGCTCTCTTACGTGTTCATTCATCTCGTGAGTGTGTGTATTCGGGTCATTGGCTATTTTATTTGAATGTGTTCACTCTATCCAATGGGATATTGCCACTCCGTTGTGGAGGGAGATTTAAATGTCCATTCTAGTCTTGGCCCCCTGTTTGACTCTGAAGAAGACCTTGTGTCGAAACGTTAGTCACCTGCACCTTAATAAATCGCCTTATATAACTGTGTGCTCCAGGACTTCTTCCTTTGATATTAGGGTTTTACTTATGTCACTATGAGCAGGTCTGTATTCTCATTCAGAACTGTATAGTTTTCATATGTTTAGCATGAAAATACTTCTGTTATCAGGGGATACAGGGCTGACTATGGAACTGCAATCTAAAATTCGACCCTCTGATTGCAGTCTGTTAAGTTTGAGATTGACTTTGGTGTAATAGTTGATCAGAGCCCCTCTGGTTCAAAGCATTGTCCTGTTACGGGAAAAGGGTGATTATGAGATATAAGATGAAATCTGATGAATAGTAAGCCAAGGATATTATACAACTCTGATTCCAAAATAGTTGGGACGAAGTGTAAATTGTGAATAAAATTGTCATGATTCTGGGTTTTGGGCTATGTCTTTTATTTATTGATTTCGTTTATTGTACGTCCTGGTTTTTCTGTTCATACCATTTCTGTATTGATTGCACTATTGTCACCCCTGTATTGTGATCAGTATGGTACATTCCGTCCTCCCAGTCTGCGTGCCCACATGCTTCAGGGGATTTCAGTGGTTTCTGGTGTTTCACATTATTACTTCAATTCTCGTCTACTTCCTTCGCTCTGCTTTCCTTGATTACTAATAATATTAACATTTATATGTTGTATTATACTTACTAACCTATCTAACCCATGTACACACTACTAACTAACTAACGAGCACTAGGGTTAATTTGTAAAGTTGCACCACTACTAATTACCACTAATGCAATCTCAGCTCTCTCCCTGTTCTAGTCTCCGCCCTTTGCTTTACTTTCCCTGAATCTCCCTGTGCTTCCGTGAAATCTTTCGCACATGCTTAATTGCTATCCTGCACTCCTTGATCTGTGCACGTAGAACTCCTTGACCGAAGCTGTTTATCTGTCATAGGTTGTTTTTGTGTATCCTGTTCATGTCTTGGCGCTTGCCTATTTTTGTGTTAAGGACTTCCCCATGTGTATTTCCCTTTGTAATTATTTCTTATCCAATTCACCTGGCCCAGCATAGCATGTGACTTGCCTCTGGTGTATTTAAGGTCTTCACTGCAGCCTTTACCTTGTCAGAATGTTGATCAATTTTCACTAGTGCACAGAGCCTCGTATGCCTTTTGATTATTGCTTCTAACTACGACACTTTTTGTGCGACCTTGATATTGCCTTGCCCCTTCTTGTTCTGGTTTGTTACTTTCTGGATTTTGACCCCTTTTCTGTACAACCACGATTCTTGTTATTGACGCCCCGTGCATGATCTACCCTTCTGGATTTTTGACTACAATTTTTGGATTACTGTTCATATACCATTACACAATGTCATGGATTTGTCTACCCGCCGGATGCAAAGCGGCAATCCGGCGGGAGCTAGGACCATGGGCCTAAAGATAAATGAAGAGTCTCAAATGCCAGGCTGGTAAAAAGACAAAAGATTTAATTAAATAAACTCTAAGAACAAAGCTACTAAAAACAAGCAGCACCAAACATAACACCAGGTTAAAACAAAGAATGCAGTGGCAATGATCACTGCCAACAGCCAGCCCTATATACACCTGTTGCTCGTTAAAGTGGAGGTGAGGAATGCAGCAGGGGAGGGACTGCATGGGAAAACCCTTAAACACATCTGCTTCTCTGGTTTCGACCCGTCTGTTTATCGACTTTGTTTTTGGATTTTGATTGTGGCCTGGCAATTCCTGTGTTTTCTGGTTTTGACCCTTTTTGTAATAAAGGCTTACGTTTTTGGAATTTTGGTACTCGCATGTGGTTCCTGAACACACCATTACAAAAATCAAAATGCAATGACTTTCAGATCACATGATCCAATGTTATTGACAATAAAATACAGAAAACATTTCAAATGTTGAAACTGAGACATTTTACATTTTGATTTACAAAATGAGCTCATTTCAAATTTTCTGGCTGCAACAGGTCTCAGAAAAGTTGGGACACAGGCAAAAAAGGGCTGAAAAAGCAATTAATATATGAGAGAATCAGCTGAAAGAACATTTTAGCATGTAATTAAGTTAACTGGCATCAGGTGTGTAACATGATTTGCTATAAAATGGATGTCTTAGAGAGGCTGAGTCTCTCAGAATTAAAGATGGCCAGAGGCTTTCCAACCCGTGAAGTTTTGCGTAAAAAAATTGTGGAATACTTTAAAAACAATATTTCTCAACGTCAAATTGCAAAGGCTTTGAAGGTCTCATCATCGACAGTGCATAACATCATCAAAATATTTAGAGAAACTGGAAAAATCTCTGTGCATAAGGGACAAGGCTGAAGACCTTTACTGGATGTCCATGATCTTCGGGCCCTCAGATGCCACTGCATCACTCACTGGCATGATTCTGTCATTGACAGTACTAAATGGGCCCAGGAATACTTAAAGAAACCACTGTCTGTAAACACAGTCCACCGTGCCATCCACAGATGCCGCCTAAAACTCTATCATGCAAAAAGGAAGCCATTGTTGAGCATGATCCAGAAGTGCTGCTGTGTTCTGTGGGCCAAGGCTCATTTAAAATGGACTGTAGCAAAGTGGCAAAGTGTCCTGTGGTCAGACGAGTCCATATGTTACATTCTTATGGGAAGTCATGGTCGTTGTGTCCTCCGGGCTATAGAGGAGAAAGACCACCCTCCTGTTATCAGCACTCAGTTCAAAAGCCAGCATCTCTTATGGTATGGGGATGCATTAGTGCATATGGTGTGGGACACTTGCATGTTTTAAAAAGCACCATGAATGCTGAAAGGTACATAAAGGTTTTAGAGCAACGTATGCTCCCCTTCAAACGAGATCTATTCCAAGGAAGGCCCTGTATTTCAGCAGGACAATGCAAAACTACATACTGCAGCTATTACAACAGCATGGCTTCATAGTAGAAGAGTCCATGTGCTGAACTGGCCTGCCTGCAGTCCTGATCTTTCACCAATTGAGAACATTTGGCGCATAATTAAACGAAAAGTCCGTCAAAGGAGAACCAAAACTCTCCAGCAGTTGGAAGCCTGTATTAAACAAGAGTGGGATCAAATTCCAATGGCTAAACTCAAGAAACTTGTCTCCTCAATGCCCAGACACCTCCACTCTGTGTTAAAAAGAAGAGGGGATGCTACACCATGGTAAACAGGTCCCTGTCCCAACTTTTTTGAGACTTGTAACAGCCATCAAATTTGAAATGAGCTCATTTTCTGGATAAAATTGTAAAATTCCTCAGTTTCAACATTTGCCTTGTTATCTCTGTTCTATTGTGAATAAAATACTGGCTGGTGTGATTTGAAAGTCATTGTGTTTTGATTTTATTCACAATTTACACTTTGTCCCAACTATTTCAGAACTGGGGTTGTACTTTTAAATACTTATTTTACTATCAACTGTGTGTGTCAGTTAATGCAGTTTTAGATCACAGATTATCATGAGACAAGATGTGGGAAACCAATCTGATTGCAACTCTGCCACTGATTCCTGCTCTGGCCTGTTTTCCACAAACTTGTGGGGCTGCTTTTAGCAGTCAGCATTGGCCAGATCTGAATACAATCCCAGCTTGTGATTTCCTTTCTCTTATTCTTAAATTTTATTTATATAGCACCTATCGTAGACCCAAGGTTGCCTTACATGCCACAGAGAGAAGAAACATTAAAACAAGGCAATACAAACATGATACATAATGATAGGACAAGAGATCAATATTAATTTAGGGAGGAGAAAAAAAATGAATCAATAAAATCAATAATCAATAAAATTTTAGAGGGACAACAAGATTGATAGTAAGAGGTGGGTTTTCAGTTGTGATTTGAATAAACAAATTGAAGATATAACACAAAGAGTTTGTGGTAATTAGTTCCAAAGTTTGGGAACCATGACGCTGAATGCCCTACCACCCATGCTGAAGAGCTTAAATCTGGGGACAGAAAGTGAACTGGAAGCAGAGGGCCTAAGTGTGCGGACAGGAGTGTATGGCTGTAAGAGCTCAGTGAGATATTGAGGGGCAAGGTTATGGGACAACTAATTCGCCAGCTAGCATGCTAATGCTTTTCGCCATTCAAGTAATAAGTTACACATCTAATTGTTGAAACTTGAATTTATTCATTAACATCTGGCCATATGTGTGGACATCTTCAGTGATGCTCCTGAAATGCTCCAGCGTTTTACATCTCTCAGCATCACATACTCTCCTCCAGCTGAGCCTGATCAGACCTCAGTTTGTTTGCAGACAGCAGTGAGCTGTTTCAACCTCCATTACTCTCCTCTCTAGAGCAACAGCCATCTAAAGACTCTCTCTGCTGCTTCAGTGGTGTTGTGTGTGACTCTCCTCTTCCTCTCTCCATCTGTACCTAATATACTGAGGACTCTGGCCAAAGCCCAGGCTGTGAAGCCCCTTCACCTACTTCCACTGAGAGGCACCTTGTGCTCCAGCCACCTCACCTGCATTCACTGACCAGCCCCTCAGATGAGGTGAGCTTCCTCTCAAAGGCCTCATCCAGGAGATCTTCTCAAGGGACTGATATCTCCAGCAGGACTGCCTGTTTGATGGACTCTGAGGTGAGGACAATATTGGGCCTGAAGGTGGAGGCCAGAGTGAGCTGGTAGAAGTTCAGCTGATTCCCCAGATCCACCATCAGCTTCCAGTTCCATGCAGAGGCCAGGATCCCTGCAGATCTTTTCTCAGGGAGGGGTGTCAGCTGCTCCCCAGTTTTAATGAAACTGATGGCCTGCTTAGAAGGGTGGGTCCTGTTAGGCCACTCAAACCCCAGTCCTGTGATGGATTTCAGGACTTGATCATATTGCCACCTGTAACTTCCTTCTCCTAGTGCCTTGGAGCAGCTGATTAAGATGAGCTCCGGGGTCCATTGCTGGAGCTTGATTTACAAAATAGAGTTTCTGCCTCACCTCATGTGTGGAGGGTGGATGTATTGGGGAGCACATTGAACACTGCAGTAGCACAGCGAATGGGCTGTTCACCTCAACAATCACTTGGCTAATGATAAGGTACCTATAAACTGGCTCCGCATGTGATAGACCGGGACCCCGTTTCAGAAAGCAGGGTAAACAAACTTTGAGTTTATTCTGTAATTCTGAGTTGGCTTACTCTGAGTCGCTGACCGCGGAGTTTTCGGGTTCAGAACAGATGATAACACTTGGTTCAATCAACTCTGAGTTAACTTACGCCAGAGTCAGGTGTGTGCATGAGGATATTAAAAGCCCTCATCAATGGAACACAGATAACACGATTCACCATGGCAACGGTGGGGAAAAAAAAGTTGCGCCTCTTACTTTTCTCCAGTGGAGTTGGAGATATTAATAAAGGCGTACGCTGCGTACGAACAAAAAAAAAAAAGTAACACAGTTGCAGCTGCAATAGAGCGTGAGTTTGCGTGGCAGAAAATCGCTGACTGAGTCAATGCGAGAGTATTAAAAAACAACCAAATGAAGGTTAAATTACGAGAATGGTACTTATTGAACGGCTACATACTGTATATGTGCTTGTGCATATCATTGAAACAGGTAAGGTGTAATTTCAACAAAAGCAACTGCTTAGTCTACCCTACCTATTTAAACAGCATTCAGTGGCTAATATGTAATAGATTTGAAAAGTTAAACGTTGTAATCAACAAGTTCAATATTTTGAGCTACCGTAGCACTGTCCTTATTCAATTTTGTCTATTTTAAAGCAGTACCTAATTACCTTCTCAAATGCAAGTCCCTAAATTTGTGCTCACTGGGTGTGTACACATCATAGCCAACAGAAAAAAGGCAGAGGCCAAAAAGACAGGTGGGGGTCCAGCAGCACCACCTCTCACAGAGGCAGAGGAGATGGCCCTCAGCCACACCAGTGGGCGACCCTCGTCAGAGGGCATTGCTGGCGGGCAGAGTAGATGGCCCTCAGCCAGTGGGCGACCTCGTCAGAGGGCATTGCTGGAGGCCAGAGGAGATGGTCCTCAGCCACGCCAGTGGGCGACCCTCGTCAGAGGGCATTGCTGGAGGCCAGAGGATATGGCCCTCAGTCACAGCAGTGAGCGACCCTCGTCAGAGGGCATTGCTGGAGGCCAGAGGATATGGCCCTCAGCCACACCAGTGGGCGACCCTCGTCAGAGGGCATTGCTGGAGGCCAGAGGAGATGGTCCTCAGCCACGCCAGTGGGCGACCTCGTCAGAGGGCATTGCTGGAGGCCAGAGGAGATGGTCCTCAGCCACGCCAGTGGGCGACCCTCGTCAGAGGGCATTGCTGGAGGGACCTCCTCAGATCCAGCCACCCCCCAGGACACAAGCGCCTATATAAGAAGTTAGTTATTCAAATGAATGATCGTATCCTTTTCCCAGTACAAATTCAGTGACTCCCAAACATCCATCTTAGATACAACTTGGCACATTGACTTTCCTGTGGCAGTATGATTCCTTGTAAAAGGAAAACTTTTTCAGATTCTTAGTTGTCTGTCTAGCAAAATCTATTATTATTATGACTCAGACTTACATAGGCATTTGAAAAATTGTGATATGACCAGCACACTATTTGAAAAACAGAATTTAAATTTGTGAATTAGTTAAAGTTGCAATTTTACGATCTAATCTTTATCTCTACCAGTAACTGATGGCATAATCTGTCTGGTGGAGCCCTCTGCTATCACAGACCTTCATACAATTGTAAATGCTTTTAAAAATTCAGTCATTTTTAAATAACTGGTTAGAGTAGAACACAAAATATTTTTAAATTTCACCACAAGAGGATGATGAAGACTAAATCAGCTGCCACAGAGTGTGACACAGAGAGGCCTACTGAGGTTTACACCTTAAAAATAAGATCTAACAGTTGATGATAATGGAATATCTTCATAAAACTTGCACCTTATTTTTTTTAAACAGAGTACTGATGGAAATTACTTGGAGGAAGAGGGTCCATCCACCTCCACAGCACAGCTTACCTCTTTAAGATGTTCACCACTGGCCTATGACTTACACTGAAACAAATCAGACATGGCACAAAGATTCATTGTCTTTTTTTGTGTTCCTATAGCTCCCTGTTAAGCAGCTGTATAAGCTGTATCTAGAAAAACAGATCGAAAAGTCCAACCTAGAAATGGACAAAAGGCTACAAATTCAGAAAACTAAATTAGAAATCCAAATGCTGGAGCATCAGTTACAGGTGGATGAGGGGATAACAGGTGGATGATTTTACTTATTTTAACAACATACAAAATATTAACTACTGCATTTGTTCTTGCAGGAAGCAAAGAACTAAAAAACACAAGTTTAAGTTGTCCTTATTTTACTTAAGATGATGCAAGTGGAATCTTTTTTCTCATTCCAAGCTGATGGAAATAACTTATTTCAGGATAATTCCACAGACTTTAATTTTCACATTTTAAAACATTAGTTGTTCTATCTTGAGGTCTTTTGACTTGGAATTAATTGAACATATCGAGGGCTTAGAACCAGAAGTGGCTATGTGGCTATGGTAGGAATTTGGACATAGCCACATCTGGTTCTAAACCCTCGATATGAACTGGCTGATCATTCATTATACCAAATTACCAGACTTTATTGTGAAGAGTTAAAACTCTCCAGAGAGTTATTCATTATTTTGTCCTTTGAAGAGCCCATACGTGGTAGAAACTGACTGTGCCTTTAATGAATGAAGTTGTGGTTGTTTCTTCCCGCAATAAAACAAAATGATAATGAAAACTGCCGTTTGCAAAAAAAAAAAAAAAAAAAAGATGAAGAGCTTTGCAATTTGTTCTGAACTGAGAGCATATCCTCGGTGTGTCACATGAGCAATATGCGGGCTGAGAATTTTGTTGAAATAAATTAATAGATTCCACAGAGAAACGGAACGCTCAAACAAGTATTCGGAAATTATAAAACATCAAACGTGGTCGGATAACTCTCTTGGAGATTTCTTCTCAGTATTTGCTCTTCAAAGTCCACTGGCTCTTCAAGGAATGGACACGCCATGTCTAACATTTCCTCAGTCTTCAGTCTCAGGAGGAGAAGAAATTGAGTTACTTGAAGAAAACCTGCCAGCGAGCAGGTTAGCTTCACGGAGTATGTTGCCGCAGCTGACTCAGTGTTGGACTGAACTCACATTGTGAACTGGAAAACTCAGAGTTTCCTGCAACTCTGGGTGAACAAACTCAGAGTTACCTAACCCCGCTTTCTGAAACGGGGCCCAGGTTTCGGCAGTGCTATAGCCAAGGCACCAGCTCAGGCCCATTATAGTCACCTTGTACATCTGAGCGATTGTTTTAGAACTGCTCATATCCCACCTGAATACCCCTAACCCACGTGTGAGGGACCGAGCAGTGAGGCAAGGAGGAAAACAGGAGGTTTGATTGAAAAAAATAGGGTTTTTAATTACCCCAAAACTAAAAAAAGAATACAAAACCAGAACTTAATCAACAGGCCTATAAAAGAGGTCGACAAAACAGAACTATACTCAAAGCAAAGTAACAGCAACCAAACAAAATGTTAACTGAACAAACTGACCTAACACAATGACACACAAGGGAACAGATATACTGGCTTGGCCAAACCATTAAAGACGCAAGGGTAAAAGAAAAATGGTCACTGATTACAACTAATGCAAAGGAAAAATAACTAAACCAAAATCCCCCCTTCAACACAGCAGCACATGGTATGGCCTGATGAGCTGGCGACAGGATTTCACAGTCCTTTGCCCTTGGCCACACCTTTTGCCCTTCCAGGAAGTGATTGCCCCACATGCTCGGTAACTCAAAGAACAAAGGAAACAATGATTAATAGCAAATAAATTAATTGTCTAACCTTACAATGTGAAAATGTGTGCACTCCATTTAACTAGTGTAAGGTTAAAATGAACAAATTACATGCAAAAATAATCTATAATATAAACTTGAGAATGAATTGTTTTGAGGTATGGGTGACTGCAAATGAAATTAACCTGTGTACTAAAAATAATGAGGTGAAGAGTGTACAATTTTACCACCAGTTGTTACTGTGTGGCTGTGGCCATCACATCACCTATCAGCCACATGGCACAAGACTTGTTCAGGAACGAGGACTTCATGCCCAAAAGCCATAGAAAGTAACGAACCTGATAGACCAGAATTTTCTGTGACACTTTAACTGGGCCAAACCCCACCTCCACTGGATGCCACATCACTGGAAATCTGTCTCTTTTACTGATGAATCCAGATTCTCCCAGCATAACACAGGCGGCCAATAACAGGCGTAGTGTTATGTTGTTTGCTGCATGCACCAGGTCAACCGTAAGGGTGGCGGAAGTGTGACAATCTTGGAGGGCGTCTCTTATCTGCAAAAAGTAGATCAGTTGGTCATCATTCCTAAACAAACTGCCCAGCAGTACATTGATATGGTCTTAATAAATACAGCCCATCCCTTTCCTTCTGGATCATGATGACCTTGGGATTCTGCAGCAGGATAATGTTTGTCCTCTTGCAAGAGTTACTGTGGCCCAACAGAGAGACCACAATGTGAAGTTACTGCTATGACCTGCATGTGCTGCTAATTTTTCACCCACTCCACACCTGTGGGACCAGTTGGGCAGAGCTGTTGGAACAAGGGTAGAAATCAGCGACTTTCCATCAATACCTATGCGCTCCAGGAAGTATGGGTAGAAATTCCTTAAAAAATGAATACTTACCATTAACCCTTATTCAGTCCTTGTGTCACCATTTCAAGAGCTCTATCAAGGCCAATGGTGGTCATACTTTCTTCTGAACTTTGTCTTTAAGGGCGTCTTTATTTTTATTTTGCCACAGTGAATTTGGAAATTGGTGAAATAGTTCCTTTAAAATCTTTAATTGCATTCATTAAACCTAGCAACTGCTTGTTAGAACTATATTTTTGTAATTAAAAAAGAAGTCTTATGCATTGAGTTTATTTTGTACGTGAGAATATGAAGGCAAAGCATTCAACTGTTCTTCTCTCAGTTTTACGCCTATTCTAATCTAAACGTTCATCATTTCCTCTGAGTTGATCGGCATTGGTCACTCAGAACTCAAGCACAGCAGAGCTCCTGACCGACTTGGGCTGATCTGTTCTCGCAACACAGCAACTGAATTGTCGTTCCAAGATTCCCCAGCAGGGGGCTGACACAACACAGTCAGGCAGCCTTCGTGCAGCAGGCAGGTTTTTGTACAGCCAGTTAATGTGACTCAATCACTGTGGTGGACTTTCGGTGGCGCGACTAAACTGGAAATTGGAAGTAAGTGGCAACTAAACAAGATTAACAGCATTTCCTTTCAAAACATTCGATGAAGTTCTGAAAGGTTTTTGAAACATTATATTTGTAAAAAAGTTTGGCACTTCGTTTTCATCATAGGCTACCCTATACAGATACTCTTTTGTTAAACCTGAATCGCTGTTAACGGACGGCAGACAAGAAAAATTTGAAACTAAAAAGCTTTGAATAAAAATATTTTGACAAGGATACAACCAAGTCAAAGGACATTTTTTCGCAATTTGATGACTGTGTTTATTGTGAAATAATGAAAGACGACAGAGGACGGCTGTGCGTCTTTCGCATTGGTCTTTAGTCAGAGGTTTTTGTACGGCGGGTTAATGAGTCTGCATCACTGTGGCTCACTTTCGGTGGCGGAACGAAACTGTCAGTTGGCCGTAAGTATTTTATATTTGAGCGCCATTCCTATCGACGTTTTTGCTTTCTTTCTTAATTTCATGAAATTTCCCGAACTTAAATGTGCATAAAATGTTAATATGCTTTTCAATTATGTCAAGCAAAATGGATATTTTTAAAATCGAAAATTGATTTCAAATCATGTTAATGTATACCTTGTTGACGCAAGCGATCTATATTATGTCACTGATTTTAGGATAAGTAAGCGACTGCTTGATTTCATCTTACACTCGAGACATAGGAATGTTGCCTAAATCGCAGTGTCCAGGGATACGGCAGTTTTATGGGTACGGCTGTTGATTTGAAGGGATTAGGATAAGGATTAGAGATTATGGTTAGGGTCAGGGTTAGGGTTAGGGTTAGAGTTAGGGTCAGGGTTGGGTTAGGGCAGGGTTTGAAATTGGGACTGCCGTACCTCTCTACATTGAAATGCATTGGAAAACTGCCGTACCCGTGGCAACTGCCTAAATAAACTGTAGGCTGACTTTGTAACGACGGGATCGCTGCATGTTTGAGGGCTTAAAACTGTTGACACGTCTTAACAGTTTGCTGAAATTCATACATTTCTTTCTCATTCATGTCAAATAAAATTGGTTTTCTCAATAAGTAAGAATTGGTATGTAATCGAACGCTATACATTTTCTGATATCCATCGCCATTCGCCATATAATTAAAGCGAATATTTAAACCAGGTCTTACTTATATTGCATGAAGTATGGGCTAAAGATTATTGTTATTTTAACATAAGCATCACACGAAAAAAAAAAAAATGCTGAATGCATTACAGACGTCTCTTCTGTTGTACCGGCCCCACTTCTTAAGATTTTACTGTCGACGGCGTGTCTGAATCCTCCAGAAGAAGCGGGGAATTTCCGAATAGGATTAATTTGGTTGCTAAATCAATTAGTCTATGTTTACAAACGTTTTCATTTTTTTCTATAGTTTTTTAATGTTAAATGAGAAGGAACTCTGTAGACAGATCCTAACATGTAATTTATTCAGATTTTCTTTCGTAAATAAATATTTGTTAACAATTGTAAATGTTCAATTACAACACTGAAATTAAATATTTGACAGTTCAAGCGAGGGAGAGCAAAATGTGATCGCAACCATTAAAAAAAAAAAAAAAAAAAAATCGTGCTGTGTGAGCTGTCCTCGCGAACTGTCCCGTATTCAGGAATGCAAAATGCCTGCCTTTTATGCGGGAATTGCGATTTTTAAACTTTATTACTTGAAAAAATCATTTTTGCGTGTTTGTCCTAAAAAAAATCATTTCTTTCGCACAAGTATGCGCGGAAATTGCCGGGATTTTAATACAAACCGGATACTGATAACTCGAGGCAGGCTCCGAACAGTGATCCTGCTGTATAAATTGACTGCGCGGAGGTGTAGCGTAGTTAACACGCCCTGCCATCTACAAAGTTAAATTAAAGTTGGAGCGACATCATCAATCATGGTCACTTGACTACCGCTTAGTTCTTGTGTGTCCTTTATGGAAAACTGAACAATATGTTATGTGAGCGAACTGACTTTCTAAATATTTCTCTGAACATAATGCATACTATATGTGACCCCCTGGCCTTATTCAAGATTGGAAAATGCTGTATGAGACATTAGCACTGAAATTTTTCTTCCCCTGCTAGAAATTGTACATACTTAAATGGTAAACGCCCGAGCGAGACTTGTAATTAATTATTATTATTATTTTTAAATTTTATAATGATAAGGAGTTTGTTTGGTGTGAAAATGCTCCAGATTGCATGAAATGGTTTTCCAGTTTAAAAAAAAAAAAAAAAAAAAAAGGTTTCTGGGGTTGAATGCCCAGACCCTCCCAGTAATCCTCACTCTGAAGGGTTTACACTGCAGTACCTCAAGCTGCAGGTATATTTTACTCTTTATTCCAAACCCTGTTCACAACCCTGCATATTGGGAAAATATTTGGTCACAGAATAGAAACCTAAAAAATGTCAGTGTCCATTGTATTGTTCAATATAAAGCCATTAATGATAAAGAGTCCCTTTAGCCTCACTAAATTACTGACACTGGACTTTCTAAATATGACTGTATCATATTCATGTCTAACTGCAAGGACAGAATGATTGACACATGGGGGCGTGTCCACCGTCTGACCTCACGTCTCTGCTGCGTCTCCCAGGTGACACAGTTCCCGCCCTCACAGTCCTGCCCCCCTCCAGTGAGGAGCTGAAGCAGGGAAAGGCCACACTGGTGTGTCTGGCCAACAAGGGCTTCCCCTCAGACTGGACTCTGCGCTGGAAAGTGGACGGTACCAGTAGGAGCTCGGGCGTGGCCGGGAGCGTGGGGGTCCTGGGGAAGGACGGCCTGTACAGCTGGAGCAGCTCCCTGACTCTCAGTGCGGGCGACTGGATGAAGGCGGGGTCACTGACCTGTGAGGCCACAAAGGGCTCCCTGTCTGCCCCCCCTCAGACACTGAGGAGAGACCACTGTACTGAGTAGCTCACACACTCTGATCACACTGTTTTTACCCTGTTCTGCTCCTTACTGCTGTCACACTGAGCTGAGCCTGTGTGTGAATCCTTCCTCCAGCCTGAGCTTTCAGTGCTAATATCTTACATGTGCTCTGCTTGTGCTCTTCAACACATATGCACACACACCTTCTTATCTGTGTTTGTGTGTGACTGTGGGAAATAGCTGTTAGACCAATATGATCAATATCATTGACTTAATAAAGATTCTCTGAAGAGTTTAAAGTTGTCCTGTCTCTCCTTGTAAAAACAGCCTCCAGTTGATGCACTTGTATGTTATAAGTCTGCTCTGAGTCGTCTGCAGCTTTGGCCCTTATTCAGGTTAAGTCACAATATTATATTCATGTGAGTAAATACAAAGCAAGGGAGTCAAGTGATGACCAGGAAATGTAGTTTTTAAAGTATGCTAATTAACAAGTAGAGCATTATTCAAGCACTTTAATTATAAATAAATATTAATTCAAAAATCTGTGTATTGTAGTTTTGTGTGAATGACACAAAAAAATGCATATTTTTCATTTATGAGTTTTTTAAAGTAAATTACAATGGGATACAAATATTAAAATATGACTACTTTGCATTTTCACTTCATGATATACTTGCGGTACTTGATAGTGTGTTAAATTCAAATATTTAGTACTGAATAAAAGCATGCCAAAATCTCCTCTAAATGATCATGTGTCTAAGGAATATGATCATGTGACCCAGTGGAGGGGTCTGAAGGAATAAAATGCTCTCTTGGGAGCATCAGTTGATAAACAGGGATCAGTAAAGAGAAGAGGGAGCAGTGATGTGTGCAGTAACTGATCTGGGATCAGTAAAGGAGGGGTCTGAAGAGAGGAGCAGTGATGTGTGCACTGTGCTCAGATCAGTTCAGTACAGCAGGATGTGAGCTCAGCTCACACTAACCCCCTGGGGTCGGCCCAGACACCTGGCCACAGTGCTGCTCTATTCTGAGATTGAGTCAGTCCCACTGAGGGACAGCAGAACCAGCCTGTCCCACCCTGCAGATGCAAATCTGAGTTTCAGCCCCACAGCTCACAGTTTCTCAGCCCAAAATACCCCAGCACTGAGGCAGCTGTTTGAACATGAGGAGGTGGATGGTTTATTTCTGTAGTGGGTGAGAGAGAGAGGCGTGAACCTTCTCAGAGAAACATTTTTTCTTGAAAAATCCCATGAAAGATTTACAGCAAAGAGTTAAATCTGTCAAAACCATTCAGTCCAGTGCAGCTGACAAACTGACTGGATCCCCACATATTAACTAAACTAAAACACCTTTCTGAAAGTTCATTTGTAATCCCATTCATTCCTCTTCTGGGAGATACACACATCCTCTGCACTATGTGATGTGGTGACGTTGTGGTTCAGTAGTGTGTGTGTGTGTGTGTGTGTGTGTGCATGTGCGTGTGTGTGTGTGTGTGTGTGTGTGTGTGTGTGTGTGTGTGTGTGTGTGTGTGTGTGTGTGTGGTTCAGCAGCAGCTCTGCTTTGGGTTCTGTATCTGACACAGAGCAGCTCCTCTTGAGCACAGAGAGGTGTGTATTCAGGACTGTGGCTCATCATCGCCCCCTACAGTCCTGCTGGTAATATTGGTGTCAGAGATCAGTGGCTCCCCCCTCAGCACCTGCAGTAGGTCCCAGCTGCAGCAGTGCAGTCTCTGACTGAGGGAGGTTTTAGTGCGGCTCTCTAACACGGTGTGAACACATTCTTGCTACTGATGTAGTGATAACTCTGACAGTAATAATCTCCTGCATCTTCAGCCTGGACTCCAGTGATTTTAAGCGTAAACTGAGTCCCAGATCCACTCCCACTGAAACGATCAGGAATCCCAGACTGTCGAGTTGTGGCATAATATATGATGAGTTTAGGAGCCTGACCAGGTTTCTGCAGGTACCAGGAAAAGCTGCTGTCTCCATTGTCATAGACGTAAACACGCTGACTGACTGTACAGCTGATAGTGACAGTGTCTCCCTGCTGAACAGCCTGAGCTGCAAGAGACTGAGTCACAGCTATATCTGCCATTGATTCTGAGAGAAAAAAAAAAAAAAAAAAAAAACATGGAAATGAATGTCAATAAATATAAAAAATGTCAGAGAAATACTATTAAACTGCATGCTAAATTATACACAGTTGTAGTGATTCATACAGGCAACAATCCCAAAAAGTATGCAGAAGAAATGTAAAATTTGATCATCATCAATAACTTAATTCTGTCCATCTTCCTTACCCTGTACAAAGAGTCCCAGCATCACCAGCAGTAGAATGTCTGACATCATCATAATGCTGCCTGTGTCAGTGTCTGTGAAAGGACTGGACAGTCACTGATCAGTACTGGGGGTCTTAAAGTGTGTGGAGCAGTGAGGCAGGACAGGTATGCAAAGCCCCTTCCTCTTTACAAATCCTGTCACACACAGTTAGAGGAGCTCTGATGTGTGAACAGCAGTGGGTCTATAGAGGGCTAGGATGTGTACTGTATGCTGCTATTGACAATAAATTTATTCTTTTATTTGAATCTTTTTTGAACTTTTCAAGGAGTTACTGCATATGTGCTGAGATTCTGTGAAATATGTGTTTAAACCTTTGCTTGATTTTGTATTCTCATGCACTTATCATACTCAGTTTATGAATATAAAATGAATCAAATTAATGTCTCTTCTGGTGAGTTTTTCCTTTTATCATCACAGGCAGCACCTGTCTTCATGTCTGACACAGTGGTTTTCTGACACAGTGTTTAGAATAAGAATCCTTGTGCTAACAGGTAATACAGGACTGACTGTGAAAGGAAACTCTCTCCTTCATCTCCTGCACTGATCACTGTGATGTTTTCACCAGGGCAGTAGTGGAGCCTTTTCACCAAACCTATATCCTGTCTCTGATTGTTACAGTTATTCTAACTTAGTTTGATAGATCATGTATGCAGACCTGGCAGCACAGTGGCGCAGTGGGTAGCACTGCCGCCTCACAGCAAGAAGGTTGTGGGTTCTGTGTGGAGTTTGTTTGTTCTCCCTGTGTTCAAGTGGGTTTCCTCTGAGTACTTGGTTTACTCCCACAGTCCAAAGACATGCAAGTCAGGTGAATTGGAGACTCTAAATTGCACTTAAGTGTGAGTGTGTACATGAATGGTGTGTGTGCCTAGTGATGTATTGACACACTGTCCAGAGTGTGTCTCTGCCTTTCGCCCACAGTCAGCTGGGATAGGCTTCATTGGGAAGTGAAGTATCCAAGGAAACTGCTGGTCTTGCAAGTCCTGCTTGATTCCTGTGACAAGCTTCACGCTGATGTTCTCATTCCTGTGGATCAGGTCATTCCTACACTGTGGATCAGCAGGACATCAGGCACAGCTTCCTCTCAGGGGCTGGGAACCATACCACCCCAGCCAAACCACTGGACCTGGGCATCCAATGGTCTCCCTTGCTTGTTGCTTCCCCACGGCGAACGTAATTTTTTGGCCCTGTTAATTCTAAAATGCAAGTCACCTTTCATTGCAACACTTGTGCTGGCTTCTTAAGCAATTTAACATATTTAATATTTTCATTTTATTTTTCTAAATTTTACCAGGCTGTATTGTGCTCTTTGTGCAAACACTGGATGTAACATATTATAGACTTGAGTTTGTTTATGAAATTCCTGAGTGAAAAGTATTATGCAGAAATCACAATGGGCATTGATTTCCAGATATTCCCATGGTATTTGTACATGCTCTTGGCCTCTGTGGAGGAAGTCACATTACATTACAGTGACGTAACTGACGCCCTTATCCAGAGCGACGTACAAAAGTGCAAAAGTGAAGTATGAAAGTGCAGAGCTCCAAGGAGGCAAGTTAAGTGCCAATAGTTCAATTGACAAAGCCTGCAGGCATAATGAAATAAGTGACAATTGGACAAACTGTAGACAACAAAAGAGACCAGCGAAAGAGAACTAAAAGTCAAAATGGCTCAGTCTATTTTGTTGTCTAAAAATTAGGATAGAAATTAAACAATGACTAACTATTTATTCAAATACTATATTGAGCCCTCGTAAGGGAAAGTGGAGGGGGTTGAATCGCTAACTTTGCCAACACAGAATGCTTTCCCAGTCCACCGAGTTATGATGGTAATGTTCAATTGCATTAAGAAAGTATGTGACTCATATTTTTTAAAAATAAAACATTATTGTTAAGATGTGTTCCCGGCCAGCTCAGAAGGTCAGGGGAGGTGTTAAGGTGGGTGTATGGGCGGGATCTCGATACCGTGGATTGATTCCTGATCACTACTGTGCAGCCTCTGGCTCCAAATGTGCAATATGGCAGCGTCAGTATCTGGGATATTTTGGCTGCATTTTTGATCAATGGGAGTGAATGGAGACGCGTCGTCCATCTTTATATATAGTCGATGGAAGCCACTACTGGTAAAAGGCAAAAAACTAAACATGAAGACCACTGCATATTATGACATTCTGCTTTTTCCTCTTAAAACTTTCAAAAGGAGGAGTATTGTGTTTAAAAACGCTGGTTACTTGCGTAACCGTGGTTCTATGACTGAATGGAAGACCGCCAAGGCGGTGCTGAAAGCACTGGTGAAAACATCCTCGCATCTGCGCTTCATTGAGAATCATATTGAAAAGTTGTCATCTCGTGACCTCTGATGTGACCAGCCTATATATAGGCAACACCCACGTCATATCGGTCTCATGATCATTTTCGCGCATTCCGAGTGACCAAAGACCCTGGCGGTCTTCCACTCAGTCATAGAACCACGGTTACGTAAGGAACCAGCGTTCTATTTCCTTCACTCCAGACCGCCAGGGCGGTGCTGAAAGCACTAGTGGAAGACGTATACCAACCTAGTCACGAGGAACATTGGCACCATCTGGGAACACCGCAGCGGCATTGCCAGCAGAGGCGCAACATTCAGCCTGTAGTATCGAGCAAAGGTGCATGCTGAAGACCAAGTCGCAGATCGTACAAATCTCTGAGAGCAGAACACCTCGGAGAGCTGCCAAGGACGTTGCCACCGCTCATGTTGAGTGACCATGAACAGCAGAGGGCACTGTACGCCTGTGGATTTGTAAGCCTGGGTAATCACCTCCACTACCCAATGAGAGAGTCGTTGTTTGGACTAGGGGCTACCATTTTTTTTGTGCCACCAAAACAGAGAAATCGCTGGTCTGTTCCACGCAGTTGTGCAGTCCTGTCAACATAGAGATGGAACGAATACTGGCTTGTTCTGGTGGTACAGCCGCCAGTGTAATTGGCTGGTTAACATACTGAGGGGCCAAGACTTTGGGGAGGAAGGCTGGATTAGGCCACTATGAAACGCTCTAGAACAGGGGTGGCCAACCCTGGTCCTGGAGAGCCGCAGTGTCTGCTGGTTTTTAGTGTTACTCAGCACTTGATTGATGAATTAAAGCAGTTCATTACACACTTCACTTACCTCACCTGGTGTCTTAGGTTTAAATCGGGTGGAGAAAACCAAATTCAGCACACCCTCTGGCTCTACAGGACCAGCGTTATCCACCCCTGCTCTATAAACTTTTATCTGTACTCTGTACTTCTGCTCTGTCTGCATTGCAACTACGCTAAATATCCAACCACATTGACAAATCTTGGTTAACACGTAGATTGTTGTCACAACCTGCAAGTCTGATTAATTGGCTCTAGGAGTCTTGTGGGTTGTTCAGCTATTGGCTCATTATTACAAGATCAGTTACGTGAGTAATCAACTACTTTAATCCATCAATTGAGTGCTGATTCACTGCGGCTCTCCAGGACCAGGGTTGGCCACCCCTGCTCTAGAACATAGGACCCCAACGGAGGCAAATGGCTCTCACTGACAAGGCATGTAACTCACTCACATGCAGAGCTGTTGCAATGGCCAGAAGGAATGCCGTTTTAAGAGACGACCACTTCAAGTCAGCATCTGACAGGGGTTCATAAGGAGGCAAGCAGAGGGAGTCAAGCAGAATGTTCAGATCCCATGGCGGAGACCGCACACAACGAGGGGGATTAAGACGATATGCCCCTTTTAAGAAGACCACCAACAGCTGGTGTGACCCAAGTGAAACCTCAGCATCCGCTGCCCTGTGGGCTGCTAATGCTGCTACATACACTTCAAGCGTTGAGGCAGACCTGCCAAGCTCAAGCAAATGTTGTAAGAAATCCAAAATCTTTGGGATCAAACAGTGTAAGGGGTCAATACGGCGCTCTGTGCACCACGCATCAAAGACCTTCCATTTACCCATGTACAACCAGCGGGTGGACTCTGCATGTGCATTCATAACAGTGTTCCTGGGCTGTCTGAACATTCCAGGAGCAGCCCTGCGGACCCAAGGGCCACGCCCACAGCTTCAGTCGGTCGGGGTCGGGATGTTGAATCCTGCCCTGCAACTGCGTCACAAGTTGGCCTGTTGGGTAGTTGGTAAGGTGGTCCCACTACTAGTGAGAGCAGGAGCTGAAACTATGGTCTCGAGGGCCAATGAGCGATGATCAGTAGCACTTGGTGGCCGTGCTCCTTAACGCCACACAACATCCTCCTCAACAACGGCAGAGGAGGAAAGTAAGTAAGTAAGTAAGTAAGTAAATTTTATTTATATAGCACTTTTCACAGACAAGTGTCACAAAGTGCTTTACAGACATAGAAAAAGTGGTAAAAAATGTAGCAATAGATTAAAATGACAGAATACATGCACAAGAAGCTAAAAGAACATGTTATATCAATAAAAGACAGCATCTAATCAAATGCCTGTTTGAATAAGTGAGTCTTTAGTTGACACTTAAAAGACTCCACAGAGTCAGGAAGCCTAATGGGCATGGGTAGTGCATTCCATAAAAGTCGGTTTACCAAAAAAGCTCGGTCACCAACATCTGAGTGCGTAACAGTTAAAAGTTTATGACTGTTGGATCGAGAGGGAACGGGATGAAGAGTGTAAATGAATCAGATCTGTCAGATATGCGGGGCCTGACCGTGAAGTGCTCTGTATGTGAGGGTAAGAATTTTGAACTTAAACCTAAAGGCAACTGGAAGCCAGTGGAAGGACATGAGTAGTGGGGTGATATGAGAACGTTTATTAGACTTGTGAGCAGTCTAGCAGCTGCATTTTCTTGCCTGCAGACGGCCTAGGGTGGATTTATTAAAGAGGGAGAACAATGCATTACAGTAATCTAAGGCGTGCAGTGATAAGGGCATGGATTAGCATCTCCAGCTCTGCGTTAGAGACTACGGATCTAAGCTTACTGATATTTCTCAAATGAAAAAAAGCAAGATCTGGACAGATGCCTAGCATGAGTATCCAACAACATGGAGTTATCAAAGATAACCCCAAGGTTACGTTGGAGCGACACCAAAGGACAGAAATCTAATACCTTGTAAAATAACAGGAGTTTTGTTATCATGGGCAATAATTAAAACCTCCGGCGGTTCAGCGTGAAGCTGGAGAGAGTTTTTGGCCATCCAGGCCCTAATAGCACTTATGCAGTCATGAAGCCTAGTTAACTGATGGACCTCTGGGTTTAAAAAAAAAATGTGGAGCTGAATATCGTCAGCATACAAATGGTAGAGATATTAAAACTACTAATGATCTAGCTCAATGGTAGCCAAATAAAGTGCATAAGGGCCCCAGGACAGAACCCTGTGGAACACCGCAAAAGCAGTGGAGCAGAATCAGACACAATGTCTCCAGAAGAAACAGTGAAACATCTCCCACTAAGATAGGAGGAAAACCAATCAAGGATGTTATGCCCACCCAGTCTCATGCCTGTTATCAATATAGAATGATCAACAGTGTCGAACGCAGAACTGAGGTCAAGTACCACCAGCACATTTACAATCACCCCTGTCAGAGGACATTAAAATATCATTTGCAACCCGTGGGAGAGCCGGTTTCAGTGGAGTGCCCTTCTGAACCCCGACTGAAACTTATCAATAAATGTTATGCCTCTCTAGTACATCAGTGAGTTGCTTAGACACCACTTTCTCTAGAATTTTAGCCAGAAAAGGTAATTTGGAAATGGGCCTGTAATTCTGTAGCAGGGTCAAGGTTCGACTTTTTTAAAAATGGGCTGAATGGTGGCATGCTTAAAATAAAGGACACAACCAGACATTAGGAAGAATTAAAATGGT
Source organism: Gymnothorax javanicus (assembly GCA_029692085.1). Taxonomy (NCBI): domain Eukaryota; kingdom Metazoa; phylum Chordata; class Actinopteri; order Anguilliformes; family Muraenidae; genus Gymnothorax; species Gymnothorax javanicus. Next base: position 130,088,372 of record CM056197.1, on the reverse strand, counting down.
TAAAACAGAATTGTTGGCAACATCTTTACAAATAATGATGTTGGAATTTACATCCAGAGGACTAGTAGATGGCTTCATTTTTTTTTTTGATCAGGTCTAACAACTCAGTTAAACTGACAGGTTGAAAGGAATCCAAAACAGGGCAGAGGGGGCTAGTGATAGACTGGCCAGTTCCTGTATTAATACTCACCCTAAGGGCCATAACCTTTTCAACAAAGAATGCCAGGAACTTATTGCAGTCATGACGGAAATACACGGAAAGTCGAGAGAGGGGGGTGATACGATCTTGTTAATAGTGTCAAATAAAACTTTGGGATTTTTTTTTTTAGAAGAAGAGATTATATTTGCAAAATAAGCCATCTGGGTTTCCTTTAAAGTATGTTGAAGGATAAAATGAGCTCTTTCAAAAAAGGCTGTACCTCACCCAGTGGTTTCTTAATCTTTAAATGCGACACTTCTGTCTCAAAACCAATATCAGCGACATCCATGGAGAGGTATTACAGCCATAGATCTGACCTTTAAGGGTGCGAGTTTGTCTAATCCAGGAACAATTATCATAAAATGATTTACATATTGACTCAGTATCATTAAAATTAATGTTAGGGTTAACAGAAAAATGTGTTGAGAACTGATCGGCAGTATTTTGGGTGATGATACGGAGGACACTGATTAGGACTGTCTCCTTTTAGGACATGAGGAGACAGCATTAAAAAAGAGATCAAAGAAAATACATTTATGGTCACCAATCAAAAGGTCCTCGCATCGAATATGAGCAACTTCTTGTCCCAGAGAAAGGACAAGGTCAAGGTTGTGGAGTTGTTCCTGAAACATGCTGCTTAAAAATTGAATGAGTCTATAGTATGGAGGAATTCAGTGGCAGCACAATTTGCTGGGTCATCAATATGTAAATTAAAATCACCAGGTTAAAAACTCTCTCCAGCTTAATAATGGAGGTAATCAAGTCTGTGAATTCATCAAACTGACTTGCTGGGCCAGTAGATTAGAGCACAATAAAAAGAATTACTTTGACAACTTTAGTCAGTTGTAGTTCAAACGCAGAATATGATTCAGTGACAACTGACAGGAGAATAGATTTTTCCATACCACAGCAAGACCTCCACCGGACCCAGAGAGCGTGGAGTCCCAATATAGGAGCAGTCTACAGGCAGTTCATTCAGATGGACAAACTCCAAGTTACTTTGCCAGGTTTCAGTAAGAAAGAGGAATGACAAATTTTCTCTTGTGAATAGATTGTTTAAAATAAATGCCTTATTTGCAATGGAGTGGGCATTAATTAGACACATTTTCTTGGAGAGAACAGATGGATTATGTGGTACCTGTTAGCTTGATTAAATTATGTAGATTGGCCCCAGCCGACCTAATGTTGTGGTTATTTGACCTAAGATTGATGCAAACAGGAATATAATAAAAAGAGCATCTGATTTGTTAAGTTGCAAGTCGTTTGAACAGTTAGAAGTGCCGGTTGAACAATCCTCCTGTCAGTAGGCTGTAATACCAGGGGTGGAAGGTGGGGGAAGCCAATTTCAGGTAAAACGTTAGTTTTCCCATCGAAGAAGACGGAGATCGCCAGTCCCGGAAGGTAAACAGTCAATCGTCTTGAGCATGCGGCGTAGCTGGTGCTGTATATTAACCCTCAGCATTCGCTGCCATGCCAGTTTGGGTGGACTCCGTCATTTTTAAATAAGGATGGACGTTCCCCAAAACAAATTAAAATTATCTATAAAACCAATATTGCAAAGACTGCAAGCTGTTTTAAGCCACGTGTGGATACTAAGAATCCTACTGAATGCCCTGCCCCAAGCTAGTGTGGGGATTGGACCTGAAATAAAGACAGATTTGCCACAACTTATTAAAAATTTAAAAAGGTCCTTAAAATCACTTTTAGTCAGTTCCGATTGGCGCCGAGAAGTTTCCCCATGAACAATGATCCTTTTAATCGGGATGGGAAACGCAGAAGGTCCGGGAGTTTATCCAGAATATCAAGTACCTTGGCAAAACAGCGTGTAGCTAAATTAAAAAAAGCTCCATTATGGAATCCCAATTATTAATGTTGTTGGAGGAAATAATGGGCGAAGGGTGGACGCTGTAGGTTTTCCATACCAGACTGAGGCGGAGAAGGCAAGAATGCTGGTGTAGTAGTTACCCCCCAGGGAGGATAACATCCCTCGCCATCGTTCACCGGTGAATGGGGGTTTGCTGACGGGGAAGAAGACATGGCACCCACGAAAGTGCCACCATCCTCCCAAACACGGTGTCTGGCGACCGCCTCCTTCAGCAACCTATGCCGAAAGCCTGTCCGGGAGGGTAAGCGGGTAAGGTGGTCCCAACCTCGACCCAGGGCGTACTGTTCAGGGAGTTGGAACTTTTTCCCGGCCTCAGGCCCTCGGGCAGGTCTCGCAAAGTGAGCAGAGGAATAGGCGGTAGCATCCACCGTCTGACAGGCCATGACGAATGAGTCTATCAGGATTTCATTGTCCCTTATGGCATGAAGGTTTGGCTGTTGTTTTATTTTGTTGCTTAATGATCACAACGGCAGCATTTAGTGACAGAGATGCCATTTGGGTCTGCGATTCTAGTTATTTCTCGACATAAAACTAGCTGCAAAAAACTTCAGCTCCTCTTGGCTGGCAGTCCTCAGAAAGTCCTAAATAAATAATAAATGAATGAATTAAAACCGATATAATAAAATAAGAAAAGGGCTTTTAAAAGCAGAAGTACGGGCTAGAATATTAAAACAGTTTTATAAAACAAGTAAAATAATAGAAAATAAAAATAAATAAAATGAGACGGCTTTTAGTCAAACTAAAAGGCTGCTCACGGAGGAACTTCAGAGTGCTGACGTCCGCGATTGAAAGCGAGCAGCAGAGTAGCAGAGAAATGGGGAAATTTCCATGAAATCAGAAAGTTCCTGTTCATCGCCCTTTAATGCCCATTAAAGGTATAGAGGATCAGCTCAGGCCAATTGTGGGCCAGTATATCCTGGCCCATTGCCCCTGGTTCAACTCCCAGAGAGAACCACCTGGTGCAATGAGTTGTCTGACTGCTCGCAAATAGGTCGACCTCTGCTTTCCCATATGTCCTCCATATCTGCTCCACCGTGTTGGGATGAAGTCTCCATTCCCCTTGAGACACTTTCCCACGTGACAGAGCATCTGCCACACCATTGAGGTGACCAGGAAGGTGTGCTGCCTGTATGCAGAGGAGATTGTCCTGAGCCCACAGCAACAGGTTGTGAGCCACTTGGAGTGCGGCTGACGACCTCGTGCCGCCCTGATGGTTGATATAGTAAACTGTCGCGATGTTGTAGGTCTGCACTAACATGTTTGCCTCTCAGCCCCTCCAGAAAATCACACAAGGACAGAAGCACTGCTGTCCATTCCAGCGTGTTAATGTGTGCTGTGCGAAGTGGAGCTGACCAAGTGCCACTCACACCCTGGCGCCGCCATACCCCTCCCCAACCAAGGAGGGAAGCATCCGTTCGGACAACTTCCCAGCATCCAGGAGGGGGGCCGAGTGGGACTCCCCAGGTGAGAAACTGTGATTGTGCCCATAGTCTCAGAGTGTGCACACAGCGGCGTGTGGTTCTCACCCACACATGTCTGTCTCGCACTGAGCAGAGCCACAGCTGGTTCAGCCATTTTTGGAATGGCCTTAGCCACAGAAGGCCTAGCGGTATCACCGCTGTCGCCACTGTGAGTATGCCCAACAGCCAGAGGAGGGAAACCTATTGCTGGGTGTGTCCAGCACGAAGGTGTCTCACCCCTGACATGATTGCTCGCATTCTGTCTGGGGTGGGACATGCCAGCATTGTGTTTGAATCCAGAGTCACGCCAATGAAATGTGTTGACTGTACTGGATCCAGCTTGCATTTCCTCTGCTTCACTCTGAACCCCAGAGCTGTGATGTGTCAAAGTAGCCGATGGGTGGGTTCCCTGGTCTGTTCGGGAGATGCCACACAAACAAGCTAGTCATCTAGGTATGGAAGGATCCTCATTCCGTCCCTCTGAAGCGGCTCTAGTGCAACCTCGACACATTTTTAGAATACCCTTGGTGCTAGAGAGAGCCCAATGGGCAGGACTTCTTTTCCATGAAATCTTTTCCATGAAATAAAAGCAAAGAAATTACCTGTGCTCAGCAGCGATGGGAACATGAAAATAGGTGTCGTCCAAGTCTACTGTTACCAACCAGTCTTGGTGTCGGACTGCCTGCAGCACTTCTTTTGTGCGTAACATTCGGAAAGGAAGAACTTTTTGAAACTGATTTAATCTTCTTAAATCCAAAATCAGCCTGAACCCCCCCTCTTTCTTGGGAACGAGAAAGTAAACTGAAAGAACCCCCCTGGATGAACCACAGGGTCGACCGTTTCTATGGCCCCTTTGTGTAGTAATGTTTGAATCTCTTGAGTCAAGGCCTGTGCTTGTTTGGGGTTCCTGATGACTGTGTGTCTCAGCCCGAGTACATTGGGGGCCGGCGGCGAAACTGCAGGCGATACCCCTCTGAAAGGGTTTTGAGTAGCCATTAGTCGGATGTTATGAGACGCCAATGGGCTAAATGCCTGCCGGTGAAAACCCCTGCCACCGGCCCTGGCCCGTCAACGCTCTGTCTACGTTTGTCTGCAGACATAGGGGGCGCCGATGGCGGTTGGGCCCGTCTGTCGGGTGGAAGGGAAGCTCACGCATAGAGCAGCACCTCCGTATCTAGCTGATGAGGCCTGAGGTTGTGGTTGGGAGGGTCATTGTTGAGGGCGGTGGAGGGGCCTTTGAAATGCCCCGGGTGTTGCGTTTCTGAAACGTGAAGCCGACGGAGTAGGAGGTGGCTGAAAGGTAGGCATCACCCCAACATGGTGGAAACGTGATTCTGTCATGGACACGCATCGGTCGAGTGCCTCTTGTGCCGCAGGCCCGAACACCTGCCTGGGTGCCAGCGGGAGATGTCTCAAGTTATTCCTGCATGATTCGGGAAGGGGAGACTGAGCGAGCCACACCTGCCATCGGGCTTGAATCAGCATACCCAAGGCGGTGCCGCACTGCTTCTCAATAATGCCCATAGCTTGGAATGCCAGCTCGGACGCCTCAGCCAGTAGCGCGTCAGATGACTGACAGGCAACTGAAGAGAGCAACATCACAAGTGTGTGTGCCAGCAAGTTAGTGACATGGCCAAGAATGGCAGTGGAATTATATGCACAGGAGAGTAGCTCGTCTGTGCGGCGGCATTCAATGTTAGGGCAATGCACCTGCTCACAAAGTGCCTCGTCTGGAGACACAATGAGCGAGGCAACACTTGACTCGACGGCCGGCATGTTACTCAGGCTGACCTTCTCTGGGTCTTGCATTGTCGCAAACATGCAAGACATTTGGTTTGGGCCCATAGATTTCGATGCCGCCTCCAATGCCGATGCCACCATTGAAGTAAAGTCGCGACACTGCGGAATGACCAAAGTGGAGCGCTGAGCACGGTGTAAACACCATGCAACTAGGCCAAGGAGGGTCCTAGCTGAGGCGGAAGGTCTCAGCATGTTTGTCTTAACAGACAGGGAAAAGAAAGACTTTCCGGTCTCCATTATAATAATGGGGTCTGGCTACAGCGTTAGCACTAGGCCACTGCCTTTGGCCAAACGTGATGACGTCCTTCACGTTCTGTTTTTAAGTGGCCTGAAACGTGTCTAGGGGATGCTGCCATCATAATGTCTTAGCGGTTACAATACATCTGACTCCATGTCAAATTTAGGATATAAAATTTAGTTTTAACCCTTTGCGGTTATGAATAAATTATGCATTTGCATAAATTGATCTGACTCCAATTTATGAATTTAGAGCTATGTTGTGCATCGGACCCATAACTGGTCTATACCTTACTCCGCCGGACCAAAACATCCGTGCTACCCAATTCAGTGAAAGAACTCAGAGACTGGTGGTCCTATTAAGCACAGTAATTTGACATAGAAAATAGCTATGACTAGGGATTACCGGGGCCCAAAGCGAGTAGCTCCAGGGTATAACGGTATTCTCATCGTTCAGTGACCCTGTGCCTTTTAAGATTTCCGCCCAGAGACTGAGACGACTCGGTGTATAAACGGAATCTACTCGAAGCCTAAACAAAATAACACCAATCACAGCATGGAAAATCCACCTTATAGCGCAGAAACCAAGAGTGTTGATCAGGCACGCGATTTCAGTCTACGTTACTCAATTAGAAGCCTGGGGCCTCATTTATCAACCTGTGTATAGAAAGTGTTCTAAATTCTTACATAGGAATGAAACTTAGAATGTGTGTATGTACAAAAAAATCTGTATTTATCAAACGTGCGGACACCGGTCGTACACACACCAGTAAGTAATATGTGATGACAAATCCCACCTGTTCTAAACTACCATGCTCGTGCATGGCTAGGCTCATTTGCATTCAGAAATGCCTCCAATTAACCATATATGGTAGCAGCAATCCCTTTAAGAATGCGTGTATGGATTTTTTTTTTCCCTCACTGAAATAATGGCAAAGAGGGCGAAGAAGAGGAATTTCTCCGACACAGAGTTTGAGGTGCTTGTAGGAGAAGTTGAAACAAACCAAAAATACTGTTTGGAACACTCAATGCAGGTGTGATCAACCAAAGAAAAAAATGTTGCATGGGAGAAGATAACGACTGCTGTTAATTCTGTTGGGTCAGCGGAAAGAGCAGTCTCAATCATTAGCCACGGCTTCAGTGGATATCCCCGATCACCAATAGAGATGTTATAATAAACCATACAAAGCCCAGAAAATAATTTTGAAATGTTGTAACACTCACCAATAAGCCAGCCATCCTCAAGAGCTCTTGCTTGGAGGCACACACCCACAGAGCTCTTCTGCAGAATGAATGAGTCATGTGTTCCTCCAGGCCACAGGGCAACAAAGTTTAACAGAGACACATTTGTATCGCAGATTATTTGTGCATTGATTGAATGAAATCCTTTCCTGTTCATGTAACTGAATTTATTGTATAAGGGTGCTTTTATTGCGATGTGGGTGCAATCTATGGCTCCAATTATGTTTGGGAATCCGGCGATGGCGTGAAATCCTCGTTTAATTTCGGCTTGTTGGTGATGTCTGTATGGGAACTGGATGTTAGTTGGGGCCAGAGAAATAATTGCATCCAACACTTCCGGCATGATTCTGCTTAGTGTTGGCTGCGAAATGCCGCATATGTCTCCAATCTCTCGTTGAAATGTTCCGGTGGCCAAAAATCCCAGAATGGACAGGAGCTGGATGTACACTGGGATGGCTTTGGTGCGTTTTGTCTCTCGCTCCAACATGGGTTGTAAATCATGGCATAAATCCATCAGTATGTTTTTGGGGAAGCGGTACCTGCTGAGAAGCCACTCTGTGCTCTCACTGAACAGATCAGCACGCTCTTTGAAAACGCGCTCCCTGCGGAGCGCAGGGTTCTCCAAATCCTCCAATAGTGCAAGATAAGCCATGACACTTGCATTTCAAGTTTTCTTTTCAGGTTATCCTGTCACAGCTGCCTTTTATAACTTATTACACAAATTATTCAAATTGTCTGCTAAATTACTAATTGAGAATTTTTATTAATAAGAGGAAACGGGGAACATGTGTGAAGTTTAAGATTGCTGAACACAATGACTATCTTAGTGCGTTCTATTTGTAGTTTCACTGTTCTACCACTAGATTTTGTGTGTACATATGGTAAGAGTCGTGCTTAAATTTACACGTTCCTACGCACAAGTACAAGTTGATAAATCCCATACTTTGCGTGGGAATGTTCTTACGCACTCATTACGCACACATCTGTGCGTACGCAAGGTTGATAAATGAGGCCCCTGGCTCTGGTAAAGGCTTGAGCGTCAGCAGGTGCTCCCGTGTATAAGTGAGGACGCTGTGAAATGTTTCGTAAACGCAATATCCTTTACCAATCTGACTGCTGAAAAGGCACAGAGCCAGCCACAGGAACATGCGAAATTTGCAATAGTTTAGGGGTTCACAAACACATAAAATCACTAAAAATCACAGATAAGACAGGCACGCGAACTGGTGAAACACCAGGTCAGCAGCAGCGCCGCGCCCCCTCTGTTTATATCCAATTCACTAGCAGCGAACCACACAAGATACCACTAACTGAATGCAGCAGTGATATTTACTGAGCAGTTGTTTGCAATTGAACAAATTAAATAGTAGGTAGACATTCACTATGGACGACGGCATAATGAGACTCTGCTGTGGTCGATGGATTCACTGAAGCTCCTGGGCTACTTAATCCTTCCAGGCACTTCTAGAGGAGAGAGGGGGAAGAGAGAGACAGAGGTGGGAGGGTGGCGTAGGTGTAAACTTGTACTCATTTTAAAAATATTGAAATGGAACTGGTACTGTCGGCAGGAAGGCTTCACAGGGAAGAGCAGAAGGGGAGAGTTTGAGGTGTGATTCTGCTCCTGAACCTCTGCTGTGGGCCTCTGTTATGTACATGTGAACATGGGAGTGAAGTTACACCCCTTTATGCTCAGTTTTTCCTGCACCATCACAACCAGGTCCTGCTTTTTCTTTTTACACTGTAGTCTTTAGATGTTAAGAGAGAGATACTCCTGTTCAAACAGCAGATACAGGGCTGACACCCTCTCACAGTGAGGAGAGTGTAAAAGAAAGTTTTATCACGAGACACCCAGCATCAAACCCATCATCTCCCAGCTGACCAGAGGACCCTTCCTTCCACATGGGGGACGGCTTCACCACTGCCTGCTACGCTGGCAGATCTGCACCCCACCTTGCTGAAGGGTCCTCGAGGACAGAGTCATCGCCAGAGATATTGTTGAATTTATTTCATTGTGAATAAATCTTCTCAACTTTTGAGTATCCATGATTGTACTATCAGTGCTTTGGCCGATAGAGCACCGGCCAGTTCAAGTGTAATAACAGCCTGTAATTTCCTCTCTATTATTACACCCAGTGGCCACTTTAAGAAAGTGAATCATGAAAGCACACAGACATGGTCAGGAGGTTCAGCTGTTATTCAGACCAAACATCAGAATGGATAAGAAACTGGATCGAAGCGACTTTGACAGCGCAATGACTGTTTCCTACAGATTGGGTGGTTTGAGTGTCTCAGAGACTGCTGATGGGAATTTTCAGGCAAAACAGTCTCTGGAGTTTATGGAAGATTTAAAAAAAAAATAAAAATAAATAAATCAATAAAAACATTGAGAGAGCAGCAGTTATGTGGACAAAAATACTTATTTCATGAGAAAGGTTACAGGAGAATGGCCTGACTGGTTCAAGCAGACAGAAAGGCGACAGTAACTCAAATAACTACAAGTAACAACAGTATTACGCAGAAATGCATTTCTGACGCACAACATGTCGACCCTCGAAGTGGACGAGCTACAGCAGCAGAACACACACCGGCCTCAGCTCCCGTCAGCCAAGAACAGGAAACTGAGGCTACAGTGGAAAAAGTCTCACCGAAACAGGACAGTAAAAGACGGTTTGATTCGGTTTGATTCATCTCAGTTCCTGCTGTGACATGCAGATGGTCGGGACAAAATTTGTCCTAATTTTCATGAATTCATGAATCCATCCTGCTTTATGTTGATGGTTAAGGCTGGTGGATGTGCAGTGATGTGAGGAATGTTTTCTCTGCACATATTAGGCCCCTGAATACCAATAGATCTTTTAAGCGCCTAAACAAGGATGAACATAAATTCATGCGTCTCCATTGTGTTCTTTCAATTAAGTTCCAAATGATCAAAAAAAAAAAATTCAAAAGAAGCGGCAAATTTTCTTGTAATACCACATGCAGAAAGTGTGCTGTGATTGAGAATATGAGTTATTATTGCACATAGTAGTTCAGTGTTTCAGATCAGTGGCTCCCTCCTCTGCACCTGCAGTAGGTCCCAGCTGCAGCAGTGCAGTCTCTGTGCAGTCTGACTGAGGTAGGTTTTTGTACGGCTCTCTAACACTGTGTGAACACCGAGCCACTACTGATGTAATGATCACTTTTACAGTAATAATCTCCTGCATCTTCAGCCTGGACTCCAGTGATTTTCAGTGTAAACTGAGTCCCAGATCCACTCCCACTGAAACGATCAGGAATCCCAGACTGTCGAGTTGTGGCAAATTTAATCAGGAGTTTAGGAGCCTGACCAGGTTTCTGCTGGTACCAGTGCAGATAGTTGTTGTTGTAAACACTCTGACTGACTGTACAGCTGATAGTGACAGTGTCTCCCTGCTGAACAGCCTGAGCTGCTGGAGACTGAGTCACAACTATATCTGCCATTGACCCTGGAAAAAAAAAATTATAATGGAAATGAATGTCAACACACATAAATATCATACATTAGAATTCAATAAGTATGGTAAACTGTGACAAGACTAGAGGCTCAGTAGTGAAGTCATTTATGCTATAATAAGTCAGCAAAGACAATTTAAAATATTACAAAATCCCACATCAACATGAGTCAATGTTTCTCACCCTGTATAAGGAGTCCCAGCATCACCAGCAGTAGAAAGTCTGACATCATCATAATGCTGCCTGTGTCAGTGTCTGTGAAAGGACTGGACAGTCACTGATCAGTACTGGGGGTCTTAAAGTGTGTGGAGCAGTGAGGCAGGACAGGTATGCAAAGCCCCTTCCTCTATACAAATCCTGTCACACACAGTTAGAGGAGCTCTGATGTGTGAACAGCAGTGGGTTTATAGAGGGCTGGTACATGTCTGCTGTCTACTGCTATTTTTTTTTTTTTCCGCCTGTAAATAATTAATGGCATTAATTGAATCTTTTTGCAAATTCCACTGCATTTAGTTTGCATGGGCTGAGATTCAATAACTTGGATGATTTTTTCATAATTAAATTAATCAATGACACATATTCAGATCAAAGTTTCAATATCACTGATGACTGAGTCCGTAATATCAAACATTAATGGTTACAGAGTTGTTTATATCCAGTTCACTAGCAGCGAACCACACAAGCAAACCACTAACTGAATGCAGCAATGATATTTACTGAGCAGTTGTTTGCAATTGAACAAATTAAATATTAGATAGACATTCACTATGGATGATGGCATGATGAGTCTCCGGTGTGGGCGATGGATTCTCTGTAGCTCCTGGGCTACTTAATCCTTCCAGGAACTTCTAGAGGAGAGAGAGAGGGAAGAGAGAGACAGAGGTGGGAGGGTGGTGTAGGCGTAAACTTGTACTCATTTTAAACATATTGAAATGGAACTGGTACAGTCAGCAGGAAGGCCTCACAGGGAAGAGCAGAGGGGGAGAGTTTGAGGTGTGATTCTGCTCCTGAACCTCTGCTGTGGGCCTCTGCTATGTACATCAGAACATGGGAGTGAAGTTAAACCCCTTGATGCTCAGTTTTTCCAGCACCATCACAACCAGGTCCTGCTTTTTCTTTTTACACTGTAGTCTTCAGATGTTAAGAGAGAGATACTCCTGTGCAAACAGCAGATACAGGGCTGACACCCTCTCACAGTGAGGAGAGTGTAAAAGAAAGTTTTATCACGAGACACAGGCTGCCCAAGCAATTACATTTTCCCAATCGTTACCATCGGTCCTCTGTAAAAATGCCCATGATGTGTTTCTGTTTGCGGTTTGCAGAGATTTCGCATCACCCACCATCACCAGCTCCTGACTCCAGCCTCTTCAGCATCAAACCCATCATCTCCCAGCTGACCAGAGGACCCTTCCTTCCACATGGGGGACGGCTTCATCACTGCCTGCTACGCTGGCAGATCTGCACCCCACCTTGCTGAAGGGTCCTCCAGGATAGAGTCATCGCCAAAGATATTATTGAATTTATTTTATTGTTAATAAATCTTTTCAACTTTTGAGTATCCATGATTGTACTATCAGTGCTTTGGCCAATAGAGCACCGGCCAGTTCAAGTGTAATAACAGCCTGTAATTTCTTCTCTATTATTACACACAGTGGCCACTTTAAGAAAGTGAATCATGAAAGCACACAGACATGGTCAGGAGGTTCAGCTGTTATTCAGACCAAACAACAGAATGGATAAGAAACTGGATCTAAGCGACTTTGACAGCGCAATGACTGTTTCCAACAGATTGGGTGGTTTGAGTGTCTCAGAGACTGCTGATGGGAATTTTCAGGCAAAACAGTCTCTGGAGTTTATGGAAGATTTAAAAAAAATAAATAAATAAATAAATCAATAAAAACATTGAGAGAGCAGCAGTTATGTGGACAAAAATACTTATTTCATGAGAAAGGTTACAGGAGAATGGCCTGACTGGTTCAAGCAGACAGAAAGGCGACAGTAACTCAAATAACTACAAGTAACAACAGTATTACGCAGAAATGCATCTCTGACGCGCAACATGTCGACCCTCGAAGTGGACGAGCTACAGCAGCAGAACACACACCGGCCTCAGCTCCCGTCAGCCAAGAACAGGAAACTGAGGCTACAGTGGAAAAAGTCTCACCGAAACAGGACAGTAAAAGACGGTTTGATTCATCTCAGTTCCTGCTGTGACATGCAGATGGTCGGGACAAAATTTGTCCTAATTTTCATGAATTCATGAATCCATCCTGCTTTATGTTGATGGTTAAGGCTGGTGGATGTGCAGTGATGTGAGGAATGTTTTCTCTGCACATATTAGGCCCCTGAATACCAATAGATCTTTTAAGCGCCTAAACAAGGATGAACATAAATTCATGCGTCTCCATTGTGTTCTTTCAATTAAGTTCCAAATGATCAAAAAAAAAAAATTCAAAAGAAGCGGCAAATTTTCTTGTAATACCATATGCAGAAAGTGTGCTGTGATTGAGAATATGAGTTATTATTGCACATAGTAGTTCAGTGTTTCAGATCAGCGGCTCCCCCCTCAGCACCTGCAGTAGGTCCCAGCTGCAGCAGTGCAGTCTCTGTGCAGTCTGACTGAGGGAGGTTTTTGTACGGCTCTCTAACACTGTGTGAACGGTGTGCTATAACCCTGCTGACAGTAATAATCTCCTGCATCTTCAGCCTGTACTCCAGTGATTTTCAGTGTAAACTGAGTCCCAGATCCACTCCCACTGAAACGATCAGGAATCCCAGACTGGCGACCTGTGGCAAAATAAATCAGAAGTTTAGGAGCCTGACCAGGTTTCTGCTGGTACCAGCTAAGGTAGCTGCCCACACTCTGACTTGCTGTACAGCTGATAGTGACAGTGTCTCCCTGCTGAACAGCCTGAGCTGCTGGAGACTGAGTCACAGCTATATCTGCCATTGATCCTGGAGAAGAAAAGAATGAAATGGGCGTCAATGAAGTTAAATACAGGTGAAAAACAGGCTATATCATACATTATATTATTAAGCTGTAACGACAATTTAGGTGAGGACCAGTGAAGTATACCACAAATCAATTGTTCAATTTAGTCCATATTTCTCACCCTGTACAAGGAGTCCCAGCATCACCAGCAGTAGAAAGTCTGACATCATCATAATGCTGCCTGTGTCAGTGTCTGTGAAAGGACTGGACAGTCACTGATCAGTACTGGGGGTCTTAAAGTGTGGAGCAGTGAGGCAGGACAGGTATGCAAAGCCCCTTCCTCTATACAAATCCTGTCACACACAGTTAGAGGAGCTCTGATGTGTGAACAGCAGTGGGTCTATAGAGGGCTGGGACATGTGCTCTGTTCACTGATGTTTTTATTCAAACTCACCTGTCTTAATGCGGTTAGTTCTGACATTTATTTCTATGATTCCATGACTGTTACTGATTATGACTCAGGGAGTACGCAGGGTGGCTTTGGAATGTTGTCAGTGCGTGAGACAACAGAGGAATTTTGTGCGTAAAGGACTTTTTGGCCAACAATAACATAAAAAGAAGTTGCAAATAAATGACTGAAATTAATTATTATAGTGTGTCAACTGGTTCATTGAACACTCAGTATTTTTTTTTTTTTTTTTTTCTCTTCGTTAAAAATGAACACAGATTTAAAGTCTATAAAAGCTTATCAGTCACTCTGGCTGCATCAGCTGATACTCAGATGAGTCAGATATTGCTATTCAGTTCGCTCCCGTGACAGAGGATCTGTTTTGACATACTGTCCCACTACACCAGGGATTCCTAAAAAATGTTAAAAATATCATTTTTTATCATAAAGAAAATTAATATCACAGGTTTCTCTGGTGGATTCATGAACCCCATGGGGTGGTTTATCAATGCTGAAAATTATTTTGAATTTGATGGTTTGGGCCAGAAAACACCCTTCGTGTGACTCCACCTTTGTCCAAATATGGTTTTATTATCTTCTCACGCTACAATGGTTCAATTACGTAATGTCTGCTTCTTACTTTTTTTTAATGGTTCAATAACGTAATGTCTGCTTCTTACTTGTTTTTCTCTTTTTTTCATTGGTTGGCATCATTTGCAAAATAACTACTTCAAGGCTACTTAATTGTTTTAGAGGACTTTTAAATGGGTCATAGGTGTCCCAGAGGCAGGCAAACCAAAACACTGCCTACGTGCCCTGAGAACTGCAAACAAAAGATTACACCCCTCTTACATATTTCTACTACTGCTTATACATACAGTACAGTGCAAAAGTTTTAAGCATCCTACACTTTTAAAAATTCACAGGCATTAGATGTTTATTTTTTGTTTTCCTCATTATTGTTACTGAAGATTGAAACATCTGAATTATAAATTCTAATTTTAAAATAGTTTCATAAATAAATGTTGGTATGTCAATAAAAACAGTTGATACAGATAACATAGTCTTGACAGAGCTCTGATGTCAGCATCATCATGGCTGTCTGCAGTTACTTCGAGGGACAGACACAAGTGAGACAGTCATTCTGCAGAAGAACAGTGACATGATTTCCACTCCACTTGGGACAAGCAAAGGCCAATCATCTTATAAAACTATAGCACAACAGGACAGTGTCCCAAATTTTTTAGGAAAAATGCAGTCACACAAAATATTGGTTTTATTTTGTTTTTAACAGTTTACAACTCTTTGTCGTACATTTCTCAGTTATTTGAAGGTTTTAATTTCAATATTTTTGCAAGAATATTTGCCTTATGAAATTGCTTTAAATGTGCCTAGGACTTTTGCACAGTACTGTATTTCTAATGCATTTAATGCATATAGCTGTCTTACTATAATCAAAACTACTAACATGAAGCCAGCATGCATAACTATATGATTACTGATGAATAATACTGAATAATGCTGATGACTGAGCACATATTGTCTGAATCAGCCGAACAGATGTCAGTCAAAGCTACATAAATCAACATGAACAGATATTGATTAAATCAACTGAACATATTAATTAAAGCAGGATTCAACTGCTTTTGCATGTGTGAACTACTTGTGTGTGTGTGTGTGTGTGTGTGTGTGTTTCTGCTTACTGATTATGATTGTTGATTTGCTGCTGAATATGATGAGTAATACTGAAATATGATCCTCAACAGTACATCTGTACAATGCTTGTTAATGCAAATATCTAATTAGCCAATTATGTGGCAGTATCGCAAATCATGAAAGAATGTAAACTTTGCCAAAAGGTTCAGCTGTTGTTTAGACCAAACAACAGAATGGGGGAGAAAAGGGATCTGAGTAACTTTGACAGAGGAGTGATTTGTTGATGCCAGATGAGGTTGTTTGAATGTCTCAAAGACTGCTGCTTGGATTGTTCCGCCAAAACAGTCCCTGAAGTTTATAGAGAATGTGCAAAAAAAAAAAAAAAAAAAAAAAAGAACACTGCAAGAGTGGCAGTTAATGTGGACAAAAATAACTATTTGATGAGAAAGGTTAAAGGAGAATGGCCTGACTGGTTCAAGCAGACAGACAGGCGACAGTAACTCAAATAACTGCAAGTAACAACAGTATTACGCAGAAATGCATCTCTGACGCGCAACATGTTGACCCTTGAAGTGGACGAGCTACAGCAGCAGAACACCACACCGGGTTTCACTCCTGTCAGCTTAGAACAGTTAACTGAGGCCACAGGGGGAAAAAGCTCAACCTAACTGGGCAGTAGAAGATTGGAAAACTGTCATTTGGTTTGATAAGTTTTAATTCCTGCTGTGACATGCAGATGGTCGGGACAGAATTTGCCCTTATCTGCATCAATTCGTGGATCCATCCTGCTTTATGTTGACGGTTAAGGCTGGTAGATGTGCAGTGATGTGGGGAATGTTTTCTCTGCAAATAGTTGACTCCTGAATACCATTAGATCATTTACATGCCGTAAAAGATGAGGATAAATTCATGCGTCTCCATTGTGTTCTTTCAATTAAATTCCCAGTTATCAAAAGAAGGTGTAGATTTTCTTGGATTACTATTTGCAGAAAGTGTATTACGATTGAAAATAGGAGTTATTATTGCACATGGTAGCTCAAAGCAGGACCTGTCTGTCTCAGATCAGTGGCTCCCCCCTCAGCACCTGCAGTAGGTCCCAGCTGCAGCAGTGCAGTCTCTGTGCAGTCTGACTGAGGGAGGTTTTTGTACGGCTCTCTAACACTGTGTGAGTGGATAACTTTGATACTGCTGGCAGTAATAATCTCCTGCATCTTCAGCCTGGACTCCAGTGATTTTCAGTGTAAACTGAGTCCCAGATCCACTCCCACTGAAACGATCAGGAATCCCAGACTGGCGACTTGTGGCATAATAAATCAGAAGTTTAGGAGCCTGACCAGGTTTCTGCTGGTACCAGCTAAGGTAGCTGCTCACACTCTGACTGGTTGTACAGGTGATAGTGACAGTGTCTCCCTGCTGAACAGCCTGAGCTGCAGGAGACTGAGTCACAACTATATCTGCCATTGATCCTGGAGAAGAAAAGAATGAAATGGGTGTCAATGAAGTAAAATACAGGTGAAAAACAGGCTATATTATACATTATATTATTAAGCTGTAACGACAATTTAGGTAAGGATCAGTGAAGTATACCACAAATCAATTGTACAATTTAGTCCATTTTTCTCACCCTGTACAAGGAGTCCAAGCATCACCAGCAGTAGAAAGACTGACATCATCATAATGCTGCCTGTGTCAGTGTCTGTGAAAGGACTGGACAGTCACTGATCTGTACTGGGGGTCTTAAAGTGTGTGGAGCAGTGAGGCAGGACAGGTATGCAAAGCCCCTTCCTCTATACAAATCCTGTCACACACAGTTAGAGGAGCTCTGATGTGTGAACAGCAGTGGGTCTATAGAGGGCTGGGATATGTGTTCTGTTCACTGATGTTTTTATTCAAACTCACTGCGATTAGTTCTGACATTTATTTCTATGATTCCGTAACTGTTACTGATTATGACTCAGGGAGTACGCAGGGTGGCTTTGGAAAGTATTGTCAGTGAGTGAGACAAGAGAGGAATTTTGTGCGTAAAGGACTTTTTGGCCAACAATAACATAAAAAGAAGCTGCAAATAAATGACTGAAATTAATTATTATAGTGTCTCAACTGGTTCATTGAACACTCAGTATTTTTTGTTTTTTTTTTCTTTGTTAAACATGAACACAGATTTAAAGTCTATAAAAGCTTATCAATCACTCTGGCTGCATCAGCTGATACTCAGATGAGTCAGATATTGCTATTCAGTCCGCTCCCGTGACAGAGGATCTGTTTTGACATACTGTCCCACTACACCAGGGATCCCTAAAAAATGTTAAAAATATCATTTTTTGTCATAAAGAAAATTAATATCACAGGTTTCTCTGGTGGATTCATGAACCCCATGGGGTGGTTTATCAATGCTGAAAATTATTTTGAATTTGATGGTTTGGGCCAGAAAACGCCCTTCGTGTGACTCCACCTTTGTCCAAATATGGTTTTATTATCTTCTCACGCTACAATGGTTCAATAACGTAATGTCTGCTTCTTACTTTTTTTTAATGGTTTAATAACGTAATTTCTGCTTCTTACTTGTTTTTCTCTTTTTTTCATTGGTTGGCATCATTTGCAAAATAACTACTTCAAGGCTACTTCAATGTTTTAAAGGACTTTTAAATGGGTCATAGGTGTCCCAGAAGCAGGCAAACCAAAACACTGCCTACGTGCCCTGAGAACTGCAACCAAAAGATTACACCCCTCTTACATATTTCTAATACTGGTTATACATACAGTACAGTGCAAAAGTTTTAAGCACCCTACACTTTTAAAAATTCACAGGCATTAGTTGTTTATTTTTTGTTTTCCTCATTATTGTTACTGAAGATTGAAACATCTGAATTATAAATTCTAATTTTAAAATAGTTTCATAAATAAATGTTGGTATGTCAATAAAAACAGTTGATACAGATAACATAGTCTTGACAGAGCTCTGATGTCAGCATCATCATGGCTGTCTGCAGTTACTTCGAGGGACAGACACAAGTGAGACAGTCATTCTGCAGAAGAACAGTGGCATGATTTCCACTCCACTTGGAAAAAGCAAAGGCCAATCATCTTATAGAACTATAGCACAACAGGGCAGTGTCCCAATTTTTTTAGGAAAAAATGCAGTCACACAAAATATTGGTTTTATTTTGTTTTTAACAGTTTACAACTCTTTGTCGTACATTTCTCAGTTATTTGAAGGTTTTAATTTCAATATTTTTGCAAGAATATTTGCCCTATGAAATTGCTTTAAATGTGCCTAGGACTTTTGCACAGTACTGTATTTCTAATGCATTTAATGCATATAGCTGTCTTACTATAATCAAAACTACTAACATGAAGCCAGCATGCATAACTATATGATTACTGATGAATAATACTGAGTAATGCTGATGACTGAGCACATATTGTCTGAATCAGCCGAACAGATGTCAGTCAAAGCTACATAAATCAACATGAACAGATATTGATTAAATCAACTGAACATATTAAAGCAGAAATCAACTGCTTTTGCATGTGTGAACTACTTGTGTGTGTGTGTGTGTGTGTTTTCTGCTTACTGATTATGATTGTTGATTTGCTGCTGAATATGATGAGTAATACTGAAATATGATCCTCAACAGTACATCTGTACAACTGCTTGTTAATGCAAATATCTAATTAGCCAATTATGTGGCAGTATCGCAAATCATGAAAGAATGCAAGCATTGCCAAAAGGTTCAGCTGTTGTTTAGACCAAACAACAGAATGGGGGAGAAAAGGGATCTGAGTAACTTTGACAGAGGAGTGATTTGTTGATACCAGATGAGGTGGTTTGAATGTCTCAAAGACTGCTGCTTGGATTGTTCCGCCAAAACAGTCCCTGAAGTTTATGGAGAATGTGCAAAAAAAAAAACACTGCGAGAGTGGCAGTTAATGTGGACAAAAATGCTTATTTCATGAGAAAGTTCAAAGGAGAATGGCCTGACTGGTTCAAGCAGACAGACAGGCGACAGTAACTCAAATAACTGCAAGTAACAACAGTATTACGCAGAAATGCATCTCTGACGCGCAACATGTCGACCCTTGAAGTGGACGAGCTACAGCAGCAGAACACCACACCGGGTTTCACTCCTGTCAGCTTAGAACAGTTAACTGAGGCCACAAGGGGAAAAAGCTCAACCTAACTGGGCAGTAGAAGATTGGAAAACTGTCATTTGGTTTGATAAGTTTTAATTCCTGCTGTGACATGCAGATGGTCGGGACAGAATTTGCCCTAATCTGCATCAATTCGTGGATCCATCCTGCTTTATGTTGATGGTTAAGGCTGGTAGATGTGCAGTGATGTGGGGAATGTTTTCTCTGCACATAGTTGACTCCTGAATACCATTAGATCATTTACATGCCATAAAAGATGAGGATAAATTCATGCGTCTCCATTGTGTTCTTTCAATTAAATTCCCAGTTATCAAAAAAAAAAAAAAAAAAAGAACAGAATTTTCAAAAGGTGTAGATTTTCTTGGATTACTATTTGCAGAAAGTGCATTAAGATTGAAAATAGGAGTTATTATTGCACATGGTAGCTCAAAGCAGGACCTCTCTGTTTCAGACCAGTGGCTCCCCCCTCAGCACCTGCAGTAGGTCCCAGCTGCAGCAGTGCAGTCTCTGAGCAGTCTGACTGAGGGAGGTTTTTGTACGGCTCTCTAACACTGTGTGAACGGTGTGCTATCACCCTGCTGACAGTAATAATCTCCTGCATCTTCAGCCTGGACTCCAGTGATTTTCAGTGTAAACTGAGTCCCAGATCCACTCCCACTGAAACGATCAGGAATCCCAGACTGGCGACTTGTGGCATAATAAATCAGAAGTTTAGGAGCCTGACCAGGTTTCTGCTGGTACCAGTTGAGGTAGCTGCTCACACTCTGACTGGTTGTACAGGTGATAGTGACAGTGTCTCCCTGCTGAACAGCCTGAGCTGCAGGAGACTGAGTCACAACTATATCTGCCATTGATCCTGGAGAAGAAAAGAATGAAATGGGTGTCAATGAAGTAAAATACAGGTGAAAAACAGGCTATATTATACATTATATTATTAAGCTGTAACGACAATTTAGGTAAGGATCAGTGAAGTATACCACAAATCAATTGTACAATTTAGTCCATTTTTCTCACCCTGTACAAGGAGTCCCAGCATCACCAGCAGTAGAAAGACTGACATCATCATAATGCTGCCTGTGTCAGTGTCTGTGAAAGCACTGGACAGTCACTGATCAGTACTGGGGGTCTTAAAGTGTGTGGAGTAGTGAGGCAGGATAGGTATGCAAAGCCCCTTCCTCTATACAAATCCTGTCACACACAGTTAGAGGAGCTCTGATGTGTGAACAGCAGTGCGTCTATAGAGAGCTGGGTCATGTGTTCTGTTCACTGCTGTTTTTATTCAAACTCACTTGTCAAAATGTGATTAGTTTTGACATTTAACTTTATAATTCTGTTACTGTTACTGATTATGACTCATGGAGTATGGGGGTGGCTGTGAAAAGTATTGTAAGTAGGTAAGACAACAGAGGAATTTTGTGCGTAAAGGACTACATGGCCAACAATAACATAAAAAGAAGTTGCAAATAAATTACTTAAATTAAATGAAGCTTAGCGGAAATTCAAGCAGGAAGACTTTCTCTTTGCGCATGCCCCCAATGCCTTTGGCACCCTGTCTGGGTGAAGCTAGATCCGGAGTAGTTCAAGTACGCTGTGCGACTGAAATCTCGTAAAATCTCGTTTCCGCGATCCTCGGTAATTACTAGTCAATAAATAGCGTCATGGTTTTACTGCCTTCGAGTAATTAAAATAATTAACGAGCGTGCTCCTGTTGTCGATTGCTTTGAATTCTTGGTTTGTTTTTGCTTTTGACCACAATGCTTGTTTAATCCTATCCTAATGTTTATTATGCAGAGGGAGGGGAAGGAACGTTTCAGTTTAATTTTCTACCATTTCTTTGATTGTTTGGGGTTTTAATAATCCCATGAAAATGGAGGATCTACTTTATCAATTCAATAATGACTTATGTAAACTTCATGACTTTCAGAAAGGACGGAGGACTGACAGATGACTATCAATGAGTATTAACTGACAGCACAATCCCTGCATTATTAAAAGCAGCATAATATTCAGTGTAGCATCTTCGAAAATCCACTGGAAATAATTACAATTTATCTGTTCATCATTTTAATGTACATCTGCACTTATGTATTGGTGTTTAGTGATTAGTTCAAAACAACTTTTTCATTAACTTTTTGCATGCAGAAGGTATAAATTTATCTATCTATCTATCATGTACAGTAATATTTTTAGGAAGGGCTCATTAAACACTATACATCCAGACATAACAAGACATATTAAAACACAAATTTTTCTTGTTTTACACATACATTTTATGTATATCTTTTTATTTTGCACTTACAGTGCTGTGAAAAAGTATTTGCCCCCTTCCTAATTTCTTATTTTCTTGCATATTTGTCACACAAATGTTTCAGATCAGCAAATAAATTTTAATATTAGACAAAGACAACCCATGTAAATACAAAATGCAGTTTTTAAATGATGATTTAATTTATTAAGGGGAAAAAGCTATCAAAACCTACCTGGCCTGGTGTGAAAAAGTAATTGTCCCCTAAACCTAATAACTGGTTGTGACACCCTCTGCGACAACAACTGCAAGCAAGTGTTTGCGATAACTGGCAATGAGTCTTTCACATCGCTGTGGAGGAATTGTGGCCCACTTTTCTTTGCAGAATATTTTAATTCAGCCACATTGGAGGGTTTTTGAGCATAAATGGCCTGTTTAAGGTCATGCCACAGCATCACAATCGGATTTAAGTCAGGACTTTGCTTAGGCCGATCCAAAACCTTCAATTTGTTTTTTTTAAGCCATTCAGAGGTGGACTTGCTAGTGTGTTTTGGATCATTGTCCTGCTGCTTAACCCAACTGCACTTCAGCTTGAGGTCACCAACTGATGGTTGGACATTCTCCTTCAGGATTTTCCGGTAGAGAGCAGAATTCATAGTTACATCAATTACGACAAGTCATCCAGGTCCTGAAGCAGCAAAGCAGCCCCAAACCATCACACTACCACCATGTTTGACTTTTGGTATGATGTTCTTCTTATGAAATGATATGTTAGTTTTACGCCTGATGTAACGGGATGCACACCTTTCAAAAAGTTCAACTTTTGTCCCGTCAGTCCACAGAATATTTTCCCAAAAGTCTTGGGGATCATCAAGATGTATTTTGGCAAATGTGAGACGAACCCTTGTGTTCTTTTTGGTCAGCAGTAGTTTTCGCCTTGGAACCCTCCCATGACGCCACTTTTGCCCAGTCTCTTTCTTATTGTTGAATCATGAATACTGACTTTAAATGAGGCAAGTGAGGCCTGCAGTTCTTTAGATGTTGTTCTAGGTTCTTTTGTGACCTCCTGGATGAGTCGTCGTCGATGCGCTTTTGGTAATTCTGGTAGGCCGGCCACTCCTGGGAAGGTTCACCACTGTTCCAAGTTTTCTCCATTTGTGGATAATGGCTTACCGTGATTCGCCAGAGTCCCAAAGCCTTAGAAATGGCTTTGCCACCGTTTCCAGACTGATAGATGTCAATTTCTTTGTTTCTCATCTGTTCTTGAATTTCTTTAGTTCCCAGCATGACATAATGCTTTTTGAGATCTTTTAGCCTACTTCACTTTGTCAGACAGGTTCTATTTAAGTGATTTCTTGATTCAACAGTTCTGCCAGTAATCAGGCCTGGGTGTGGCTAGTGAAATTGGACTCAAAAAATGTGGTTAATCACAGTTAATTCATGATTTAACAAGGGGGGGCACTTATTTTTTCACATAGGGCCAGGTAGGTTTGGATAGCCTTTTCCCCTTAATAAATGAAATCATTTCAAAACTGCATTTTGTATTTACTTGGGTTATTTGTTTTATATTAAAATTTGTTTGATGATCTGAAACATTTAAGTGTGAAAAATGTGCAAAAAAAGTAAGAAATCAGGAAGGGGGCAAATACTTTTTCACAGCACTGTATGTACTGAAAATACTTCATGAAAAAGAAATCTTCAATAAACTCAGAAACATGAATAGCATGTGAAGCAGTTTGTCTGAGCCCTCTCCTCCATGTTGTTCTTGTATAGAAGCTCAACCATAGTTTGCTGTGCTGCGTGGGGATGCTCCAATCGCTGGGGGGTTGAGTATAAATGTACGGTTTCTACAATGACGTGAAGAAGAGAAAAAAAAAAAAAAAATTGGCTCAATTCAGCAGGAGAAATCGAACAAACATTAAAAATTACAATAAAAATGTGAGGTGATGGCATTCAAACAGTGCACTTGCACTTTTTCACAACCAAAGACCACACGATTTGGAAGCTTATTGTCCAGTTTATTAAAAGTAAAGAACAGGGAAAGGCTTGCACAGCTTAGGGAGTTAAGACTCAGGGTGTAGGGTGAGTGTCCTGCCTCATTGCAGGGAGGCTTTTATTGAATCGCCTGCAGCTCTTCAGCTGAAAGGGGGGGGGGGTAGAGAAAGACAAGAGAAAGGGTTAGACACATCTATATAGGCTTGGATGGGAAATTGTGGTGAGAGATGAGGTGTGGTCTTTGTTTCCCTACTTAGGTTATGGATCTCAAGTAGCTGTGATCAACAGCTTTTGCTGCTGATGTTTAAGTATGGCAAATGGCATCAGTTACAGATGTGACAGGAATTAGCATAAAGTTGGATCATGTTCTTTGCAGTCTTTCAGACAAGAAATACAGTACAGCTCAATATTTTTAGTATTCAGTAAGATTCCTCACTTAGGCCAAACATTTTGGAAAATTAAGCATAGAAGGCTATTTGGCCAATACGTTCTGTTTTCAATCGTCTATTTGGTCTTCCAGCCTCCCTCTCCCTTAATCATCAATCCAAAATTAGCTGAGCAGCAACATAACATTGACAGGTAATGTCAACAGAATCACAAACCCTAAAACACTCAGAGATCACGTCTAAGTTTACTGAATAGAAGTTAAAAGAAAAAAGCTCCCACAATCAATATTAATAGCGATGTATCACAGCAAACGATGGCTCTTCTTTATTATTCTGTAAGGTTAACTTTATTACACCAGCTAACGTTAGCTACCTTATTCTCAAAGAAAATCTCACTTCGCCACATCCACTGCTATAACGAGTCTGATGGTATATTTACGTTACGTCTCCAACATTTCACTGCCCCCACCCCACTCCAAAAAAAAAAAAAAAAAACACGTTTAAGAAGCATTTTTCCCCTCTAATGTCGCGTCTTTGGATGAAATGGCACTGACATGACGGAGTTTACAAGTATGCTGCTGCTCATGGTTAGCGGTAGTAACTGTCGCTAACTGTACCTAGCTAGTATCGTAGCCCAATTTGTTGTCTGTAAACATTAAATATCACAAGAATCGTGCAGGGAATAATCCAGTAAAACGCTTTACTGTACGTGTTATTTAATTCAGATATGCTGACAACATTCAGTCTAATTCTTTAAAGGTCTTACCTTTTGGAAGATCATCACGTACAGTCCATTCCGCTTCAGCTCAGCTGCTGGACTAGTCTTGTCGCACTTCCGGCGAGATTTCAGTCAACTCTCGCACAGCGTACTTGAACTACTCCGGATCTAGCTTCACCCATAGTTTCTGCTTGCCCTTTAAAACTTGCACTGCCTAACTTATTAACCAATCAGAGTCCTACTCCGTGTCTCTGGACCAATCATTCACTAGCTGTCAAATTTTAAAAGTTCTCTCTCTCCCTGCAGTTATCCAGCCGTCAAACCCATTGATATGCTCTACAAGCTATACGCTCTCTTGGCTTTACGGTTTACCTTCGATTTGTCGTATTCCGTCAATGGCACTTTTTTGGGGGAAAATAATCCTCACGCGACCCTTTGTTGGATCCAGCTCATTCTTCGTCGGGTTTTCGCAGAAGCTTTCGCATCAATCTTGGATCTTCGCAGCTTGAGGCCTCCTTCGCGCATTTAAAAAAAAAAATCAAGGTGTCACTCCAGGCCCAGGTCTCCAGCTGTCTCAGTTTCAGGAGTTGGCAAGCCATGCCATTATTACCAGTTCTCCCGGTTGCCGCTTCCTGTAGAGCAGTGGTTCTCAAACTCTGTCCTGGCGCCCCACTCTGCAATTCTGGTCAGAACAAAAACAAGCATACAATCTTAGGATTTTAACAAGCTGTTGATTGCCTTAATTAGGTGCATTTATGTTTAGAGCAGTTATTTGTCCTCTTAAGCCACATTAAAATCTGCGCATGCCATGAAGAATTAAAATTTCATATCCACAATGAGATATGTTAGAAACCAGTATAAATAACTACAGAGGGAAATTTGACCGAACCCTAAATCAACATAAACAATCAATTTATTTGCACATGTGAAAGACACATTTCAAGAGAGATCACTCTAGAAAAGTGAGTTAAAAAAAAAAAAAAAAAAAAAAAAGTGCAGGTGAGGTCTGAAGCCCGAGAGGGCTTATAGAGCGGCCTCATCCTGACCTTATAAATGCTTAGTCAAGAAAATAATTAATGTACATCCATGGGAAAAATAAAGGAAAATTAATTGAAAATAAGATGAAACGATAAAATACAGGACGGCAGAAAAAACAAAAAAGACGATAGATAAGATAAAAAATAAAGGTAAACCAGAACAAACTAATAAAAAGAAATAACAGCAAACATAGATTGCACCACAAATGAACTGGCTCGAGGAGACCGCTATACATAGTGTTCTAATAATTTCAAAAACAGTCTCTTTTTAAATATTGGCAAGGAGGGGGCATTGTCAGCAAGATTGTGATGTTCATTCCACAATGTACTCCCTTTGTATTTGAT
The DNA here is from genome assembly GCA_029692085.1 of Gymnothorax javanicus. Lineage (NCBI taxonomy): Eukaryota > Metazoa > Chordata > Actinopteri > Anguilliformes > Muraenidae > Gymnothorax > Gymnothorax javanicus. The sequence continues at coordinate 130,062,164 of CM056197.1, read as the reverse complement.
AGAGTACTGCCCTCTGCTGGTGTGGCGGAGGGGAAGATGCAGGTGTTCTGCTTGTCTTGTCCTATGAGTGAAAACTGAAATTTCTGCAAAAATATTGTTGAAAGGGATTGGGCAGTTCTTGATTTTGATGAATTACTTTATACATAAAAATGCATATTTGTATTATATTGATATCAAATATGGTTAGGATCCTTAGTTTATAAAATAGTGGAGAGGATGGAGCTCTAGAGTTTGAGTTTGTGGCAGCTCTAACAAATCGTTTTTGCAGTAAGTGAAGCTTATTGAGTTTGGTTGGGCTGGTATTGGCCCACACTATGTTACAATAAATTAGGTATGGATATATTAAGCTATAATACAAAACAAGTAAACTGGATCTATTAAGAAATGAACTGATCTTTCTGATGATACCCAGAGACTTAGACACTTTTTTTGCCACAAAACCAATATGTTCTTTCCAAGTACAATTTTCATCAACCATGACACCAAGAAAGCGAGCAGATGATATCTTTTTAATTTCGGAGCCTTCAATAAGAGCTTGACTTCTTCCAGGTTATACTTTTTCCTACCTGAAAATAGTATGAAATTGGTTTTATTTATGTTAAGAGACAGTTTATTCAATTTGAACCATTTTGAATAAGCTTGTAGGCCCAAGTTCGCCTCTTTTAAAAGAGTTTAAGTGTTTATTAGAAATAAGAAAATTTGTATCATCTGCGAATAAGAGGTAAAATTGTACTTGGAACTGATGCAAGATCATTGATATAAATTAAAAATAATAACGGACCCAGAATTGAGCCTTGAGCCACACCGCATGACAATGTTACCGTATTTGACTTAGTTATTAAAATGAACGTATTGATGCCTATCAGTAATATAGCTTTTTAACCATTGAAAAACATTACCTTGGAAACCGTATCTATGTAGTTTTGATAGCAATATTTCGTGGTTCACTGTATCAAACGCTTTTGATAGGTCCAAGAAAATTGCTATAGTATATTCATTATTGTCAAGAGCAGTAGAGATTTTTTCAAAAAGATCTAACAAAGCCATGTAAGCAGAATGATTCTTGCGGAAGCCATATTGATGGTTGTATAGTATATTATTTGAATTAATATGTTGTAGAATTCTTTTGTAAACTAATTTTTCAAGAATCTTTGAAAAACAGGGCAATATTGAAATTGGGTGATAATTTGTAAAGGAACTTGGATCATCTGATTTGAATATGGGGATGATTTTTGCAATTTTGAGATCATTTGGAATTTCACCAGTCTCCAATGACAGGGAAAAAATAAACTTTAGGGGATCTGCTATTGAATATTTGACCTCTTTCACAAGAGAAGTTCTGACTTCGTGACCTGAACTGGTTGATTTGAGTTTCTCAATAATGCTTATAACTTCATTTACATCAGGCTGATCAATGATCTTACGTGTAGGAAAACAAATATACTCAAGGGGACTACCACCTGGGTTTTTTATTTTTTTTGCCAAGGAGGCACCTACATTGACAAAGAAATCATTAAACCTACATGCAATCTCATATGAGTCTGTAAGCGTTTTCCCATCAGAGAAACAAAATGGTATTTGTCAGATTTCTTTTTATGTAATAGTTGATTTATAATAGTCCATGTTTCTTTGATATTTTTTGAGGATGCCATGAATTTGTCAGTAAAATTTTTTTTTGCTGATCTAAGGAGATGAGTAAATTTATTTTTATATGTTTTGTAATTAAATTGATTTAGTGGTGTAGGGTTAGTTAAGAATTTTATAAAGTCTATTTTTTTTTCCTTTGAAGACTTCTGTAATCCAGCGGTGAACCATGGTTTAGAAAAGTCCTGTTTGAGTTTTTTTTTTTTTTAAATATATATTTACAGTGACTGAGGGAAAACACTTATTGAAGATAGAGATAAAAGAGTCCATAAAAGTTTGGTAAGCACTGTTAGGGTTAGTTTGAGTGTATACATTTTTCCAGGAATGATCATTGATAAGTTGTTTAAAACAAGCCATATTTCTATCATTAAATTTGCAATAAGTTATGTTGACTTCAGTTTGGTTATTCTTAACATTGTCAAGCATGGCAAATTGAAAGACTGGGAAGTGGTCAGTGATGTCTGAAAATAAGATACCCGAATGGAGCACTTCATTCAGACTGTTTGTTAATATATTGTCTATTAGAGTAGCGGACCTATCAGTAATTCTGGTGGGTTTGTGAATGACAAGATAAAAGTAATTGGAGTATAGAGTATTTAAAAAAAATCCTGGGTGGGTGAATGTGTTTCACTTTTGAAAAGGTCGATATTGTAGTCACCGAGAATATAACACAATTTACCTTCTTTAGTTATTAGATCTAAAGTATTTGCCAAAGCATCATTAAAGTTGTTAATATCCGTGTCTGGTGGACGATACACACAGCCAACAATAACCTTTCGGCCATTATTGGGTACTGTTAACTCAAAAAAAAAAAAAAAAAAAAAAAAAAAAAACTCCGTTGCTGCATCCCCTGAGTTTACAGACAGGTCCACTCTCTGCATATATTCATTTCGAATGTACAATGCTATTCCCCCACCAGTTTTCTTTACTCTGGTAGCATGAAGTGAGTTATATTGGTGGAGTTCATAAATACCTTTTGTGTTTTCTGTGAGCCATGTTTCCGTTAAAGCAATTACTGAAAAAAATAATAATTTAGCGATGCCAGGAAATGAGCGAGATGGTCATAATTTTTTGAAAGACTACGAATGTTAAGGTGGAAAGCGGAAAAACAGATAAATATCAGATGGAAGAGTTCTAGTCAAATGTTCAAAATGTTTTTCGCTGAAATATCTACAAGGCTCCTTCATTAGATACATGCTGTTTGTATCAGGATCTACATTACTAAGATCAGCATTTGCAACCGGGTTGATATCAAATGGATTGAAAACCATATTTTCAAAACAATATTGTTTGTTTCTGGAGAAAGAAAACTAATATCAATATCAAGCTAAAAAAAAAAAAGGAAACAAAGATATACATTCATCACAAGTCCACGATACCCATAATTTAGAGTTAGGACTGGGAACAGGAGAACATTTTAAATGGAAATTAAGTATACCACAGTTTACATTTTGCAATTTTAAATTTTGACATTTGGGACAGACATTTTTGTCTTTGGGGGTAGCCATCAGATTGTTGTTCAGCTGTTTCTAAGAGTGTTCCAGCTCCGTGAAGGAGTGTTCAGGCTTTTTTGACAGTTAATGAGTGACATTTAAAATTGTAAGTCCTGTTTTGAATCCGGTTTGCTTCGGGTCGTCTACCTCTAGGCGCATTTTGCTCAGGGGTGGACGTAGTGATGAATGGGGAATTATTTTGAGGCTCGTTCTGATTTTCGTTTGCCTGGTGGGTGGACAATTAGACGGCCATATCGGAGGTAGGCGATGTCGCCGCGCTCACGGGCAGCTCGCATTGCTGGAAGAAGTTCCTTTCTTTTTCGTCGCACAGCATCAGAGAAGTCTTCATTTATGCAAGTTCCGGTTCCTTTCCATTTCTTTGCGTTCGCCATGACGGACATCTTGTCCTTGTATTTTAAAAAATTTAACCACCACAGGTCTACAGTTATTGCGATCTGCATCAGGTTTTCCTGTCCGGTGAGCACGTTCTATTTCTATTGATTTCTGGTCCAAGTTTAATTTGATTTCCGAAAAATTTCGCACTTTGCTCTCCGTCTCTATCCATCCTTCATGTTCAGTTTCTTTGATCCCCTCAATGATGAGATTATTTCTTCTTGATTGGTTTTCTAAATAATCCGTAGAGGTAGTGACAGAGAGCAAACCCTCAGAGTTTGTAAATGTCTTGCTGCATTGCATCGCATGGATTGGATTGCGCATGTATTTTACTTTTAATGTCATCCACGTCATTTTGGGTAAACTGGATGCTGTGTTTAAGTTCTTGAATTTCTTTCGACATTTCGTCAAAGCGTTTGTTTGTAGAGTCCATTATTATTTGAACAAATGATTTGAAAGTGTCTTGTTGTTGGAGCAGGTCCATAAAAATGGTCTTTTTGCTGTTGTAATAAGTCCTTAGCCTGGACCGTGGAAATAAAGTCATCTTCACTAGGCTTTGTTGCTTGCTTAGGTGGCATGGTAAAGCAGCTTTGCTAAAAGGACGGTAAAGTTAATAATTGACACTGGTTTAGTGTAGCTTTGATTGTTTAATAATAAGCTTTCATCTCGCCAAACCCAGCCGACACAGAAATCGGGACGCACTCTCCTCTTTAGTGGAAGCACCACGCGCTTTCCTTGAAACGAACCCAGCAACGAAGAAAACACCGACCAGGAAGCAGTCGCCCTAGCAAACAACCATCCACCACAAGCGGCGAGTATCAACACAAACCGCGCAGTAAAACTCACGATCTGGGCTTCAACTAAAGTCCCGCTGGACAAGAAAAAAGGAGATTTACTCACCAGCGAGGACACACCGCCGTGGTGGAAAAGATGCAAACAAGGCTAAGCAACCCAGTCGGGTACTACGAAGCAGGCCGTTCACAGGTAGTCAGAGGGCAATCGACAACGATCCACAATCACGGCAACAGCAGCGGCGGCAGCGAGGTGAAACGTAGCGGAAGTCAATCAATAGGTTCCTCATTGGTGAAACTGTCAACACAAGGTTGCAAAAACCAGCAATTTATTTGGCAAGTCACACCTGTTTCGTTTCAAGTTCATTTTATGAAGTTCAAGCAAATTATTTTGAAAGAATTCAAAACACCTGTGTTCAGCAAACCAGTCTGGAGCTTACTGATTTTCTCAGTCTAATTTGATCTGTTTAGAAATGTTTTTACCTGAAAATCCTCACAATATGGAAAAATAAACATGACATGTTTGAGGGTTTTTATTCTTCATGGCACAATGGACAATGAATATGTCCATAAAAATGCGGCTAAAGGTGGTTATTAACTGCTCTAAACGTGGATTGCAGCTAATTAAGACAAATCGACACCTTGTTAAAATCCTATGATTGCAATTGTGGTTGGCACAAAAACCAGCATACACAGCCGCTCCTAGCCCTGTTTACGTGGCGACTCCTAATGCCTTTATGGCCACTATGCAGTCCATTCTGGCAGCATTATCCAACCTTAATGAACGTATCCAGTCCCTGGGAAGCGCTTCTGCACGTCCCATGCCTCGACCTCAGCTGCTGTCCATCGCTTCTGCACGTCCCATGCCTCGACCTCAGCTGCTAAAAAACGTCCATCCCTCATTGTTTCGTCCGGAATGCCTTTCCATTTCCCTGTCTGAGCCTGTTCCGCTGCCCTGTCCGCCTCCTGTCCATTCCCCTGGCTTCTGCACTCCCCGGCGCCCTTGTCATTCCCTGGCTTCTGGTAGGCCTTTGTTTTATTTCGCTTTATTCCCTGCCAACACATCATCTCGTTTAAAGGTCCAAAATCCTCCAGGGTAAATACGTTAATTAAGTCAGTCTTCTTATTCCCCCTGCCGAATGGTTACTTCGGCGTCCCGCCATTTTTTTTTTTTTTTCCTGAACCTTTCAGGCTGTATGGTAGACTCTTGTCCAATCAGAGATCGGCGCGAACATGACGTCATGCATATTGTTCAAATATTAGAAGTTGTATGGCTTTGTATTTGACAGTTGTCCACTTGCAGGGCAAGAATAATCAAGTGGCAATTGAAGACACGGCTTCTCTCCCCCATGCGATCTAACAGCGACAAAATAATGGGCTACATTCAGTACAGAAAAATAATTAAATTATAAATAGGTCTATGCACTGGCACTCAGCGACGGTATTTTTTTTTTCCAGCGAGAGCGGAATTTCAGAACTCTTTTGCGAATGAAGGTAATTTCGACGACAAGTACGCACACCTGTTTTTGCAGCAGGGTCACGCAAGTTGCTGTAAAAAATAGACAGCTGTCCGATTGGAAAATGTAAACGGACGAAACCACGTACTTGTCACCAGAATTACCTTCATTGGTAATTGCGAGCGTGAAGTGCAGGCCTCGCTGGCTAGGCTAGGCCCACTCGATTCATCATCTCCCCAGCATGCATGCAGCACACACAAGCAGTGTCAGTGTGGTAGTACAATGGCCTATGTATTCAGGTAATGTTTGTCAGGCTACGTACATGCTTCTACATCAAGTGGCAGTTTACAAATGTTTATTGATGAAGGCTAGGCATAGCCTGCGAGCAGGCTCTTTGTTTGCGATGGCGGAGAAAGAGTAAAAGAGCCTGCACGAATTAGGTCTATGCATTGGCACTCAGCAACGGTAATTTTTTTTTTTTCTCCAGCGAGAGCGGAATTTCAGAACTCTTTTGCGAATGAAGGTAATTTCGGCGACAAGTACTTACACCTGTTTTTGCAGCACGGTCACGCAACTTGCTGTAGAAAATACAGCTGTCCGATTGGAAAATATAAACGGACGAAACCACATACTAGTCACCAAAATTACCATCATTCGCTGAAGAGTTCTGAAATGAGTGCCAGTACATAGACCTAATTATAATTAAATTATTTTTCTGTACTGAATGTAGCCCATTATTTTGTAGCTTTTAAATCGCATGGGGGAGAGAAGCCCTGTCTTCAATTTCCACTTGATTATCTTGCCCTGTGAGTGGTCAACTGTCAAATACAACACCATACAGTTCTGATATTTGAATAATTTGCATGACATCAGGTTCGCGCCGATCTCTGATTGGACAAGAGTCTACCATACAGCCTGAAAGGTTCAGGAAAAAAAAAAAAAAAAATCAAGCCCGCCTCGGATGGAGAACTTTCGGCCCCGCGACTAAATTGGAGTTCCTGGGCATTACTCTTGACGCGGTTGAGCCTTCATGGCTTCCCTCCCGGTATAAATTGCAGCGCATTCGCCAAATCGCGTACTATTTTACTTTGGCTAAGATGATGACTAAATGGCGAGTCTCCTCTCTTGGGGCACTTGAATTTCGATATGCGTCATTCCCCAAGGCCGTTCTTTCTTTTCCAGGCTGCTCGATTTGGCTTCTTGGGTTTCCAAATTTGCATGACCTCTTTGCGTGGGACGAAGGCTGTGCTTCCGATTTGAAATTTTTTGGTCACTATTATGTACGAGTGGAATGGCATCTTTTTATGAGGACATCGTGCAGTCCTCTGACTTGATGATGTTTTTATGGAGGCTGCTCCTTCCGTTGGTTTTGGAGGGGTTCTACCAAGGCGGTGGTTCGCCAGTATCTGGCCAAGCCAGTATTAGATCGTAATTCTTTCCACGGTCTTTACGAGATTTACCCCATCGCTGTCGCTTGTCATGTTTGGGGTCATTTATGGCTTCATAACGCATAACGGTTTCATGTGATAATGAGGCTGTAGTGGGCATAATCAATAAAGGCAGCTCTTCAGCAAATGATATCATGCCATTCATGAGACGCATTATCTGGTAATCCATCAAGTACCATTTCTTAATCACTGCTCGTCACGTGCCCGGTCGGTGTAATTTAATAGCCGATTCTCCGTCTCTTGTTAATTTCCAGACCTTCCAGAATCTGTCCGGGCGCTAACCAGTTTCCCACGCTTGTTCCTCCTCTCATCGAATTAGCTCTGTACTAAACGAGGAACCCATTCAAAAATGCTTAGTCTCAGCTGGGTATTACATGAGGAAAGATTCAGCTGCTTCCACCCTTAAATCTTATGATTTCGCTTGGTCTACTTTCGCTTTATTTTGTATGTCCGTCAACGTCTCCTTAAAACCCGTTCTGATTAATACAGTATGCGCCTTCATCTGTGTTTGCACAGACGTACGGCATTTCAAGCCTCCTTATATTCGCAGCTTGATTGCAGGGATTCAGTTTCACGCTAGATGCTATGACTCCTCCTTTCCAAGTCTTTTAATTAATCCCGCAGTAAAATTGTTATTGATAGGAATTTCTAAGAGTTCGCCATCTATTTCTGATCACAGACGTCCCATACTCTCGCTATTTTGCACGAAATGATATCGGCCATACGGAATGGTTTAATTTCTCCGTATATCGATAATCTCCTAGAAAGTGTATTCGGTTTGGCTTTCTATGGTTTTTTTTTTTTTAAGAATCAGCGAATTTACTATCATTACAAATGAATGTAATCCTCGTAGATACTTAACATTCAGACTTACCATTTCATCCAATTATTTTGATTTATTCCTTGTACATTCTAAGGCGAGGGGTGCTTGGTCAATAATTATTGCTCGCATTAGTTTCCCCTTTTTGTCCTTACAGGCTATGATAAAATACCTTCGCAGGAGATCCAATCCAGACTCAATGTCTCCCCTCTTCCTAATCTCTAATGATCATTCAGTGTCAAAATCCTGGTTCACCTATCATGTAGATTGCTTTTCCTGAGAATTTTATCTCTCCCCTCAGTACAATTTAGGGCATTCGTTTAGAATAGGTTCTGCAACTACAGCTGTGTCCCAAGGGATCGCTGCAGCTTCCCTTCAGCCAACTGGGCCGCTGGTCATCATCTGCCTATTCAACTTGTATAAGACCAGATGCCGCCTCCATCCTCGATTCTCAAAGGTCTCTAAAACCTTGATTTCCGGGTAAGTCATGCATATAACTGGTGGTGGTTTATCTGCACTTTCCTGCACTTTGCTATGCTTTGTGTTGCTCTTCACCATTCTTTATTTATGTATCTAATTATTTTGTCTGCATTGCATATTAATTCTGCTCTACATCAACCTGCATTGCAAGCAGCTCATTGCCCCGCATGCCCGCATTTGCAAGCAGCTCATTGCCCCGCATGCCCGCATTTGCAAGCAGCTCATTGCCCCGCATGCCCGCATTTGCAAGCAGCTCATTGCCCCGCATTTCAAACAACTCATTGCCCCGCATCCCCGCATTGCAAGCAGCTCATTGCCCCGCATTGCAAGCAGCTCATTGCCACGTTTTTTGGGGGGAAAATTAATCTCTACGAAGCATCAAATCCTCAGATTCTCTAAATGCTTTATTTGTTATATGCCGGGGTCTAACCGCCAAAGTTCTTGTTTCATGTGCATAAATAAATACTTTGTTAAATTTCATATCTTCGTGTTCTAGTCTTTCCTGATTGAATTATCATTAATTATTATAGCGTCCCAACCGGTTCATTGAACATGCACTTTCTTTTTTTGCTGTTTTTTGTGTGTGTGTGTGTGTGTGTGTGTGTGTGTGTGTGTGTGTGTGTGTGTGTGTGTGTGTGTGTGTGTGTGTGTGTGTGTGTGTGTTTAAAAATGAACACAGATTTAAAGTCTATAAAGTTTTGTCAATCACTCTGGCTGCATCAGCTGACGTTCAGATGAGTCAGACATCGCTATTCAGTCCGCTCCCGTGACAGAGGATCTTTTTTTGACATACTGTTCCACTACAGCAGGGATCCCTAAATCTAGCCCCCGTATCCAAATCCAGTCCTGGTTTTCTTACCTTCCAGGTAATGAAGTGAATAATTATTGAAATTGATTGGCCAGGCTGTCACTATACCGGACTCCCAGGTAAGGCGAGGAGTGGGCTGGTGGAAATCCAGCATTTCTTAGATCCAGGAGGTTGTGATTTGGGGAACAGAGCACTATACCAGTGCTCTTCATTCCTGCCCTAGAGCTGCAGTATCTGCTGGTTTTTATTTTAGCTTTAATATCAATAATGAAGTAGGACCCAAGTCACCAGTGTTAGGCGAGATGGACATTTTAATTGATGAATGAAATGCTGAGTAACAACAAAAACTGCGTCTCTCCAGGACCCAGAATGAAGATCACTGCTCTACACACTCGGCTGCTTCCGCCTGCATGCAAGCTGCTGCCCTCCGCCAGGACAAATTTATTTTTCCATTTGCATGTTTGCCATAATGCTAATCTTATACCCTTCCATAAACCCAACACCTCTAGCTTGTTTAATAAACCACCCGTAATGGACAGCATGATGGTACAGGGGATGATGCTGTTAGATCACAGCAAGAAGGTCCTGGGTTTGAATGGACTAGAGCATCTATGTGTGGTGTTGGCATGGTCTCCCTGTGTCTGTGTGGGTTTCCTCTCGCTACTCTAGTTTCCTCCCACACTCAGTGCCTCAGTCCTCAGTCTGTCCTGTATCATCCTGTAAAACCCGCACAGCTCACCAACGACGGAAGAGCTGGGAGCGAAGGTTCAGGCGTGTACTCAGGCTGTTGTAAGGCAAAATTAAAATAATATTAACTAGAGAGTGTTTTTACTCGTAAAAACAGATGTCTCCCCCTTTTCCGCCACCTGATCTCTCAAGATATAAATATCGAAATACATAAAGAAAACTGAGAATAACTTACATATCTATCTAGGAACTTGACATAGGGAAGATTTATACCAAATTTTGTTGAAATTTGTTGAGTAGTTTGAGAGATATGCTCTGGAAACGAACCCCGCCCTTCAAAATGACTAAGTCCAAACTGTTGCCATGGAAACAGAAAAAATAAAATGAAAAAGAGCTCAAACCCACAAAAGGCACATCTACATGACATAGGGAAGCTTTTTACTAAATTTGGTTAAAATTGGTTGCATAGTTTGAGAGTTCAGCTCCGGAAACGAACCCTACCCTTCAAAATGACTAAGTCCCAACTGTTGCCATGGAAACAGAAAAAAATAAAAATGAAAAAGAGCTCAAACCCCCAAAAGGCACATCTACATGACATAGGGAAGGTTCATTCCAAATTTGGTTGAAATCGGACCAGTAGTTTTAGAGTTCTGCTCCGGAAACGATGGGAACGCCAACGCCGACGCCAACGCCGACGGGAACTCACCCGAAAACAATATGTCTCCCGACCCTTCAGGGGGAGACATAATGAACTTTCTCTGTTTGCAAACGGGGCCATGCTGTAATCACGGATATATCCAATCTGCCACCATGCGGTGCATTATCCAATGTGAGCATTAGAATATTACACTCGAAAGAGGCGGGACATCAAACATATCAGCGATCACTGCAAAAGAATCGTAACAGTTACTGCATTTACACTCGTTTCAAATCTGACTCCATTTAGAATTAGAATTTATAATTTAGGGAGAACATGCGTGGATCCCGAAGTGACTACACCTCGAACTCTTAGGAGACAACCGCCGTCACTAAATATATGCTCCCGGATAACAGCATTATTCCCGGATCCTAGGTTCGTTGGTAATACCAGGGGATGGAAGCCAAACATCACAGCAACCGCATCTTTTGGCATGAATACTGCGAACCCAGATCTATGCACGCCCATGGGTTCCTTCAGGGAATTTTAACAGATTACCGACTTTTCGTCCATGGGTTTCTTTAAGGTGAAAATCCCAGAACCGGCAATACATAAACCCTTTATGTAAGTAGATCATGATTGTCTCTCCAACTTAATAAAACCAATTCCCATACCAGGCCGCTGGCCAGTCATTCCTCGGTTGGGATTAAACCCCTAGGTATCTGCGGCAACGTGGCTAGAAAGAATGTACAAGTGTTAAGAGTCACTAAGACCACACAAGTTTAAAGAAATAACAATAATTTATTCACCAGGTAGGCAAGAGCTTAAATCAAACAAATCAAAGTTAAACTAATTACACGTTACAAACAATTTAGAAAATGAGAGTGAAGTCATACCTGGCGAAAAAGGCTACACACGGAGCAAGTGTGCGGGAAGTTCGAATTACGAAGCTTCACTAAGCTAGAAATAATGCACGGACCAACGTGTGGGAAGTCGTTTACGATCTTCCAATATTAAAGAGGCTACACACGGCATAGAGGCGCACGTGTGGGAAGTCTGTTGCGATCTTCCCAGAATGGATTGTTTCTCTTTGCTTTAAGCCAAATCACGTATTTGATCCAGGCGGCATGGCCATAAATTACCTGGAAGGGGGGTCGAATTTGGTTTTTGGGTTTCCACCATTTGGAGGATGTAATAAAACAATTTAACAGAGAGAGAAGAATAGGGTGATTACCCGAGAGAATTCTGACCAATTTTCAGGAGTTTCCAAAAGGAAATTAACCATAATTTCAATAAGAATGAAACATACTCCACTCAACTCCTTGGATTCCCCTGAGAATAACAAGACCAAACATGATATGAATATGTACTAATATGATGCAGTTGTTATGAAAAGCTCTTAAACTGGATTATGGTAAAAGCCAATTTTGGTTATGAGCACATAAGTATTGCATAGTAGTATGTGGAATATATGAGAAGGGTTTGACATTACTATAGTGTCAGAAAATGTAAGCAGATGAGTTTAAGGTCCAGTTTCATAAAACACATGGCCAGGGCCAGGATGAGGTTCAAGGGGAACTGTGATAGTTAGCCCCCTCACGTCGCCAGAGTTCTGCTGATTGTCCTGGGCCGTCATAAACCCCCCCAGTCTACCACAGACACAGTCCCAGCTGGATATCCCGTCTTACAATCCTGAAATGGCACCTCAGCACTGCTGTTGGACCTGTTTTGAGTACCTCCTGTGGGGGGTTTGGCTACTGCCTTCCCTGCCTGATCCACAGACACATTTACAGAAGGTGGGAGGGCATGAAGTACAAAGCCAAGCCACCAAAGACAACTGTATCACATTTTTTACTGATAAAATCTGATTGTGATATACGTGGCCCTGATCTAATGGTAAGCTTAGCTCCTTATCATTTGAATTCTACTTGATGTTCCAGATGGTTTGGTGGTAAGAGGTCAGTAATTTGGAGCCTTCTGATTCACCTCATTAGTTTTTTTTAATCATTTTTTGATCATTTACCACTTGAATTGCAACTGATGTCATTTACCATGCATGCACTGCTTTCAAAATAGACCAATAGTCATAAAAGACGTACTCCGCGTGGCTCGCAGTTATTTCTAACAGACTGATTTTTGGTTTGGCTGGGTTTGCTCACTCTGTAAAGTTGCTGGTTTACAGTGCAGGAGTGATCACCGTGGTCTGCGGTCGAATCCAGCTGGGCCAATACTGACTGTGATCAGTGCGCTGGTGAGAGCAGGACATATTTGGCTTTGTGCTGCTCAGGGATAGGGGAGGGATGCAGTCGAATGGGGTTAGCATTGGGGATTGCTCATGTGCTACCGACTGGCCATCTGGACACTTGTCAGTTACATTCTCAACAAGCAAAAGTTTGGCTTTTCTCCAACCTCGTTGTATGCAAGCAACGTCTGTGACCACAAGAGGAAAACAGTGACAGCTGACAGGCTCTTGTTTAAGATGAGCTCCGCAAATTGTTTGCGCTGCCCTGAGATGGCAGCATTAGATATGTAGGAGCATGTGTGTTTGCAGGTCACTGATTGGACATTCCATATTCAAGTGGGATTGGAGTTTTTGCATTTTTTGCATAAAAAACCCAAATATTTAGGAATTGATGTTGAAAAATCAACAACTTGAAAGAATTCAGATATTACAGATGTGGTTATTAAAAAAAAAAAAACATGCGCTGCGCCCCAGCGTCTTTGTCATGGTCTTACAATTCAAGGTTTAAGAATGATGAAATAACTTTTACTTCTCAGACAGTGGTTTGGACAGAGATGCGTATTGAGTTTAAGGGTTATTATTATACAAGAAACTCAGTCAATTAGAACAGATCCTCTCAATGTTTGAGATCAGTGGCTCCCCCCTCAGCTCCTGCAGCAGGTCCCAGCTGCAGCAGTGCAGTCTCTGTGCAGTCTGACTGAGGGAGGTTTTTGTACGGCTCTCTAACACTGTGTGAACACACCACCACTGATGTAGTAATAATTAGTAATAGTAGTAATAATACACTTCGCGTGTATTCGCGTCTTTGCATTGACTTTGAATGTAATCTGTTGTGCGAAAAATTCATTTTGCGTCCGGTGTGAAAGGAGCTTTAGTCCAATAAATATTTCAATTCAAACTAAGGTGGCGGCAGGCAGTTCCGGACCGTTCCGGCCCACTTTAACCCCTGTGTGTTCCTCTCTTTATCTCACAGATGACCTGCCTTAAAATTGACCAATACTGGTAGACACTAAAAACTGATAATGAAATTATATGTTTGGAACTGCCATAAATGCAACAGGGAAAAATTAAATTAACTTTTAAAGGAGGACTATCATAGCTGGGAAAAGAGTGTAATATTATTTCAATATATCATGAAAAAAGCTCCTACGTATGGAAGCCCATAGTGGACAATATTCAAATAAAAATGTAATCCCACTATTGCATTATAATTTTCCACTTATGAATGAGTTATTTGAGACAATATTAAATTGAAAATGCATTAATCCAATTATCACTTTCATTTTCACATACACATGTGGGAAATCTATGACTATATTCAAATGATAATGAAATGCTGATTGACATTAAATTTTCAAAGTCATTGTCTGCAATACAGTGGACAATATTCAAATGCAATAAGCAAAACAGCACCCCCAGCCGATTGCATTTACATTTACATGTCATCACGCTCTTTTAGGGTCAACATGATAATGAAAATGCTGTTTTCTAATCACTTGGAAATAATAATGATATAATAATGATGACGACATTTGACATTTCATTTTCAAAGACTTATCCTGCAATACATGGGACAATATTCAAACGCAGGAAGGGAAACAGCGCCTCCCAGTCCATTGCATTTTCAAATACATGTCAGCACGCTCTTTTTGGGACACAATGAAAATTAAAATGCAATCTGTCAGCGTCTCATCAAGGCGGGTCTTCCGCTAGGACGTCACTTATTAGGGGCGCGAGCGGAAACCATGTTCCTTATTTGCATACCAACCAATCAGCTTCTGGGTAGCGCTTGTACGCACGGAGGCTTACTGATAATGTCATGATGGCTAGGCTGCTATGTATTGTGTGCCATCGCGCTTTAGGTTATGTTACGCTTTGGATGTAGCCATCTTGGCCGCTAGTATGGTAGCTAACGTTAACTAAGGAAAATGTTTGTAAATGATCATCACATCAAAGCGATATGATTTGATTTTTGCCCCAACTCTATTAACTGAGCTAGCTGTAATATGCATGAACTTATCCGAGGCTTCGCGGCAGTGTTGTGCAACTGCAACCCAAGTGTGCTTGCAGATTTCAGAGACGTTAGCTAGCTTGCTAGTGAGTCTAAAAGCAATCGCTTAGGTACAGCTAGCTAGCTATGATGCCTACTGGAGAAGCTCTTACAGCCCTGATTTGTCACTTTAAACGCCGTCTCGCACACACGACCTCTTTCACCATTGATTAGCAGCTTCTTTTACCTGAAGAACAAACTGACAGTTCAGCCTGAGACATGTTATTTCATAGCTAGTTAAAGCAGCATTATCCTTCCATGCGTACCATAGCGTATTACATTACTCCAGATAAAACGCTATTCATCTTCCCACCCTGCTGACGCTAGTTAGGGGAAATGTTTGTCATCATTTTTATACTTAATCGCTGTGATTCGGTTTTTGCCCTAGCTTCACAAGCTAGCTAGCTGACAGCGATTGCTCTTGTGCTTGCGGACTGTTCTTGAGCTAGCCAGGTAATGAGCTATCCATTTAAATCTCCCAGAAATCTGATAGTACTCTTGGGATGTACAAAAGTGCTGCCAAACATATCAAAGAAGTTCATATTTCAGCAGGTTAAGTTAGCAAGTGAGGAACATTGTTTTCAGCCATTCATCAAAACTTCTCCCATTGCTACGTGGCTTGGGAATCGCGATTAAACTAGGAACAGCGGCAGCCTGACTGCTGGCCGTTTATCGGACCGTTCTGCATGATGCATACATTGTGCATGTTTCAGGAGTGGCGAACTTGCAACTCGGCAAGCACAAGAGCAATCGTCAGCTAGAAAAAACCGAATCACAGCGATTAAGTATAAAAATGATGACAAACATTTCTCCTAACTAGCGTCAGCAGGGTCGGAAGACGGATAGCGGTCTATCTGGAGTAATGTAATACGCTATAGCACGCACAGAAGGATAATGCTGCTTTAACTAGCTATGAAATAACATGTCTCAGGCTGAACTGTCAGTTTGTTCTTTAGGTAAAAGAAGCTGCTAATCAATGGTGAAAGAGGTCGTGTGTGCGAGATGGCGTTTAAAGTGACAAATCAGGGCTGTAAGAGCTTCTCCAGTAGGCATCATAGCTAGCTAACTGTACCTAAGCGATTGCTTTTAGACTAACCAGCAAGCTAGCTAACGTCTCTGAAATCTGCTAGCACACTTGGGTTGCAGTTGCACAACACTGCCGCGAAGCCTCGGATAAGTTCATGCATATTACAGCTAGCTCAGTTAATAGAGTTGGGGCAAAAATCAAATCATATCGCTTTAATGTGATGATCATTTACAAATATTTTCCTTAGTTAACGTTAGCTAGCATACTAGCTGCCAAGATGGCTACATCCAAAGCGCAACATAGCCTAATGCGCGATGGCACACAATATATAGCAGCCTAGCCATCATGACATTATCAGTAAGCCTCCATGCGTACAAGCGCTACCCAGAAGCTGATTGGTTGGTATGCAAATAAGGAACATGGTTTCCGCTCGCGCCCCTAATAAGTGACGTCCTAGCGGAAAACCCGCCTTGATGAGACGCTGACAGATTGCATTTTAATTTTCATTGTGTCCCAAAAAGAGCGTGCTGACATGTATTTGAAAATGCAATGGACTGGGAGGCGCTGTTTCCCTTACTGCGTTTGAATATTGTCCCATGTATTGCAGGATAAGTCTTTGAAAATGAAATGTCAAATGTTGTCATCATTATTATATCATTATTATTTCCAAGTGATTAGAAAACAGCATTTTCATTATCATGTTGACCCTAAAAGAGCGTGATGACATGTAAATGTAAATGCAATCGGCTGGGGGTGCTGTTTTGCTTATTGCATTTGAATATTGTCCACTGTATTGCGGAACATGACTTTGAAAATGAAATGTCAATCAGCTTTTCATTATCATTTGAATATAGTCATAGATTTCCCATATGTGTATGTGAAAATGAAAGTGATAATTGGATTAATGCATTTTCAATTTAATATTGTCTCAAATAACTCATTCATAAGTGGAAAATTATAATGCAATAGTGGGATTACATTTTTATTTGAATATTGTCCACTATGGGCTTCCATACCTACGACTTTTTTTCTTTATTTTGTGATTTCTTAAATTTTTATGAGCGATTTTACAAAACTAGTGGACCGCGCCATTTTCACCACAGCAGACGAAAATTCACCCTCGATCCGCTTGGGGCGCCCCTAATCGTGACGTCAGTGCGGCTGCCAGCGCCATGAATGTCCATTGTCCTGCGGTCCTGCATTGAGATTGTTGAATGACCGAGATATTCCCGCTTCCTCTATGGAGCAGACAGACGAGCTTGATTATTACCTTTTTCAATCCGACACAACTTTAATTTAGAGGTGAACTAACATCAGAGGCCATTTGAAATGCTTCCGGAAAGAAAAGTGCGGTTTGAAGTCTGCTAATTACCAGCGAAGCTGGACAGCTGCCATCACCTTGGCATAATTAGCTCACCTTAAATCAATTCCCGTGTACTTTGCCTAACTTGTAATCAAGCCATTTATTCAGCCAACTGACCAATCAAAACCAAAATCAAGCCAATAATGATTTAGAAGAGATAATGAGAAGCAGACAAACCGAACCAGGCTACCGTGTTAGAGTGAAATAATGTCAGTAATCTGAATAAATAGCAGACCTCTGAATTCTACCTCTCGTTGGAAAACTTGAACGTACTATGAAAAAAGATTTCTTAAAAATAAAATCATGTTAAGATGGTCCTGGTTTTTAAGCGTCTAAAACTATACACAAAGTCAAAAACATTGACTGAAGCGCATCAAACGTGAATGTGAGAAATTATTTTCGCATTGCAAGCAATGGACAAATGCACCGAAGACTGGACAAAAGCAAGCACGTCTGTGCAAAATTTTAAACATTTTTTATATAATAATTGAACAAGATTCGCACACAACGGCCAAATGTAAAGATCAAGGAAACACATTCAAGCAAATTGCGTGCTGAACTAAGCAAAGTTAAGGTCTTCAAAATCATTCTCCTCTACTCGACAATTGCTTTCACCCCCTTCCCATTTACTTTGCTCAATTTGCAATCAAACAGTTGATTCGCTCAATGAACAATTTCAACTGGTTGGTAGTCTAATTTATTTAGATATCCA
This sequence comes from Gymnothorax javanicus, assembly GCA_029692085.1. Lineage (NCBI taxonomy): Eukaryota > Metazoa > Chordata > Actinopteri > Anguilliformes > Muraenidae > Gymnothorax > Gymnothorax javanicus. The sequence continues at coordinate 130,044,112 of CM056197.1, read as the reverse complement.
TGTATTCAGACATTTTGACATCGCATGCATCATGCACATGAATGCATGTGGCAGCCGCAGTGACGTTATGATCTCGCAACTTCTCATGCCAGGCGTCGTGTTAATGGCGGCCTCCTGGAAACAGCAATTCCGGCTAATTAATGGTCATTTAAAAGAACAGGGAGTATGTATGGACAAAAAATCGACCGTGGATATTATGTTGGAGTTAATTACTATAAGATTAAGTCAAAACGTGTAGTTCTGTATAGTCCTCCTTTAGTATTTCAGCTGGAGATTAATTTCTTTTTCTTGCCACATAATACCCCTTACAGATGCCCTGCCCTGCAGCACTCACTCTTCTCTTTCTCTCCTGTGACCTGTCCTGACGATCTCTCTGCTGATTCAGTGGTGTTGCATGTGTCTCTTTTCTTCCTCTCTCCATCTGTACCTAATATTCTGAGGACTCTGGCCAAAGCCCAGGCTGTGAAGCCCCTTCACTTTCTTCCACTGAGAGGCACCTTGTGCTCCAGCCACCTCACCTGCATTCACTGACCAGCCCCTCAGATGAGGTGAGCTTCCTCTCAAAGGCCTCATCCAGGTGATCTTTCCGAGGGCCTAATCCCTCCATTTCAACATCCTGGGGAGCATTTCCGAAAAGCGTAGTTGTTAACCAAGTTAGCAACTTACGTACAGTGGTGCTTGAAAATTTGTGAACCCTTTAGAATTCTCTAGATTTCTGCATAAATATGACCTAAAACATCATCAGATTTTCACACTAGTCCTAAAAGTAGATAGAGAACCCAGTTAAACAAATGAGTCAAAAGTATTATATTTGGTCATTTATTTATTGAGGAAAATGATCCAATATTACATATCTGTGAGCGGCAAAATTATGTGAACCTTTGCTTCCAGTATCTGGTGTGACCCCCTTGTGCAGCAATAACTGCAAGTAAAAGTTTCCAGTAACTGTTGATCAGTCCCGCACATCGGCTTGGAGGAATTTTAGCCCATTCCTTCGTACAGAACAACTTCAACTCTGGGATGTTGGTGGGTTTCCTCACATGAACTGCTCGCTTCAGGTCCTTCCACAACATTTCAATTGGATTAAGGTCAGGACTTTGACTTGGCCATTCCAAAACATTAACTTTATTCTTCTTTAACCATTCTTTGGTAGAACGACTTGGGTGCTTAGGGTCATTGTCTTGTTGCATGACCCACCTTATCTTGAGAATCAGTTCATGGACAGATGTCCAGACATTTTCCTTTAGAATTCGCTGGTATTATTCAGAATTCATTGTTCCATCAATGATGGCAAGCCGTCCTGGCCCAGATGCAGCCAACAGGCCCAAACCATGATACTACCACCAAGTTTCACAGATGGGATAAGGTTCTTATGCTGGATTGCAGTGTTTTCCTTTCTCCAAACATAACGCTTCTCATTTAAACCAAAAAGTTCTATTTTGGTCTCATCTGTCCACAAAACATTTTTCCAATAGCCCTCTGGCTTGTCCACGCGATCTTTAGCAAACTGCAGATGAGCAGCAATGTTCTTTTTGGAGAGCAGTGGCTTTCTCCTTGCAACCCTGCCATGCACACCATTGTTGTTCAGTGTTCTCCTGATGGTGGACTCATGAACATTAACATTAGCCAATGTGAGAGAGGCCTTCAGTTGCTTAGAAGTTACCCTGGGGTCCTTTGTGACCTCGCCGACTATTACATGCCTTGCTCTTGGAGAGATCTTTGTTGGTCGACCACTCCTAAGGAGGGTAACAATGGTCTTGAATTTCCTCCATGTGTACACAATCTGTCTGACTGTGGATTGGTGGAGTCCAAACTCTTTAGAGATGGTTTTGTAACCTTTTCCAGCCTGATGAGCATCAACAACGCTTTTTCTGAGGTCCTCAGAAATCTCCTTTGTTCATGGCATGATACACTTCCACAAACGTGTTGTGAAGATCAGACTTTTATTTTAAGTACAGGGATCTATCAAACAGGGTGCCCACTCACACCTGATTGTCATCCCATTGATTGAAAACACCTGACTCTAATTTCTTCTTCAAATTAATCACTAATCCTAGAGGTTCACATACTTTTGCCCCTCACAGATACGTAATATTGGATAATTTTCCTCAATAAATAAATGACCAAGTATAATATTTTTGTCTCATTTGTTTAACTGGGTTTTCTTTATCTACTTTTAGGACTCGTGTGAAAATCTGATGATGTTTTAGGTCATATTTATGCAGAAATACAGAAAATTTTAAAGGGTTCACAAACTTTCAAGCGCCACTGTAGTTCGTCCATTCATAGTCAATGAGCCCAACTATGTAAGTTAGCATCTGTGATTTTGGGAAACGCACCCTTCTTTGGTGGACTCTGAGGTGAGGACGATATTGGGCCTGAAGGTGGAGGCCACAGTGAGCTGGGAGAACTTCAGCTGTTTCCCCAGATCCTCCATCAGCCGCCAGTTCGATGCAGAGGCCAGGATCCCTGCAGATCTTTTCTCAGGGAGGGGTGTCAGCTGCGCCCCAGCTTTAATGAGACTGACAGTCTTCAGAGAAGATAGGTTTCCACTCAAACCTGGCATTGGTGGCTTTTCTAATGGCTTCCAGGACCTGATCACAGCGCCACCTGTAACCTCCTTCTCCTAGAGCCTTGGAGCAGCTGATTTGGATGAGCTCCAGGGTTCATTGCTCAGAGCTTGATCTACAAGATGGTGTCTCTGCCTTGCCCCATGTGTGGAGGTGAGATAGACTGGGGAGCACGTTGAACACTGCAGTAGCACAACGAATGGGCTGTGTACCCTCAACAATCACTTTGCAAATGAAACGGTCATGACAAACTGGCTCTACATGTGATAGACTAAGTTTGAGTTCCCCAAAAGCTATAGCACCAGCTCAGGTGCACTATATCATCCATTTGCTTCTGTGCAATTGTAACTGAACGGCTTCCGCAAGACATGGGGTGCCCTTAACCCACCTATCAGCCACATGACACAAGACGTATTCGAGAGCAAGGACTTCATGCCCAAAGACCGCACTAACAATTCTGATGGCCCTGCATTAGCAGCAACACCTGAATTGAGCCAGAACCCTCCTTCACTAAGATGCCACATCACTGGAAAACTGTCTTTTTCACTAATGAGTCCAGATTAACACTTGTTAACACTTGTTAACGGCTGTTAACGCAGTGTTAATTTGTTAACAAGTGTGGCGTAGACGTGGTAAACTTTAGGCCGAATATTGTGTGCGCCTGGTCAACTGCAAGGGTGGGAGAAGTGTGATGATCTTGTACGGTATCTCCTCTATGTAAATGCAGATCTGGTAGTCGTCGCTGGTAACCTGACTGTACAATGGTACATTGAAAAGGTCCTGCAAACACTGCCAATACCTTTCCTGGAGAATGATGACTTTGGGATTCTGCAGCAAGTTATCGCTCGTCCTCTTGCTGCACATTTAACTATAGTCCACCAGAGGTACCAGAATGTGGATGTTCTGTCATGGCCTGCATGTTCTCCCCACCTCTCTCACCCACTCAACTCCTGTGGGACCAGTTGGGCACAGCTGTTGGTGCCAGACGTCTCAAATGGGTGACTCTCCATCAGCTGAGCAAGCTGCTTTGGGAGGAAAGGTCAAACATTCCTAATAACACATACCCACCATTTGCTCTCAATCAGTCCATGTGTCACCGTTGTCAGAGCAGTATAAACACAAATGGAGGTCACACTGGTGGCTGAACTTAGTTTTACGGGTGACTGATATTTTTCTATGGTGCATATAGACAATGGAATTTTTATCTATTTATTTGAAGTCTTTGTGTTGTTTAATTGAGGTTTTAGGGACAATATTTTGTTATTTAAAAATGAATTCATCTGTGTTGCATTTATTTCATGCACAAGTGTGTGATGATGAAGCACGAAACAGCTCATCTCACACCTGTACACCTCTGCTCCTGATCATAACGTTTATGATTTCTTCTGAATATAACGGACATTGGTCTCACTGAAAGTGGATTACCGTAGTTTTAACACGATAATCGCCGCAGTTCATCGGCTGGCTTTCAAAGAGCCTGTCCTCCATCCAACAAAATACGCCCGCGAAGGTCATTTGTAAAGCAGCTGATTACGACCTAAAGTTACGTTTAGGAGTTAAGTGCGTGTCCACGAGAAGACCATGCAAACGGTGACCAGGTGGGGGTTGGCCGATTTGGTTGAAATTTGGTACGGAGCTACCTTCTATGAAGGGATGATGACATGCCAAATATTAGTCCAATTGCTTAAACCATTATGGAATTAAAGCCAAAAGCTAGAATTTGGATGTTTTTCAGCCTTTTTTACAGGGTTTTTAGGTGGGGATTTTCAGCAGCTCTATACAAAATACTCAAAACCCAAGAAGATTGCCATTTTGATGTTAGCATACCCATTATGTGGTCTACTTATTTGTGGAAAATTATTAGGATACATCCATCATTAGCAGAGATAACATGGACAATACATCCCCTACCCAAAATACAAGTTTTGAACAATGGTAAAAGTCAGACCCCAAAACTAAATTGCTGCAGGGAGTTGGATGATGAGCCATACTTCATAATGTACCTTTTGATCTTCTCTTTCAAAATCAGAAATAAAATCTTTGGGCGCTGCTTTCAGTAATGAGTACCAGTGGAATGACATTGGTCTATTTTCAAGTACTTTGCAGTGCTGCCACCTATCAGCAGTAATTAAAACTAAGCTGTAATGTCTGTTGTACAATTTTCTCATGATGTGGGATGTTATCAATTAACCCATTTAACCACGTCACAAACCCAGAGCACCCCAGGTGGCTAGTTCTTAGGGCAATCCTCTCTTAACGGTATAGTTGTGGCATTTCTAGTGGGCCCAATTGTCAACAAGGTTCGTCCCTCAACTACTCCTGCTCAACAAGGACACGGAGATAGTAGTTTGGCTGTTGTATACATATAGCTTGATCTTCAGGGATGATACAGGATTAAATCTTTAAAATCCAGAGGAGTGGAAGACTGAACTGTGGTCTAGCCCATCACTCAGATGACTTTAAAACCGGCCAAAATTCATTTTAGGTGACTTTGGTCATTCAGGCAAAGATAAAACACAAAATAATTCAATATAATAGAATTAGTTGCTATTATTAGTAGCAGAAAAAGAAACAAAAGAACATTCAAAGCACTAGAGCCTTTCCTCTTTACTAAACTTTGTTCCAGTGCTGGAATAGGGTCATTTCAACAAAGCAAGTTCTTTGATAAGTCTATCAATCATGTCAATCACAGTCACCCTCCCCCCATGATATACAACCCCAATTCCGAAATAGTTGGGACGAAGTGTAGATTGTGAATAAAATCAAAATGCAATGACTTTCAGATCACATGAGCCAATATGTTATTTACAATAGAACATAGATAACATTTCAAATGTTGAAACTGAGACATTTTACATTTTTATCCACAAAATAAGCTTATTTCAATTTTTCTGGCTGCAACGGGTCTCAAAAAAGTTGGGACACAGGCAAAAAAAGGGCTGATAAAGCAATTAATATACAAGAGAATCAGCATTTAGCAAGTAATTAAGTTAACTGGCATCAGATGTGTAACATGATTGGCAATAAAAGGGATGTCCTAGAGAGGCTGAGTCTCTCAGAAGTACAGATGGCCAACCTGTGAAGGCTCGCATAAAAAAAGAGGAATACTTTAAAAACAATGTTCCTCAACGTCAAAGGCTTTGAAGGTTGCATCATATTCTTATCTCTATGTTAATGACTGAGAAGCACTTTGTGACGCTGTCTGTGGAAGGTGCTATATAAATAAACTTTACTTAGTTACATCATCGACGGTGCATAACATCATCAAAAGATTCAGAGAAACTGGAAAAATCTCTGTGCGTAAGGGACAAGGCCGAAGACCTTTAGTGGATGCCCGTGATCTTCGGGCCCTCAGACACCACTGCATCACTCACCGGCAAGATTCTGTCACTGACATCAATAAATGGGCCCAGGAATACTTCAAGAAACCACTGTCAGTAAACACAGTCTGCCATGTCATCCACAGATGCCACCTAAAACTCTATCATGCAAAAAAGAAACCATTGTTGAGCATGATCCAGAAGCGCTGCCATGTTCTGTGGGCCAAGGCTCATTTAAAATGGACTGCAGCTAAGTGGCAAAGTGTCCCGTGGTCAGACGAGTCCAAATTTGACATTCTTGTTGGAAATCATGGGCGTCGTGTCCTCCGGGCTAAAGAGGAGAAAGTCCACCCCTCCTGTTATCAGCGTTCAGTTCAAAAGCCAGCATCTCTGATGGTATGGGAATGCATTAGTGCATATGGTGTGGGACAATAGCATGTTTTAAAAAGCATCACGAATGCTGAAAGGTATATAAAGGTTTTAGAGCAACATATGCTCCCCTCCAGACGACATCTATTCCAGGGAAGACCTTGTGTATTTCAGCAGGACAATGCAAAACCACATACTGCAGCTATTACAACAGCATGGCTTCGTAGTAGAAGAGTCCGTGTGCAGAACTGGCCTGCCTGCAGTCCTGATCATTCACCAATTGAGAACATTTGGCGCATAATTAAACAAAAAGTCCGTCAAAGGAGACCCAAAACTCTCCAGCAGCTGGAAGCCTGTATTAAACAAGAGTGGGTTCAAATTCCAATGGCTAAACTCAAGAAATTAGTCTCCTCAATGCCCAGACGCCTCCACACTGTGTTAAAAGGAAGAGGGGATGCCACACCATGGTAAACAGGCCCCTGTCCCAACTTTTTTGAGACCTGTTGCAGCCATCAAATTTGAAATGAGGTCATTTTGTGGGTAAAATTGTAAAATTTCTCAGTTTCAACATTTGCTTGGTGTGATTTGAAAGACATTGCATTTTGATTTTATTCACAATTTACACTTTGTCCCAACTATTTCGGAATTGGGGTTGTACAAAGGTATGCATATGAAATAAGACATTTAGACACTCAGACAATCCCAACCGAATACTGCGATCACAACGAGGTTTACGTGCAGATGCTGGAACATGGACAGGGTGCAGGCACCGACAAGAAGGGTTCCAGTTCAGACCCAGCTTATAACAATGCACAGGGCAGATGGTTCGGTTGTCCAGTACACTGCTTGTGAAGTCAAACACTCCTGCACGCAGAGCAATTAGCTGCGACTCTGCTTGTATCTTCGCAATATCAACAGCAGGGACCTTCAAACTCTTCAAATGTGATGTAATGTCCTTTGTGCACTGCTTCAACAGCAGAACACTGTCATCCTTCCCATATTTTTTCAACAAACCACATTCTAGACCAGTAGAAATATCTGAAAAACTGCATTTCATGGACTTTTTTGCTGCACTGGAAGATTTCGCCAGTTGGATGCCATTTTCACTGCTGCATCCGTTGTTGCTGTTAGGTATGGTAAGCCAGACGATAGGTAAATTAAGAGTGTCGGGGGAGAAGTGGCCAGAGCCTGAGGGTACAGTGGGAAATGGAGTTCCCCACTAGTGGCACTGGACATGGGAGATTCTTAGAGACTCATAAGAGTGTTCAGAGCCTCATCATAGTTAATATTAGTCGTATGAGGCCAGCTTGTTTGCCTAAGTCGGAACTGTTAAAATTGGGGTAGGGGGGAGTGCTCTACCAACATACCTGAAGGGGCGCCCGAAGATTTTATTTTTTTAACTGAAAGAGAGGTTCCTCTCCTTTATACTGTGAAGAGGATATTGACAAATTCTCTGCAGCATTTCAGATATTGACCTTTAGGTAGGGCCCAGTTTCTCCTATTTTGAAGATAATGCAAATTTGAGGGGCATGGTGCGTTTAACTGGAGCAAGACTGGGACACTGGCGTAGCGGCCGCCCACGCAGCCCCCGCGGTGCGGGGGGGCCCCGCAGTTCAAGGGGCCCTACTTGATTTTCCTACTTGATTTTTCCCCTTTACATTTTCTATCTACTTGGGTTTCCGTCAATGGGAGCAGGGCGCAGAGGGCGGGCCCCCGTCCGTTCGATGTTGCTACGCGCCCATAGACTGTATATAAAAGATAATATATAATTAATATATAATTTTTTATATACAGTCCATGTACGCGACCCGTCAAGTGTATTGTTCCAATATTTTTTGCTCATCTGCAATAGGGCTTGCCGGCTGTTAATCATCTTTTCCAATGCTCATTGGCTGGTTGGGCAGCACCCAAAATAAAGCAGGAAGTAACATGAAGCGCAAATACCCAAGTGCTATTAAAATTAAACAAAATGAGAGCGAAAGCCGAACAGGAGAGGGCCAAGCTACCAAAAATAACATCACTGTACCAGCAGGTAGCAAAGGTAGAATCTAACATCGCTGCAGATGCATCGGCAGTAAGCTCTTCACCCTGGCCAGCCACCGCTAACCCCTCGGTTAGCTCCGAGTCCAAGCAGACAGCGCAGTCAGGCCCCCAATCCCTTTACAGCCGAGCCAGCTGGCTCACCACCAGACCAGGCCAACGTTTAGAACCCGCCGCTCAGCTATGAGTCCAGGCAGACAGCGGACAAACAGCCCAGCCCCGTTACAGCCGAGCCGAGTAGCTTTGCCTCATGCTTCGAGACAGGTGGAATAGTTGAACGTTTCATCATATGCTAATTTTTACCATAATTAACAACGCATTTTGTCCAAAAAAATTATGTCAGCTGGCTGGCGAGTAACGTTAGTGCAGTACCCTTCTAAGCCAAAAATACAGAACAAACTTTTCAAGCATAAGCACTGATGAAATAAAGCTATGAAAAACAGCTACTAACTGTGGGTACACACCAAGAGCTGCAAATGCTGCCGATTCTATTCATTTTCAATGGACACCGGCGTTTAGCGCTGCTCATGCTGCAAAGCGTCCGGTGTCCATTGAAAAAGAATAGAATCGGCAGCTCTTTGTGTACCCACAGTAAACAATGCTGTATCCATGTAGCTCTGTAGGAAGCTAGCTAGCTGGCTAGTAATGTTAGTGCAGCATCCTTCATCGGAGCAAGAAACACAAAGCAAACATCGTTTGCATTACTGCATTGGTTTAATCGAGTTTCGACTGGATCACGAATAATTTTATGAACTCGCTAGCTAGTTTTGTTAGCAAGCTATCTGATAGACTTTAGAAGCAAGCTAGCCGCACAGACCTATGTGAAAAACAAGCTGACAGTTCAAGGAAAACTATGGTTTTCATGTAACTACCTCCGTAGCAAGCTGACAAAGCTCAGGATCATAAAATCCATCGGGAGAAACACTAGTAATGTTTGTAAAGCGCTCGGATTGCTTTGTGTATTTGTGTATAAAGGATCTTAAGCTGGGCGGGGATATTAAAATATCTTTAATAAATACTGACACTGACATAGTGAAAATTCAATGGCTTGTATCACTAAAATGGTCACAAATAGGGCCTAGGTTTGTGTTACTGACATCTATGAAGTCACATATGAACTTTAATTCAGTGACATTCAAAGGTCACACTTGACATAGTGAAATTACAAGGACTTGTATCACCAAAATGGTCACAGATCCAAGGTTTGTATGATAGACATATAGTTTTATAAGAAATCTATTTGGAGACCTCAACTTGACCTTCTGTGACCTTTAAAGTTCACAATTGACATTAAATTTTCAATTACTTGTACAACTGTATTACCAAAACCGCTTCAGAGGTTTAGATTTTCTTAGGATTGTATTACAGACATATGAAGTCTTATAAATGTGTGTGAACCTTCATTTTGTGACATTGACAATGATTTGAAGGTCAAATATCACATGAAAATTTCATGAGTTGTATCATTACTATAAGATTGCTTGCTGGTAAGCTGCAGGACCCTTGGTCCTTTTTTTTTTTTTTCTTTTTTGGCTACTTTTCTTTTGTACAGAATGTTGTTTAAACCGTTCCGTTGTGTGAACTTAAATGATACGAATATTCTACAATTCATTAATGTTACAAAAAAAGCCACTTGTTAAAATTTGTGATGCCTGAAAAATAAACATTTTTTAAAGCATTAAGTGGCCACAATGTCCATCCCATGTCACTCTATTATTGTTTTAGATAGGGCTGAGGGAGGGGCCCCATAGTTTAACCTGCAGGGGGGCCCCAAAATATTGTGCAACGCCACTGGACTGGGACACCACTTGATCTTGGAGACATTACATATGAAAATACAAGTTGATATCATAATAGTAATATGTGTTCATATTTCCTGTAAATGTGAAAACCGCCTTCAAATATGTCCATTTTCAATGAAAATCAGGCTAATAATCTTAAAGGAAATGAATTAAAACAGGTTTCCCCCTGCTACTTCTTAGCCGTGCGATCATTTGTCAAAAGGTTTTACCTGCCATCATCCTACCATAAGACCAGTTTATGGTAGAAATTTTATCTCGATCCGTCGACCCCCCACCTTGTCACTTTTTGCAGATTTTGCATGGTTTTCTCATGGACAGGCACTTAAAGCAACATCTAGTGGTCATTTAAATAACTACAATCTGGTTTCTATCATCAGCGTCGCTGTCAGTAAATCCCTAACCTAAACCTAATCCTAACACTAATCCTAATTCTAACCCCAACCCTAATCCTTACCCAAACTGTTATTTTAAGTGTATATATGACTGAAACTGTATCTGGAAGTCAGACTGTAACTCTAACAGTCCCTTCCTGCTGCCAGTAGGGGCGCGATTTTAGGAAACGCTCGCTATTTGGGCATATAGCTGGAGGACGGGTTGCTTTCAAAGCATCTAAGGTTCTTAGTCAAACTGTCTCCCAACCATATAGCCTGCGAGCAGGCTCTCTTGTTTGCGATGGGAGGTGCAAGTTGAGAGGCGGCGAGAGGATTGAGGAGATGGAGGAAAAGAGAGCCTGCAAGAAAGCCAGGGGTTTTTTAATTCCGCCCTAACAAGCTGTCAATGTGGTGACAATTCGTTACGCCCCATGGGGCAAATAAACTACCAACAGGAATGAAGCAAAATGTGAACAGACATGACAGAAAATTGCACGTGCAGAGTACCCTCAAAATGGCGCCCCCAGGGGGGAGATGGGGGGGCCCCCCCCCGGAAAACTGCTGGCCACCCCACTGGCCCCCCAGAGCACTGACTGTATAAAACATGAATGTAGCCTCCGTGACGTTACTCATAGGTTTCTGAATATCCACTGTGAAGCTCATTTGGTCGCCAATTTGGCACTTACCTGACTCCTCCTACCTCCCGGCTAATCCAAAAATGGTCAAAAAGGTGGACCGTTGCTGGAGCTGAGGCGAGCCGAATAGCGCCTGGTTGCTGAAACACGCCCCCCGAGCTCGAAGCTACCAAGCCAGCTACTGCTTCCGAACTAGGCTAAGAAGCCAACTCAGTTCAATGCTACAATGTTCGCTATGACCGAGAGGCTGGGTCATATCTGTCCTAGTAAAGGAAAGGAGCCCGCCAAGTCGCTTGAGGTGGCGGGTCGAACGCTGTTTATATCCGTGAAGCGGTTACGAGACGAATGCTGTACACCGCTGGGAAGTTGTGACAGTGGCTCACCTCAGGAGTACGAGCGGTGCTCAGCTCAGATTTTTCATGTACCTTAGCCACGCCACAATAATGGTGGTATGGCCAGTCAAATGTTAACATTGCATAACGTAAACTTACTAGCAAGCCTGGTGGTGGACCTTTATTTTCCTTCCTCACGCAGGCATATTTTTGATCTATCACCCTACATTTTGAATTCGGTGAATGCTGAATTAATTGGCTTCTGTGGCTAACATACGCACAGGTTTTCAATGCTAGCACAGCTGGGCATCTGGCTCCAAGGCTAAACCATGGTTATCTCAGCAGCTACCCAGCTTATCTATGACCTTTGTGTTAGCTAATGATAACAATGTGACTTGCAAAGTTTCTTTCGTGTCGTCTAAATCAGGGATGGGCAACGAGGGCCGTATCTGTCCCTGGTTTTCACACCAACTTCTGGGCTTTAATTAGTTGATTATCTAAATTAGCCAAACTATTCATGAAATCTGACATTTATGGCGCATTTCTTTAAATTATCATGAATGATCCCCAAAGACTGTTCTTGTCTCCCTACATAAAACATTTTTCTTTGATCAAACCTTTGCACAAATCTATAGTTGTGTATGCAACCAATTAACTCAATTAGTCAGGGTAATTGATAGAAATAAAACCCAGCATACACACAGCCCTCCAGGACCGGAGTTGTCCATCCCTGGTCTAAATTAAGGTACTTCTGGAACTCAACAAAGAGGCTTTGCTCTTAGCTTCACTTTTCACTTAACTGTTAGGTTTTTTTTTTTTCCCGTGTAAATGTTGCGTTACTGGACACCGAATATAGCTGAACGCGGCCAGCTAGTGACACTTTTTTCCGTTGCCATTTGGCTTATTAATTAGGCTAGTGAGCTTGCGGATGATGGACTTTATGAAGAAACACATTTAGCGACAGCTAGCTAGCTTGCTAGATAACGTGGGATAGGTTTAATTAGCTATAAAGCTAGCCTCTCTATATACACTGAGCAAAAATATAAACGCCCCATGTCAAATATTGATGCCACATGGAGTTAACAACTCTAAGTGAGCATATGCTGACTTTTACCTGTACAATAGGGATATTTCTCTTGATTTGTGTACCATTTTTTAATCCATCTCTTTGACAATGAGCATTTGCTCAGTAATGCAGTGATTTCACACAGTACATGGGTGTGGCATTTCCAGACGGTGATCAGACAGAATGAGCAGTACCCAGACACTCCTTATACTGGGGACAATAAAAGGCCACCCCAAAATGTCAAATTTTGTCAAAAGTCATCATGCCTCAGATGTCTCAGGTCATGCGGGAACGTGCCATTGGCATGCTGGATGCAGGGATGTCCATCAGAGCGGTCGCTGTGCAGCTGAATGTTAACTATCGGACGATAGGCCATTCGAGAGTTTGTTTCTGACAGACGGGCAGTACTGCAAATCGACCTCATCCACGTTGGCCACATGTGACCACACCAGCACAAGATCGCTACATCCCAGCTCGTCCACCTGCGGGATCGGCTCAGATCGACGACACGCACAGCGGATGAGACCGTTGGTCTTCACAACAGACGCATCACACCACAGACAGTCCGTAACCGCCTGCGAGAAGCCAACTTGCACTCTTGGGGTCCTCACCATGGTCTGGATCTCACCGCTGTCCGGCGTCAGAACCGACTCACATGGGCAAACGCACGTGTTTGATGGCCCTTGGCACGCTGGAGAAGAGTGCTATTCACAGACGAATCCCGGTTCCAGTTTTTTCTTAATAGAAACTCAAAAATTTGACATGGGGCGTTTATATTTTTGTTCAGTGTAGAATGATACTGATAGCGTATCAGCAATCGCACTGGAAATGGAATCCATTTGCGGTGAAGCAGCGATAATTGTAGCTCTTGCAGCAAGATAACATGAAAGGAGAAGAGACTCAGAGCCAGAAAATGACTACATCCCTACAAGGGAGGAACAACAAGAGACAGAAACTTTGCGTGAAAGTGTGGAACAGACAGCAGCCTCAGTCACAGCCACAGAGAATGGTGAAGGCTCAGCTAGATTCAGGCCAGCCCCAACCAACCTGTCCCTGGACCAACAGGTGAATTTATCAGTGTGTCCTTGATAATGAAATGGATGGCTACAGGGTAAAATCATTTGGATAAATCTGTGGTTATGATGTGTCTACAGTGAGTGAGGCATTTTCATGGTAATTGTACGAAACCTTTGATTTACCTTTGTCAGTAGTTGAGACTAAGAATAGTCTGAATAGAAATGTTCATTGGCCAATATTACAAATGTAATTACAATGGAGAACACTTAATACTCATACTATTTGAATTATTATTATTATTATTATTATTATTATAGTTGTTGTTGCTAAAAAAAAAAAAGCTGTATTGAAAACTATTGGAAATGTTTGTGTGTTTTTCTGAAACTTAAGGCAAATGTGTTAGTCTGGGAGCTGGGTGAAGTTTAATTAACATGAAGGTACAAAAGGTTTGAGGTGAAGGGGGTGTAGTACTACCCAGCCTTTACACAGAACAGCCATTCTTACGTTCCGGAGGTGGTAGGTGTGATAGGGGGCGCCACCCGAAAACCCCCCAAAATTGGATTTAATTAACATGAAAGGTATAAGTTTCATTTCTATGCCAAATGATTATGGGCACCACACTTAATCCAAATCTGCAAGGTAAGAATGGAATTTCCGGTGGAAAGATCACTAAAGAACGACACTAATTAGCACTAATTAAGGTTTTAATTAACATGAAAGGTACAAGTATGGAACCAAATCAGGAATGTAGAGGGTGGTTGCCTGGTTGAGAATCGCTAAAGTAAGAATGACAATTGTGGTGGAAAGGTCACGTAAGAACAGGTCAAAGGTCACTAATTAAGCCAGGGACTAAATAAAATTGCCATCTCTCTTGAACTACATTATACACCAAGTTGAAATTGGTCTCCAAATGAAGAGGGACTAAAGAAGCACCACTGGGATGTCAAAACTTTTAAGAATGTTACTTCTAACTGGGTCAAATTTGGGAAAAAACACCTAAAAATGTACCTACTTGACCCCCAGGCTAATTACCATTTTAATTAACATGAAAGGTACAAGTACGAAACCACTGGGGATTTGTAGATGATGGTCATCTGAATATAAATCACAAACTTAAGAACGGAAATTGAGGTGGGAACGTCACTTAAGAATAGGTCAAAGGTCATACCATGCCCAATGACCCCTAATTAACATTTTAATTAACATGGAAGGTACACGTTTAAAACAACATGGATATTGTTGCGAATGGTGTCCTGATTCAGAATCATCAACATAAGAACGGAAATTGTGGTGGGAAGGTCACACAACACCCAATATTACACCTAATTTACATGGAGTGTACACATTTAAAATCACATAGGAATTGTGTTCCGGGGATGCCATGTGGTCCGGCTGGCACCATGTGTTCGGGGTTCGGTTGGTGCCATGCGATCGGGGTCCGGTTGGTTCCATGCGATCGGGGCCCGGCTGGTGCCATTAGTTCGGGGTCCGGCGGTGTGTTCCGGGGTCCGGCTGGTGCCAGGTGTTCCGGGGTCTGGCTGATGCCAGGTGTTCTGGGGTCCGGCTGGTACCATGTGTTCCGAGGTCCGGCGGGGGTGTGCTCCAGGGGTCCTGCGGAGTGTGTGCCTTCCTCTCATGCCAGGTGGCGTGCCTTGGGGGGAGGGTACTGTGATGGTACTACCCTGCAGTCCCTCCCCCTCCGGCTGTCTTCGCCTCCTCTTCAGCGGGCCACACCTGTTGCTCGTTGAAGTGGAGGTGAAGTTTAGAGTATATAAGAGCTGCACTGCCAATTGGCAGTGCAGCTGTATTCTGGTTTTAGCCCCGGTGTTTTGTGTTGCTGCTGCTCCCCTCTGTGTTTGTGGAAGGTTTGTTTATTTTTATGAGTATTTATTAAAAGAAACCTTTTACTTTTTTCCAGCCTGTGCTTGTGGGTCCTTTAACCTGCTTTTGGGCCCATGGTCCCAGTGCCCGCCGGCCAGTAGTTTTCAGCCAGCGGGGCAAATCCATGACACCACCATGTTTGATTATTGGTATGATGTTCATTTTATGAAATGCTCCATTATTTTTACGCCAAATGTAACGGGATGCACACCTACAAAAAGTTCAACTTCTTTTGTCTCATCAGTCCACGGAATATTTTCCCAAAAGTCTTGGGGATCATCAAGATGTTTTTGGCAAATGTGACATGAGCCTTTGTGTTCTTTTTGGTCAGCAGTGGTTTTCGCCTTGGAACTCTTCCATGGATGATTTTTGCCCAGTCTCTTTCTTATTGTTGAATCATGAACACTGACTTTAACTGGGACAAGTGAGTCCTGCAGTTCTTTAGATGTTGTTCTGAGTTCTTTTAGTGACCTCCCGCATGAGTTGTCGATGCGCTCTTGGAGCAATTTTGGTTGGCCGACCACTCCTGGGAAGGTTTGTCATTTTTCAAGTTTTCTCCATTTGTGGATAATGGCTTTCACTGTGGTTCGCTGGAGTCCCAAAGCCTTAAAAATGGCTTTGTAACCCTTTCCAGACTGATGTCAATGACTTTGTTTATGACATATAGGAAGTCATATATGAGCTATATTTTGGTGGTGTTAAAGTTGACCTCAAATGACCTTGAAAGGTCCAATTTAAGGTCAAGGAAAATGTTACCATTTTCAAAGGCTTCTATTGAAAATATTGACAATAGACTATATATGTGTATTGAACACTAATAGGAAGTCATATATGAACTTTCATTTGGTGACCTTGAACTTGACCTTTGGTGGTCTTCAAAGGTAAAACTGCACATAGAGAAATTTCAATGACTTCTATCACCAAAAAGATTACAGATAGAGCTTAGACTTGTACTAGAGACATAGGAAGACTATACATGTGTATTGAACACTAACAGGAAATCATATATGAACTTTCATTTGGTGACATTCAACTTGACTGTTAGTGACCTTCGAAGGTCAAACTTGATATAATACAATTCTAATGACTAGTATTACCAAAACGGTCACAGATGGGGCCTAGGTTTGTATTAGAAAGATATAGGAAGTCCTATTTGAACTTTCAGTTGGTGACCTTCATATTGACCTTCGATGGTCAATCATGACCTGGTGAAAATTCAGTGACTTGTATCACTTCAAAGGTTACAGATAGATCCTGGGTTTGTATGACAGACATATAGTGAGTCACATATGAACTTGGTGAAATTAAACTAAGGGATTATTCAATTTTATTGAGAGTAATCATTATTTTTTCATATACAAACACTTCTAAAAAGCTGCTGATTATTAAATATTATAGTTATTCCTAATTGAGAGACCATTTGCAATAATTCCTATGTGATTTTAAACGTGTACACTCCATGTTAATTAGGTGTAATATTGGGTGTTGTGTGACCTTTCCACCACAATTTCCATTCTTATGTTGATGATTCTGAATCATAACACCATTCTCAACAATATCCATGTTGTTTTAAATGTGTACCTTCCATGTTAATTAAAATGTTAATTAGGGGCCATTTGACCAGTAGCGGAACTACAGGGGGGGCAAAGACACGTCCCTTTTAGTCCTGGCTAGATCTCAATCATTTTCCTTTATTGACGTCTTTTCCAATTATCGAAATTGGCAACTGAAGACACGGTTTCCCACCGTATGCGATCTAACAGTGATGAAATCATGGGCTAAATTCAGTGCAGAAAAATAATTTACTTATTAATTGGCCAATGCTTCGCGTGATTGAACTGGTCCGTGTTCCAATGAAACGCGGACTTTCACTCTCTGTATTTCGTGGGTTGATTTAAAAAAAAAAAAAAAAACAGTGGCACTCGGCAGTTAAATAGCCTAGGTTATAAAAAGCGTGCGGCTCAAGCCATTTGCGTGAGAGTCGACAGGTAGGCTATGCAATTTTGCATAACGTAGATTTAAATACAGCAAATACGCGTCCAGATGAATGATTGTCGTCTTACCTAATCGGGGAGAACAAGCAGCACCTGTTAAGTGTGGAGTGCTCTCGGAGTGAACCTTTTGTTAATCATGGAGATGACTGAGAACAGGTCAGGATTTATAATTGTTTTAAACGGCTGTTTTGTGCAACCCAATTCTCTGTTCCGCCACTGTACTGAATTTAACCCGCAATTTAATCGCTGTTAGATCGCATGTGGAGAGAAACCGTGTCTTCAGTTGCCAATTACAATAATTGGAAAAGACGTCAATAAAGGAAAATGATTGAGATCTAGCCAGGACTAAAAGGGACGTGTCTTCGCCCCCCCTGTAGCTCTGCCACTGCCTTTCATCTATTCTTAAGTGTCCTTCCCACATCAATTTCCGTTCTTCAGTTGGTGATTTATATTCAGATGACCACCATCTACAAATCCCCAGTGGTTTTGTACTTGTACCTTTCATGTTAATTAAAATGGTAATTAGCCTGGGGGTCAAGTAGGTACATTTTTAGGTGTTATTTCCCAAATTTGACCCAGTTAGAAGTAACATTCTTGAAAGCTTTGACATCCCAGTGGTGCTTCTTTACTCCCTCTTCATTTGGAGACCAATTTCAACTTGGTGTATAATGTAGTTCAAGAGATATGGCAATTTTAATTAGTCCCTGGCTTAATTAGTGACCTTTGACCTGTTCTTACTTGACCTTTCCACCACAATTGTCATTCTTACTTTAGCGATTCTCAACCAGACAACCACCCTCTACATTCCTGATTTGGTTCCATACTTGTACCTTTCATGTTAATTAAAACCTTAATTAGTGCTAATTAGTGTCGTTCTTTAGTGATCTTTTCACCGGAAATTCCATTCTTACCCTGCAGATTTGGATTAAGTATGGTGCCCATAATCATTTGGCATAGAAATGAAACTTTACCTTTCATGTTAATTAAATCCATATTTTGGGGGTTTTCCGGTGGCGCCCCCTATCACACCCACCTCCTCGGGAAAATAAGAATGGCTGTTCTGTGTAAAGGATGGGTAGTACTACACCCCCTTCACCTCAAACCTTTTGTACCTGCCATGTTAATTAAACTTCGCCCAGCTCCCTAGACTATGTAGGATGCATATTGTCTTTTTAATAGAAAGGGAGTCAAGGACATAGCCTAGGAAACATCTTATGTCTTTATTTTTTTGTGAGTGTTTATTAGATTCGGCTGCAGGTAGACAGGACGGATATGGTGGGGGGGGGGCATGCAGCATATGACCACGGGCTGGAACTGAATGCGGGTTATCATAAGGGGGACTGATTCGGTGTGCCACCCTAAGATTTTCACTGGCCCCATCTGGCCACCCCGATGAAAATTTTCTGGGGGCGCCACTGTACCTTCGCGGCAGTTTTTAGGAGATCTTCCTGATGAATCACGCGGTAACGCCGATAAAAGTTGTAAATAGACCGAGCGAAGCAAGCAAGTGTTGTTTCATTGTCAAGTATGGGAACGGGAAACCTATTTGAATGTCCACTGAAAATCTATATAGTGTTTCAAATAGGGAAGGCATCCGTGGACAAGTGTTCAACTGTCAAATTGGAATTAACAACTGTTAAATTCCAATCAGAATGCTGCGTTCGCGGACGAACACGGGGAATTTAAAAACCCCTGGCTTTCGTTCAGGTTCTCTTTTCCCTCCCTCTCCCCAATCCTCTCACTGCCTCTCAACTCGCGCCTCCCATCGAAAACAAGAGAGCCTGCTCGCAGGCTACCAACCATACGCTTAAATAGGTTGTTTATGGTCCGTGTACCTTTCGGCCATTCGTTTTTCGTTTTGATTAAGGTAATGAAAAAAATGGAGAATGAACTGATTTCCGTTTTTTGTTTTGATGTGGGCAAACAAAAAACGAAAAACGAGCCGTCTCCCGATTTTCCTTTGGAAATTGGAAATCGAAAAATGGAAAACGAGTCGTTATCTGATTTTCTATCAAATGATTACTAAACAAAAGTCGGGAAATAAAATACAGCCAATAATATTTTAATAGAGCTTGCTCTGACCTGAGCCGGAAGCGAAATTTTTTCCTCAGTCTGCTCGTAATGGAAGAATCACTATTGACCAATCAGAGAGTAGAGACGTCAATATAAACAAGCACACGTGGAAACAGCGTTGATGTCAACAAGCATTATGTTGCTAGCTAGCATCATAACACCATTCTCAACAATATCCATGTTGTTTTAAACATGTACCTTCCATGTTAATTAAAATGTTAATTAGGGGTCATTGGGTGTGGTATGACCTTTGACCTATTTTAAGTGTCCTTCCCACATCAATTTCAATTCTTAAGTTGGTGATTTATATTCAGATGACCACCATCTACAAATCCCAGTGGTTTCGTAGTTGTACCTTTCATGTTAATTAAAATGGTAATTAGCCTGGGGGGTCAAGTAGGTACATTTTTAGGTGTTTTTTTCCCTAATTTGACCCAGTTAGAATTAACATTCTTAACTCGCGCCTCCCATTGAAAACAAGAGAGCCTGCTCGCAGGCTACCAACTATACGCTTAAATAGGTCGTTTATGGTCCGTGTACCCTTCGGCCATTCATTTTTCGTTTTGATTATGGTAATGAAAAAACAGAGAATGGACTGATTTCTATTTTTTGTTTTGATGTGGGCAAACAAAAAGCGAAAAACGAGCCGTCTCCTGATTTTCCTTTGGAAATTGGAAATCGAAAAACGGAAAACGAGTTGTTATCTGATTTTCTATCAAATGATTACTAAACAAAAGTCGGGAAATGAAATACAGCCAATATTCTTTTAATAGAGCTTGCTCTGACCTGAGCCGGAAGCGAAATTTTTTCCTCAGTCTGCTAGTAATGGAAGAATCACTATTGAACAATCAGAGAGTAGTGACGTCAATATAAACAATCGCACGTGGAGGCAGCGTTGATGTCCACAAGCATTATGTTGCTAGCTAGCATCGTGCTGCTACATAAAATGATATGCGAAATCCGTAGCTCGCTGATTTCCGTTTGTATTATGTGCGCGTGTCTCGCTGACAGTACCAGTACACCCGTGCCATAATGTTCGCCATATGGCACGAGTGCCATGCTGGGCTGAAATGGTCGGAACTACTTTCAAGTCGGACGTTTTCGTGGCACCTAGGGCAGTTTCGAAGCTGAGAATATGTGTAAAAATAGTATAATTGCGTAAAAAACTATATTCCTGTAAAAAAAATTAATAAACAACCTAGATGGCGGCTTCTGTCAACAGCGCCGAGGCACTTCAGTCTTTCATTAAGAGCAAAGAAAACAGAAATACAGCCATCTTAACCAATAGGAGCATTCACAAATTCCAGAAATGGCTGGAAATTCAAGGTGAGATCATTAAAAATATATTTAACCTGAAATCAAAAATACATACAATGAATACAAACAGTAAGGTAGCGATTGTTGTCACTTACTGTTGTCCGTGTGCAGCTTTCAGTTCATTTAGTCTCGTTAAATCATCTCGTTAGCTGTCACGCATTATTTATATATGAAAGGCTGAATTAGAACTTATTTTGACTCACAAATGAATACAAAAAAATGGCGCATATAAGACATAGTTTAACGTGCGCGTGTTTATAGCGTCTGGGGAATTCGGAACGAGTTGGGCCGCGAAGGGATGTTCCCTCCGCGGCCCAACTCGTTCCGAAATTCCAATCCGCTACAAACACTCGCACCATTGTTCGACTCACGTTATGTTCATTTTATCTGGTTAGCTAGGTAGCTACTCTCCTGCGCGCTGGCGAACATTACGAACAACAGCTGTATAAAACTTGCTTCCAGTTTATTAAACTTGACTAGATTGCTATTGGTAACCAGAAACTACCAGTCAAGTATTTACATGGTTCGTAACGGTTTTATTGACTTTGTGCTATATCGGAGTTGATTGTAATATCAGACTGTTTTTCAGTTTTCTGCACAAAAAGTTCAAGGAACAATTCGGCCGTTCAAGAAATGGGTAGCTATCGCGATCAAGTCGGTAAGGGCAAACTGGATGCTCGAAACTTACGTTCAATAACAACCAAAACAGAGCAATGGATTTTGCAGGTCTTATTGTGGGACCGTGATGTTAGCTAACAGTGGGATATGTCTTTCTAGTCTTCTCCCAGCTTACTCATATGCTGCCTGCGATTCACCCACTAAATCTAAATAAGTGTGGCACACCGACTGGAGGCCGTCATGCAGCTGAACGGTTAAGCCTGATTCATGCTTCTTGCGGTCGGTGCGCTTTCAGCAGTGCTGACGGCGCGCACGGTCCCCACGAACGTCAAGTCGTTTCATGCTTGACGGTGAAGCCCAACTACACACGGGAAATCTCCGCACTCCTCCGCATCCCATTCATTTTCTATGGCATGCGTGCCTTTTGGTGCACAATGCATTCTGGGACACCATCCGATACGAGCCGGGCTCCGGTGCGGGAAAGTGGGAGGGGACGAAGATGAAAATTTTCAAACCATATTTAAATTAATACGGTGCCCGTGCTGCGTGAACCAGTCTCTTTCGCCTGAAAATGAGCAGGGGAACTTTTTATCTGGGACCAACAACAAGCAGAAATTGTTAGAGACTAGCCAGCTGGCTATCTTATATCAGTTTTAAATGGTATGAAAAGTTCCAGCGCAAAAGTTCAGCCGTAGTGAAGTAGATACAAATCCCTATTTCACTTATCATAATTCCAACGTTACATTACTGTTCAATTTAACATGGTGACGTTTTGAGCTTTGTGGCTCACCATCGTAAACGAGGATTTACAACTAGGCGACATGAACGTATCTTTTCACGGTATCTGACATGATTAATTTAAATATATTAGGCCGTCACAGTTTACATAATTATACTGTTAAACCCATCAACTCTGTATTTATAACAACAGCATAAAAATCAAAATCCAGCGGGAATGGATTCTATTTGATAACATATTGTCTGATACGCCCAAAAATGTCAAGCCAGCAGACCAGATACATCCTATAAACGCGAGCAACTCCACTGGACGGTGATAAGTACATGATTGCGGATGACATCGATTTTCCGTGTGTAGTGGGGCTTCACCGTGATGCGGTCAAAGCGGCTCCAAGAACGGGCCTGTTATAATCTTGCGCTACTGAATCTCATTTTTTTTTGATCAATACGTTCATTTTTACTATCATATTGTAGCTATTATTATTATTACTACCAAACACACGGCTCGATTATTTTGAATTAGATTAGACAGCGCGTCGCTGTCAAAACAAATATTACTGGCCGCTCTTTCTCCACTATTATGATAATTGGGTCACTTGAAACTTCCGAAAACTAAGTTGATATGGTTTGCATTTCGGCAGTTTCTGCACCGATGTCTGGCAGTGAGCATCCTTGTAGATCCGACAGGAACTGTAGTGAAGATGTTTGTATTTTCAGCTGTTTGTATGTTCAGCTGGCTTTTCTTTAAAGCTTTCCATTTTTAATTTTAATAGGTATACGTACTTCCGGGTCCTGAAGCTAGCCAATCATCGCAACGCGGTCTGTTGTTACAAAATCCTCCAGGTGCGCGGCTCGGCGTTCAGAGCCTCCGTGGACCCTCCGCGCTCTGTCGCCTTGGCCGCAATTGCGTCATTTCACCGTGTGGGCCGTGCTGTATGGAGGGTGATTTGTGCCATAATTCAATACAATACACTTATTTAAATACAATACACGTTGAAAATACAATACATGTGTAGCAATAAATGCAATACAAAAATGCTTAAATACAATACACATATTGAAAATACAATACACGCCTCGAAATAAAATACACGCCTCAAAAATACATGTGAAACAATAAATACAATACTAAAATGATTTCTTTTTCAATGTCCATCAGGAATATTTATGCCAAAATGAATACATATCACACCTCGAAATGCAATACATACCTTGAAAATACAATACATATGTAACAATAAATACAATACAAAAATGCTTTGTTTTTCAGTGTCGGTCGGGAATATTTGTGCCAAAATTTCAAGTTGTGTATTGTATTTTGATGTGTGTATTGTATATCGAGGACGAGGTGTGTATTGTATTTCGATGTTGGGTTTTGGCACTATGTAAATTTTAGTCTATGAGCTCCGACCAATTAATATGATTGGACGAGGCGTTCCATAGAGTGCCTAAGTCACGCCCGGTTGGTACTCTGATGTATACCATGATCTGGATAAATACAATTTTCTGATTGGCTGGCAGGTGTTAATTAAAACCGTGAAACCGCACAGATCGAACGGTGAAACTACCATAGCTGAACTAAGTTCGAAATTCATCCGCTAGCCAACCTATAACCATAGCAACGTTAGAGCACTGGCATTTGGCTGGGTATAACAGAAACCAAGATACTCATTTATCTTCAGGGGGCTGTTTCAATAAACTTTACTTGTCCGACCGAGTCAGACCATCTGTCGAGTGAAAAGTCGGACCTTAGACAGACTATGTCCGTCAGGTGTTTCAATAAAACAAAAGTAGGATGTCAAACCATGGTCTGACGCGGACGGACGGTTCATCACTGTTCGTTCGAAGTTGTGTGAGAATTTACACCTCAGCAATGCACTGCTTCTCTATTTGACGTTCAAATATTCGAAATAAGTTAACGTTAAATGAAAAAAGAAAAAAAAACGAATTTTGATTAGGTAGATCATAAACTTCTATACAAACATAAATTAACGGCGTACATCGCTGTAGGATGTTGCATAAGTATCATTTTCAGTAGGCTATTAACTGAATACAGTCTAGCTAATTAAAAACAGTCTTTGCTCACTGTGCACTCTGTGCTAATATTACTATTGGCAACAAAACAAAGCTATTCAACACACAAAAGACATTAAAACATTTCCTATTGTCACAATCGCTCATTTTACAGAATTGAGTTCAGCTGCTTTCACACTGGACGCGAAACAAATTTTTCGCACAACAGATTACATTCAAAGTCAATGCAAAGACGTGAGATCGTCCTGTGGGGCGGTTAACAATAGGTGCTCCAGCGATAATGACCGTAAATATTAAAGCAGCGAAGTAATCACGCTTTATTCATTAAACGATAGTAACTGTGTACAGTTACAAAGGAAGCTAACATGTCCACTTCATGTATCAGCAACTGCTGGCAGTTTGCTGGCTACGTGCTGTGACAACAGACTGATTTCAGCTCGCTGGCTCAACGGAAACCGTCATTTATTTTTGTAGGTTTGTTGGTCCAACTAAATCCGCCACCAGCGTGGGCGCCTGGCCAATCCTGGCCACGCAGGGCGTATCTAGCCAAGAACCAGCCTACATCGTGCCAAAACCGAAATACAATTCACGGTGTATTGTATTTCAATGCAGGTTTTTGGCACAGAGCTCGAAATACAATACACACCTCGAAAATACAATACATGTGTAACAATAAATACAATACAAACATACTTTGTTTTTCAATGTCGGTAAGGATTATTCATGACGAAATTAAATACAATACACATCTTGAAATACAATACACATCTCAAAAATACAATACGGTTGTATTGTTTTTAATTTTGGCACAAATATTCCGAACTCACATTGAAAAACAAAGCATTTTTGTATTGTATTTACTGTTACACATGTATTGTATTTTCAATATATGTATTGTATTTAAGCATGTTTGTATTGTATTTACTGTTACACATGTATTGTATTTCAATCAATAAGTGTATTGTATTTCAATGTGTGTATTGTATTGAATTATGGCACAAATCACCCTCCATAGTGCTGACCCCGCCGACCGCAAGAAGCATGAATCAGGCTTTACTATGAACTTGATAGCGATAGCTACGCGTTTCTTAAATAGCCAAATGGTTCCCCGCATTTTTTTTTTTTTCCGGAAAACTGAGAAATAAAATAAACTGAAGCGATTTTTATACAGTGGTTGTTCTTCATGTTCGCCCGCTTGCAAGAGAGTAGCTAATTAATGGAAGGAGAGTCAAACTATAAAACCGTGTTTGGGAAAAGCCTGCAGACACATTTTCCGAGATACATCACTGTTTAGTGACATTACAGAACGATAAACCGGCAATCATTGACCATTGGGTTTCGCACGTCTTTTTATGTTGCAGTACGATGCAAGCAACATAATGCATCTGTCCTTTTTAGTGTGGCTCTGATGTCTGATGCAATGGGTGTGTGTGCTTTTCACGACCACGGTTTTATTGTTTGACTCACGTTAAGTTTATTGGCTGGTCAGCTAGCTGCTCTCCTGCAAGCTGGCGAACATTATAGAACAACCGCTGTAGTTTATTCAATTTCTCAGTTTTCTGCACAAAAAAGTGTGGGGAACAATTCGGCTGTTGGTGGGACGGGTAGCTATCGCTATCGAGTTCAGAGTGACCATAAGAGCATGACGGCCTCCAGTCCGTGTGCCACACTGCGATTTAGTGGGTGAATCGCTGCATAGGATGGAGCTGGGAGAAGACCAGCAAGACATATCCCACTGTTAGCATCGCGCTGCCACAATAGAAAGACCTGCAAAATCCATTGCTCTGATTTGGTAGTTATTGAACTGAAGTTTCGAGCATCCAGTTTGCCCTTACCGACTTTATCGCGATAGCTACCCGTCTCTTGAACAGCTGATTTGTTCGTTGCACTTCTTGCGCAGAAAACTGAAAAACGGCCTGTTATTAAGATCGATTCCAATATAAAACAAAGTCACTAAAACAGATGCCAAGTCTCACGCATTTGGCGTAGGTCTCATGCATCTTTTAGGCTTTTTCAGAGGGCTGCCAACTTTCTACGCAATCTCACGCATACGGTGTAAGTTTCACGCATTTTGAAAGCATATTCACCGTAGTCATCAATGATTCAACCAACGAATATTAATGAGATTCTTACGTGTAATTAAAGTCCTGTTAAAACACTTTCACTTGCGTTACGGTAGATTTCACCACGGGTAACATGAAAGCGATTGTGACTCCAAACATTGTGCGCTTTTCCTCACTCGGGTTGGAAGCAGTGTGTGTGTTTCATGATCGTTTAAATTGTTTAAACGAAATAAGACCATTTGAAATGTCTTTATGCAATTCCATTGCTTCCAACCCCTGTGTAAAGACAAACGTGAGAATTCCAGAGTCATAACTGATTTTCACGACTCTAGTGGTGAAATCCACCGTAATGCATGTGAAACTGGTTAACTTCCATGCTCAAGGACTCAATTCCGCGTGAGAATCTCTTAAATACGCCTCAGTTGAATAATTGCTGACTGCAGCATGGGAACGTGAATGCCTCTAAGAGGCGTGAGACTCAGGGCGAATGCGTGAGAGTTGGCAGCCCTGCACCGTAGTCCGCAATTATTCATTGAATGCTTAATGAGATTCTCACGCGGAATTAAAATCCTTGTGCATTGAAGTTTCCGTTTCACTTGTGTAAAGGTGCACCTCATCACAAGTGACATGGAAAGCGATTATGATTCCGGACTTCCCGTGCTTCTCTTTACTAAGGGATTGGAAACAATGCATGTGCTTCATGATCGTTTAAATTGTTTTAATGAAATAAGACCATTTGAAACGTTTTTATGCAATTCCATTGCTTTCAATCCCTCAGTAAAGACAAGTCTGCAGAATTCCCGAGTCATAATCAATTTCCGTGTCATTAGTGGGGAAATCCACCGTAATGCACGTGAAACTGGTTAACCTGATGCACAATGACTTAAATTCCGCAAGTGAATTTCTTCAGTGCGCGTTGAATGAATAATTGCTAACTACAGCACAGGAACGTGCCACTAAGAGGAGAGACTCACACCTAAGGCGTGAGACTTGGAATCTCTGCTAAAACCGTTGTGAACCATGTAAAAAATACTTGACTGGTAGTTTCTGGTTACCGATGGCAATCTAGTCAAGTTTAATAAACTGGAAGCAAGTTTTATACAGCTGTTGTTCGTAATGTTCGCCAGCGCGCAGGAGAGTAGCTACCTAGCTAACCAGCCAAAAATTAAAGTAACGTGAGTAAAACTATGGAACCGTGTTCGTCAGAAGCACACACATCATGGGTGCAAGTGGAAAAAATTTTTTGACTAAACATATTTTGGCATAGGCGAAGTGACAAGTGCCAAAGGCGTGAAGTCCCTTGGGGGGTCCTGGGGCATGCCCACCTGGAAAAATTTTGAAAAACTGTCAAATTTGGTGCATTCTCAGGGCAGTTTGACCAAAAATTTGATATTATAAAAGACCCTAAATTGTGTCAATATTTAATGCTTACCTTTAAAAAAATGTAAGGGTATTGAGGCAAATAGTGTCTTGTGGGAAGACACAATGAACTCTTATCAGGTTACATGAATAAAAAGATAACATTTTTGAAATGTACATTATATTACGATACAGAGCTACAACAGTAAATAAAGTAATGTAAGCAATCAGTATATGTAAATTTGCTTCACTTTGCTCTCTAATTTTGATTTTTTCATTATATCAGAAAGAATATTATTTAAGATATTCCAGTCACTTGAGTTAATTCATGTACAAAATTAAACAAACTGTACTGTATGTGCAAGTGTGATTAAACGACAATCTAGAAAAGCTCTGACAAGTTCTTAGGTAAATGGCCCTCTGTTTAGATCAAGCAACAAATAATCTTCCACAATGATAATAATATGCTATCAGATTATGGTGATGGAAGTACCAACAGGCAAGATTGAATAATTAAGAGTCTTTGAACACAATTCGAGACCAAATGCACGCTGTTCATCTCTGTAAGTTTCTGTTATGGGAACAGTCTGATCACTTCTTGAAATATTTTAGGATGCATGCTTAGTATGGAAAAACTCAAAACTAATATGGAAAAGTGGCGTTGCCCCTTTAAGAAACTTGCCCCCTTAAGATTCGGGACTTTTTATATGTTTTTTATTTTGCACAAACACGTTGCCTAAAAAACGTGGGTGCATCACTGCTAGCTCTAGCTATTAAGCTGGATTTATGGTTCTGCGTCGAATCGACGCCGTCGCTACGCAGAGCCTCTGCGGCGACGTGAACCCCCACCGCAGAGCCTCTGCGTCGCCTGCCGCGCACCTCGAAAATTTTCTAACTGCACGTCAAAGCGACGCAGACCGCAAGGGCACTGATTGGTCCACTCTACTCGAGTCTCACGTGATTTCACTACGGGTCCTTCGGAAACCTGACGCCACCTAGCAGTTTGTCGGTGAACTGCTTCACGGCACAGCACGACGTAAACGACCTCAACGCAGAACTTCGAAAGGTTCACGATGGCGTGGAGGCAACGGCGTGCCCTTTGCGTGGAGTCGACACAGAACCATAAATCCAGCTTTAGATTAAAACTATGCTACAGTCTGCTAACTAAAACTACTAAGGTCTTCGAACATGTTGTTAACCCTCTACCGCATTCAAAATTTGATCCGAAATAAACATCACTCTAATATTCACGTACAGGAGCACTTTTCATAAACGCGGATCTGTCTAAAAATAAACGGTCGGGGAGATTTTCAATCAGACGCTTCGCGTGACGTTAACATTACTGTTACACACCAATGCATAGCAACAATTTCGCAACGTTATCAAAAATACCCATACATATAAACATTATGGTGATATGTGATTATATTCCACGCTTGTGCTCATTTTTACTGACCTAAAAGCGTCTTTTGTCTTTTGGCTTCCCCATTAGTGTCCACAATGAAGTACCACTTCTAGCCTCAAAATACTGCCCCTAGTGGCCGCAACATAAATTAAGGTGTTCCAATGGGAAATCTGGGTGGTTCCATGGTGAGACGTTACTTTGTGAGCACGAGCAGGTCATTATTTTTCTTCCACCACCACTGTGCACATGCACAGCCCTGAATAACGGACTTTGACGGAACCAAGAATTCATTATTGACGGAACTGCCTGTAGACGGAGGTCTTGCATCCATGCGCTTATGCATGAATGGGTTAAATACTGTGTGTGGTGTGTGTGTGTGTGTGTGCAATTAACCCTCCTGTCCACTGACTAGCCAGCCTAATTTTGACTGCAGCCTCACACTTGGCCAGAGAGGTCACCCTTACTGAAGCTTCGAGTACTGAACCAATTTTCAAAGCAATTGGCTCAAGTGGTTCAATGCTTCACAAAAGCTTCATTTGCCCATCACGCAATTACAAGTGACAATACCGCATAATAAAAACGGAAATCAGCGAAGCCACGGATTTCGGACATCATTTTATGTAGCAGCACGATGCTAGCTAGCAACATAATGCTTGCTGCTTCCACGGCGCTTGTTTATATTGATGTCACTACTCTCTGATTGGTCAATAGTGATTCTTCAATTACTAGCAGACTGGGGAAATGTTTCGCATCCAGCTCAGGTCAGGGCAAGCTCTGTTAAAAGAATATTGGCTGTATTTCGTTTCCGACTTTTTGTTTAGTAATCATTTAATAGAAAAATCAGGTAATGACTCGTTTTCCGTTTTTTTCGATTTCCAATTTCCAAACGAAAATTGGGAGATTGCGTTTTTAGGTTGTTTGCCCATATCAAAACAAAAAACGGAAATCGGTTCGGTTTTCCGCTTTTTCATTACCTTAATCAAAACGAAAAACGAAATGGCCGAAAAGGTACACAGACCGTTATTCTCATTTATTCTGATTTACGCACCCATAGGAGCGTTCCTAAAATCGCACCCCTACTGGCAGCAGGAAGGTACTGTTAGAATTACAGTTTGACTTCCAGATATAGCTTCAGTCATATTTACACTTAAAAATAATGGTTTGGTTAAGGATTAGCGCTTGGGGTTAGGGTTAGGTAAGGGTTAGAATTAGGATTAGGGTCAGGATTAGGTTTAGGTTAGGGATTTACTGACGGCACGCTGACGATAGAAACCAGATTGTAGTTATTTAAATGACCGCTAAAGGTCGCTTAACTCCTAAACGTAACTTTAGGTCGTAATAAACTGTTTGACCAACGACCTTTGTGGTCGATTTTATTGGAGGACAGGCTCCTGTTATGGAGGGTATTTTGGTCATAATCCAAATGAAAATTAAAATTAAAATAATCAGGCCAAAATTAAATGTTAACACGCTGACTGCCGACAAGGAGATAACTTGCAGGTTCTAGGGTCTCCCATTTGCCATTCTAGGTTTTTTTACATATGGTCAATGTTTGTTTACGGCGCTATTTATAGGCAGATACAGAGCGTCTTCCCATGATCCTCTGGGGGAAAAACCTCTATTCGAGACAAGTCGAAGCTGGTGGTGGATATAACTGTTGCATTCGCATACCAATAAAGAGTTTTCTTGTAGCGTATTTATGTAAAAAGACATTGCGCAATTGTGCCATAATTTGATTTGAAGGTCAACACTTTGTAAAATGGCGCCAGATGAGTGCAGACGGTCATGAACTGTTAATGGAAATTGATAATAATTTTGTGTTCAATACCCACTTCCACAGGTTGCAATCCGCTGCCATAACTCCAGTTCTTCCTTTATGACAACTGCCAACCAGTCTGCTGATCCCCAAAGTTACCTATGTTAAACTACGGGATAACTCAGACTGGCAGGATTTAGTGCACCCGCCATTACGAAAGTTATCTCGTAGTTGGCAGTCAACATGTTAAAAATAAAAAGCAAATTGAAAAACCTAATGAAACATGTAAAATGATAATGTGAAACTATTAAAACGAAAATGAAATGTAAAATTTCAAATGCAATACGTAAAATGGATAAAACGACAATGAAACGTTAAATTTAAAAATGCTAATATGTAAATAGAAATGGTCAAACGGAAAACTTAAATTGTAAAGATGAAATTGAAAAATGAAAAATTTAAATAGCAATAGGGAAACATCAAATGTAAAAACTCAAAATGGGAAATGGAAAGGCTTAAATAGAAATGCTTTAAATCAAAAGCTTAAATGGAAAAAGATAAAATTATCATTTAATTTTTTTATTTATGTTTATGCTTTCTCTGTTACCATTTTACATTTGGCATTTTGCATTTGCCATTTGCCATTTTCCATTTTGATTTTCCATTTTCCATTTGGCTTCTCCATTCGGATTTCTCATTTGATGCTTTCCATTTTCCATTTGCCTTTTTCAACCTGTATGCAAATAAGGAAGTGTGGCCCAGAGGTCGGGGGACGGTCTGAACCGCCGAGTGCAGTGGCATCTTGTGGACAGCAGGGGGCTCCTGACTGCTGAGCCAACCTACAGTCAATGATATAAACTGGCAAAGCAGTATATATGTCTATGCTGTCCCATGCACACAACAGTGGAACAATGGCGTGGCCAGAGCTTGCCTTTTATCGAGACAGGCCCTGGAGGGCCTGGACAAAGACCGGGGCTACTTCCACCGCCAGCTCATCCTCCACCTTACACTGCAAGACCCGGGCACATTGCTTCTCCCCTCCTGATCCATCGAGGGCCTTTACAGTGGCCCGACAGACTGTTCAAGGTAAGTAACGCGCAAAACGCTAAGTAGCAGTATTCCGCTTTTCAAGGCAAAGTTCAGGTAACGTTACAGCTAAATGAGCTTAGAGAGCTGTCGGTGTTTAGTGACATTTTATCCAACGTTAACAGGCTCAGGTTTTGTGCACACTACACTTGTAGTTCGAGCCGAGTAAGTTACACAGGTAAGTAGATAATGTAGGCAGCTATACAATGTACATATAGCTATTAGCTAACGTTGGTTACTGACAGGATACCACAGCACTGCTTCCCGGCTACAACCTCAACCGTAATTAAACACTAATATAACGTATAAGGTATTCCTGTCATGGCTAACATGAAGGCAGAGAATGTGCACAATTTCTTCTTTCTTTCTTTGCTAGTGTTTGCATCTAGCCTGTTTCCCAGTCAGCAGATGTAAGCTTACTAGCTTATGGGATGTAAGCAGGGACCAGACATGTTATCAAATAAGTGGGTATAGATCTGTGGCGTTAGTGGCAGTAACCTGCATGGTTTAACTGTATTATCAGTTAGAACCAGTAACAGACCGCATGCTGAGTCACAGTCAGCCAACACATCAGGTGAATGATACCAGGTAATGTGACAGAAGGTGAGAGAGAAACCTTAGACCAGTTACTTTCGGTTGGATGAATTTAGGACCTGAAGCCTTATGAATTGAGCCCAAAAGCCTTTTCTGTTATTTAGAGGAACTACAAGGAGCCACGGATGGTGGGTTAGTCTGCAGTCATCTGATCAGATCATCTACAGGTGCTGACAGATTCCTTCATCTGTTAAGCAGTGAGAGACATCAGGATCTAACCAGGATCAGCAGGTAAATATACACACGAGAAAAGCAAAGTTTTGCAGAAGTGATGAGAACAGCCCTTTGACAAGAAAATAAGCCATCAAAATTACAAGACCTGATTATTACATGATTTTCAGCTCAGCCAAGTCATGTTTGTTGTGCTGCTTGGCTACTTAGTCAGTGCATTGACATAGATTTGAACACTGCCCCATAAATTTACTGCAACTTTGATGTAGTAAACTTAAAACCAATCCAGCAATTAAAAAATGTCTGAACTTTGCCCTGCTTGTAACACTGTCTGCTATCTTTATTTGTCTGATGTCCGTAGCTGAAAACCAGAGCCTGAAGCAGTTCCCTGACATCTTAACCACTGCGACCTTTCCTTCAAGGACAGGTTGGATACCAACAGCAAACGACAGACATGATATGCCATCTTACTATGCCAAGTCAAGCTGGAGATGCTGTCAGTGACTTGTGGAAGGACAGAGCTGTCTGCCATGATGCCACCATATTGGCCCACCTGTTTAGTGCGTGCCCTCTCAGCACCAGAAAGTGAAGGAGGAGGACAAACTCTGTCTATAAGCAGTGTGTGTGTGTGTGTGTGTGTGTCCATATGAGTTTATGTGCTTGTGCATTTGCATATGTGGGTTAATATGTGTGAGACAGATTGTATCCATGACTTCAATGAGTATTTCATTGTTGATTATTCTAAAGTATTATGTTTTTGAGAATTCAATTCTATCTCTTACATTTCCGAAAGTGTCACAAGTAATGACATCAGAAGTTGAATTGCTTTCTTACTCTGACTAGCAGCCCAAAAAAAAAAAGAGTTAATTTTATGATAGTGGAAAGATTAAAGATGAACACACCCAGTATCCTTTGCTTACATCATTGTAATATCTTTATGGAAAAAGTTGCCTTTTTTTGTATTTCAGTAGTATTTTTAAACTAGGCAAATTGTTGAAAAGGACACACTATGCTAGGACCAACTGGAAAATTTTTGAACATATAATAGAAAAACTGTTGGGAGAGTTGCCAAACTAGCAACAAGCAGGCTTGGTAGTTGCTCTAGGTCTGGGTAGTTTCAATAGTATTGTTAATCTTGCGTCCTTCAAAAGAATCAAGCTTGTGATGAATGAGTTTGATTTATTGTAAGCAACACTATCACCCACAAAAACCCAGATCTGAAATATACAGAATTTTGTATCAACAGGCATGTGTTTATTTTGTGTATTTTAACAGGACAGGAATAGTTCCATAACAGCATCAATATTTCAAAAGCAATCACTGTGATATTAATGTCCATATCGCCTAACCGTGAGCTGTATCAGCAGGAATATAGCTTTTTTGCTTCTCTTTAAATCATTATGCAGTGGTTCCACCTACTGTGTGTGGCCTTTCTCTTGATCCCCGTGCATCCACATTTAATGCACAACAGAAAATGGGCAGATTTTGACTCATGAAATGTAAAATTGGAGATTCTGTCAACTTTTGAAAGGAATTACAGCCATGATAATGCTCAGGGAGTGAACAATATGTATATTGTACCCGGTATGTTCACTGTTGACTCTTGAAAAATATGAAAATCTGTTCTCAGACTGACTAAATGTATGCTCAGCTACATGTCAGCTTCACAGGCTCATGATGAACAGCTGGGAAAACTCCTGGTCAAATTGGAGCAAAAAATTGAGAGAGGACATAGGTTTTAAGAAAGTTTACAAAGGTTTTGGGGAAAAAAAAAAGTGATGGACTTCTATAATTTGTGTACCAAAGAAAGGTACAAAAGTTTCTTCGGTATTCCGCTTAGATTTTCTGAATTAGACTTTATTCCGAATGAAGCACTTTCCGAATAGGACATGGAATAAACTTTATCCCCGAAGGGAAATTCAATTCCACTGTCTGGTAGCTCACCTGCCATTGGCTAAAGAATTATAAAGCCTGATGGCTGTGGGTATAAAAGATCTTCTGTATCTCTCAGTCCTGCAATGAAGAGAGAGGAGCCGTCCACCACTGCTGTTTCTTTGGTCCATGAGGATGTTGCAGTGATGATCCGTGTAGTTAACGGCCTTCTACCTTCTGTGTGCAATTCTCCATTAAAGCCTCCAGTGAGTCAAAACTCTGGCCCCAATCACAGAACCAGCCTTTTTCACTCAGTTTATCAAGCCTTGCATCCTTATGTTTTATAATGCCTCCCAGCAGACTGCAGCATAGAAAAGGACACTTGCTACCTTACAGACTGCAGTGCAAATATTATTCTCAAACTCAAAACACACAAAGCCACTTGGTCTCTTGCTTGAATATGCATATATAGATTGTGATAAACTTAAAAAGTGACAGATTTCAGCCATCAAAGCAGAACCAGGCTGATGCCTCTACATGTCTGTCGCTTTGTTGTTGGTGTCAACCTGTCCTTGAAGGAAGGTCGCAGGTTACAGATGTCAGGAACTGCTTCAGGCTCTAAGGTTTTTCTAGCTACGGACATCAGACAAATAAAGATATCAGACAGTGTTACAAGCAGGGCAAAGTTCAGACATTTTTACTGTTGATTGGTTTTAAGTTTACTACATCAAAGTTGCAGTAAATTTATGGGGCAGTGTTCAACCTATGTCAATGCACTGACTAAGTAATGACAGCACAAACATGACTTGGTTGAGCTGAAAATCATGTAATAATCAGGTCTTGTAATTTTGATGGCTTATTTTCTTGTCAAAGGGCTGTTCTCATCACTTTTGCAAAACTTTGCTTTTCTGCAGTATTGTGTTACCTGCTGATCCTGGTTAGATCCTGATATCTGTCACTGTAGCAGATGAAGGAATCTGTCGAGCACCTGTAGATGATCTGATCAGATGACTGCAGACAACTACACCGGGCCTCGTGGCTCCTTGTAGTTCACTCTAAATAACATAAAAGGCTGGCTCAATTCACTTAAGGCTTCGTCCTAAATTCATCAAACCGAAAGTAACTGGTCTAAGGTTTCTTCACCTTCTGTCACATTACTCTGCATCATATTCACCGATGTGTTGGCTAACTGTGACTCAGCATGCGGCTCCGTTACTGGTTTCTAACTGATAATACAGTTAAACATGCAGGTTAAGTTGCCACTCAACATATTGTGATCTGTACCGCCTGTTGCTGAGAACATGTCTGGTCCCTGCCATATCCCATAAGCTAGCGTTAGCTTACATCTGTTGATTGAAACAGGCTAGATGCAAACACTAGCAAAGAAGAAGAAGAAATTGTGCTCATTCTGTATTAATGTTAGCTATGACAGAATACCTTACACGCATATTAGTGTTTAATTACTGTTGAGGTTGTGTCGGGAAAAACGGTGCTGTGGTATCCTGTCAGTAAATCAACGTTAGCTACGCCTTTTATATGTACATTGTATAGCTGCCTACATTATCTACTTACCTGTGTAACTTACTCTCGCTCGAGCTACAAGTGAAGTGTGCACAAACCTGAGCCTGTTAACGCTGGATAAAATGTCATCACTAAACAATCGACAGCTTCCTGCCCATTTAGCTGTAACGCATTGAACTTGTCTGAAAACGGAATACTGCTCGCAACGTTTTAACGCTACTTACCTTGAACAGTCTGTCGGGCCACTGTAAAGGCCCTCGATGGATCAGGAGAGGGAGAAGCGATGTGCCCGGGTCTTGCAGTGTAAGGTGGAGGATGAACTGGCGGTGGAAGTAGCCCCCTGGTCTTTGTCCAGGACCTCCAGGGCCTGTCTCAGTAAAGAGGCAAGCTCTGGCCACGCCACTGTTCCACTGTTGTGTGCATGGGACAGCATAGACATATATACTGCTTTGCCAGTTTATATCATAGACTGTAGGTTGGCTCAGCAGTCAGGAGCCCCCTGCTGTCCACAAGATGCCACTGCACTCGGCCGGTTCAGACCATCCCCCACCCTCTGGGCCACACTCTTATTTGCATACACGCTGAAAAGCCAAAATGGAAAAATGGAAAAGGCAAATGGAAAAGGAAAATCAAATGGAAATGGCAAATGCAAAATGTAAAATATAAAATGGTAACGGAAAAATGCAAACATAAATAAAAAATTAAATGATAATTTTATCTTTTCCATTTAAGCTTTTGATTTAAGCATTTCCATTTAAGCCTTTCCATTTCCCATTTTGAGTTTTACATTTGATGTTTCCCTATTGCTATTTAAATTTTCATTTTCAATTTATCTTTTCAATTTAAGCTCGCTTGACCATTTCTTTCTATTTATGATATTAGCATTTTTAAATTTAATCGCTTCATTGTCGCTTTTTATCCATTTTAGGTATTTGCATTTGAAATTTTACTTGTTTCCATTTTCGTTTTGTAGTTTCAATGTTATCATTTTATGTTTCATTAGGTTTTTCAATTTGCTTTTTTATTTTTAATTTAATTTTAGCCTGATTGTTTTTAATTTTAATTTTCATTTGGATTATGACCAAAATGGCCTCCATAATTCCTTTGTATCACTGTGGCTCACGCTCGTGGCTGAACTTAAACTGTCAGTTAAGTATAAGTAATATTTCATTACGCTACACTTCTTACTTCCACTCACTCTTGACTTTTTGTTTAATTTCATCCAATTTCCAAAACTTAGATGTCATGTGTGAATGTGAAGATGCTTTTTGATTCATGAACAAACAAAACACTAAGGATGTTTCTAATATTGAAATAGACCTCAAATCATGTAGCCCAAATGTAACCTGTTATGTTGACTTATGTAGGAATTTCTTATTTAGTTTGGGATGAGTAGTCGGGCTGCAAACATTTAATCTCCTCAACGCCAATGCACCTAAATAAATTGCATTTGTTACGCCGACTGACTATTGGTCTATTTGAAGACTACAAACTGTATCCATTATTCTTCAATGCGGAAATACGAGCAAAAATAAGTTTTATTCATTACAAAAGTCCCTGCTGTGGTCACGGTCCCACATCGTCAGATTTCGTTGTCAACAGGATGTCTGAAATTTGTTGCTTAAAAGGGGGAATTTCCGATGCATGTTTAATTATTTATTGTGTCAAAATGAATTCCTATTTAAAAACGTTTTAAATGCTTATTAATGAAAACGTCTATTTTTGGGGCTGAGCCTGAAGGTTCTTATTTATTTATTTATTTATTTATTTATTATTCACCCTCAAATGTTCTAGAAAACGTTATTTTTTTCAGTTTAGAAATCTATTTATCAATTACATTTTCATTACTAATGGCTTAAGCCATTGTATATTTTGCGTGATGATCATTTTATTGAGCTGATAAAGCACTCAAAGGCCAAGCTGTGACAGTTCTTTTTTATTCTATTATCTGATTACAGCTTTATTACTCACTTCCATCTTTAGCCTCAGGATGGACATTATATCCTCATTTTCAGCTTCAACATTCTTATAAAAGTGGTTCTTATAAAAAAGAGTATAAACCTCAGGAAATATGATTTCATATAATTTATTTTATGCAAACATGTATGGTAAATAGTAAAATTGGAATATCTTATAGTTCAAGCTGCATATGTGGAGGAAAATTTGATCACGGCCATAAAAAATGATTGGTTCTGCTGGGAGAAAGTTGCTAGTAATGCAATGTCGCAGCGTTTTTTTTTTTTTTTTTTGTCTTGGTATGTGCATTTCTGTGTTGGGGGTTGAGCTGTAATTATATCATATTTTCAGCTTACCAGCCCTATAGGCCGATAAGCTATTGTCGCGGTGTGGCGTCCGTCGTCCGGAACATTTTTAATCTTTTTTTTGGCCAGATGAATTTTTGTGTAAATTTGCAATCACATACTACTAGACCATATCTCCAGATGTTTCTCTCGGATTTTTGATTGAATCATTTTTGTCCATTTTATGGGCCCTTGAAGTTTTGGCTCCAATGTTAAACATAGGACTGAGAATTAAAAAAAAATCATTTCTCAAAAACTGCGTGATTAATTTTTTTCTAAATCAGGCAATCAACTTACCTTGGTACCGTCAATGTACAGTGCGAGCGCCATTTTGATTGAATCGACGGAAGTGGGTCTATTGGGGGCGCCGTGATTAAGTTTGTATTACTGACATATAGGAAGTAATATATGACCTATATTTTGGCTGTGTTATTTTGGTTGTGCTTGAAAGGTCAAACTTGAGGTGAAGCAAAATGTTACAATTTTTAAAGGTTTCTAGGCTTGAAAATATTGAAGATTGGGAACATCTGTGCATTGAACACATATTGGAAGTCATGTATGAACTTTCATTTGATGGCCTTGAATTTGACCTTCGGCGACCTTCGAAGGTCAAACTTCACATAGTGAAATTTCAATGACTTCTATCACCAAAACTATTACAGATAGAGCTTAGGTTTGTATATAGGAAGTCATGTATGAAGTTTCATTTGGTGACATTGAACTTGACCTTCAGTGACCTTGAATGCCCAAACTTCACAGTGAAATTTCAATGACTTATATCAGCAAAATCGTTACAGATTGAGTGTAGGTTTGTATTGGAGAAGTATAGGAAGTCATGTATGAACTTTCATTTGGTGACCTTCATATTGACCTTCGAAGGTCTAACTTGACCTTGGGAATATTCAATGACGTCTATCACTCAAAAGGTCACAGATGGAGCTCTGTGTGTTACTGACAAAGGAATGTTATGGCCCCAATTCGTTATGCATATTAATTTGTTATGGCGAGCGGACAGCAAAGGGATGACAGACAAAAAATTTTATAACTTTAACAGATTTAATTAAACAAACACTTTGTACTAATCTACAATCTACTCTACTCGACCAAGATTGAAATAAAAAGAGAGATATTTACAGTCCCTTGGTAATTGAGATGGGGCTGCTATGTTTGGCAAGTCCTGGGGATGAAAAATGCTCCAACACAGGCAAAAATCCACAAAAGCTTTTACAGGTCTTGAAAAGAGTGACAGGTCTGGTCAAATGTATCCTTCCACAATTCTCCTTGCAATTCTCCTACTGGCCTTTCACTCTCTCAATTTTTCCTTATATACCTCTTTTCCAGCCCCCTCCCATCTCTTCCAGACTTTGTCTACCCCTGGGGACATTCTCTGAGGCATGCCCAGGACATGCCCTAAAACCTAGCTCCAGACTGGGCTTAACAAAAAAATTGTCAATACTGCCATCTAGTGGCTTTTTTTTTCCACATTACAGGAAGTCACATATGAACTTTCATTTGGTGACATCGAGCTTGACTGTTGATGACATTTGAAGGTCAAACTTGACATAATACAATTATAATGACTTGTCTTGCCAAAACGGTCACAGGATTGAGTCTAGGTTTGTAGCCGACAGACAAATAGGAAGTCATATATGAACTTTCATTTGGTGACTCTCTCTGTATTGACCTTCAGCGTCAAATTGTGACCCAGTGAAAAATTCAATGACTTGTGTCACTAAAACTATCACAGATGGAGCCTAAGTTTTTGTTACTGACATCTAGGAAGTCGCAAATGAACTTTCATTTGATGACATTCAACTTGACTGTCAGTGACCTGTGAGGCTCAAACTCCACAGTGAAATTACAATGACTTGTACCACCAAAATGGTCACAGATCATGCCAAGGTTTGTACAGAGACATTTAGAAAGTCATATATGAAGTCCATTTGCTGACCACAACTTGACATTCTGTGACCTTTAAAGTTCACAATTGACATACGAATATACATTGACATATTTTTAATGACTTGCATCACCAAACTGCTTTCAGAGCTTAGGATTGTATAATAGAGGCCTTATAAATCTATGCGTGAATTTATTTATGACCTTTGACATTGATTTTCATTGATTCAAATGTCACACTTTACATGAAATTTTCATAACTTGTATCATCGCTGTAAGACTGCTTGCCAGTAAGCTACAGGACCCTTGGTCCCAGTGTTTCTGCCAAAATGTTCTTCAAAAGTTCATATTTTTTCAGTTTAGAGATCTTATCATCTAATTCAACAACTGTTCTACATCATTTGTGGTGTAAGACATTATAATTTTTTCCTGATTAGAATTTTAAGCAACTGATTAAGCAAGCTCACGAACATTACAGTTTAGTAACGATTCTTTTTATTCAGTTATCTTAATACAAGTTCCTTACTTCCAAAACACATTTTAGCTTCGATGTCATTAACATAAAGCTCTCAATTTTGTATATTTTAAAGGTCTATAAACAGCATATTGGGATAATGATTGATCGAGAATTATCTTTAGTCATTGTAAATTAGTAACACCTGACATTGTCGGTATCAGTCTAAGTTCTAACAGTAAGGACAGAATGATTGATATTGAAGTGTCCACTGTCTGATTCACGCCTCTGCTGTGGCCCCCAGGTGACACAGCTCCCCGCTTCACAGTCCTGCCCCTTCCAGTGAGAGGAGCTGAAGCAGGAAAGGCCACACTGGTGTGTCTGTCAACAAGGGCTTCCCCAGACTGACCCCTGCGCTGGAAAGTGGACGGCACCAGTAGGAGCTCGGGCGTGGCCGGGAGCGTGGGGGGTCCTGGGAAGGACGTGGCCTGTACAGCTGGAGCAGCTCCCTGACTCCCCAGTGGGCGACTGGATGAAGGCGTGGTCACTGACCTGTGGAGGCCAGGCGCCCTGTCTACCCCCTCAGACACTGAGGAGGAGACCACTGTGGCTGGGAGTGCAGCTCACACTCTGATCACACCTGTTTTTATTCCTGTTCTGTTTCCCATTGCTGTCACACTGAGCTTGAGCCCAGTGAAACTCTGCCTCAGCCTGAGCTTGTGTGCTAACACATCTTACATGTGCTCTGCTTGTGCTCTTCACATATGCACACACACCTTCTTGTATCTGTGTGTGTGTGTGACTGTGGGAAATAGTTGTTAGACCAATATGATCAATATCACTGACTTAATAAGATTCTCTGAAGAGCTTCTAAAGTTGTCCTGTCTCTCCTTGTAAAAAACAGCCTCTGGTGCTTCCTAGAAGTCTTTGTTGAGTTCTTATAATGCAGTGGCTCCTCACAGATAAAATCACAATATTGACACGCAGAAAAACATGAACCCGAGGCAATTCAAGAGAGTTGAAAAGCCAATATCGCTGAAAACTATGTTAATAATCAAATACGTTTGTTTTCAGTATTTTCATTGTAAATAGATATTCCTTCCCAGTTCTGTACAGTGTAGTTGAGATAACAGAAATAAATCTGATCTTTGTGTTCTAGTTATTGACAAGCAATTAATGAAAATGATACATTTTGTTCACCAAAAATGAAGTTAGAATGGAATTCTTTTCAGTAAAGAACAGAGCACATCTTCACTCCATACTATATTTGCATAACGTGATTTAGAAATAGATTTCCAGTAAAGGAGGGGTCTGAAGACAGGAGCAGTGATGTGTGCAGTAACTGATCTGGGATCAGTAAAGAAGGGGTCTGAAGAGAGGAGCAGTGATATAGCAGTAACTGGATCTGGGATCAGTAAAGGAGGGGCTTGCAGAGAGGAGCAGTGGATGGTGGTAACTGTTCTGGGATCAGTACAGTGGGGTTCAAAGAGGCAGGAGCAGTGATGTGTGCAGTAACTGATCTGGGAGCAGTAAAGGAGGGTCTGGAAGAGAGGAGCAGTGATGTGGTGCAGCAACTGATCTGGGATCAGTACAGGAGGGTCTGGAAGAGAGACAGTGATGTGTGCAGTAACTGTTCTGGGACTGCACAGTGGGGGCTCCCTGGAAGAGAGGAGCAGTGATGTGCAGTAACTGATCTGGGAGCAGGGAAAGGAGGGGTCTGAAGAGAGGAGCAG
The DNA here is from genome assembly GCA_029692085.1 of Gymnothorax javanicus. Lineage (NCBI taxonomy): Eukaryota > Metazoa > Chordata > Actinopteri > Anguilliformes > Muraenidae > Gymnothorax > Gymnothorax javanicus. The sequence continues at coordinate 130,001,722 of CM056197.1, read as the reverse complement.
TGATAAAAAGTGGTAAACTGATCTGGGATCAGTAAAGGAGGGTCTGGAAGAGAGGAGCAGTGATGTGTGTGCACTGTGCTCAGACTCAGTTCAGTACAGCAGGATGTGAGCTCAGCTCTGCCACCAACCCCCCCTTAGTCGGCCCAGCAGACACCCGGGCCGCCAGTGCTGCTCTATCTGAGATTGAGTCAGTCCCACTGAGGGACAGGCAACCAGCCTGTTCACCCCCAGATGCAAATCTGAGTTTCAGCCCCACAGCTCACAGTTTCTCAGCCCAAAATACCCCAGCACTGAGACAGCTGTTTGAACACAGAGGAGGTGGGCTGCTTATTTCTGTAGTGGGTGAGAGAGGAGGTGAACCTTACACCTGCTTTAGCATCAATGTCTGATTACATGATTCCACTGCTAACTCAACTAGTACAATCATAATTATTCCCTCTGTCAAGACATTTTGTAGTGTCACAGAACAATCAAGTGCTCACATACAGCCACAACAACAATGACTGGGGTGTTTCCCACAGAATTTTTTAGAATATGGGGCACGTATGGTGGCACTATGTCTGGGGGGGTCATTCTCATTTTGTTCAGCTGGGGGGAGACTCTCTATTTTGTTGGGGGGAGCGGCGGAGAGAAATGATTCTCACTTGGTTGGAGCGGGGGATTGCGCGTCTCACAGTACCTTTCCTATTTTTCCGTTTTTTTTTTCTCCTAACGTGCGCATGTATGATCAACACGTGGCAATTGCGCATATTGAGACTATGGCGGGGGTAAATTAGATTATGGCGGGCCGCCATAATCTCGTCAATGTATGGGAAACACTGAGTAAATCCATTTTTTTGTAAATACTGAAGTCAATAAAGTATAAATGGTTGCCTTCAAGTGTCAAGATGAGCTTTGTGTTTGTGGTAATGATTACATACACATGCATTTTATAGTGTGTAACTATAAAACCAACTGGATCCCCACATATTAATTGAGCTGATACACCCTTGTGAAAGTTCATTTGTAATCCCACTCATTCCTCTTCTGGGAGATACACACATCCTCTGCTTTTGGCTGAACTCAGAGCACTTGGATGGTTACTGCTCCTTATGACCTGATACACTGTATGATGCTGTGATGTTGTGTTACTGAAGTGTGTGTGTGTGTGTGTGTGTGTGTGTGTGTGTGTGTGTGTGTGTGTGTGTGGCTTAGCAGCAGCTTGCTGGGTTCTGTAGGCAGGACACAGTAGCTCCTCTTCAGCACAGAGAGAGAGGTGTGTATTCAGGGCTGTAGCTCATCATCGCCCCCCTACAGTCCTGCTGGTAATTATTAGTGTCAGAAATCAGTACCTCAGCACCTGCAGTAGGTCCCAGCTGCAGCAGTGCAGTCTCTGTGCAGTCTGGACTGAGGGAGGTTTTGTATGGTTTCAACACTGTGTAAACACAGCACTGCCACTGATAGCATGTACACTCTGGACAGTAATAATCTCCTCTGCATCTTCAGCTCACCTCCAGTGATTTTCTGCGTAAACTGAGTCCCGAAGATCCACTCCCCACTGAAATCCATCAGGAATCCCAGACTCCTAATCAGGCAGCATAAATCAGAAGTTTAGGAGCCTGACCAGGTTTCTTGCTGGTACCAGCTGACACAGACACCTCACTAGCTTCAAACACACTCTGACTGGTTGTACAGCTGATTGCACAGTGTCTCCCTGCTGAACAGCCTGAGCTGCTGGAGACTGAGTCAAACTATTTCAGTAAGCATATTGATCCTGGAAAAATAAAAGTGAAATGAATGTCAATAAATGCAAATAAATAAAATAAACTGCCCATGTAAAAGTATACGTGAATTGTGATACTCATAGAGGCAACAATTGCAAAAGTACAGAAATTTGTAAAGGCATTAAAAAATGTAAATTTTAAAAATTGTAAATGGATCCATATTTCACCCTGTATAAGGAGTCCCAGCATCACCAGCAGCAGAAAGTCTTGACATCATCATACGCTGCCTGTGTCAGTGTCTGTGAAAAAGGACTGGACAGTCACTGATCATACTGGGGGTCTTAAAGTGTGTGTGGAGTGCAGTGAGGCAGGACAGGTATGCAAAGCCCCTTCCTTCTATACAAACTTGTCACACAGTTAGAGGAGCTCTGATGTGTGAACAGCAGTGGGTCTATAGGGGGCTGGGACATGTGCACTGTGTGCTGATATTTTTTCCCCCTGTAAATAATTTATGGCATTAATTGAATTTTTTTGCAAATTCTATTGCACTTTTAAATAGGTGGATTTGATTTAGTTTGATTTTATATTTGATTTATAAACATGTATTCATAAAAGGGCCATCGGCCTATAGTACATTACTTTTTTTTTCACAAGTGGCAGACATTTCTGGATTACACACCTACATTAAATAACTTTCTAAACACTAAGTTTTTAGAGATATAAATTCCAAGTTTAACCAAGACATCAATATCCGTGGAAAACATAAGCAAAAGAAAGCAATCGAAAGTAGATGGGTTGGGATTTAGTTTGTACGGGCTGAGATTGAATAACTTGCGTGTTTTTTTTTTTTAAAAATTAAATTCATCACGACGCTCTATTCAGATCAAAGTTTCAATATCAGTGATGACTGAGTCCATAATATCAAAACATTAATGGTTATAGAGTTGTTTATATCCAGTTCACTAGCACTGTGGAGCAGTGAGGCAGGACAGGTCTGCAAAGCCCCCTCCTCTATACAAATCCTCTCACACACAGTTAGAGGAGCTCTGATGTGTGAACAGCAGTGGGTCTATAGAGGGCTGGGATACACGCCCTGGTTACAGCTATTTCTGATCCAAAAACAACATTATTATACAAATTTAACTATTTCTGAAATTTCACTTTAATATATGTGAAACTGGTGATTGATAGCAAAATTTCTGTATGAGGTTTGTAATATTCTACTATTCTAATGAAAGTTTTAGTGTAAAATTCAAAAAGTTAGTGATGGCATAGAAACTGATGCAGACCCAGTTTAACCAAGTGAAATTAATAAGGAAAGTTTTGGGGATGGGTTACTTATGTCTCTCTGATCAGATCCTGTATTCTCATTTGAAACTGTAGTTTCAGATGTTTAGAATGAGATGATATGAGGTGCTACAGGGCTGGATATGGACCGAAACTTTATACTTTAATTCTTTGATGTTAGTCCGTTCAGTATTAAATAGACTAGGATGTAATAGTTGATCAAAGCCCTTTAGATCCACGACACAGTCCAGTAATCATCTGTGGTGGAAAATTATTATTGCTCATTTATTTTCAGTGTGAAGTGTTCAAGATCACAGTGGGTTGTTTTGTGTTCTGCTTTAGACAGTGAATTCTGTTTTATGGAGAAGCATAAGGGTACAGACTGTTTTCTTATCAGTGGAAGTGTAAGATCTGGAAAGGGGGTTGGAGCACCGCGAACGCTGATGAGTGGGGAAGCCCCAAGGCTGGAAGCGGCAAATGGCTGATAGCTCGGGAACTGGGCCTCAAGGAATTCCGGAGCCATGCAACTGTTTGGACTTCCTCCGTTATGAGTGGGCCCAGGATGTTCACTCAGCCTGCAAGTGGAAGGTGTTAATGGTCTTTCTGTGTCCTTGATGTTACTCTGTACGGGAGGGGTAGTTGCAAGGCTCTGGCTGACATAATGCCCCCTGTGGAAGTCATATTGTTGTCCTCAGTCTTTTAAATAACTGGACCTTAACTTATCTGTTTAAAATAATCTAAACCTCTGGGAACTTCACAATATGCACATATGTTCAATATACTGCCAAGAAATCACTTCTGTACTTATAACCCAATTTACCTGTATAATAATTCATCTTAAGACTTTTTCATGACAACTGCATCATCTTAATACATTTTCCTGGCTTGTTTGGTGTGTATGTTTTTGTTATAATTTGAGGAGTTGAATGCAATATATTTAATATCAAATGAGATTATAATGCATTCACTCTCAGAAACTCCCTAAAATTGGTAAAATCTCCTCTCGGGTAATAGAACTAGCTATTTGCTAAATTACTTTACGGCCTCCAGATGGGGAAAGCCCAAGTTTTGGTTTCGACCCCCCTTCCAGGCAATTTATGGCCATGCGCCTTCATCAAAGGACGGAGTGAGTTTAAAGGAGAGAGAAACAATCCGTTCTGGGAAGATCGCAGATGACTTCCCACACATGCATCTCTATGCCATGTGTAGCCCATGCCATATAGTCAGGGAAGATTGTATCCGATCTCTCCCCGCGTACGTAAGTGCGTGTGTAGCCTTTTTGCCAGGTATGACTCAACTCTCATTATCTAAATTGTTTGTAACTTGTAATTGATTTAACTTTGATTTGTTTGATTTAAGCTCTTGCCCACCTGGTGAATAAATTATTGTTATTCCTTTAAACTTGCGTGGTCTCAGTGACTCTTAACCATTTTACATTCTTTCTAGCCACGTTACGATGGAGACTTAGGGGTTAAGCTCAACCAAGGACTGACTGATCAGCGGCTTTGGGATGAGAATTGGTTTTATTAAGTTGGAGAGACAATCATGATCTACTTACATAAAGGGTTTATGTATTGCCGGTTCTGGGATTTTAACCTTAAGGAAACCCATGGACGAAAAGTCGGTTATCTGTTAAAATTCCCTGAAGGAACCCATGGGTGTGCATAGATCTGGGTTCGCTGTAGTCACGCCAAAAGATGCTGTTGCTGCGATGATTGACTTCCATCCCCTGGTATTACCAACGAACCTAAGATCTGGCAATAATGCTAAAACCCGGGGGCATAAATTGAATAACGCAGGCCTTCACCAATGAGTCCGAGGTGTAATCACCCCGAGGTCCATGCATGTTTTCCCTAAATTATAAATTCTAATTCTAAATGGAGTCAGATTTGAAACGAGTGTAAATGCAGTAACTGTTACGATTCTTTTGCAGTGATCACTGATATGTTTGATGTCCCGCCTCTTTCTGGTGTAATATTCTAATGCTCGCACTGGATTATTCACCGCATGGCAGCAGATTAGATATATCCATGATTACAGCATGGCCCCGTTTGCGAACGGAGAAAGTTTATTAATATTATTCTATTTGCCTCACAACAGCCTAAGTACACACATGAACCTTCACTCCTGGCACTTCCATTGTTGGTTTAGCTGTGTGAGTTTTACAGAAGATACTGAGAGGTAGAGATCAAGCGTCACAATGAAGGTATGTGAGCATGTGTATGTGGTGCTTGTTTACAAAGAGATAAAGTAAATGTCTGGGACACACTGCAGAATGAAGGCATAGAGCATATTGTGGCTAACATAAAGACACCTGACATTAGCTTTTACACCGATAATGAGGAACTGGACAATGAGTACTTAACAAACAACATGCCCCTCCCGGGTATTTAAACAAGCTGGCAAAGTGCTTCGGAGAGAGAGTCTTTCTGATTTCTTAGTGAGTCAGGTGACGCTCTCCATTTTTTATCATATTGCTGCAATATTTAATAAAGTCTTAAAAGATATCCATTATGTTTTCATGCTCTGTTAGAGTGTCCTAATTTTTCCCCGACAGTAACTTGGTGCTGTGAGCAGATCTGTACCCCAGAATTTATCTTCTGACTGAGTGACCCCACAGACCTATCTCAAACGAAGTGCTGTAATAGAGGATGGCAGGAGAGCCCGGCCCCAGCCGTTAAAGGTAGAGGGAGGCAAGGGAGGCAATCCTCGTGAGCGCTCATCTGTAAGTTCCTGGTAAGAGACTCACAAACTACAAGGTCTATGGGGGTCGGACACAGCAGGGCTGTATACATGGGGATAAGGGTGGTCAACCAGGTTAAAAAAATAACAAAAATAAAAATAAATCAATGTCAATCTGAAATCAGGGCAAGTAAGATTGAACCGCAGTACAAAAGGGTTAGAGTCATTCTGAAATAAGGGCAAGTAAGATTGAACCACAGTACAAAAGGGTTAGGTCAATCTGAAATCAGGGCAAGTAAGATTGCACCACAGTACAAAGGGGTTAGGTCAATCTGAAATCAGGGCAAGTAAGATTGCACCGCAGTACAACGGGGTTTGGTCAATCTGAAATCAGGGCAAGTAAGATTAAACCACAGTACAAAAGGGTTAGGGCAATCTGAAATCAGGGCAAGTAAGATTAAATCACAGTACAAAAGGGTTAGGTCAATCTGAAATCAGGGCAAGTAAGATTGAACCACAGTACAAAAGGGTTAGGTCAATCTGAAATCAGGGCAAGTAAGATTGCACCGCAGTACAAAGGGGTTTGGTCAATCTGAAATCAGGGCAAGTAAGATTGAACCACAGAACAAAAGGGTTAGGTCAATCTGAAATCAGGGCAAGTAAGATTGAACCACAGCACAAAAGGGTTTGGTCAATCTGAAATCAGGGCAAGTAAGATTGCACCACACTACAAAAGGGTTAGGTCAATCTGAAATCAGGGCAAGTAAGATTGCACCACACTACAAAAGGGTTTGGTCAATCTGAAATCAGGGCAAGTAAGATTGAACCAGAGTACAAAAGGGTTGGGTCAATCTGAAATCAGGGCAAGTAAGATTGAACCACAGCACAAAAGGGTTAGGTCAATCTGAAATCAGGGCAAGTAAGATTGCCCAAACCCTAACCATAACCCCTAACCCTAACCCTAACCATAAACTCTAACCCTACAATGCATTCATGAGGCCAACAGACAGCTAAATAACACAGCACACTACAGAAAACTAACAAGACCCATATATCCAGACACAGCCCAGGAAATACATAACATAATGCAAACACTTTTAGACAACAATTATATCACCAAAAAACAGAGCTTTTATCTCAGGGGAGAGGACAGTCCAAGACCTAGGATTTTCTACCTCCTCCCCAAAATACACAAACCACCACAGTCCTGGACCATACCATATGAGGTCCCAGCAGGGAGACCCATTGTTTCAGACTGCAACAGTGAATCCTACAGGATCGCTGAATATATAGACTGTTTCCTCACTCCATTATCCACAAAACACAACAGCTACATTAAGGACACATATGACTTTACACACAAAATAAAAAACACCAAAATAGCACAGGAAGCCATCCTGTTCACAATAGACTAAGACAGTCTGTACACAAACATAAATACAGTGGTGGGACTAACAGCTGTAAAAGCCTGGATGGAGAAGTACCCGGACGACAATCGCCCGGACACACCTCTCCTGCAACTCCTGGAAATCAGCCTCACCAAGAATGATTTCGAATTCAACAAGGACTTCTTCCTACAGATCAGTGGCACGGCTATGGGCAAAAAATTTGCGCCAGCATATGCCAACATTTACATGGCACATTGGGAGGAGACTGTTTTCGAAAAATTGCCCCAAACTACCCACCAATTTCTTTAGATACTTAGATGACATATGGGGAACATGGACACATAGCCTAGAAGATTTCAAAAACTTCATTCATATCCTCAACACACACCACAGAACAATCACAGTTAAATGCACCACACATAAAGAACGCATAGACTTCTTGGACACCACCACATATAAAGGACCCTCCTTTACCCAGACACACACATTAGACACAAAGGTCTTCTTTAAAGACACAGACACACACGCACTTTTACACAAAAACAGTCTCCATCCAAAACACACTTTCAAAGGCCTGATCAAATCACAATTGCTAAGGTACCACAGGATTTGTACACAAACAACAGATTTTTAGGAGGCTACCTAGAGCCTCTTCAAAGCATTAAAACCCAGGGGATACACTCGATCCTTCCTCAGACAGATCCGGAAAAATTTCTTGACCACAGGACCACAAGATCCGAGGAAAATAATCCCACTCATCCCCGCCTACTCAGCATTTAGCCACACAGCAAACATTAAAATTAAGCAAAACCTAAACAGATCCCTATGGAACATGGACATACTCCAGGACTATAGAGTCATCTCAGCGTATAAGAGAGGCAAAAATCTCAAGGACCACCTGGTAAACAGCAAATTACCAGAAATTAAAGCAATTCATACCTTTCTGGCATTTTTACACTTTTCTTTTGTAAACTTAAAGCGTATGACACACTAAAATGTAAAAGAAATCTGCCAGGTGTTGAAACTCTTCAATATTCAATTCTCATATATTTCTGATAAAAGTATGACCAATCATTTTCTTCGGTCCGAATAAAATGATTTGCCGAGCTTCAGTCTGTCATCCGTCGCAGCGCCCCTTCCAGTTGCCGATAGCTGTCACCGCTTGCGAGTCACGCGCCTCTCTGACAGAAAAAAAACGACGCATTTGTCTGTAAACAAACGGGTGCTGAAATGCTATAATTACAATAATAACGTTAATGGTAGTTCGTCAGACTACAAAGGTAACTAAATGTTACGAGTGCATTTTATTTCATACCACATGTAGAATAGAATATTATGTCATTACTGTTGGTTAGTTTTCACTTACCGGTGCCTCTGAATCTGACTCCATTGACAGGTTTCACTCTCCTACGAAAAAAAAATATTGCGTGCAGCGCGAGGAAGTGATCAGCGCCAGTGAAATGGGTCAATGGAGTCAGATTCAGAGGCACCGGTAAGTGAAAACTAACCAACAATAATTAAATAAAATTCAATTCTATATGTGGTATAAAATAAAATGCCCTCGTAACGTTTAGTTACCTTTGTAGTCTGACGAACTAGTTATATTTTTTTTTTTCGTAGGAGAAGTCTGGCAATCCGGGGGAAGAGGGTGGGACTTTGGAGGGAGGCGGAGTTGTTCATGTTCAAATTTTTACTAAGTGTTGTGCCACATGCCAGAAAGGTAAGAATTGCTTTAACACGGTACATCCACAAGACCCATCATTTTACAAACAAGCCACAACAATCAGAAACAACACAACAAACACAACATACTTAGTCAAACAAACACTCTCACTCAACACAAAAATACTGCATATATGTCATTAAGTGTAACCACTGTGACATAAAATATGTGGGAGAAACAGGTAACAAGATCAGGACTAGATTAGCACAACACATATATAACATTAGAAATCACAGAGACACAGACACACACCTAGTTGCTCACTTCCTTCACCATGGACTTGAGGCACTAGAAATATCCGGGCTCCAGACAAACAACAATTGGACACCGGAGGACAGACATAGGACAGAAAAACATTGGATCATAAAACTAAACACTTTGTTCCCTAGAGGACTCAATAAACGCACTTAAAACTTCAGCACAAGAGGGACCAAATTCTTCCAATATAAAGGCTCCAGTACACTGAATGGCCTGTGCAACTTTTCTTTCCCGAGGGGCCCTCACAAGGGGAAACTTGGGAAAGGAAGATTGTTTTCCTAAACCTAACCATAAACCCTAACCCTAACCCCTCACCACTAACTATAGAATGAAGCTTCTCATTGTTAGGTGCCAAAAAGGACAAACAGGAGGAACAGTAGAGGAAGACCTCTCCTGTTAATAATACAGATTAATTATACCGGGTGACCCAAAAAAAAAAAAAACCAACTGAAACATAGTGCAAAAACGAATTCCCCTTAGTGAGATGGAGTAGTCCTGCCAAATTTATTTCTATTCAACTACATGAAATAAATAAATCTTGTCTTATCAACTATTCGGTTGGGTTTTTACTCCATCTCACTAAAGTGAATTTGTTTTTTCACTATGTTTCAGTCTGTTTGTAACAAATGCCATTTTTTCTTAAACTCTTGGCTTAATCGAAATCTCTTTTGCAGCTTTTGAATCTCCTATGACGTTGTAAGAAGCCTATTGATTTTCGTAAAAATAACGTCAAGGTCAAGGTCAATGTAACGCAAAAACACATTTTGGTTGATAACTTTGTTTGTATTTGAGATAACAACTTGAATCCAACGTCATTTTGTTCAACATACATAGCTAATTTTTGTGGCTACGGGTCCCGAAGACCATCCTCCGGTCAAAGTACGTCAAAATGACGTCAAATTGACAAAAATTTAAAATTTTTGATTTTACTAAATTTTTTTATTTCATCGTATAGCCCATTGTTCCTCACACACCAAATTTGAGCTCAATCGGTCAAACGGTTATGATGTAATTGACGTTTTTCTGACGTCAAAATCGCATTTTACAAAAATGACCATTATTTTCATTTTGCGATTGAACCATTTCCATTGCGTATAGACTAAATATTGTTTTACTGTTGACATCAGGGATATAATATAAGTCACTGTAAGAATTTAAAAGTTGCTATCTTCAAGGTCAAGGTCATGATCACGATCAAGGTGAAAATCACGATTTGACTAATAACATTAGTTCTATTATGATATCAATGCCAATTCAACGCCATTTTGTGCATCGTGGAAAGTGCTCTTAGCAGTATGCCATCAAATTTCACATTTGACATAATTTGTTTGTTTGTTTGTCTGTCTGTCTGTTTGTTACAAACGCGATTTTTTCTTAAACTCTTGGCTTAATCGAAATCTCTTTTGCAGCTTTTGAATCTCCTATGACCTTGTAAGAAGCCTATTGATTTTTGTAAAAAATAACTCCAAGGTCAAGGTCAATGTGAGGCAAAAGGTAAAAAACACATTTTGGCTCATATTTTTTGTTCTATTTAAGTTAGTGACTTGAAACTAATGCCATTTTGTGCATCGTGGAAAGTGCTTTTAGTAGCATGCCATCAAATTTCAAGTGACACCATCGCAATTACGACAAAATGACGTTACAAAATGACGTAAATTTTCAACTTTTGATTTTGTTGATTTTTTCACATTTATCGGATAGACCATGGATCAAGTACCTCACACACCAAATTTTAGCTCAATCGGTCAAACAATTATGACGTACTTGACGTTTTTCTGACGTCAAAATCGGATGTTACAAAAATGACCGTAATTTTCATTTGTTTGTGTGTTTGTTTGTTTGTCTGTCTGTTTATTAGTAACATGCTTTTTTACCCTTTCAATATCGTTTATGTGCATGAAACTTCATCATATGATATAGGAGGTTAGTCGCCAGACGCCTATACTTTGTTTAGTCCCTCGGTCAAAGGTCAAGGTCAAGGTCACCAAAAACATTAAAACCACATTTTGGTTCATAACTTTGCTACTATTATAGCTAGAGACTTGAAACCAACTCCATTCGGTTCATTCTGTTTCAGAGATCTGTGGACAATTTCGGCAAGTCGTCATTCTATGAATGACCTTTCATTTTTTTGGGGGGGGGGCACCCTGTGCTACATAAGTTCCGGTATTTCTTTTTTGTGATCAATTTTTAATTCAGTTTTTGAATACATGCAAGTGATATTAACACTGATAAAGGGAGCACTACTACAATCTAAATAGAAGGTAAAGATAGCCATTTCTTTTGCTCCTTATAGCTCTTTGCACAAATCCAATCCTCATCAACCCTCTGACTCTGATAAGGTGTAACAACAAGATATACATTACACACGAGCACATTTACACACACACAAAAAAGGCACCATTCATTCCTTCCCATACTAACCCCTGCTGCCCAGGAACCCCTTAACCTAGATATAAACCAACATAGCCCAGATATAAACCAAAATTATACAGACACAAAGTAATGGTGATTTCCTCCATCATATAGAATGATATCCACTGAAATAGCAACTATACATACATATGTATATACATGACATAACAAAAACAAAGGCACCATTCATTCCTTCCCGCGCTAGACCCCTACTGCCCAGGAACCCTTAACCAATATAACCCAGATATAAACTAAAATTATAAAGACACAAAGGAATTAAATGATAAAACTGATTTCCTCCATCATATAGAATGATATTCACAGAAATAGCTACTATACATAACATATGTATATACGTAAAATAATAAAGGAAAAAACAAAACAGTGTATATACATGTGATTGAAACAGAATATGACATTCTGAGTAGGTATACAGATGGAGAAGGATATGGAATACACAGATAATTAAAAGATATTTGTCAACAAATAATTACAATCTATCTTACAATAAAGCATTAATTTTCTCAAGTAACTTTGATGTTTTGTATTTTGGCATGACGTAGTCGTGCTGTAGCCAATTCCAACTGTGCAATCTCGCAGTAACCGGAGAGCCATTCCTTCACCGACAATGCATGTGGTGGTTTCCAGTAGCAAGATATCATTCTTTTAGCAGCAGTGAGACCAGCTAACAGGAGACTTTTATCAATTATAGTTCACTTGAAGGTCTTGCCTTACCAGGGCCAGCACGCTGGCTGAGTAAAACCCGGAACAGCTGCTTCACTCATCAAGCCACCGTCTTCACCTGTGCCTCATTAACTCAGAGGCACTGCAGTGGCTATTTAAACCACAGCCGCACCATACTTCTCGTAAAGCATACTAGTGCTGCTGTGCTTCTTCGATTCACAAAACTACCTCTTAGAATACTTAAACACATGCGCTGTATCTACTTTTAGCACATAGTTGTTTGTATTAAGGAACCTCGTTTCCTTTTTCCTTTGCCTACTGTTTGTAATACTTAACGTGTTATCTCTTAGCCACTCTGTATTACTACAGTCTATTCGATTGTTTGGAACCTCGTTTCCTTTTTGTTTGTATCTTTCGTGCTTGCCTCCCGCTTGCGCCGTTGGCAACAATAAACCACTCAACTAAATCCACCTTCGCACTTGAGTCCAGTCCACGTTTTCCTGGCCTCCACGCCAACCCTTACATAACTCCACTGAAGAAGTATCGTTAAGTAATAGTAAGTGCTGCAAATGAGGGATGGCTTTCTCAATGATATTTGACAAAATACTTGAGAAATTCCCCCAAAGCTCTTAACCTCCAAGCACTGCCGAACCATATGATAGAAGGTACCAATGGTGTTATCTGGACAAAAGTCACAATATGGATTAGCTCTGAATTTAATTTGTTGTAGTCTTCGAGGTGTGAAACAAGATCTGTGGATGAATTTATAATGTCCCATTTGATGATTTGGATTTCTGAAAGACGGGGATACATTGAGCCATATAATGTGCCAATTCAGATCTGACCCAATTTCTCTTTTCCAGAGACTACCAAGTGGTAGGGGTTTACATGGAGCCTTTGTTAAAAATTGGTAGAGGTCAGAGACAATAAAATAGTTTTTACCTCTGGGGGCAAATATTGTGTGAAATATTGTGTTGGATGTGTTTCCAATTAGTACCCCATGGTACCCCTTGAGCCCACATTGCCGAATGCAACTGTACATAAAAAAAGAAGGAAGTGCCCGGGAGATCATAAGATCTTTGTAAATCTTGGAATTCACGGAGGCCTTGTTGCCCGCTGATGTCTTTGAGAGCGTGAATGTCTTTGTCACCCCATTGTGGATATATAATCGGTTTGCCGTCTATCAAAAGAGAATAGTTATGAAAAATTCAAGATTGAGCAAAGAAGTTACAGGAGATTTTAGCAAATCGCTGGACTTTATTCCACACAATAATAAGGGATGAAATAATTAGCCCAAAGTCCCATTTTGATTATTTATTATTATTATTATTATTATTATTATTCATTGTAGACGGCGCACAGTACTCAAGTTTGTAAGATGTTCACTTGCGTGCAGGTAGGTTATGCTGTCTGTCAAGTCACAACAAGGTCCTTAGACAGAGATGGATACTTTCACAATATGTTAGCTGTTCCAAGTAGTGTTGACTTTTGCAGTGTTTGCAAGTTATAGCGGACATCAAGTTGGCCAAGATATGTTGTAAGGTTGCATGAAATAGACCCTAAGACCCCAATAACCACAGGTAAAACTTTCACTTTGCTGTCTGGAATTTCCCAGTCTAGCAACTTCAATCATCAGTACTGCGTATTTTGTTATCTTTTCAATCTATTTTGCTCTGATATTATGATCTCCTGGAATAGCAACATCTAACAGAAAACATTTCTTACTATCTTTCTGGTATAGTAACAAATCAGGTCTTCTGTGTTCAATGACTCTGTCAGTCTGAAAGTCAAAATCCCAGAGTTTCATTAGCTTTTCATCTGCATTCAGCACTTTTTCGGGCACATACTGATATCATTTATTGTCCGCCTGGTCATCAAAGCATTTGCGCAAGAGCTAGTGTAAGTTCATACAGACTTTGTCATGTCTTTGCTTGTATTCCATCTGTGCAAGTGCAGTGAAGCCACTAACATTATGAGCAACGTTTACAACTTTTGCACAAAATAATCTGTATAGATTAGTGTTGTTTGTGTGGTAAATGTCATACTTCACCAAGTTTGTGTTCAGAGCCTGATCTTGATTTTATTTATTTAACCCTTATTTAACCAGGGAAGTCCCGTTGAGATCGAAATCTCTTTTTCAAGGGAGCCCTGGGGGTTGAGGTGGGGAGGGAGAGGGCAATTAGCACAGCCAATTAGATCAGGGGATGATTAGGTGGCAGGTCGAAAGAGCCAGGTTGGGAGTTTAGCCATGACACCGGGGAACCCCCTACTCTTATCAAAGAGTGCCATAGGATCTTTAATGACCACAGTGAGTCAGGACCTCGGTTTAACGTCTCATCCAAAAGATGGCTTCTCCTTCAGTACAGTGTCCCCGTCACTGTACTGGGGCATTGGGGATTATTCCACCAGAGGGAAGATCGCCACCTACTGGCCCACCAACACCTCTTCCAGCAGTGACTTGGTTTTCCTCGGTGGTCTCCCATCCAAGTACTAACCAAGCCCACACCTGAGCGGCGATGATTAAACTTTTCATTCCCTTTTTTAAAACTTTTTTGTTACCATAACCAAGATTTCTCTGCATCTTTATTATTATTATTATTATTATTATTATTATTATGCTTTCTATTCATGCAATATCACTATTAAGTACATTGTCAGTGAAGTGCATCTGTGATCTCTGTCATTTTTTTATCATTTCATTACAGGCTTATATTGGTCTTGATTATTCAGGAAATAAATGGTATGATTATTTATCTAGTGATTTTAAACGGGAACAGCTTGAAAGCAATTAGTCATTTAAAGTTAAAGGGCTCTAATTTCCTGGTGCAGCGCAGGGTGGCGCAGCGTGGCGTAGCGTGGCGCAGCCCACGCGGTGGTAATTTCGTCCGGTGCAGCCCGCGCGAGTGGTAATTTCGTCTTGGTGCAACACCATGTGCAGCCACTTTGGCAATTTGGTAGACGGACGTGCGCCGAGATGGGTGTGGCGGCGTAGTAGGGGGAGGTGTCACATATTCATCAAGACGCAGTGACAATTTCGTAGAAAAAGTCTTCGCTGAAGTTGTGCAGAAAGCTCGCCAGCTCCAACCTGGTTTACTTTCTGTGCAGTGGTAATTTGGCTGACCAGCGCACAGTGCGCCACACGTCACCGAAAACCTCACAGGCAGGTTTCAGAATGTCAGGCACATTTCAATGCAATAAATAATTACAGCAACCACTATTTAATGTAACTATCCGAATCAGGACATAAATTATAGTATCTATATCGATTGTCCTGATGTCAGATTAAAGGCGGTTGGCACGCGTAATGGAAACTCCACCTGGCTTAATCAACGCAGCTGAATCTTGTGATGCAAACTAACGACTTCACATCTTTCTCAGCCAACCACAAACTGCCTCTCTCTCTCTCTATCTCTCTCTCTCTCTCTCTCTCTATGTAATGCTTGCGTTCTATGCTCAGTAAAGCCGCTTGCACACTGGATGCGAAACGAATTTTTCGCACGACTGATTACAGTCAAAGTCAATGCAAAGACGCAAAAGTCGGGCAGGGTTTTAATATATCTCCGTGTCCGAAAGTCATAAAAGTTCAAATTTTTCGAGTAGGGGAGCGCCGGTGCGAAAGTAACTCTGGACGAAAGTAACACGGCGATTTACTCACAGCCATTCGCACTTCGATGCGTCATACTAGGTCAGCATGTGCAGCTCGCCCCTCTCCAGAACCGCGAACATTCTTGAGGCGTCCCAGTCTTCCTCACGGCACAAGACCGAGAAGACTGTTTTCCACAGCGGTGAGTAAATTCAGACGAATGCTAAACTTTTTCGATTTAAAGATTGTCTTTATCGCTCCATGTGTCATATTTATGATGTAATGATCGGTGATTTAGTTCCGCAACATATGGTGCAGTTTGAAATATCAGAATTTTTCCACTTTGGAAGTAATCCTCGTTCAAATGTCAGGAGTCACCGTCGGGACTGAAGTAGCAACAGTTCGTTCGTCCCTCTCTGCTAATGCGGCCGCATTTTTGTGTTTAAAAAGCTCCATAAAAATGTGTGTTATGTTTTACCGACAGAAAATGCCCAGAGTTAGGGTCAGAACTACCCAGAGAGGAACGGTTGACCTGGAGGTTTACGCAAGGGCCTTTTTTGATGTCTGAAGAGGCGATAGTATAAGGAGGGCAGCAGCGGTGCATGGCGTTTGTCATGTCACCCTGTTCAGGTACTGCAAGAGGAGGGCAGAGGCAAGAGGGCAGCAGACCAGGGCCCCGGGTACAGGGCTCACAACAAAGTCTTCACAGAAGAACAGGAGAAGAGACTGCAGGCATATATAAAGAGAGCAGCCGATATATATTTTGGCCTGAGTCCTAAAGAGGTGCAGTAACACCGCAGACAGAGCTACACCACTACCGCCATATAGCAAGCACCTCCGCTCCGGATCTGCCACGGCTCTGAGCGGATCAGCTGGAGCAGGGCAGATCCGGGGCAGATCCGGAGCGGAGGTGCTTGCTATCTGGGAATTAACCTCTTTTATGCTTTTTTTAGGTGCGAAAGTTTGCATATGAGCTGGCCGAAAATATTGGCCTCAAAACTCCATGTTCATGGAAGAAAAACCAGATGGCAGGGAAGGATTGGCTCACCTCCTTCCTCGAGCGCAACAGAATCCTGTCCATCCGTCGACCTCAAGCCACCAGCATGTCCCGTTCCACCAGCTTCAACAAGACCAACGTGACCGCGTTTTTTAACAACCTAAAGACTGTCCTCACCGCTATAATTTTGAGGCAAATGATATCTGGAACATGGATGAAACAGGTAAAATTTATATTTGGATGATAAATTTAAAAGCACCAGTGATTTGCATCAGCAATAATTCATTTCACTGATTATTTCCAGGTACCTAACGGTTCAAGTGCCAGACAAAGTCATTGCCACCAAGGGCCAGCGCCAGGTCGGTGCTGTGACCTCCGGGAAAGAGGGACATTGGTGACCCGTTGCCTTTGCTGCCAATGCACAAGGCAACTTTGTTCCCCTTACTTTATCTTCCCAAGGAAGAAGTTCCATGACCACTTCATCCGGGATGGTCCCCTGGCTCCACTGGTTCTGCCAATGGATCGGGGTGGATGGAGAGACAAATTTTTGGCCTTTTTACAGCATTTTGCAAGACACACCAGCGTGACCCCGGAGTCAAAGTTGCTGCTACTCTTAGACAATCATGCATCACACCTCTCCGTGGTAGCTATTGACTTTTGCAAGTCACAGGGCATTGTACTCCTGTCATTTCCACCCCACTGCTCCCACCGTCTTCAGCCGCTAGACCGGCGTTTTGGCCCTCTGAAGCACTACATTAACAGTGCAGCAGACAATTGGATGCGAATGAACCCTGGAAGAACTTTGACCATCTGCAACATCCCGAGTCTTGTGGCAAAAGCTCTGCCTCAAGCTGCGACACCAAGCAGCATTTCGTCTGGGTTCGAGTGTACGGTATCTGGCCCTTGAATCCAGATATTTTCAGTGAGGAAGACTTTGCTCCAGCTTACGTGACTGACCGTCCTGCACCAGCACCAGCTCCATCCCCAGTGCCAGGGCCAGCTCCATCACCAGCGCCAGCTCCGCCGCCAGCGCATACCATCTATCCAGGTATGCTAGTGGTTCCAGGAACATCTAGTGGCACGCCAGTACAGAGGTTCAGCCCAGAAACAACCGCCCATATCCAAAGGCTGGCTCGAGGAAAGAAAGTAAAAGGAGAGGTCGAAAAGAGGTGGGCATAGTGTCATTTTTAACTCGTCTTGGTTCTCTTGCTTGTATAAAAACAAGCTGATTCTGACTATTATCTCATTGAATGTTGCAGGTCAACAGCAATACTGACCGACACCCGGTGAAAGCTGCTTTGGAGGAGGAGAGTCAGCAGAGGGGCCAGAGAAAACTGTCCTCTTCAAAACTCCCAAAGAAAAAAAGAGGCTTTAGTGGACACACTGCAACCACAGTTTCTCAGGGAAAGGATGAGGAATGTCTTGTTTGTGGGGAGACATTTGCCTCATCTTTGCCTGGAGAAGTGTGGGTGCGGTGCATCTTTGTCTGCTGTGGTCGCATGAGGCATGCACTGAGGGTGCCACTCATTATATCTGTCACAACTGTGATGAGTAATTTCATCCCAGATATGCAAGCTCCTCCGCTCCGGATCTGCCCGGCTCTGAGCAGGATCAGCTGGAGTCGGCACAGAGCCGGGCAGATCCGGAGCGGAGGTGCTTGCTCACTGGGATAATTTTTATAAATAGACCTTGCATTAAACATGTTCACGGTCACTTTTTGGAACATTTGAAGCCAATTAAAATGTTTAAAACAAATGCCTGGCTGTTTTTGCTTCTGTTTTAACGAGTAATCGTAAAAAGATTCCAGTAAATTTGATCCGCGTTACTTTTGCCCTGCCCGTGCATTACTTTCATCCCGGCTGGATGGGTCGAAAAAAAGCAAGCCGCAACTTCCGTTCGACGTCAAACTATGCGAAGTCAATATATATGGTGATGATTTAGCACCTGATATTGACAGAGCACACACGAAAGTAGTTAATCGCTCCGAAATTTTGTTTCGGTCTGTAACGTTATCTTTTAAACTTTACTTTATCTTCCCAAGGAAGAAGTTCCATGACCACTTCATCGGGATGGTCCCCTGGCTCCACTGGTTCTGCCAATGGATCGGGGTGGATGGAGGAGACAAATTTTTTTTGGCCTTTTACAGCATTTTGCAAGACACACCAGCGTGACCCGAGTCAAAGTTGCTGCTACTCTTAGACAATCATGCATCACACCTCTCCGTGGTAGCTATTGACTTTTGCAAGTCACAGGGCATTGTACTCCTGTCATTTCCACCCCACTGCTCCCACCGTCTTCAGCCGCTAGACCGAAGCGTTTTTGGCCCTCTGAAGCACTACATTAACAGTGCAGCAGACAATTGGATGCGAATGAACCCTGGAAGAACTTTGACCATCTGCAACATCCCGAGTCTTGTGGCAAAAGCTCTGCCTCAAGCTGCGACACCAAGCAGCATTTCGTCTGGGTTCGAGTGTACCGGTATCTGGCCCTTGAATCCAGATATTTTCAGTGAGGAAGACTTTGCTCCAGCTTACGTGACTGACCGTCCTGCACCAGCACCAGCTCCATCCCCAGTGCCAGGGCCAGCTCCATCACCAGCGCCAGCTCCATCGCCAGCGCATACCATCTATCCAGGTATGCTAGTGGTTCCAGGAACATCTAGTGGCACGCCAGTACAGAGGTTCAGCCCAGAAACGCTTCGCCCATATCCAAAGGCTGGCTCGAGGAAAGAAAGTAAAAGGAGAGGTCGAAAGAGGTGGGCATAGTGTCATTTTTAACTCGTCTTGGTTCTCTTGCTTGTATAAAAACAAGCTGATTCTGACTATTATCTCATTGAATGTTGCAGGTCAACAGCAATACTGACCGACACCCCGGTGAAAGCTGCTTTGGAGGAGGAGAGTCAGCAGAGGGGCCAGAGAAAACTGTCCTCTTCAAAACTCCCAAAGAAAAAGAGGCTTAGTGGACACACTGCAACCACAGTTTCTCAGGGAAAGGATGAGGAATGTCTTGTTTGTGGGGAGACATTTGCCTCATCTTTGCCTGGAGAAGTGTGGGTGCGGTGCATCTTTTGTCTGCTGTGGTCGCATGAGGCATGCACTGAGGGTGCCACTCATTATATCTGTCACAACTGTGATGAGTAATTTCATCCCAGATAGCAAGCTCCTCCGCTCCGATCTGCCCTCGGCTCTGAGCAGGATCAGCTGGAGTCGGCACAGAGCCGGGCAGATCCGGAGCGGAGGTGCTTGCTCACTGGGATAATTTTTATAAATAGACCTTGCACATTAAACATGTTCACGGTCACTTTTGGAACATTTGAAGCCAATTAAAATGTTTAAAACAAATGCCTGGCTGTTTTTGCTTCTGTTTTAACGAGTAATCGTAAAAAGATTCCAGTAAATTTGATCACGTTACTTTTGCCCTGCCCGTGCATTACTTTCATCCCGGCTGGATGGGTCGAAAGAAGCAAGCCGCAACTTCCGTTCGACGTCAAACTATGCCGAAGTCAATATATATGGTGATGATTTAGCACCTGATATTGACAGAGCACACACGAAAGTAGTTAATCGCTCCGAAATTTTGTTTCGGTCTGTAACGTTATCTTTTAAAATGACGTCCATGTGAAAAATGTAACTTTCGTACCAGCTCTCCCCTATTCCAGGAATTATTAGACGTGCAAACTTGGCCATGTTTGTGTTCGACCTTCACAAAATGCAAATTGATAGCTATTGACTTTTTTGGGTCTTTTTATTCGTGTGTTTTCTTCCGTTGAAGATAGACAAAAGTCTTTATTCGGTCTCTCTATAGAAAATTAGTCAGATGGATCGAACAGATTCACGCTTAATTTCCACACCAGAGATAAAATAGTGCTTGAAGTCAGTGAGCAAATCAATTCCATGACCATTGACAGTGTGAATAAATTATTGCATGCACGATCAAGACTGTCCGAGGCGAAATGCAAAATACTCCATGTCCGGCAGCCAGCAAAAAGTAAAAGTGTTGGTATGAGAACAGATTTATAACGAAATAAAGAATAAAAATATATCACCAACAAACAGAGCATCCAAAAAAGATGGCCCGCAAATAAATAAATCGCAGTGTTCATTGGATGTTCTGTTTGTTGTTAAAATGTTTCTTTTATTCTTTATTTCATTATCAATCTGTTATAATCGCCCTCTTTTTTTTTTTTTTTTGGCTGCCAGACACGGAGTATTTTGCATTTAATGTTCGACAGGCATTGTACATTGTCCCGCGCCAATGTCGACTCACTTTATTGAGCAGAGCTTAAACAGAAACATTGATTGAAATTCTCGGTACTCATCTTGAAGAACTGAGCCCTCTTATCAAAAACATTTATGTTTAATATCTAAAACATTCAGTAGA
The DNA here is from genome assembly GCA_029692085.1 of Gymnothorax javanicus. NCBI lineage: Eukaryota > Metazoa > Chordata > Actinopteri > Anguilliformes > Muraenidae > Gymnothorax > Gymnothorax javanicus. The sequence continues at coordinate 129,980,622 of CM056197.1, read as the reverse complement.
TTTGAAGAAATTAAAAACAATAATTGACCGTCGGACACGGAGTTATATTGAAACCATCCGACCGGACACGGAGATTTTAAAACCCTGTCCGACTTTCGACACGAGACACTGCGTTCAACGCAATCTGTCGTCTCTGCGAAAAATTTAGTTTGCTGTCCAGTGTGCAAGCGGCTTAATGCTAGGCTACTATTATTGTCACTTAGGTTTTATCGTTTTAGTGGGGGAAGGAATACAGCCTGATTGCTATGATCTCGTACTGAGTTAAGATCACATATTGAAAATAAATGTGTAACGTATCTTGCATTGTTGTCCGTGCATGTTAATCCCAAAATTTTAAGCAGCAACAGGGTGTTATAATAGGAACACACTATCCATCGTTTCTCCTCCCAATGATGCAGGCAGAAGAAATAAATGAGCAACCGTCGATTTCATTTCCAACTTCATAAGTTTGAATGATCTGACATAGTTTCGTTTTGAAATCCCATTCAAGTTCGCTAATGGTTATAATTTGCGAATGCCCTAGCTAGCTAGCTAACTCATATTCGTAGTGCTTAATATAGACGTAAGCGGTGCAGAAAACATGCCTGAAGCAGCAAAGTAAAATACAACATTAACGCATCATGCAGATATAGGACAGCGGCTTCTATATTCCAACACATTAAAGGTGAGGAGAGGAGCTCATTTGATTGGTTAAGATTTGACTCGGCTGTGTTATACCCAAACACGCCTTCTCTCCTCCCTCTTTGCCACTTGCGCCGGCAGGAGGGACCGAGGCGGGATAGAGGAGTACTTGCGCCAGGCTACGCTGGGCACGAAATTGCAACATACGCCTGGACGCACCCCATTGGCGCAGCGCACCCCCCATTCGCCCCGCCGCGCCTGCGCCTGGTCTACGAATTTAGAGCCCATAGTTGGTAATGTTGGAGAGCTAGCAAGATTTGAAAGTGGCACCTCCTCTAAGCTCCACCCCCTCCTCCCTCTCCTGTCAGTGCTCCGTCCAAAGCCACGCCCCCACAAACTTGAACGCGCATCTGACAGTTGGGCTCAGCAGGGCAGAGGAGAGCCAACTCAGCCACTTGAGCACATTTTGGAAATCAACCAAACTACCTCATGTCTCATTCACCTCAAAGTAAACTATTTTATTATTGTAGCTTTCAAATTAGCATGTTATGTTTAGCAATACTAACCTTACACGTTTTGTGTTGTATGAACTCTCAAATGTACGTCACTTTGGATAAAAGCGTCTGCTAAATTACATTGTAACAATGTAACGTTTTTTTCTCTTACCATCACTGACAACTTTGACATTTGTGGCCTTGACGACATTTTGCTCCGCTGTCACGTAAGCAGAGCCCATCCAGTTCTGTCAACCACCGCCAGTGCAACTGCATCGCGCTGCAGACAAGTTGTGCGTCTGGGTCGCTTGAGGAAACGCGCCCCGCCGAATCAGATGGTTTATCCCAGTCAACTCCTCCACCAAATTTTCAAACAAACAAATTTTTCGCACGACAGATTAAATTCAAAGTCAATGTAAAGACGCGAGTGCACGCGCCTCCTGTCAGTTAACTGCGCGCTATGAAAGTAAACAGAAGCGGACAGACGCGTACACATACACCGACTCCAGCATCATGGCAAAACATCACCAACAGTGAAGGCAAACAATTTCAAACCTCTGTCAGTGACGCATGGCACAATCATTTCGGCCCTGAGGCTTCTCATGGGGAATACCACCACGCTTTCTTTCCAACAAGATCTAACATCCTGGCTATAGTCTTCAACAGCCAAACTGACTAAAAGAATGTTAATGATTTACTAATTATGAAAAATATAAACCTCCTTGCTATATCTGCTCAGAGACTGTGTCCTTAACACGCAGACAGTCAGGTGGACAGTGAGGAACACAGGCAAGCCTTTGTTTATTCTAGCGATGATAACTGGCACGATCATTTACAGCAAACAAGAGAGTTATGTGGCTGCCTTGACAAAAAATAAATGCATGCACTGCAAGAGAATCTAAAAACACGATCAGTTCCCAGCCTGCATGTTCTTTGTTCGCTAATGTTAGTTAAATAAATAGCAGGATCGGTAAACTGGCGTCGGTTGACGTTACCTTGTTTTTCAGGAGAAATTTTGGGGCAAAAGAGCGATTGCAAACCAAATGTCAGAGAGGTCAGCTACGATCACAATGGAGCATTTCCTTTGTCTGTTTAGCGGGTGAGCTGTTACAAGTAATGCTGGATGTGATATTTTTGGCTGCATTTTCTCTGCCATTGTACCCTCATGAACTTATTCTCCTGCTAATTTGGTATTTCTGCTGAGGAGTGTGCTGAATATTTCCGGCAACGGTGAAACGTGATGAGTGTGCACGCGGGGAGGAGGGAGAGACAGAGGGGGGCGTGGGCAGGACGAGACATGAAGGCATCTGATTGGTTCTTTCCACTCGGACCAAAAGGCAGGGGTCAGAGTTTTTACAGTCCTGCAGCTGCCACAGAGGTCTGATTCTTTTCGTTCCTTTTTCTGAATACATAATGTATTGACTACTCTCAGGATGGAAGGACTATTTCACCCAGTAAAACAAAAAGTGTTTCTGAACAGGATTACCAACTATAGCTTTAAGGATCAGAGGCTCCCTGCATGCCACTGAAAATCCTGTAACGCCAGTGTTACCATTAGGGGGACATTGGGCTTTAGGGAAGCAAGGGATTCCCTACCACTGATTTATGATTAGATTTGTCTCTTTAAGAATTCAGTGGTCACTGAAATTTGCATATGATCTCTCACCAAATCCAGTCATTTTATCCTCACAGATTCATACCCTTAGCCAGTCAAAGGAGGACGGGCTTCCCGCTCTTAAGCCTGTTTCCTCCCAAGGATCTCTTCTCATCAGAAGTTTTTCCTTGCCACTGTCACCGCAGGCTTGCTTTTGAGTGGGATCAGGCCAGGGTAAAACTACAAAACGCATTTGTTTTTGAAATAAGCTATACAAATAAAACTTGATTTTATTTTATTGACTTGATGATTACTTAATTGCTTTGCGAGAGTATGGAGAGAAACTACATCTCCCTTAATGCACTTGTCACCAGCAGCCCCTTCTTTTCACACTCTGCAGCTCACTCACATACATGTACAGCCATTGTAATGGAGGACTGTACATGCTATTTAGCTAAAACAGGCAGACATGCAAACAGACTGAAGATGAGCAGAATAAATGCTTTTGTGTGATGGGATAATGGAGACAGATTCAATAACACCTTCCCACTGTGTTATTGGAGCTGTGGCTAATGTTGCACTGGCCAGGAATACATTTCCCAAATGTTTAGTTATTGTAGCAACTTACCTTGTTTGAGCCATTGACTGTATATGGTTCCAACTTTGTACTATGCTATTGGGATACATATTCTAGATCTGTATGTAAGCTAAGCTAAACCCATTGACACCCGGGGATGTCAATGCCGATCTTGCTCAAAGTTTCAATAATTACTTTGCTTCTATTGGTGAAAACCTTTCTCATAGAATAAATCAACTTCAGGGTGCTTCATTCAAACTATTTTTATCTGGTAACTGCCTAAGCTCATTTTTCATGAAGCCAACAGACAGCAAAAAACTCTTCAAGATCATTATGGACTTGAAGAGCACACAGCTGGAGCGGATGGAATGTGTAGCAAAATCATGAAAGCCATTGTACATGTTATTGTTGAACCTCTTGCCCATTGTATCAACCTCTCCTAACTTACTGGCATTGTGCCAAAAATGGCAAAAATTGCTAAAATTACACCAATTTTTAAATCAGGCGACAAAAATGATATGAGCAACTTTCGGCCCATTTCAATTCTACATACTTTCTCTAAAAAAATGGAGAAAGTAACATACAATAGACTAATTGGCTATCTTGATAAGCTCAATATTCTTGTTCCTTCCCGATATGGTTTCAGGAAAAAGAACACAACCTGTATGGCAATTCTTGACCTCATAGAAAGAATTAACGACTGTATCGAAGAAGGAAATTGTGGAGTTGGTATCTTTTTGGATTTGTCAAAGGCCTTTGATACCATTGATTTTGAGATCTTGTTGTACAAATTACATCACTATGATATCAGAGGTCTAGCACTCGACTGGTTCAGAAGCTATCTGTATGGAAGGCAACAGTCTGTTCGTATCAATGATTATAACTCACCCTGCAAGCCCATAAACTATGGGTCCCCCAGGGTTCCATTCTGGGGCCACTCCTATTTAAACTGTATATTAATGACTTTGTAAATTCCTCAAAGACATTCCATAAAGTTATATTTGCTGACAACACAAACCTGTTTACATCACATAGGAGCCCACCTATTCTACAAGAAATCGTAAATACAGAGTTATTGAAAGTGGACTCCTGATTTAAATGTAAAAAACTATCACTTAATGTCAGCAAAACAAATTTTATTTTATTTTGCTCAAATAAAAATCAAATGAATACTGATTACTGCCACATTAAAATAAACGGGCAGGAAATAAAAATAGTGAATTCCAAAAATTCTTGGGGGTCCTCATTGATGAATTTCTTAATTTTAAATGCCATATTGATCATCTGTTAAAAAAAAACTGTTCAAGTATGTTGGTTTGTTCTTCAAGCTTAGACATTATCTTCCTCTCTCTGCTCTTCTCACCTTATACAAAACTCTCTTTGAACCACATCTGAACTACTGTAATATCATATGGTCTAATACCTTCCCTAGCTATCTTCTGAAACTAGAGTCCTTGCAAAAAAAAAAGTCATATGGGCTCTGTCCTGGTCAGAGGTCAATGCTCCCACTCGACCTCTATTCCATCGCTATGGGCTCCTAAGACTTGCCGAGTTTAATATTTACCACAATGAATGTTTAATGTATCAAGTTGTCAACAGGCTGAACCTCAGGTTGTGCAGTCTTGTTCCTATCTCTCATCCCCAGCACTCTTATAACACTAGGAACAAACACCTCATATCAGGGAAACATCGACTGCTTACTCATACCAGAATGAGTGTTGTGTGCAGAAGGCCACAGATCTGGAACAGGCTTGATGATGACCTAAAGATGCTGCATCCCATCTCCAACTTTAAAAGAAACCTAATGAATCAATTATTATGAACTTATCATTAAGGCTACATGTGACAAGTTGGTAATCTGGTGACCCCTCTGTTCAAGTGAATATTTGGATATATGAATGCTGCCACATGTAGCTTTAACATTTGTCTCATAGGGATGTACTGGGATGATGTGATAGAATATGGCTCTATTTTTATTCTGTATGTTTAATGTTTAGTATACTGTTTGTATTCCATGTCTCACCACTATCTTTCTTTTTTCTTCTTTATTACTTCGATCCTTGGGCCCCCTCCCAAAAGCTTTCTGTAGCTTATCTGGGGGGCCCATTCACATGCTGTAAACTGTTTCTAATTGTTGCCAATTGCTGTTGCTGGCATTGTGTGTGAATAAACTGAACTGAACTAAACCCAAACCCTGACTCAAATTTTACCTCAATTGCATGTGTTAGTATTCAGGCCATACAATGCAATGTGTATCTGCTTTCTGTGCACCAGTGCCTTGTTCTGTCAGTTGTGTTTAGTTATGTTTAATCAATATTGTGCTTATTTGATTATGTTTCATTGTTCTGTTTATTTCATTGAGTTTCTTTTGTGTTTTTATATTCCCTCTTCCTTGCCCTCCCCGCTGTTATTTTGATTGTTCCCATTCGTTGCCTCACCCTCTTGTGTTCTGTTCCCCTGTGTCTCACCCTCTTGTGCTCTGTTCCCGTGTGTCACCCTCTTGTGCTCTGTTCCCCTGTGTCTCACCCTCTTGTGCTCTGTTCCCCTGTGTCTCACCTACGTTATGTTGCCTCTGCCTCTTGTGCTCTGTTCCCCTGTGTCTCACCCTCTTGTGCTCTGTTCCCCTGTGTCTCACCATATTGTGCTCTGTTCCCCTGTGTCTCACCTACGTTATGTTGCCTCTGCCTCTTGTGCTCTGTTCCCCTGTATCTCACCCTCTTGTGCTCTGTTCCCCTGTGTCTCACCCACGTTATGTTGCCTTGATCAGCTGCCTTCCTGCCTCCTCACCTGCCTGGTATTTCCTTGTTAATTCATCTCTTGATAACAACACTCTGAGTTTAGTTTCCCTGTTTCCACACATATGTCCTGAGTTCTCCCTTGTGATTTGTTTTTTCAGGAGTTTCCTGTTTTCTTTATCCAGTACTTGTCTGTCCCTGTTTTTCCTGAGTTACCCACAAGCTTCTTTCCAGGTTTATTCTTCCTGAGTTTGATTTTCTTTTGCACCCGGTTCATGAGTTTAGGATTGGCTTCAGTTACTGGTTGCTTCTGGTCACAACTTCCAACCAGCCTCTCTATTTATGATTCGGCTTCTCCCTTTGTAATGCTGTCTTAATGATTGGGTTTTGGATTTTTGCCTGGATAACGACATCAATTCTGCCAGTTGGAATTGTGCTGCATCTTTTTCAAGGGAGCGCTTGGGGTTTGAGGTGGAGAGGGAGAAGGACGAGTTGCATAGCCAATAAGGTTGCAGGTTGAAAAAGTCAGGTTTGGAATTTAGCCATGACATTGGGTAACCCCCTACTTTTGTCGACGAGTGTCATAGGACCTTTAATGACCACCGTGAGTTAGGAGCTTGGTTTAACGTCTCATCCGAAAGATGGCATCTCTTTCAGTTCAGTGTCCCCATCACTGCACTGGGGCATTGGGGATTATTCCGCCAGAGGGAAGATCACAACCTACTGGCCACCAACACCTCTTCCAGCAGCTGCTTCCAGCATCTTGGTTTTCTCAGGTGGTCTTCCATCCGCTGCAGGGTGAAGTTGCCTTCAGACGTCGACTTCCAGGCTGCTCAGCCTGTCAGGCTGCATAAAAGCCGCCCCCAAGTACAACCAATCAGATCGCAAGCTAGAGTACAACCAATCAGCTCACAATGCAGCCAATTCAATTCGGAAGCCTTTACTCGGTAAGTGGGCATAAGAACATCAATATTGTTAAAAACGAATGTTTTTCAGAGAATGGAGAAGACGTGTTTCAAAAACTTTATTAGTCTCTGGGAGCGAGCCGGGAGGCGGGACTTCCGTTGAATGCGTGAGCTTACTTGAAGCATAACTGTGGTATTTTATTATTTTTAGCGAAAAATAACCGCGTTTCTAGAGTTCTGAGGATACGAGTGGACAAAGCAGACTTGGATTATACTGGAAGATGCGTTGGACGATGGTTTGAAAGTTAGTCAACGGACGTTTTGTGGACTTTTTACCATTGCTACTGGGTGACCCCATTTGCTTCCAGCAAAAAAGGAATTTGGATAATTTTTAAAAACTCTCCAGTGGCCATAAAGATGCGCCAGGTGAAACACAACCTCGTCCGTTCGAGACATCTAATGGTGAGTAATTGATATACAAATTATAGTTTTTGGGTGGACTGTCCCTTTAAGGGTGTCTTGATTTTTTTTTGCCACAGTGAATTTGGAAATTGGTGAAATAGTTCTTCTAAAATCTTTAATTGCATTCATGAAACTTAACAGCTTATTTAGAGAAACTTGTTGGAGCAATATTTTTTATAATTAAAAAAGCAGTCCTATGTGTTGAGTTTCTTTTGTACGTGAGAATATGAAGGTGAAGCATTCAACTGCTCTTCTCTCAATTTTACTCCTATTTTAATCTAAACGTTCATCATTTCCTTTGAGTTTATCAGCATTGGTCTCTCAGAGCTCAAGCACAGCTGAGAACTCACGACTTGGGCTGATTTGCTCTCGCAAGACAGAATCTTAATTGTCGTTCCCAGAATCCCCAGCAGGGGGCTGACACAACACAGTCAGACCAGACAGCCTGTGTCCGTGCAGCAGGCAGGTTTTTGTACAGCCAGTAAATGCGACTCAATCATTGTGGTGGACTTTCGGTGGCGGGACTAAACTGGAAATTGGAAGTAAGTGGCAACTAAACAAGATTATCAACATTTACTTTGAAAACATTCGAACAAGTTCTGAAAGTTTTTTGAAACATAACATTTGTGCACTTTGTTTCCATCAAAGGCTACTCGACAGATTCTATTTTGTTAGAGCTGAATCCCTGTTAACGGACGGCAGACAAGAAAAATATGAAAGAAAAAAGCTTTGAATTAAAATATTTTGACAAGGATACAACCCCGTTAAAGGACATTTTTCCGCAGTTTGATAACTCCGTGTTTATTGTGAAATTATGAAAGTCAATAGAGGACGGCTGCGTGTCTTTCGCATTGGTCTTTCGTCAGAGGTTTTTGTACGGTGGATTAATGAGTCTGTATCACTGTGGCTCACTTTCGGTGGCGGAACGAAACTGTCAGTTGGCCGTAAGTATTTTATCTTTGAGCGACATCCCTATCAACGTTTTTGCTTTCTTTCTTAATTTCATGAAATTTCCCGAGATTTGATATGCATAAAATGTGCTTTTTAATTTATGAACAAACAAAATAGAACGTATATTTTTTAAATTGACCATTGATTTCAAATCATGTTAATGTAGACATTGTTGACGTCTCTTTTATCTGACTGATTTTAGGATAAGTCAGCGACTGCATGATCTCCTCTTACACTCGAAACTTAAATATGAAAAATAAATTGCATTGGCTGACTTTGTAACGACGGGATCACAGCGTGTTTGAGAGCTTAAAACTGTTGACACATCTCTGTTGAAATTCATACATTACGTTTTCATTCATGCGAAATAAAATTGGTTTTCTCAATAATTAAGAATTGGTATGTAGAATCGGTATGTAATCGAACGCTATACATATTATGATATCTATCGCCATTCGCCATATAATTTAAGCGAATATTTAAACCAGGTCTTACTTATATTGCATGAAGTATGGGTTACAGATTATTATTATTATTATTTTTTTTTTTTTTTTTTTTTTTTTTTAACATAAGCATCATATGAACAAAATGCTGAATGCATTACAAACGTCTCTTCTGTTGTACCGGCCCCACATCTTAACATTTTGCTGTCGACGGCGTGTCTCAATCCTCTAGATGAAGTGGGGAATTTCCGAATAGGATTAAGTTGGTTACTAAATCAATTAGCCTACTGATTACAAACGTTTTCATTTTTTTCTTTTGTTTTTTAACCTTAAATGAGAAGGAACTCCGAAGGAAGATCATAACATGTAATTTATTCAATTTTTTAAACCTAAATAAATATTTGTAAGCAATTGTAAATGTTCAATTACACTGAAATATTTGACAGTTCAAGCGAGGTAGAGCAAAATGTGATCGCAACCATTAAAAAAAAAAAAAAAATCGTGCTGTGTGAGCTGTCCTCGCGACTGTCACATATTCAGGGATGTGAAATGCCTGCGGGAATGCGGGAAATTGCGATTTTCAAACTTTATTTCAGAGCTGAAAAAGTCATTTTTGCGTCTTTGTCCGAAAAATAATTTCTTTCGCACAAATATGCGCGCGAAATGCCGGGATTTAAATACAAACCGGATACTGATAACTCAAGGCAGGCTCTGAACAGTGATACTGCTGTATAAACTGACTGCGCGGAGATGTAGCTGAGTTTACGCGCTCTGCCTTCGTCAAAGTTAAATTAAAGTTGGAGCGATATCATCAATCATGGTCACTTGACGACCGCTTAGTTCTTGTGTGTCCTTTATGGAAAACTGAACTACAAGTTATGTGAGCGAAGTTACTTTCTAAATATTTCTGTGAACATGATGGATATGATTTGTGACCCCCTGGACTGGAAAATGCGGTATGAGACACTGGCATTGAAATATTTCTTCCCCTGCTTGTTATTGTACATGAAGACCAGAAAGGCACATGTCACACTTTACCCATTTTGAGAAAATACAATTTGGAATTTCGAAAGTCTCCAACTTTTTAATGATTTCTTTCATCATTGTAATTTTGTTACATCAGATAAAACAATCCCTTCTGAACATATGTGTGTAATACTGTATATTATGCATTCAAGAATTATTTCCTATGAAATTATGGGGAAATTTTAATGAAAGGTCAATTCGGATGTGTGCCCGTTTTCCCCTGAAAAAATCGGTGATTTTAATTCACAAAAATTGATGTCTGTTAGCAGCTCAGAAATCAACACTGCTATCGTAATGACCTTGTCTGCCACTTTTAGATAATGTTTGTGGTCTTTGCGCCTCACTACTGCAGGCTGACAGACTTTGCAATAGTATACCACTGTGCCTAAGTCCCATGCATAACTGCCGCACTTGGGGACAAGCCACTAACAATATCATGCTGACAAGGCAGGTATTTCTTTGCATTGAGTTATTGCCTGGCTCTAAAAGTTTGAGTAGTGAGAGAAAAGACTTTCCAATAGCCTTTCCCAATAAAGGCATCAGTAATAAACCCAGATCAACTAATGAAATTCAAACTCGAAATCTGAAGTGTTACCTTTCTCATCCCATCATTTCACTCTAAATCCACTGAAACTTTTGTTCTCTATCAGGGCCACTCAAAATTTGTATGAACAAAATCTGAAAAAAGCAAGAATTGAAATTTCAGTTTACACAACTTTATTGGATTCAATGAATTACATCACTCATCATCTGAGTCAGACAGAGGCTGATGAAGGGTGTTTGGGAGGCTCAGGCTGCCGTCATGGGGAAGAGAATCATCCCCTGTGCTGCTTATCTATGCTTTCTTATAGAGAGTGACTTGTGCCCTTTTTCGGTAACCTTGTCTGTTAACCTTAATCTAAGGCAAATGCACTATAGGCTCGGGGGCATAACTCAAGAAATTTAATTTTGTGACATGTGCCCTTCTTCCCCTGTGCTCTTCACATACTTAAATGGTAAGCACCCAAGCGACACTTGTTAATTTTTTTATTTTTTTTTTTTTTTTTTGGACAATTATAAGGTGTTTGTATGGTGTGAAAATGCACCAGATTGCATTAAATGCTATTCCAATTAAAAAAAAAAAAAAAGGTTTCTGGGGTTGGATGCCCAGACCCTGAAAGGTTTACACTGCAGTACCTCGAGCTGCTGGTATATTTATCTCCGCCAACGAAGGGCGGAGGTTATGTTTTCGCCCCTGTTTGTCTGTCTGTTTGTCTGTCTGTTTGTGAACAACATAACTCAAAAAGTAATGCATGGATTTGTCTGAAATTTTGTGGGTGCACTGCAATTACATCAAGGATGGACCCTATTGATTTTCACCACGATCAGTGAAACAATATGGCCGCCATGGCAGCCATTTTGAAATCGTATGACCCGCGATAATTCAGCTTTGCTCCCACTCATGAAGATTTGGATGTGCTGCCTTGGCAGAGGTTTGCACTCTATGAGTGCCTCTAGTTTACTCTTTTTTTCCAAACCTGTTCACAGCCCTGCATATTTGGAAAATATTTGGTCACAGAATAGAAAGCTAAAAAATGTTGATCATATTGTTCATCATAAGTGTCGATCATATTGTTCGATATAAAGCCATTAATAAAAATGAGTCCCTTTAGCCTCTGTAAATTACTGATGCTGGACTTTCTAAATATGACTGTATCACTTTGATGTTTAACTGTAAGAACAGAATGATTGACACATGGGGGCGTGTCCACTGTCTGACCTTACGTCTCTGCTGTGTCTCCCAGGTGACACAGTTCCCGCCCTCACAGTCCTGCCCCCCTCCAGTGAGGAGCTGAAGCAGGGAAAGGCCACACTGGTGTGTCTGGCCAACAAGGGCTTCCCTCAGACTGGACTCTGCACTGGAAAGTGGACGGTACCAGTAGGAGCTCGGGCGTGGCCGGGAGCGTGGGGGTCCTGGGGAAGGACGGCCTGTACAGCTGGAGCAGCTCCCTGACTCTCAGTGCGGGCGACTGGATGAAGGCGGGGTCACTGACCTGTGAGGCCACAAAGGGCTCCCTGTCTGCCCCCCCCTCAGACACTGAGGAGAGACCACTGTACTGAGTAGCTCACACACTCTGATCACACTGTTTTTACCCTGTTCTGCTCCTTACTGCTGTCACACTGAGCTGAGCCTGTGTGTGAATCCTTCCTCCAGCCTGAGCTTTCAGTGCTAATATCTTACATGTGCTCTGCTTGTGCTCTTCAACACATATGCACACACACCTTCTTATCTGTGTTTGTGTGTGACTGTGGGAAATAGCTGTTAGACCAATATGATCAATATCATTGACTTAATAAAGATTCTCTGAAGAGTTTAAAGTTGTCCTGTCTCTCCTTGTAAAAACAGCCTCTGGTGCTTCCTGTGAAGTCTTTGTTGAGTTCTCCAATGCAGTGGCCCTTTACAGATAAAATCACAATATCATTAATGCCAGAAAAAATGAACCCGAAAATTCAAGAGTTGAAAAAGATAAATATCGTTGAAAACTATGTTAATAGTCAAAGAAGTTTGTTTTCAGTGGTTTCATTGTAAACAGATATTCCTCTCCAGATCTGCACAGTGTAGTTGAGATAAGAGTGAGGAGAAACAGAAATAAATCTGATCTTTGTGTTCTAGTCATTGACACATACTTTGGAAATGAGAAATATTTTTTCCCCAAAATGAGGTTACAATGGAACTCTTTTCAGTAAAGAACAGAGCAAATCTTCACTACATGTTATATTTGCATAATGTGATTCAGAAATAGATTTCCAGTAAAGGAATAGTCTGAAGAGAGGAGCAGTGATGTGTGTAGTAGCTGATCTGAGATCAGTAAAGGAGGGGTATGAAGAGTGTGTGTGTTTGTGTGTGTGTGTGTGTGTGTGTGTGTGTGAAATAACTGATCAGGGAACAGTAAAGGAGGAAGAGAGGACCTGTGATGTGTGCAGTAACTGATCTGGGATCAGTAAAAGTGGGGTCTGAAGAGAGGAGCAGTGATGTGTGCAGTAACTGATCTGGGATCAGTAAAGGAGGGGTCTGAAGAGAGGAGCAGTGATGTGTGCAGTAACTGATCTGGGATCAGTAAAAGAGGGGTCTGAAGAGGAGCAGGAGTAACTGATCTGGGATCAGTAAAAGTGGTGTCTGAAGTAACTGATCTGGGATCATCTCGGATCAAAAAGGAGGGGTCTGAAGAGAGGAGCAGTGATGTGTGCAGTAACTGATCTGGGATCAGTAAAGGAGGGGTCTGAAGAGAGCAGCAGTGATGTGTGCAGAAACTGATCTGGGATCAGTAAAGGAGGGGTCTGAAGAGAGGAGCAGTGACGTGTGCACTGTGCTCAGATCAGTTCAGTACAGCAGGATGTGAGCTCAGCTCACACTAACCCCCTGGGGACAGCCCAGACACCTGGCCACAGTGCTGCTCTATTCTGAGATTGAGTCAGTCCCACTGAGGGACAGCAGAACCAGCCTGTCCCGCCCTGCAGATGCAAATCTGAGTTTCAGCCCCACAGCTCACAGTTTCTCAGCCCAAAATACCCCAGCACTGAGACAGCTGTTTGAACATGAGGAGGTGGAGGGTTTATTTCTGTAGCGGGTGAGAGAGGGAGGGGTGAACCTCAAAGAAACATTTTTTTCTTGAAAAATCCCATGAAAGATTTACAGCAAAAGGTTAAATCTGTCAATACCATTCAGTCCAGTGCAGTGAAGAAACTGACTGGATCCCCACATATTAGCAAAACTAAAACATCCTTCTGAAAGTTCATTTGTAATCCCACTCATTCCTTGTTCTGGGAGATACACACATCCTCTGCACTCTATGATGTTGTGGTACAGAAGTGTGTGTGGGTGTGTGTGTGCGCGCAGTGTGTGTGTGTGTGTGTGTGTGTGTGTGTGGTTCAGTTGCAGCTCTGCTTTGGGTTCTGTATCTGACACAGAGCAGCTCCTCTTCAGCACAGAGAGGTGTGTATTCAGGGCTGTAGCTCATTATCGCCTCCTACAGTCCTGCTGGTAGTATTGGTGTCAGAGATCAGTGGCTCCCCGCTCAGCACCTGCAGTAGGTCCCAGCTGCAGCAGTGCAGTCTCTGTGCAGTCTGACTGAGGTAGGTTTTTGTACGGCTCTCTAACACTGTGTGAACACATTATTGCTACTAATGTAGTGGTAACTCTGACAGTAATAATCTCCTGCATCTTCAGCCTGGACTCCAGTGATTTTCAGTGTAAACTGAGTCCCAGATCCACTCCCACTGAAACGATCGGGAATCCCAGACTGGTGTGTTGTAGCAAAATATATCAGGAGTTTAGGAGCCTGACCAGGTTTCTGCTGGTACCAGTGGAGGTAGTAAAAGCTGCTGTCTCCATCGTCATAGTCGAAAACACTCTCACTGGCTGTACAGCTGATAGTGACAGTGTCTCCCTGCTGAACAGCCTGAGCTGCTGGAGACTGAGTCACAACTATATCTGCTATTGATCCTGGAAATGAAAACATAAAACGGATGCACACGCATGCAAATATTATCAAACAATATGCAATAATTCTAGTAAATTTTCATATCACTCCAAAGGCACCGTTGTAAAAAACATTAATGTTGTAAAAGGTAGGCAAATAAAAACCAAAATCTAAGTTCATATGGATTTCTCTTCTTCACCCTGTACAAGGAGTCCCAGCATCACCAGCAGTAGAAAGTCTGACATCATCATAATGCTGCCTGTGTCAGTGTCTGTGAAAGGACTGGACAGTCACTGATCAGTACTGGGGGTCTTAAAGTGTGTGGAGCAGTGAGGCAGGACAGGTATGCAAAGCCCCTTCCTCTATACAAATCCTGTCACACACAGTTAGAGGAGCTCTGATGTGTGAACAGCAGTAGGTCTATAGAGGGCTGGGATATGTGCATTGTAAGCTGCTATGATTATTTATTTATATTGAATTAATTTATATCGAACCTCCTCAAAAGGAGAATGTACAGAGTATAAATACAAACATTACAGAGCTAAAAAGCCTTAACTAATAATTGAGTGACAGTTCGCCCCTGAACCGCCACGCCAGTATCTGTCCCTCAAGATGAGGGACTTCAAAGAGTCCACAATCCCATGCTCGGAGGCAGAAGCCCTGCCTGCCCCGCCCAGCGGGCGAACCCCCGCAGAATAGGCTAAATCAGTTGGATCATAAAAGCCGTCCTTTAATATATTTGAAATCAAAGTACCCTTAATGACGGAGCCATGGCACATCCATTCAGACAATAAAATACAATTGAGCTTCCTACACGGGGACTCACGTTTAAAAATTCTGTTGAGCAGACTGGCCCTATACTCGCACAGAAGATCAGACACTCGAGATATACCCAAGGCTTTTAACAGACGGCTATGGTGACTCCTCTTGGGTAGCCCAAGAATATATTTTATCATTTCACTCTGGAAACTTTCCATAGCCTTAATTTCTGTGGCGGACAGTTCAATGGCATGACATCCAAATGTTAAAATGGGCCATACAGCAGTTTTCCAGAGATACCGTTTAACCTCAGTAGAGAGCCCTAGAGAAGAGAAACCGTTATTCATAAGACTAAAGGCATGGCGTCTGGCAGAGGAGACCCTATTCTCCACGTGGGACTTAGCCAGAAGATCAAACGTAAATGTGGTTCCAAGTATGTCAATAGAATTTGTGCCGGTAATCCGGTTGGAGCCAAGACACCAAATAGGTGCGCCGGATAGGATATACTTCCCAAACGTTATACACTTCGTCTTACGAATACCGAAGGAGAAGCGCCAAGTCTTGGCATAATGACAACACTTATCAAGTAGGGCCTGCAATCCAGGTACACTGGCTGAAAGCAGGTCAATATCATCAGCATAGGCAATATTATTAAAGATACAGCTCGCAATTCGACACCCATACTCAGAGTTAGAAAGGTCAAAGAGTAAATCATCAATGAACATGTTAAATAATACAGGCGATAGGATACTTCCCTGTCGGATGCCCCTGGTAACATCAAACTGAGTGCCTAAAACACCTTTCCATTTGATGACAGCCTTTAGGTTAGCATACCACACATACAAGACAAGCCAGGGATTAAGAGGTATCCTTGGTAAAAGCTTATAAAATAAACCTGCGTGCCAAACCCGGTCAAAACATTTCTCAGCATCAAGGCTACATACATAAACAGGGCTTCCCTTGTAATTAAAATATCTAACAAGATCATGTAAAAAAGAAGAGGCGTGATCTACACCTAAGCCATCTCTGAACCCAAATTGAGAGCTGTAAATGTCAGTCTCCGGCATCAATAGGGATTCCAGTACCTTAGAATAAATTCTACTAACAGCAATGGGTCTGTAGTTAGCCAGGTCATTAGGAGACAGAGTTGGCTTCTTAAGAACTGGTGTAATAGTACCAACCAACATATCAGGGCATACAACATGCCAACTCAGCATTACATTGAATAAATTACATAATATATCACAGAGCTGCGAGGAGAGACCATTCTGTAAATGCTCGGTAGTTATGCCATCGACACCAGCAGCCTTATCCCTCTTAAGAGCACAGATGGCCAACCGAATATCTTCCACCGTATAAAAACTCTCAAAGTACTTGTCACAATTATATTCAAAAACAGAATCAACTTGGCTTCTGACTTCTGACTGAAACGGATCTAGATCATCATCGTCACGCATAATGTTACTAAAATGTAAGGTAAAATCATTTGTGCTCAAAACCAAAGAATTAGCCAGTGCGCGCTTCTTTAAGGCATTCCAGAACTTCTTGCTATTGCCAGTTCTAAATAAGTTGTTTAAATCAATTATTGGTTTATTAAAAATCTGATGAAGAGTGTTAGAAATCAGTGATTTGTATGTTTGTTTTTAGCTTGTTTTTAGTTTCTGGTTTTAGTTTCTAGTTTTTAGTATGTTTCTTGTTTATTTTTAGTATTGCTATTATTTATATATTTATTCTGAGTTACATGTTTCATGTTTAGAGAATGAATGCTTGCAGTCTCATGTCTTACTTTCCTCTTGTTTCTTTGTGTGGTGTCTTTAAAAGATTCTCACTCTTTCTTTTCCATTTCGGTTTGGTAATTCCTCTTCCTTCTCTCTTGCTGTTCTGATTGGACTATCCACACTTAGAGCAGTTCAGTTAGGCACGGGTGATTAGTTAGTTCAAAGTTAGATCCCACCTACTTCCTCCTCTCTCCTATCACCGTCCTTGCTTTTCTAGATCCGCCTCTCCTCTCACCTGTTCTGAGTTTAGCTGGGCCTCCACTTAATTTGTTTGTGTATAAAAGACCCACTTTCCTGCTGCTTCTTGTCGACTTTCGTTTCTACCACAGCTCGTCTTGGTCAGTCTCGTTTCTCACGCTATTTTCTTGTTTTCGATTGTTGAAAAGCTTCGTTTCCTGTTATTCTCCGTAAGTCTTGTATTTGATTGTTTGTATTGCGTTGTGAGATTGCGGTTTGGTTGATTAAGTACTTCGTTCTCCCTGATCCCTATTTTGTACCTATTTGTTTAGTATCTCCTGTGTTCTCCTTATCCCATCCAACTCCTTTTCCTTCCCCTTCCATTCCCTTAGTTTCAACCCTCTTTGTTACTGTCTTTGTGCGGATTGATTATTCTGGTTACTGGATCTTTTTGCTTGTCCCCTGACTTCGACTCTGCCCATCCTGCATATCTCTGTTTGCCTGGCTATTGATCTATTTCTGTCTTGACCATGAGCTCTGTTAATCCCAATAAACGCCCTGCCAATGCTGAACTGCATTTGGAGTCAATGCCCGTTCCTTTCAGTGCAGTCGACCAGTACAGACTCCAGCGGATACTGCTGAACTACTGCGACTTTATCAACAACAACAGGTCGTCATTCAGCAGCAGCATAGCGACTTGCAGGAGATGAGAGCAACTCTACAGCATCTCACTCTGGGCCCCACCTTTCCCAGTCCTGCAGTCGCACCGGCAGAGGCAGCTCCCATTCGGGAGCCACGTCTTACTCCTCCGCGGGAGTATGACGGAGACCCCACCACCTGCAAAGCATTCCTGTCCCAGTGCTCGATCATATTCGAGTTACAGCCCCTAACCTTTCCTACCTCACGTTCCAGAGTGGCCTCGTCATCACACTCTTGACCCGGCAGAGCAAGGGACTGGGGAACCTCGATGTGGGGCGCTGGCCACCCCTGCACCCGCACCATTGAAGATTTCATGGCGGAGATGAGGGAGGTGTTTGACCGGTCCTACCAGGGGCGAGAGGCAGGAGGCACTACTGAGTTTACGGCAAGCCGGCTGCAGTGTCTCGATTCGCCATCCAATTCCGTTCGTTGGCGCCTCTACACACTGGGCGAAGATGCCCAGTTTGATGTGTTCTACCGGGGTTGGCAGAGAACATAAAGGATGAGTTGGCGTCCGTGAGCTTCCACCTGATCTGCAGGGGCTCATTAGAGTGGCCATCCAGATTGATTCTCCGGATCCAGCAGCGCAAGAGGGCGCCAGAGCCATTCAGAGCCCACGGTCAGACCTGCGTGGTAACTTTCGATCTCCTGGGCGACTCTCCTATCAGGAGACCGGGCGAGCCCCGGGGTCGGAGAACCCATGCAGGTCGACCGTTGCGGTTATCGCCACAAGAGCGAGCTAGGAGACTGCGCGGGGGGCATGTCTGTACTGTGGGCTAGCGGGTCATCGTATCCAGTGCTGTCCCCTACTCAAAAAGGAGGGATGAGTGGGAGGATTGGACAGCTGGCTCAAGATAACAATGATCCACGTAAGCTGGTTTCTGTCACTCTACTTTTTGGCAAGCGATCATTGACCACTGATGTTTTATTTGATTCAGGATCAGACATCAACCTGATCGACGCCAACCTGTGCAACCAGCTCCAACTCCAGCCCCAGAAACTACCCACACCGTTCCAGGCACTTGGCCTTTGTGGGCAACCGCTAGGTCAGGTGACCCTGGTTACGCCCCCACTCACGCTCATTGTCTCCGGCAATCATCAGGAGCAGATCCGGCTCCATGTCATCACCTCCTCCTCTGCTCCCCATCGTCCTGGGCCTCCTTGGTTGAAACAGCACAACCCCACCATCAACTGGAGGACTGGGCAGGTGGCTGAGTGGAGTACTCATTGCCTGCGCTCCTGCCTCCGCAAAGGCTCCCGCCAAGCAGGCCGAGGGGGATCCAGTGAGCCTCCTGTCACTCCAGATTTGTCCAAGGTCCCCAGTGAGTACCACGATCTGGCCGAAGTCTTCTCCAAGTCTCGTGCCCTGTCTCTGCCTCCTCACAGACCCTCGACTGCGCCATTGATCTCCAACCTGGCACAGCGCCCCTAAGGGGGGGGTCTATTAAGCTGTCTCGTCCAGAGCAAGAGGCCATGGAGAGATATGTGGAGGACTCACTGGCTGCCGCATCATCCGTCCCTCTTCCTCTCCTGCTGGCGCTGGCTTCTTCTTTGTTAGCAAGAAGGACGGATCTCTCAGGCCATGTATTGACTACAGGGACTCAATAACATTACCATTAAGAATCGATATCCCCTTCCTTTAATGAATTCTGCTTTTGAGCTGTTGCAGGGGCCACTATCTTCACCAAACTTGACCTCATAACGCTTACCACCTCGTCAGGATTAAGGAAGGGATGAATGGAAGACAGCTTTCAACACCACTAGGGGGCACTCTGAGTACCTGGTCATGCCGTTTGGTCTAGCTAACGCCCCTGCTGTCTTCCAAAACCTCGTTAACGACATTCTGCATGACATGATTAATCATCAATTTGTATTTGTGTACCTTGATGATATATTAATATTCTCTCGATCCAAGGAAGAACACAGACATCATGTTCGTGCAGTCCTGCAGCGCCTCCTGGAGAACCAACTCTACGCCAAGGCAGAGAAGTGTGAGTTCCACTTGGACACAGTCCCTTTCCTCGGATTTGTGGTCACTCCAGGAGGCATCCTAATGGACCAGGAAAAGGTGAAGGCGGTAAAGGATTGGGCTACCCTACTACACGCAAGGAACTACAGTGCTTCCTAGGGTTTGCTAACTTTTACCGTCGGTTCATTCGTAATTACAGTACCGTTGCTGCTCCACTGACCTCTTTGACTTCCCCCAAAGTTCCTTTGTGGACCCCCGTCGGGGCGGAGAAGGCTTTTCTGGAACTAAAGCAAAGATTTACCTCTGCTCCTGTTCTCCAACAGCCAGATCCTGAGAAGCAGTTCATCGTCGAGGTAGACGCCTCTAACACCGGCGTGGGGGCAGTCCTGTCACAGCGCAATGGCAAAGATAACAAGGTACACCCTTGCGCCTTCTTCTCCGCAGACTCAGCCCAGCCGAAAGTAACTACGACATTGGTAATCGGGAGTTACTGGCGGTGAAGATGGCGTTAGAAGAGTGGCGTCATTGGTTAGAGGGGGCTGAGGTTCCATTCCAGGTCTGGACCCGACCACAAGAATCTGGAGTACCTTCGTGCAGCTAAGAGGTTAAATTCCCCCAATCCGTTGGTCACTGTTCTTCGATAGATTTAATTTCACCTTAGCTTATCGCCCAGGTTCCCAGAACAAGAAACCTGATGCCCTGTCACGTAAATTTTTAAGCCAGACGCTCCTCCCAAGGAGCCACAAACCATCTTACCCAGCCATGTTGTAGTGGGAGCGTTAGTATGGGGAACTAGAGGATCGAGTCAAGAGGTCACAACCTTCTGGGGACCACCTACTAACTGTCCCAAGAACTGCCTCTTCGTTCCAGACTGCCTCCGAGCCGAGGTTCTCCAGTGGGCCCATTCCTCCCTTCTCGCCTGCCATCCTGGTGCTAACCGACCTTAGCCATGCTAACTCGCAGGTTTTGGTGGCCAACGGTCCGGAGAGATGTAAGAACTTTTCACGGCTTGTCCGGTCTGCGCCCAGAACAAGGCCACCCACACGGCACCAGCTGGTCTCCTGCAGCCGCTTCCGGTACCTTCCAGACCATGGGCAAACATCGCGTTGGACTTTGTCACTGGCCTTCCGCCCTCCAGAGGTAACACCGTCATCCTGACCATTGTTGATCGATTCTCCAAGGCAATACATCTCGTCCCTCTTCCCAAGCTTCCTCTGCCAGAGAAACAGCTGACTTACTCGTTCAACACGTAGTCAGAATACACGGCATCCCCTCTGACATTGTCTCCGACCGTGGCCCTCAATTCATCTCTCACAGGTCTGGAAAGCCTTTTTGTCAAGCCCTAGGAATAACGGTCAGTCTCACCTCTGGATTTCACCCGCAGAGCAATGGGCAGGCAGAGAGAGCCAACCAGCAGATGGAGAGTGTCCTTCGTGCCTCACTTCCCGAGATCAGGGGACTGGAGCGAACAACTACCCTGGATCGAATATTCCATCAACAGCCTTCCCTCGGCTGCCTCAGGTGTGTCCCCCTTCCAAGCTTGTCTCGGTTACCAACCACCTCTGTTCCCCTCACAGGAGGTCGAAGTTGATGTTCCCAACATCCAGGAATTTTTACAGAGGTGCCGAAGGACATGGGAGGAGACTCGTTCCGCTCTCCTAAAGGCTGCTGACCGAGATGAGTCGCCAGGCCAACCGTCGCCGCTCTGTTCCACCGCAATACAAAGTAGGACAAAAAGTTTGGCTTTCTTCCAAAGACATTGCACTAAGGACTGAAAGTCGCAAGCTAGCCCCCCTTTCATTGGTCCTTTTGTGATTGAGAAAATCATCAACCCTGTCTCCGTTAAACTCAAGCTACCAGCCTCTATGAGCCGTATCCACCCAGTCTTTCATGTGTCGTGCATTAAACCTGTACTGTTTTCCGTCCACACCCCTGCCCCGACCAATCCTCCTCCCCAAGGCTCATCGATGGAGGAGAAACATACACAGTTCACAAGTTGCTGGACGTTAAATGGCGAGAAGGGGGGTCTACAGTACTTGGTGGACTGGGAAGGATACGCCCAGAGGAACGCTCATGGGTTCCTGCTCGTCACATCCTCGACAAATCGCTCATCAAAGACTTTCACAAAAGGACTTTCAAGCGAAGCTTAGACCGCCAGGTGGCGGTCATAGAGAGGGGGTTCTGTTAGAAATCAGTGATTTGTATGTTTGTTTTTAGCTTGTTTTTAGTTTCTGGTTTTAGTTTCTAGTTTTTAGTATGTTTCTTGTTTATTTTTAGTATTGCTATTATTTATATATTTATTCTGAGTTACATGTTTCATGTTTAGAGAATGAATGCTTGCAGTCTCATGTCTTACTTTCCTCTTGTTTCTTTGTGTGGTGTCTTTAAAAGATTCTCACTCTTTTCTTTTCCATTTCGGTTTGGTAATTCCTCTTCCTTCTCTCTTGCTGTTCTGATTGGACTATCCACACTTAGAGCAGTTCAGTTAGGCACGGGTGATTAGTTAGTTCAAAGTTAGGATCCCACCTACTTCCTCCTCTCTCTCCTATCACCGTCCTTGTTTTTCTAGATCCGCCTCTCCTCTCACCTGTTCTGAGTTTAGCTGGGCCTCCACTTAATTTGTTTGTGTATAAAAGACCCACTTTCCTGCTGCTTCTTGTCGACTCGTTTCTACCACAGCTCGTCTTGGTCAGTCTCGTTTCTCGCTATTTTCTTGTTTCGATTGTTGAAAGCTCGTTTCCTGTTATTCTCCCGTAAGTCTTGTATTTGATTGTTTGTATTATGCTGTGAGATTGCGGTTTGGTTGATTAAGTACTTCGTTCTCCCTGATCCCTATTTTGTACCTATTTGTTTAGTATCTCCTGTGTTCTCCCTTATCCCATCCAACTCCCTTTTTCCTTCCCCTTCCATTCCCTTAGTTTCAACCCTCTTTGTTACTGTCTTTGTGCGGATTGATTATTCTGGTTACTGGATCTTTTTGCTTGTCCCCTGACTTCGACTCTGCCCATCCTGCATATCTCTGTTTGCCTGGCTATTGATCTATTTCTGTCTTGACCATGAGCTCTGTTAATCCCAATAAACGCCCTGCCAATGCTGAACTGCATTTGGAGTCAATGCCCGTTCCTTTCAAAGAGAGCATCGGGATACTCTGCGGAATTGCTTTTTCAAGAAAGTCCAGCACTCAGAAACTACTCCGGTCCTGGGGCGGCCATTGGCAACCCATAGATGCCACCAGAACCGCTTGGAATCTCTTAGCCTGGTGAGGTCGGCACACGAGTGGGCCTTAGGCTTACGGCAACACTTCTGAGAGCAGCCAGACTCAATTGCTGCAGTGTGTATGGCATTGTTGAGCTCATCTCCCAGACCATTAACATAAGATTGAGCTGAATGACGATCGTTCAAAGAGGCAGCACCTTTTAGATCTAGGTAAGCCAGTTTTCCTCGCAGAATTTGGTTATACCTAACAGAATTACCATATTTGTCCCATACAAGTCGCCTACCTGCATTCCATTTCCTATGCGTTTTAATACTACCCACATCAGGCTTTACACATACTCCAAAGGAGAATTTCGAAGGTAAATGATCACTCAAATTATCCTCCTCAGGTTCGACCACATTACACTCACAAATCTCAGTACCAGTTGCAAAAACATGGTCTATCCAAGTGCGGACCCCGTGCTTAATGCAAAAGTATGCGTAATGGACAGTTTGTTTAGTAGAAAGGTCGGCTGACACCAAACTATTAGAAGTCGTGAAATCATGTAGTAACTTCAACTGAAGATTATAACCCTTAGATCTAAACCAATTACGTCCTATTACAACATCCCTGGGTAGCTGCGCATTAAAATCGCCACATAACTTAATGGGAGCACAGCTACTCCATTCATCAAGACATACCTGTAAAGCGTCAAGGCATTCAATATATGCTGCCAGATTTTCATGCGAGGAACTTTCAAAATATGGCGTATAAGCATTCATAATAACCTGACACACCCCCGAGCCGTCACTCAGAGAGACACCAATAAGTCGATTAGACACCACATCAATTTCTTGCCAGGTTAACCCATCAAACATCCTACAGATAATGGAGACCCCGCCATAAGGTCACCCAGTATAATCACCGTCCACTTCTGTCATACCAGACTTAGAAAACACCTCAAATGACATGGGATCAAATCCAGGGTCCATAGCGGCCAGGGCCGCAAGGATCGATGGAAGTTCATGCGGCCTTAACCATGTCTCACTGAGACACAGAACATCGCAGTCCCTCAGTCTCTTAGCTATGTAAGAGGCTCTAGCCTTAAAACCATGACAATTGAACGTCTCATAGCACACCGTTAATGCACTAGTGCCTACCTGACTACCAGTCCCTTTCTTGACATTCTGTCTGATATTCAAAATCCAGTCAGAATTGCCTTTCGCCCGTTTCATACCCCGACCGTCCATAGTAGTTCCGTGGATCGCAACCTTCATACTCTGACCGCCCGTAGTAGTTCCGCGTGTCGTGGCAATACCGTCGGTCATGCTGCTGGAATTCTCCGCGGGGCTGTGAAGGTCGATCCCACTTCCCCTGCGGAACACTCCTTTTCGCCGCACCATTGTATCTGCCGCCTGCGTCAAACGCCGCTCTGTATTTCTTGGGGGCATGAATTGGCCGGATCACCACCCCGTTTGGCCACATAGATTTGTCAAGAACACGATCATAGAAACCGCTCGGTACATCGAGTCGGAAGGACCTGTACTCTGTCTTATCGGCGAGGAGTGCCACATTTACTTTATCATTCTCAACACCCATTACTTGCAAGTATTTTTTGACATCCTTCACTGAATGTTTCGGCCCAACACGACCTAGGTAAACCTGCTTCACAGGCTCATCTACGCCCTCAGCGGCCATTATGCCACCGGGTCATCTCACATTTATGCCCTCGGCGGCCATAATGCCACCGTCAAACATCGTATTATTTCCACGCTTACGCCTCACCCTGCGCTTCTGTTGAGGCGGGGCGATGAAGCCTATTTTGCATTCATCCAACTCCCCATCCGAGGATGATGGAGAGGTCTGAGCGTCAGACCGTGTCACTGTTTGGGATTCAACAAGGAGTTCTTTACCGACACTGTCATCGGGCACATCAACATTTCCAGCGACATTCAGCTGTTTTGAACTTCCAGAGGGGATGACACCTTCGGCCTGCCTGCCCTCCCTGTCCGGGTTCACAATTGGTGAATCACTGCCCCCTGCAGATTCCGCCTGCAAAGCCTTTAGAGAAACCCTAAGGCGAGTATTCTCCAATTTCAGCTCTTTTGCCTGCTTTTCCAGTTTACCGACCCTTTCACATAGCTCAGCAAACCGTATCAGCAGACCCGAAATGTCAACTGGTTCATCCACCCCGCTGGATCCCCATGTCTGGGATGGGACTTGCTGGGATTCATCCTTGTAAATCTTTTCAACATCCTTCGATACCGCACCATTGACCACACTATATCCTATAAAGAAGATGTCGCTGATCAACTTGTGTTTTGCCTGGCGGTTAACAAGTTTTTTATCCTTAAGATGCGGGAATTGTTTAATACAGTTGGCACTAAGATTGCTCCGTAATTCCTCAAGCCGTGCCTGATCCAATTTCCCCAGCGTGTCCCTAATGTCACCCTGGGCATATTGGTAGAGCTCAGGCAGTGACATCACAAAGCAGGCACAGAAGTCGGGACTGTCTTTTGCATCAACCACGGCCGAAAGGTTGATAAACTTTCCTGCTCTGGCTCGCTGCTTATCTGGGAACCTTGCTGCATTGCACTTAGAGCAAAGAAACAGATCGCAGATTCTAAACTCAATGTCCGATTCGGCCGCCTCGTGAGGACAGGGCCGATCTGGTAGCCCTTGGCACCGGCGTCCCATATTTACAAATGGATAGAGCTAGCTACGTAGCCAACTGAAGTTTGAAGTTGATGAAAAATCGCTGATAAATTACCTAAAAATTTGATGAGTTTGCTTGAACTAACGTAAGTTACTAAAAGTTTAGTTTGAGTCAAGAATCTTATTTCAGTATTTCAAGCTTGACAATAATATAGTAGTAGCAGCAGCAGCAGTTTCGCGTGCATTCCACTTCGTGCTGACGGGCTGACTGTAAGATTAACAAATTTATTCACATATCTGTGTGTTTTTCTGAACTTGGGTAGGAATAACTGCATATGGGCTCAGATTCTATGAATTGTGTTTAAGATATTCCTTGATTGTCTTTTCCCATGCACTTCTCATACTCAGTATCTCTAATTAATATGAAATAAATCAAGCTAGAGGCTACTATGGGAAATATTTCTGTTTATAATTACAAGCAATTCCCGTTTTCATGTGCGGCTCTGTAGTTCTCAGATATGTACAGTTACTGTCCCTGATTGCTGACTGAAATACAGGGATGACTGTAGAGGGAATACTTCTTCATCTTCTTTACTGATCATCTTCATGTTTTGTAAAGGAGCCCCAAAGTATTTTCATCTTTGAAATTTACTGCTGTGTGATGAGATAGGGGTACTGATCCGACTGACCCCCTCCCACTGAGCTGTTACCGTTGTGGACCATTTGGCTCTGACCAAATCTGATGCCAGGCTGTAGTTCCCTCACTCCTCTTAGAAAACAGCCCTTTTATGCGAGGAGCCAAAATGGCATTCTGTCTGTCCCTGTGGTTGGAGAGTGTAATTTCAGCTTGTGAGAGGCAGGGGAAAAGGGTGTTTTTCTTGGGAGGTTCAAACCAGGATAAGTTAATCAAACTCATCTAAAATGATCCTAAAAATTGTGGTTTTGTTTAGTGAAATGGTCTGTTAACCCTTTTTTGCACGACTCGTTTCCACACTACCTATTTAGAGTGGTGGGTGGGTTTGGTTACCATGGTAACCACTAGGCAACAATGTTTTACTGCCAGATGATAAAACAACACTTTTCTTTTTGCATTCATCAAAGAAAGGGAACAAGAGAATGATGTTTGATGAATCAAGAATGAAAGTGATGGTTCTAGAGAACATATTCCTGGATCAGAAGTTAGGAGAGAGCAGGGGGAGCACTGGCAGAGAATGGAAGAGCAGTCCTCCCTCCCTCTGTCTTTATCAGAGAGGATCAGATCTGGATTAAACTCCATTTAAGTAGGTAAACAAATGTATCACTCATTGCTGAATTACAACCCTTCTGTACATCCTTAAACTTCTCCAACCCCATCTCACCAACCCCCACACAAATTACTGTATATCACAATTACAGACCTTTGTCCCCTCTCTACATGGTCTTTAATCTCTTCACAGTCCACTTAAGTATAGTGTCCCCATATCTGATTGAAATATGTCTAAAAACAATGGAAAAACTGATTTTGATTTATACAAATTAGATCAAATTTGTTCTTACAGCTAATGGTCCACATTCAAGAAATGAATAAATATCCTAAATGAAGCTTTTCCTTATGCCGGCATGAAGTATTTAAGAACATGAGAGTTCTTATTGCACAAAGTCGCTCAGTTTATTTAAGATGTTTCAGATCAGTGGCTCCCCCCTCAGCACCTGCAGTAGGTCCCAGCTGCAGCAGTGCAGTCTCTGTGCAGTCTGACTGAGGGAGGTTTTTGTACGGCTCTCTAACACTGTGTGAACACCCAGCTACTACTGATGTAGTGGTAACTCTGACAGTAATAATCTCCTGCATCTTCAGCCTGGACTCCAGTGATTTTCAGTGTAACCTGAGTCCCAGATCCACTCCCACTGAAACGATCTGGAATCCCAGACTGGCGACTTGTGGCCCAATAAATCAGAAGTTTAGGAGCCTGAACAGGTTTCTGCTGGTACCAGTGGAGGTTGCTGTAAACACTCTGACTGGCTGTACAGCTGATAGTGACAGTGTCTCCCTGCTGAACAGCCTGAGCTGCTGGAGACTGAGTCACAACTATTTCTGCCATTGATCCTGGAGAAGAAAAATAATGAAAGTGAATGTCCACACACATAAATATCATACATCAGAATTCAATAATTATGGTAAATTCTGACAAGACTACAGAGGCTGAGTAGTGAAATCATTTATGCCATGATAAGTCAGCAAAGACGATTTAAAATGTTACTGGGGGTCTTAAAGTGTGCGGAGCAGTGAGGCAGCACAGGTATGCAAAGCCCCTTCCCCTATACAAATCCTGTCACACACAGTTAGAGGAGCTCTGATGTGTGAACAGCAGTGGGTCTATAGGGGGCTGGGACATGTGCTGTCTCCTGCTATTTTTTCCCCGAAAATAATTTATGGCATTAATTGAATCTGTTTGCAAATTCTATTGCACTTTTAAATAGGTGGATTTGATTTAGTTTGCATGGGTTGAGATTCAATAACTTGGGTGTTTTTTTTTAAATTAAATTCATTAATTCAAAATGATTCACACTGCAAAAAAATCGCGAAGTTAAAAATTGCGAAATTTCACCCTGCTGTTCACACTGGCAAGAAAGCTCGCGAAGTTAGCTCTGTTGAAAAAAATCGCGAAGTTTCAGGAAGTAGTGCGCATGCCCCGCGTACACCATTCAAGCATTCCCAGCATGCTGAGTAACACAAGTCACATGAGTAATTTCGCGAAGTTTCAGATGTGTGCGTTCACATGACAAACTTCTTGCGAAGTTTCGCGCTGCACTCTGGCTTGAGATTTTTCTTGCGAAGTTTCAGACGGCTTTTGGCACGTTTGCTTGGCAACTTTCACCCTAAATTCGCGAATTTTCTAACTTCACAAAGTTTCGCTTGCAGTGTGAATGCACCTAATGACCAGGGGCGTAGATTTAACTGGGAGCTGGGGGGGGACGGAGACACGGCCTTTATGACAACAATTAGTCCTGGTGAGACATGCTGCTGTGAACGCAACTCCCGCGAGACTGTGCAGAGATTCAGTATGGCGGCTCCCAGCTGCTAGAGTTACACCTGAGTAGCTAACTAGCAAACTAGCAAAAACAAGCCTAAACGTTTTTTTTTCTCAATTCTTGGTTTTTTTCTTTCCTGTTCTAAGTTTTTGTCATCCTCCACTTTTCATCGCCATTCAAACCGGAATACATATCAATCGACCTGGAAGCCCTATTGGACTATTTCGACGAGTTATTCGACAGAATCGACAATATGGATAAGGAAACCAACATAGACCGTACTGAACCAGCGAAAGCCATCAGTTCATCCACACCTTTCAGTAAGAGACCCCGTCCAGATTCACTCGATAGTACAGGTACATCTCCATCCCCGAAACCACCATGCTGCACAACCACCGAGGTAAGCGACATTCTCATTTCTATTGAAAATAAACTCACCGGACTGGACGCCAGAATCGCACTCATTGAAGTACTGCACAAGGAATTCCAGTCACTGCGCTACAGCCTAGAATACAGTCAGGAACAGATTGATACTCTCACTAAGGAAAACAAATCACTGCAGCATTCCGTCAACGCACTTACCGACCAACTTGCATTTACCACCGCAGACAATAAAAACATGAAAGAAACCATCCTCGATTTACAAGCACGCAGTATGAGAGACAATCTCGTTTTCTCTGGCATTCCTGAACAACCGACCGAAGATCCGAAACATCTGTAAAGGAATTCATGTCTAAACAGCTCAAACTACCCACAGAAACTGTCAACAATATCACATTCCACCGCGTTCATCGTCTCGGACCAAAAAACCCTCTCAGCAATAGACCCCGGCCAATCATTGCGAAATTCGAGCATTTTAAACAAAAACAACTAGTACAGCGACAAGGCAGGCAGCTTAAGGAACGGACTTCGGACTCAATGATCAATACCCGAAAAGAAATCATGCAAAGGCGCAAGCAGTTATTCCCCATCCGAAAGAAGGCAATGGCTGAAGGAAAAAAAGCAATCATATCACTTGATAAATTATACATAAATGGACAGTTATACCGAGATAAAGATGTAACCCCCTGGCTTTTCTGAACCATCCTACTATCACACAGCTACTCTCACATTCAGATAAATCACTCTGTCATACGATGTCTATCTCTAAAATCTGAAGACACCACAATTAAATTAAAATAATACAAATCTGTGTATATGTAATGATAGAAATAATGTGAATATGATAATGGACTGTGTGGCTATGTATGTTATAATGGTATAGTATTGTGCTTATGTATGGTATCATACTATTATATACACTATCATATATAAATATTATACTATTATTACTATTATTATTATAAGACTATCATTATTAATTATTGTATCTGTGCTATGTATGGTATCATATTCGTGTTGTATATAACACAATCATATATACACTATCATATTATTATTATCATTATCATTTATTATACTAATTTTCTAATAAGTACTGTATTTATACCAGTACATACTGTCACACTATACTATATATATACTGTATTGTTGTTATTATTATTATTATTACTATTATTATTGTAACAATTTCCATACATACATTATTGCACCTAGTCTCACTGTAGTCTACTTACCCTAATCTATACCACTCTTTTGAATGTTGTTCTGTGTACTCACTGTCGGTGTTTTTGTGCCAATATTTGTTTGTCTGTCTCAGGTTGGTGTTTTATATTTTCAGGTCAAACTCGCTCACACACTGATCTGCAGACACACGCATATACACATGCACTCACATACAAACAGGCGAACACACGCACACACACACGTATGTATGTGTATGTGTATATATGTATATGTAGATGTGTGTGTATGTGTATTTAGTATCCCCTTAAAATGTCATCGTTAAAATTTCTATCTTGGAATATTCGTGGAATTGGTTCCCAGGCAAAAAAATTACGAATATTCACCCAATTATCCAAACTTAAAGCAGACATATGTTTACTTCAAGAAACCCATCTCTCTGAATCAAACCACAACAAATTAATGTCATCACATTACAGTCATGTGTTTTCAGCTTATTACAACACAAAACAAAGAGGAGTTTCCATTCTTATTAGTAACAAAATCACATTTACCCACAATTCCACCATTACAGACCCAGAAGGACGATTTATCATTATTAATATTTCAATCGACAATAAACCGGTCACAATTTGCAATATTTACGGCCCCAACACTGACGACCCATCTTTTTTTCACACCTTTTTCTCTTCTATCTCAGCTAACTCAAATTGCCCAATTATCGTAGGAGGCGATTTCAATACTGTCATCAATCCACTAATGGACAAAAGCAATACTTCACATAACAGGGGCACCTGGCAATCAACAGACACAATAAAACAGTTCATGGGCGATTTTGGTCTTGGCGATAGTTGGCGGCTTCAACACCCTTCAGAAAGGCAATACTCTTTTTTTCTCATCAGTTCATCAATCATACTCACGCATCGATTACTTTTTGACAAGCAACTCAATTATACCAAATATTTCAGATTCAAAAATACACTCAATAATCATCAGTGACCATGCTCCAATAACATTCACATGGAATAGAATTCCTTCACATAAACACAACACCAGGTGGCGCTTTAATACATCACTCCTCACAGACCCTGATTTCAATAACCTCATTAAAAAGGAGTGGGCATCCTTCCTAGAAATAAATGATTCCCCAGAGTCATCTCCGTCCATCATTTGGGAAACAGGAAAAGCAGTCCTAAGAGGAATCATCATTTCATACTCCACTTACAAAAAAAAGAAACAACAAGAGCAAGAAGCCGATCTGGAACAAAAAATTCAACTCCTCGAAGACATTAATGCAAATAACCCAACTGAAGACACACAGAATGAATTAAGAAAATATAAATCTCAACTGAACGAAATTACAAACAAGAAAATTCAATTTTTAATTCATAGACTCCGTCAAGAACACTTCCATCATAACAATAAATCTGGTAAATACTTATCAAACCAAATTAAACATAACAAAGAAAAAGCAACCATTTCTGTCATAAGGGACTCAACAGGGAAGCCATCACAATCACCCGAAGAAATAAATAGCATTTTTAAAGAATTTTATACCAACTTATACTCATGTGAAAAGGACCCAGAACAGTTAGATATTGACTCATTTCTCAGCAGCATCAACCTACCACAGCTCACCCAAGATCAAATTACAACACTTGAATCACCAATAACTGATAAGGAACTCGCTACTGCCCTCAAACTTATGCCCAACAATAGAACACCGACCTGATGGCTTCCTGCTGAGTTCTACAAACACTTCTGGTCCATTCTCGCCCCACTGTTCCAAAGAGTAATAACCGAAATAAAACACAACTCAAAATTACCAGCTAACATGAACATTGCCACAATATCACTTCTTTTGAAACCAAACAAAGATCCATCACTTCCTACCAGCTATCGCCCCCTTTCACTCCTCAATGTAGATCTGAAAATCATCACTAAAACACTCGCACACAGAATGGAAAAGATAATCCCATCCATAATTCACCCTGATCAGACTGGCTTTATTAAAGGTAGACATTCATCCAGTAACACACGCAGACTTTTTAATATAATGGATCACTCAGCACAAAAGGATATACCAACTGTCATTGTTTCTCTAGATGCAGAAAAAGCTTTTGACAGGGTTAACTGGTCATTTCTCATATCAACAATGCAAAAATTTGGCTTTGGGGAGTCATTTATTAACTGGGTGAAAATCCTGTACACTGCACCATCAGCCACAGTCATTACTAACGGACTAACTTCACAACGATTCACATTACACAGGGGGACTAGGCAAGGATGCCCCCTCTCTCCATCTTTATTCACCATTTTCATTGAACCATTAGCAGCAGCCATCCGCCAAAACGTCAACATTCAAGGATTCAAAACACAAAATGAACATCATAAAATCAGTCTCTATGCTGACGATATTTTGCTTTTTTTTACAAAATCC
Source organism: Gymnothorax javanicus (assembly GCA_029692085.1). Lineage (NCBI taxonomy): Eukaryota > Metazoa > Chordata > Actinopteri > Anguilliformes > Muraenidae > Gymnothorax > Gymnothorax javanicus. The sequence continues at coordinate 129,948,109 of CM056197.1, read as the reverse complement.
CCACTCATCACTACTAGAAACAATCAGAGTCTTTGACACATTCTCCAAAATCTCCAATTATTCAATAAACTGGCATAAATCCTCAATCTTACCTCTGCAACCTAACAGTTGGGATGTGGCAGCATTCACCCCACCAATTCCTTTATGCACTACTCACATTACTTATCTAGGTATCAATATTTCTCCCAGGCTGTCAGAATTATTCAACCTCAATTACGTCCCCTTGCTCAAGACGACAACCGACAACCTCCTCCGCTGGATGAATTTACCACTCTCAATAACGGGTAGAATTGCTACAATAAAAATGACAATACTTCCCAGAATTAATTATTTATTTTCTATGACTCCAACCCACCCCACTACTTCCTGGTTCAAATCATTAGATTCAATCATTACCAAATTCTACTGGAAAAACAAGATCCCAAGAATTAAATTAACAACCCTACAAAAACCCAAAGCACAGGGAGGACTTGCAGCACCAAATTTTTTTCACTACTATATTGCAAATCAGCTTCAGTATTTATTCAAATGGATTCATCCCCACCAATCAGATAATACATGGATAGATATAGAACAGACAAATTGCAAAAATATCCCTATTTCAGATTTACCATTTCTCAGTCAGTCCATCAAACGTTACCCCTGCTTTAAGACATTCACAATATCAGCAACTCTGACAGCCTGGTGGAAATTCCACAAAATCACAAACTCCACATTAACTTTTTCAAAATTCACTCCGATTTGGAATAACCCCGATTTTCTCAGCAATAAAAAACCATTACATTTCCTCACATGGTCAGAAAAAGGGATCACTCACTTATCACATATCACTCAAAATAATACACTGGTTTCATTCACTCACCTGGTCCGGGAGCACGGCATCAGGAGCAATCAGTTTCTAGAATACTTGCAGCTAAAATCATCAATTCAAGCTACCTGTAACATTAAATCCATCAACCTTGACTTACCTCCATCAGCGTCAGACCTAATCAACATTCATTCAACAAAAAAACTCTCAAAAATATATAGCATAATCTCAACATCAGATAAAACAATTTCTATGCCAACAGGAAAATGGGAAAGAGACCTGCTGATTGCTCCTGATGCTGACTTCTGGAACCAAATCTGCCAAAATATTTATTACATGACTAGAAATGCAAACCTACAGTTAATTCAATACAAGATACTCCACAGAACCCACTACACTGGCCAGAAAATGTCTAAAATGGGCTTCACTTCAGAAACATGTTCTAACTGCACCCAAAACCAACCAGACACTTATATCCACGCTATTTGGCACTGCACACCTATTCAGCAGTTTTGGGAAAAGGTCACAAATTCACTCTCTGATCTCTTTGGCTGTCACATCCTCTATCCCCCCCCACTCTGCTTACTAGGTGACACAACAATTACAAATTTGACAAGACTAAATAAAAAAATTCTTCTAATAGCCCTAACTGTCGCCAAGAAAACAATCCTCATGAACTGGAAATCAAAAAGCAACACAAACATCACACAATGGAAGAATTATATGATGGATCACATTACTATGGAAAACACAACATCCGACCCCACCCAACAGCATACAACAGAACCCCCGTCCATCTGGTCCCCTCTCATTAACTTCTTACAAACCTAATCTGGCAAAGCAATACACCTCTTTTGCCTGGGAACCAATCTCAAATGACGTTAAGCTCATTCATTTATTCAATTACTCATTTATATGCATGTTTACATTCACACATACATACATACAAACAAACACAAAATACATTCAAGCGTACATGCGCACATGCATACATTCAAGCATAAAAACATACATATAAATAATTGCTCTGTAAGTCTATGACTCATAACACTACAATCTACAAATCTTTACTTATAAATGATAAAATAATGATTTAAGCTGGTGGCGATGGCGGTGACGAGGGCAGCAATAATAATATTGACAAGAAATGATAAATGTACAGTTGCTAAACTACAATGGTGAATGTATGATTGCTGTTATCACTATTTGGTCAGGGGGGCAACATGGGCTCTGTGGCCTGCGCCTGCCTTCGCCGTCTCGGCCTTCTTCCAATCCTCACGCCTGGGCTAATGCCGCCTTACATGCCTTTGCCTTTTCTGTCTCTCGTATATGTTATACACCATCTTCAATACAAAAAAAAAAAAAACACTCAAAGAATAGGGCAAGTGGGGCTTGGACGTAGGGGCTGGCCTTTGGTTGTCTTCTCGTCACATTCCTCATTTTTTTAATGCACTACACTAGCTGAGTGACATCCCCCCCAAAAAGAGGGAAAAAAAAAAAAAAAGGAAGGGGGGAGAAGGGCAGGCGGGGCTGTGGGTGGCGTCCGGGATGGGGTGGGGGGGTTGGCCGGGGGCCGGGGTGGTGGGGGTCACGGGCCCTGTGCCTTCTTAATATTTAATACTTAATAATGCTATTTATGTTATTGTAATTGTTCTCATTATTCTTAAATTTTCTATTATTATTGTTATGGATGTAATAGTGATATAGCAATTATTGTTCTTCTTCTTCTTATTATTATTATTATTGTTATTATTATTATTGTTATTATCGTCATTATTATTATTATAATAATCATTGATTGTTGTTGCTGTCGTCATTTCGGCGCCGTCGTCATTAGCTTTACTAAAAAATAAGTGTTGCTACCTTAACAATTTCTACCACAATAACTATTTTTGATTATAATTATTATACCTATCAACTATAATATAAATAAATATATTACGACTATTATGAAGACATTTGCTCGTGTGCATGTACACATACACACACGCGTACACGCGCACACGCGCACACACACACACACACACGCACACACACACAACATTTACATTTAGTTATCAACTTCTGTCCGTCATTTTATCTGTCTGTCTGTTTATGTGTCCATTTATGTATATGTAAAAGCCCGCGCCTCACACAATAAACATTTACACATCTGCCATTGATACACGCCCTTACCCCCCACGTTTCCTATCTGTTACATACTTCATTCACCAATGTTAAATATTTAATTTACATTAAATTTTGCATTTATTTACTGTTATTCAAGTTGAGTTATCTCTTTTGTTGTAATTATTATTATTATTTTCTTTTTTTTTTTCTTTTTTCTTTTTTCCTTAATGTACTATATATCTATGTTTTTTTTCTTCCTTTTTCTTTACAAACCTAATTCTGCTGTTTAATCTGCATTTTGTCATCTGAAAATAAAAACAAAGTTGTCCTCCAAAGAGGGGGGGTGGTGGCGGGCAAAAAAAAAAAAACAATTAGTCCTGGCCAGTTCTCAATCATTTTTCTTCATTGACGCGTTTTCCAATTATCGTAATTGGCAACTGAAGACACGGTTCCTCTCCATATGCGATCTAACAGCATCCAGCGATGATACGGTGGGGTAAATTAAGTTCAGAAAATTAATTTACTGCTTGCCTGAGAGTCGACAGGTAAGCAATTTTGAATAACGTTGATTTAAACACAGCAAATACGCATCCAGATGACCGATTGCCGTCTTACTTAATCGGAGAGAACAAGCAGCGCCTGTTCAGTATGGACAGCAAAAAGTTCACTGAACATTGAGAGAGCAGCAGTTATGAGGACAAAAATACTTATTTCATGAGAAAGGTTAAAGGAGAATGGCCTCACTGGTTCAAGCAGACAGAAAGGCGACAGAAAATCAAATAACTGCAAGGAACAACAGTATTACGCAGAAATGCATCTCTGACGATCAACATGTCGACCCTTGAAGTGGACGAGCTACAGCAGCAGAACACACACCGGCCTCAACTCCCGTCAGCCAAGAACAGGAAACTGAGTCTACAGTGGAAAAAAGGCTCAGCAAAACAGGACAGTAGAAGACTGGAAAACTGTCATTCGGTTTGATTCATCTCAATTCCTGCTGTGACATGCAGATGGTCGGGACAGAATTTGGCCTAATCTTCATGAATTCATGGATTCATCCTGCTTTATGTTGATGAGGAATGTTTTCTCTGCACATATTAGGCTCCTGAATACCATTAGATCATTTAAGTGCATAAACAAGGATGAACTTAAATTCATGCGTCTCCATTGTGTTCTTTCAATTAAGTTCCAAATGATCAAAAAATTTTTTTTTCAAAAGAACCTGCAAATTTTCTTGTAATACCATATGCAGAAAGTGTACAGTGATTGAGAATATGAGTTATTATTGCACATAGTAGTTCAGTGTTTCAGATCAGTGGCTCCCCCCTCAGCACCTGCAGTAGGTCCCAGTTGCAGCAGTGCAGTCTCTGTGCAGTCTGACTGAGGGAGGTTTTTGTACGGCTCTCTAACACTGTGTGAACCCGCTATAACCCTGCTGACAGTAATAATCTCCTGCATCTTCAGCCTGGACTCCAGTGATTTTCAGTGTAAACTGAGTCCCAGATCCACTCCCACTGAAACGATCAGGAATCCCAGACTGGCGAGTTGTGGCCCAATAAATCAGAAGGTTAGGAACCTGACCAGGTTTCTGCTGGTACCAGTGGAGGTAGTGAGTGGAGCCAGTTCTAACACTCTGACTGGTTGTACAGCTGATAGTGACAGTGTCTCCCTGCTGAACAGCCTGAGCTGCAGGAGACTGAGTCACAATTGAGCCCCTAAGAACCATACCGGGCCATCCCGCACTTTTGGCAAAATTGAGTTGAGGTAGTCAGCATGTGCAGAAAACTGAGATCTACATTTCCTAAATGAGCCAACCCAATCTACCCACATGGATTGTTCATACAAGCAAACGTCCTCTCTGCCACTGTATATATGCACTGCACTGCCTTAGCCATAGTGGACCATCCCACAACTTTTCCATAATTCAATGTAAACATGGCGGCTGGGTATCTCACTGATGAGGAACTGCTTGCTATGATTGATGATGATGGTGAAGTGGAAGATAACGGAGACCCAGAGTTTGACCCAAATGAATCAGAAGATGATGGTTCCGCTTCAGAAGGAGGTAGGTTTCACTTTAAATGAAACAGAAGGGCATCCAAAGCCTGCATAAGAAGAGCATCACGTAAGTCTACATATCTTGAGTTTTTAACATAAGCAGTGTTTCTAGTTCCCAGATACTCTAGATCAGTGGTTCCCTAAGTCGGTCCTGGGGACCCACTGTGTATGCTGGTTTTTGTTCCAACCAGAATTACGATCCCAAAATTTTAGCAAGCCATTTTTTTAATTAGTTGCTTTTCAGATGAGAGGGACATTTTACCCCCTTGAACCACATTATAACAGAAATGGCTATGCATTCCATGATGTTTCAAAGTCCAACATTCATATTTTGTATTTTGATGTATTCCAACTAAGCATGGCAAGTGAAGGGAGCGATGTTTTATGTGATCAAATGCAAGATTGTGATCAATCAAAAAGCTGCTGATTAGGTTTCTGATTGCAGGTGCTGAAGTTCTTTCCTGAAACAAACAAGTAACATTTAACAGGTTTGACTCATTATTATATACTTTGTCTTCAATTCTTAATTGCCTATTGATAGTTAGTTTAAGTGACCATGTGTCCTAAATTTTATAAATTAGAATCCAATTCACAGTTTCATGTCATCAATTGCAGATTTCCACGTTTTTATGTCAGAAAAGTAATTTCCAATATAGCACACTATGAAATTTTTTTTCATCATGGCCATTTTCGCATGTTTTCTAAAAGGGTAAATAATCAGGATTAACAATAATTGAGCAATTAAAAACAATTAACAACTTGTTAGCATTCTGAGATTTGAGCTGTGGTTTGAGCAAAAACCAACCTACACAGTGGGTCCCCAGGACCAAGTTTGGGAACCACTGCTCTAGATGACACAGGAGGCTGGCAACTTTGAGTCCCATTTTCTCAAAAGTTCCCCAACATGGGTTGGCCCAGTATGGCTCTTAGGGGCTCAATTATATCTGCCATTGATCCTGGAAAAGAAAAGAATGAAATGTGTGTCAATGAAGTTTAACACAGGTGAAAAACAGGCTATATCATACATTATTTTATTTAGCTCTAATGACAATTTAGGAAAGGACAAGTGAAGTATACCCCAAATCAATAGTTTAATTTAGTCCATATTTCTCACCCTGTATAAGGAGTCCCAGCATCACCAGCAGTAGAAAGTCTGACATCATCATAATGCTGCCTGCGTCAGTGTCTGTGAAAGGACTGGACAGTCACTGATCAGTACTGGGGGTCTTAAAGTGTGTGGAGCAGTGAGGCAGGACAGGTATGCAAAGCCCCTTCCTCTATACAAATCCTGTCACACACAGAGGCGCTCTGATGTGTGAACAGCAGTGGGTCTGTAGAGGGCTGGGACATGTACTCTGTTTCACTGCTGTTATCATTCAAACTCGCCAGTTTTAATGAGATTAGTTCTGACGATTAACTTTATGATTCTGTAACTGTTGCTGATTATGATTTATGGAGTACGCAGGATGGCTGTGAAAAGTGTTGTCAGTAGATTAGACAACAGATGGATATTGTGTTTATAGGACTTTATTATGGCCAACAATAATGTAAAAAGAAGATGCAAATAAATCACAGAGCTTAATTTGCGCCAAAATGGTTCTCTGTGCACGCAGTAGTCTTCTTTGTATTTTTCAATTTTTTTTTTTTTTTTTTTGAACACAGAGTCAAAGCCTAATAATGTTTAATCAGTCACTCCGCCTGCATCAGCTTATGTTCAGATGAGTCAGGTATTGCTATTCAGTCCACTCAATTTACAGCAGGTCTTAATGACCTGCCATTTCACCAGAAATCCCCAAATCTATCTCTTACATCCAAATCCAGTCTTTTCTTTCCTTCCCTGCAATAAAGTGAGCAATTATTGCTACTGATTGGCAGGCTGTCACCATACCTGAATCCTCGGTAAAGCAAGGAGACGGTGGTAGAAAACCAGAATTTCTTGGCCTCAGGAGGCTGTGATTTGGGCAACAGGGCACTACACCAGTGCTCTTCATTTATACTCCTAGAGGGCTGCTGCATCTACTGGTTTTTATTTTTTCCTTAATTTCAACAATGAATTGGGACCCAAGTCACCAGGTGAGGTGAGATCAACACTTTAATTGATCAATGAAGTGCTGAGCGATAACAAAATCTGCATCTCTCCAGGACCGAGAATGAAGATCACTGCTCAACGCATCTGGCTGCTGTGATAATCCCCGGAGGGGAAAGCCGCGCTCCACACCGTGAAACTAATCAGTCACCTGACTCATCAGGTTTTCGCTATAACACTCGCAAAACAGCGCCCCCCTCCCAGTCGATAACTATATTGATAGTGCACATTGATTCCATCTCTATGAAAGCGAAACTGTTCCCAGCCAGACTGGTGGCACTTTGCTTTCTCCTGTTGTGTCTCAAGCCTCACAGAGTGCTAACTGCACTGCCTGTGATGCACTTACTGGGCATGATGTCAGTCAGTC